>OZ014487.1:26989420-27589420 GCA_963965965.1 Trididemnum nubilum
AAAACACAGAGTACGTCAATAAAATCAAAACACAACTTTCAAACCATTATTATTATGTATATACGAGTATAGACATTGTACAGTACCACAACGTCCATTAGTTAGACGTACATAACATTTTAAAGTATGCTTTTATATTTGTATTTATTTTAAATGGAGGTGTTTTTAACTTTATAATAAAGTGTTTCGAAAATTAGCAACGTGACTGAATAGGCGTCATTTTTACGACGACCCGGATCACATGCTTTTGGTTCAACCCTCACCCTGGTCACGTTGTTGCGTTCTTGGATAAGGCGCTTTACGAAGATTATCTCTGCTTGGCGGCCTCGAAAAACCAGCAAATTCAGTGGAGAAGAATGCCAAGAAATCTCCAAGAACATTGGTTCTCTAAAAACCCCAAAGCAGGTAAGGATTTCTTCAAATACGAAGTAGTCAATGTCATAACAAGTGCACGAACCGTCCAATACTTAGAGTCTGACGCTGTCCGGTGACAGAAGGATAAATATGTAATAAGAAAAAATTGCACCCACAGTCTCTCAGTTTTTGCACAACACTGATCAAGTAAAAAGCACAGTGACACAAATTCATTCATTCTTGGCTCGTTCATTTTTACAGCAAAAAATCAATGCTTTTCTGCCTCATTAACAACCATGCGAAGCAGCGTTGCCGTCCAAAACAAAAAGGTGCGTAAGTTCCGGAATTTTCGTCTAAGGTAGACTCTGAAAAGTCACCAGCTTTCGACCAAGATTAAGTGAAAACCAGAAGAAAGGTCATTGCCTAAAATTAGATTTGGATCAGTTTTCGACCGAATTCCAGTGAGGAGCTATCGATTATCAGTTGAAAGCAAGAGCCAACGTGAGGACTAGAGTGCGAAAACTCACCCTGTCAAAATAAGTCGGTTGGCCAAGCCTACTCTCGACGGCAGCACTGAAAAGAAGCATTACAAAGGAACATTATCTGCAGCGAAAATCATGCTCACGACTCCGGTCCCTTACACAACTTCATAGTGCAACAACATCTGAACATGAAACTGTTGCTCAATTCCAGCAAAACAATTAGTTTTGCGTTAATGGTGGCAAAAGTAGATTATTAATGGCTTTCAATGCTCTATTTTTTTTTACGAGTAAATATCGAATAAAAAATCTTCAAATTTGTCGTAACGGAGGAATTGTACGTTCCAACCAAGGATTTTTACCTAATCGAACCGAAAAGGTGCCTGTTAGCTGAAGAAATATGTGGAATTTGCTAATAATAAAAGCTGCCTTGTCAGGACATTTATACAGTTGGTCCATCTTCATAAAAAAAAAAAAAAAACGTTTTCCAAAAACATTTTAAAAGATCACCAACTGGTGCTGGTGGATTGAAGTTATCCGAATCGACCAAAACCATCTTCAAACATCCAAATTTTACCAAGACTTTCAACAGATCCTAACTAGAGTGCTCCTCATTCACAAGTAACCATTCAAGTAATTCCTCCAATCCATCCGCCCGATAACCACAACAAATGCGTTCCAGATCAAAACCAGCTTTAAGTAGGACGTGTACAGGTTCAAACAACATATATGAAGTTAAAAAACGCACAAAAAAATCAAGAGTTTCAGTTATAAGATTATCCTCGTCTGAAACTGAAAGTAAATACTTCAACACATCGGCTTCAAGACAAACCATAGCCCAAAAAACTTTATTATACAAAATCGAAGAAAGTTGACTTTCACTGAATTCTTCAAAAATATCGAACAGCCAACTGCAGTTTAGCTCTGGTTTCTCTTGACCAAACAGCAAAGCAAAAGCGATTTAACAACATTTATTAACATCCAAGCCTATTTCGATAAGGTATTGGACTGTTTTTGCTGTACTGAAACAGCAAGCATAATACAACATGTAATACATGTGTGTTGAAGTATCAAGATTAAGAAAATCAGCTCTATTTGTGACATTAAAACACATTTCAAAACTGACAAATCATCGTGTTTGTCGGCCCAATTCAAACAGTAATTAATAAGAGAAATAAGCTAAGGTGTATTCAATTGTCATGTCTTTGTCAGGGCAAAATGCAAATTAGTGGAAGAAGAAGAGCAGCGGGCTCAAGCTTATTTTGATTCAATACTACTTGCAATCTACCACATGCATCCTTGGTATATCCAATGGAGTCAGGAGTAGCTTTAAGCAAAACATAGAAAGCTTCAAGATGAAAAACGTATTGCAGCATTGCTTCATATATTCCTGAATGTGGCTGTCAACTAACTTATCGCTGCTAAAGATATAATCTCTACTAATTTGTGGCGGCATTAACAACTTCGATCTCAAACTTACTTTAAAACGGTAACTGAAGTCACCTTGAAAATTGCTTTTATTGCTGCAAAGCTTAAAAAGATCTCTACTAAATCAATCTGTTTCCTATGAACAGCCAATCTAAGAAAGATGGTTTGATGAAATTCGTGTTTGAACGAATACGAAAGGCATTTGGGAAAACAGGTCGTTGTTTGACCCCATTCTTTCAATACAGCAAAATTTTTCTTGGAGGCATGTGCAATAATTTGCTTTGCTATTCAGCGTAGCCCAGAAAAACAGACCCCTTTTGAAGGATGCCAACCATGGTTGTTGCAGTGTAAAATTATGACTAATTTTTTATTTATTACCTTTCGTAACGAGGTCGAATCTCTCTTTTGAATAACTGAACTTAGCAAATCCAATTCACTATCCACTTCATTCCAAATCTTCTAATTACCAAATATTTTCCAAGCAAAAGTAGAATGAGATTTTGCTTCACAATTACTGCGATCTTTAAAAACTACAACCTCTATCATGCTTTCTAGCTGATAAAAAAATGAAACAAAAAAAAACAACAATAATTAGATTGTTGATGCAAGCGAAGATTTTCGATAACAGTGAAACCATCATCACACTGATGAAATTTGTCTTCGTCATTATTTTACTGCTTCATACAAATCTTACTGATTAATTTGAGAGTTTTATACAACAACAGACTCTGCAAAAATATGCACAGTATTACAAAAAAATGCATTCCTAAAACAATGAAATTTCACGATTTAAAACTGGTCAATAATACTATTCAAACAGCAAACCAAGTCATATGACCGCAAACAACTTGACCATGAACCAACTGACCGACAACACTAGGACTAGCGTTAGGTCAGTTGTCGCGGACCCTTCAAATAGTGTCAACAAAAACTGACTGTCGCAAACTCCTTGCAAATAATCAAACCTCGAACCAACTCAGCCCTAATAACTCTGCTGGGGGTCCGTTGGTTCGCAGTTAGCTTGCAGCGGCTAGCTGACTTGGTTTGATCAAATGCAAACTAACATAATTTTCAACAATTGCCAAATGAATAAGTTACATTGCATCCTGTTTCACCGAAACGAAGCAAAACCATTCATAAGCTATGTAAGACATACTTTCATTGGGAACAAAACTATTTCAATTTGATGACAAAGCAAACCAAATTTCGCGTGCCCTAAAGACTTCAAAAGTTTGGCACGTTGCATTGTTTTCCTTTCATCGTAAACTCCAAAAACTTGCCTTCACACAGTTTCACTTGTCTACCCAATACACAACATTGTATAAACTTTGGAAATGCAAAAAGTTTCCAGCAATTCTTTTTATTCAATCTGGCATGGCAGTAGTATTATAACTTAGCTAGTATTTAATATAATATTTACTAAGTTATGTAAGATGAAATTGGCAGTGCGTAATTAAAGGCAAGATTCTGGGGTTGTAAAAACTTCAAACGGAAATGCAGGTTCAGTATCAAAAAAAAAAATACAATCACTAAATATCTGCGCAATACACAAATAATATAAAACTACAATGAGGGACTAACACTGCACAACAATCAACACAACAAAATCAGAAACTATTATTTGTACAAGACGTTAGTAAAAAAAACAATGCGTATTTGCAACAAACTAACGCAAAATGAGTTGTACTAATAAAACACATCACAACGTCCACAAGATATAGACACAAATTTTATAACATGCTTTGAACACTTTTAGGATACAGTGCCCACGAAATTTGGGTACAAGTAGCAATTAAGGGTATACTGTATTTCTTTTAAAAGCAGTGCTATTTGAATTTATATCTTATAAATTGTTCTTTCACAAATTCAATACTGCACTGATAACATGTCAGTTTCAGCAACAGATTGGTAAGGAAAGTCAACAATAAAAAGAGAAAGTTGAATTGATGGCTTTGCAACGTGGGATTTGAAAACTGGGAAAGTCCTTAAGCAATGGTTAATTAGTTCCAAGTTTTCCTAGTCTCATTATCTCCACCAATAAAAACTTTTTACGCGACATTAAATCTGTCCCAACTGATTTTTTGATTGGATAGTCATTACGACTGTATAACACAAGATTGATCTAGCATGACATATTGGCGGAAACGTATTTGGCCATGAAACTTTTTTGTTGGTTGCAAGTTTCAAAAAAAATTTTGATGGTACTTTTGTTGGAACTTTTTTGAATGCATTAAGCTGAGGACATTTCACGAATTTAGAAATTACTGTTAAGTTAGCAATCGGTAGTTAATGTCCTTACGACCGACAGAGTGGAAATAACAAGCTAAATGATGTAGGAAAATTCAATTCTGTATCAAGCTCTTCTTTATTACCGAAATGCTAATTAATCTTTTTCTAATTGTCAGAGTGCGAAAATTTATCAGTACTTCATAAAAAATGTCCACAGTCCAGTCGAATGAAGAAAAATTAATATTATGTTTTAATTAAAAATGTATTACTGAGGTAAATGCAGTGAAAAAGACGTGAGATCAAAAAACACTGATCACATCGAAAAGTTGGCAATGCAAAGCATTTCTACATAACAACTGTCACTTCAAATACACAAAAACTGTAGCATTTTTAAAAATGAATTCTTAATATTACAAAGCTAATGCATGGTACAACACATTGTCAATTATATATTAACTTTCGTTGATTACTCAAGCAGTTACAACAACAAAAAAAAGTACAGAATCGCAATAAAGTACAAAAAATCAGATCATGGCGTTTTGCCGTGATAGATTTAACGCAGCTACGTTGGGGCTGGGACTAGAGCTAGTAACAAGATTTTGTGTCAAAACGTCTTGCAAATTGCGGCAAAAGTTTTAGTGTTCCAAGGGGCACCCTGTCAAATAAATCGAAGGCGTAGAAAATTTCTCAACTCAAAAACTCGCAGACGTAAAAAAGATACATGTATATGCGACCATAGGGGTCGATTTTTTGTCGATTAAGCAAATTCCGAGGGGGCGAAATGCTTTAACGAAGTTTGGTTAAACTTAACAATTCTGCTTCATTCCGAAATTTTGCCCCCAAATTTAGATTAGGACAACAAAAAGGTATTCGCTGCATTCTGGTTTTAACTCAGTCTGGAATTTCGATTTCTTGCTGCCAAGTGGGTAGTACTTGTTAAAAAAATGAGGGGGCCAGACATATTTTGCCCCCTTCAGTGTCAGACCCAAAAGGGCGCTGCCCCCGGCCCCCTTAAAATCAACGTCTATGTATGCAACATATTTTCATAGAAAATATAACCGTGCAGAGCATAATCAGTACTTAGCGAACTAGAGGTAGTAGACTTTTTGATTTGGTGAGTATACTGCATCTTTAGTAACATTTCCACAGCAATATATCAAAAAAAAAGCCACAACAACGTTTTCATAAACCATTTCAGTCAAATGTGCGATTAAGAAATATTTTAGACCATTTCAATAAAATGCAGTTCTTTTTGCGATTGCAACTATCATTTTCAGGGTTTGTATGTCAAAAATATTCAAAAATTTTGGATTTTGGTTATTGTGACAAAAACGACATAATTTTTTTCTGCCAACTATTTACGATTTACAAAAACGACATTATATTTTTCTGCCAACTACTTAAGATTTACGTCAATGACTGAAAAAAATAAACCAACATGATAATAACAATCATAATGAAATGCTGACTGCAGTACATGATTGGTTCTTCTTTATCCCTATACTCATGAGGATATGATGGTTGCGCTTTTGGCTTTTGTTTTGGACGAATCGTCTCCACCCACTTTGGAATTGACCATATTTCAAGCTTTCTGGTTGACGTTTGACTTCCAACGTAAATTTGCTGCTTGATAGAAGCCATCAAGCAAACAATATCTCTAAACGTCTTATTCAAGGATGCAACAACGTGACCAGGAATTGAACTGACATCAACTGATCAGGGTCGTCATACAATTACTGCCTTTTCACTTTGGGTCACGTTGCAGATATGAATATTGTGCTCCTTAAGCCAAATGCTATCATTAAGCTGAACCACTACTGAATCAGTTCGACAAAAAGTGGCACAAATTTACTCATTCTTCATCGAGCCACTTGCAGTAAAAACTTGGTACTTTTTTGGCACAGTAACAACCCTACAACGCATCAAGAAGGGTGCATTGCCTGCAGCCAAAATCAAGATCATGACTGAGGAACCTCATACAGCAATTGCACAATGCTCCAGTGCAAATACATTCACTATAAACATAATACTGAAGCTCAAATCATTATGAGCAGAGCAAGTATTTTCGCGTTAATGCTGGCAAGGGTAAATCATTAACGACTTTCAAGGTTCGATGTTCTTGTTCTATCAGTAAAGAGCGAATGAAAAATCTGCAAATCTGCTGCAATGTAGGAATCGTACGCTCCAAACAAGGATTTTCACCTAATCTAACTGAAAAGGTGCCAGTTAGCTGAAGAAATACTTCAAATTTGCTCAAAACGAAATCTGCTTTGGCCCTCATGTCAGGGTTATTATTATCTTGATGATCCTCTATTAGGTAATCGATTGAAAACCACAACCATTTCAAAAGATCACTTAATGATCTTGGTGAATAATACTGCTCGTACTTCACAGACACCTGATTATACCAACATGACAATACAACTTCGACCCCACCAAATTTTACATAGACTCTCAACATATCTAAACTAGATTGTTTCTCATTCAAGAGTAAAGATTCAAATTCATTTGTTAAGCCTTTGTAAAACATACCAGGAAAAAAGCGGCTCATGCGATAACCAGCTTCAAGAAAAAGATGTAATGGTTCAAACAACAAATTTACAGTCACAACTTGTATTGGAAAAAAAAGTCTTCGATAATAAAACTCATGTAGGTCTAAAACAGAAATCAAATACTTCAGAACATCTACATTATTATGGACAACAGCCCAAAAATATGAAGACAGTCTAAATTGCACCCACGAAAACTCCCCTTCTTCACCAATATTAAACATCCAACTGCAATTTGGATTTAGTATTTCTTGACTCCAAAGCAAATCAGATGCTGTCGAGTAACAGGTATAAACATTCAAGCCAACTTCAACAAGATATTGGACTGTTTTTGCTGTACTGTGACAACAAGCACAATACAACATGTAATACATGTGCTTTGAAGTATCATAATTTAAAAATTTGGCTTTATTTCTTGCATTAAAGAAACACTTCAAAATCGTCAAATCATCATGTTTGTTGGTCCAATTTAAACACTGATCTACAATAGAATAAAGTTTAAAGGAATGGTGTTTTCTTGTTTTAATCATGTCATAATTCAAATCGCATATTAATGGAAGAAGCAAAGTAACAGTTTCAAGTTCATTTTGGTTCAATGCTAACTGCAATATACCACATTCACCTTTCGGATGTCCGATGTACTCAGGGAAAGCTTCAAGCAAAACACGCAAAATTTCAGGACGAGAAACACTTTCAAGCATTGCTTCAAATATTCCTGGATTGTGAATGTTATTGAAATCAACATTTCTAAGGATATAAGCCCTGCTAATTCGTGGTAGCATTAGCAACTTCGGTATTAAACTAAGTCTGATTCGTAAGTCAAGTTGAAAATTGTTTTTCTTTCTGTAAAGTTTGATAAAAAGCTTCACTAAATCCATCTGTTCTGTCTGAACAGCCAATCTGATAAATGAGATTTGATAATCTGGAAGATATTCATCATCATGAACAACTTCTTTGAACAAATTGCAGCTATATTTTGGAGAGCTGGTTGTTGCCTGATCCCATTCTTTCAAAATATCAACTTCTTTCTTTGAGGCATGTGAAATGATTTGCTTTGCAATATCAGTGCATCCCAAATCAACAGCTTCATGTAAAGGATACCAACCATCATTATTGCAGTGAAAATTATCAAATGATTTTTCATTTAAAAGTTTTTGTAACAAACTTGGATCTCTCTTTCGGATAATTGAATTCAGCGCGTTCAAATCATCATCCATTTCATTCTAATCTCACTTTGCATCAAATGTTGTTTTCTAATTAGCAATATATTCAAACCAAACTACATTTAAGGGACTTTGTTTTACAAGCCATTGCAAACAATTAACTCTCAATCGAAAAATAATTTTATCCACTAATTCTATGCAGCGCTCCATTTGATATATCAAGAAAAAAATACCAACATTTTAAGTAACTACTTTATGCAAAATTTAAACTTTAAAATGATTTTAAGCGTTGTTAAAATGTAACGATACTGGTAAGTTATTTTGACCTTTGGTTCTGGTTTCAGATAAAACTGGCTAAAACAAGAGTTTTGAAAGATTTTTCTAATTTAACTGTGCTGTTGTATTATAATGTTAGAAAACACACAATGGTAACTTTAGTTTACATCTGGCGTTTAAATGTGGGCATTTATAAGTTAGACATTTAATTTAACAGACATTCATAAACTGGGACAATGATACATTTACGCACCAGGTCCTAAATCTTATATCTACTATATTTATTTGAGAATCGCATGCACATGCATATAATAAACTTTTTCTTTTGATTGAAAATTGTAATAAAAATTTTAGTTGATGATAAAACGAAATTCATAATATGCAGTCTAACTTTGCATTGGTGGTTTTTGGCGCAAAATTTTAGGCGTTATATGTACTGAAACAAATACCACCATAGATTCTTTTAGAAATATTTTGAAACAGAAGTAAAACTTAGTGGTCAATAAATGCATGATTTTAGCACTTGAATGCAAAATATATTATTAACAGCTCTTTGGTCATTTCAAACAAGTTGGCCAATTTCCTTTTGGTCATGACCAAACATTTAGGTAATCACATAAACGACAAACACATAAAAACACTAGTAACCTAGCTTACAATTTCTTTCTAGGTTTTATGGTGAGTCAGCTTGCACATAAACAATTTGTAATTTTCCTATATTAAGCAACAGAAAACCCAACAATGAGCCACTGTGTGCCTAACAACAAATGCCTATAAAAAACAGCTTAATGGTTGCTTAGACCTAGTTGTCAGTGACAAAGCCTGATTCACTAAGCTGTGTCTCAAAAATGCAATAACACAATCCAATAAAATAATGGGTAAATTTTTGATGGGTGGGAGATTATAGGAATTTTGATTAACAATAGAACATGTACACAAATATGCAGTAATGAAGGTATTGGTGATTCTAAAACGTATACTTTTTGCATTGAAGGAATTAGTGGATTTAAAATGAGATCATTATGTTCATCTACACATAACTAAATTTTAAATATCCCACTATGTTACAGGAGCATGTTTAACTTCTCCATAAAACGATCACAGTCTTCCAAAAACAAATTAACCCATTTTTGCAGCAAAAACAATCTCAAGGACTTAAACTAGTTGTCTTGTAAAAAAACTAATTCTAGTCCACCACATTTTATTAAACTATTTAAAACAGAAGCACTACCATACTCAAATATAGAGAATAGGACACTCTAAAGGACGTTGAACTCTGATGAAACAATTCACTTCAACATAAAAAAAGAAACCAGCTTTAAACAAATGATGCAATGGCTCAGACATTGATCTAGGGCAAAGAAATTCAATAGGACATATCATTTGTAACTGATAAAACTTTTTAAGGTCTACAAACGTTTATAAATATTTCAAAACATTAATTTTATTATTCACAGCAGACCAAAAAAGGGGAAAGATTTGTTTCATCCAATTAAAAGTACAAGGCCTAACATAAAACCCCAGAGACCTAGCAGCATAAGAGCAAGCCATGTTATTCTTCAACATGTGGTTTTCACACAATTCTAATGCCTCACATGCAGCAGAGCAAGTATCATAATCATCTAACCCACCTTCAATGAGATATTTAACAGATTTAACAGTACTTTCTTTCATAGCAAAATCGATACAGAAGATGGCATTTGACATTTCTGCGCATGTCAAACCTTGAAAACTTCTCACAATTTAAAACCTCCATTAAAACTGCAAGGCTGCGAAAAATCATGTCTGCTGGTCCAATACATAAAGTAGTAAATTACTACAGGTAGAAACCTGCGTTTTTTTCCATGTCATAGCACAAGTTGCATATCATTGGAAGAATAAGAGTGAAGGCCTCAAAATTATTTTGATTCAATGCTAATTGCAATATACCACATTTACCTTTAGGATGTCCGATGTACTCAGGATAAGCTTTAAGTAAAATGCACAAAGTTTAGGACGAGAAACACTTGCAAGCATTACTTCAACTATTTCTAGATTGTGAACACCAACAAAACCAACATATCCAAGGATAAACGTTTGACTGAATTGTGATAGCATCAACAACTTTGATGTTAAACTAAGTCTGATTAGTGAGTCAAGACAAAAATTGTTTTTCTTTTTGCAAAGTTTGATTAAAAGTTTCACTAAATCAATTTGTTCAGTTTGAACAGCTAATCTGATAAATGAGGTTTGATGATCTCGCCGATAGTCATCATGCATAACTTCTTTGAAAAAATTGCAATTATATTTTTTATATTTTGGAGAGCATGTTGTTGTCTGATCCCATTCTTTCAAACTATCAATTTTTGTCTTTGAAGCGTATGCAATAATTAGTTTAGCAATATCAGAGTATCCCAAGTCACAGGGCTGTGAACTCAAACTTGAACTCGAAAAAACTCGATTATTCTGCCGAACTCGAACTTGAACCCTAAAAAATAATTTTTCTGAACTCGAACTTGAATAAAATTGTTCAAGTTCACTAAAAAGAAATTTTAGGATTAAAAAGTTGTCGAAAAAATATTTGTTGATGATCAAACCATGTAAATTGAGATTGCGTGTTTTGTAACACTGCATAAGTGCATAGGCTATCCTTCACTGCCTTGTTTATGTCGTGACGACCTAGAAAAACAGCGCAAGAATCAGGGCTGCAAACTCAAATTTTAACTTGAACTCAAAATTGAAAAAACTCTATTATTTTGCGAACTCGAAACAGTTAAATTTTAGAACTCGAATAAAAATTGATTGAGTTTGCAGCCCTGCCAAGTCAACAGCTTCATGTAAAGCATATCAACCATTATTATTACAATGTAAAGTATCAACTGATTTTTCATTTAAAAATTTTAGTAATAAACTTGAATCTTTCTTTCGGATATTTAAATTCAGCAGCTTCTTATCACTTTCCATAAAAACTTTTAGTTTCCAAACATATTACTTCCTTAAGCAACCAGCAAGGTTATTAAGATGAATGTTAAGTTTGTTAATTTAAATAAATTTTGTTAGTAAAGTTGTTGTAATTCACCTACGTAAAAATATTAATGTATTATTATGATGACTGGAGTTTGAATTCAACCAAGTCAAAAAAGTGCTCAACAGCGTAGAACATAGTGAATATCATGAAATAACACTGTACCAGTCGAACATTTAAAACCCTACAGCAATGGTGGAAAAACTGCAACTCACGGACACAAGTTTTGTGGTTCTTGTATTGAATCGTAATATCACAAAAAACCTAAGATTTTACGATATAAATATGTTATCACTTGTGTAAAATTGTTTTCATTTATTGATGTATTTCAATGTGATAAAACAAGTATATGTTTTCATAGTTCTGTCAACTAAGGTTATACCAACTGTGATAACAAATTGAAGTACAAACACTTTAGAGACAAAAACTGGTTGAGTCCACCATCACCGGTCGGGCTGATCGGCCCGTCGGGTCGAGATTCTTTGACTGGCCATGCAAGCTAGTTGAAACACCGGTCAAATTCTCCTTTCTTCTCCAAATTCTCCTCAAATCTAACAACTAAATGCAACTAAAATTTTGACCTTTCTTGCATCGGTCAAATTCTCCTTTCTTGCAACTAAAAAACGAAAATCTTGCAACTAAAAAAAGCAACCGAAATGTACGTAATTATATATTTTATTGTAAATGAAACTTTTTATAAAAAAAACAGTATTAACCAACCACATCGTTAAAAAACACTTGTTGAATGGTTTCAAGCTGTGACTAATATGCTGTGACCATTAAGACATGCACATCCAGGGGCGTGTTTAGGGAGGGCGCAAGGTATAAAGGGTAAAATATACGTTAAAATCACATAATCAGATTATAATAAATCATGCATGTGGAAAAGGCTTATGCTATTTGACATTTTAGCATCATTTTAACTACTTAAAGAGTAGAAGAGGCACAGATTTCAGATTTTTTAGAACATGCCAAAATCTTGCCGCTTACAAAAGATTTTTTCAACTTAAATTTACCACACTCTACACTGGGCAAGAAATGTATAGTTCTTATTCTTTTATATCAAACTATTCATGGCTTGGTCTGAAGTAGCATTTCTACAAATTGCTGGGGCACGAATATTTTCTAGCCAATGTCTTAACTGTTTGCTGCTCAGCAAATTGCAAATAATCTGTAACCAATACCTAAAAATATAAACTTTTTTTCTGGGCCTTATGCAGACTATCATTCAAGAGAACATTTAATAATTTAGCTTTTGCCATCCAGTTCTTTTTATGCTTATTTTGTGCTTTTTTGCGCTGCTCAAAACAGGTTTTTCAAACCAAATTTTAACCTAAAAAAATCTTAATATTGAGGTGTTTTTTTTCTGAGACTCCCGTCTGGAGTCACAAATTTTAACACCTCACCCATGGCCCCCCTTTTTAAAAATTTTGCATTAGATGCATTAGACAGTGAACAACCAGGCCAGTCAAAAACCGGTCGACCAGCCAGTAGATTTTGAAATTTACTAGCGGGGTCAGGTCAAAAAAATCCTGACTGATTCCATCTCTATAACACTTATAAGAGTCAAGGTAGAATAATCTTTTCAGGTAAGTAAAACACTTCAACCCTACATTAGTACCCTGGGGTGCTGAAACACCCCAGGGTATTAAATTTATATGCCATTTTGAGTTTGCACCACTTGCAACTTTGTTTTTTTTAAATACCCTTTTGAATACATTCTTACAGTACTGTGACTTGTTCTTCGTATTTTTTTAGGGTAAATTATGGATAGTTACGATAAAAATGTACAAAGGTTGCAAAGAATGTTGCAAGAATGTGACGTTTTGAGTGATGCTGAAGATGACAGTGAAGGTGAATCAGATTTCGTTATAGAAGATGAAGTTATTTCTGATTCTGAGTGCTATGACTCGGAACATGACGAACCGGAAAAACAGCCCTGCCAAAAACATCCAAAGTTTGATGGATGGCTGGGAAAAGACAAGAAATCATGGTGGCAGAAAGAAATGCCTAATTCAGCAGTTCGTACCCATCCTCAAAATATTATTCGAGAAAGACCAGGACCTAGAGGACCAGCTCTTCAAGTGAAAACTCCTTATGAGTTTTGGGAACTATTTGTTACTCCCGAAATGCTGGAATTATTGGTTGAAAAGACCAACTTGTTTATCAGAGACAGAGAGAGAACTATACTCAAAAAAGTAAAGCAATAGACACTGATAATGTAGAAATGAAGGCTTTTCTTGGTCTACTACTATTGGCTGGTACCTGTCACAGCAACAGAATGAACCTTGATGATTTGTGGAAGACTGATGGCACTGGTATGGATGTTTTTCGGCTGACGATGTCACTGCATCGCTTTCACTTTCTACTGTGTTGCATACGGTTCGATGACAAAGCAACACGGGGTTCAAGAAAACTTTTGGATAAGCTTGCCCCAATTCGAGACCTTTTTGAGACGTTTGTTCAAAATTGTTTGAGGAACTATTCGCCCTCAGAGTTTGTCACGATTGATGAGATGCTGGTGGCTTTCAGGGGCAGGTGTCCATTCAGACAATATATCCAGCATTGGATGCCGATTTAAAAACATGCAAGACATTGCAATCTTTCAAAGCAAAACTTAAAAACTTACTCTTGCAAAAATACGATCAAGAAACATAAGCTTAAATATTACCACTATTGTTTTTAGTTATTTTTTTACTTTTTTTTTTTTAACAATAAGAGATTCCTGCTTCTCCCCTTCTCCTTCTTTCTTCCCTTCTCCTCTCCGCCGCTATTGTTTGTTTGTTGGTGTGTTCTCAAAAAAAAAAAAAAAAAAGATTAGATATTACTGAACAAAAAGTAAAGCTTCAATTTCAATAGGTGGCTGCAGACACGAAGACTAAATCAGTCCCTTCGCAGTCTCCTTGTGCCTGTTTTGCCATAATTTTTACGTTGCTCTGGTTTATGCTGAATGTGTTTAATTTATTTTCATTTGCATTACTTTGTGGGTTTGTGCTGTTTATTTATAACAGGTAACAAAATAAAATAAAGTTCAGTTCAGTTCCCGAACAAACCAGCAAAATATGGCATAAAAATACAAGCATAGAACGTACTATACTTGCAAAATGGAAGTTTATGCTGGAAAACAGCCTGATGGCCCATTCAAAGTTGACAATTCATCTTTTGCTGTAGTTACAAGACTTATCTCTGAAATCTCAGGTTCAGGCAGAAACGTTACATTTGATAATTGGTATACCACTTACCCACTTGTCGTAAGTCTACTTCATGACCATAAATTATTTGCTGTGGGAACACTTCGCAAGAACAAACGTGAGATCCCACTCAAGAACAGGGCTGCGTGTGACAGTATGTTTGGATTTGGAGATAATGTGACACTAGTATCCTATGTGCTTCAGACCAAGCAAAAGAAAAATGTTGTCCTCTTCAGTAGCATGCATCATGATGATAAAATTGACCCAGAGTCTGGTGACATGAAAAAGCCTGAAATTATTACTTTTTATAATTCGACCAAGGGCGGAGTGGATAGGGTTGACCAAATGGCAGGGGAGTACGACACTTCAAGAAATAGTCGACGTTGGCCTTTGACTTTTTTACACGCTGTTGAACGTTTCCACCATAAATGCATACATACTCTACTGTCATAACCCTGAAAACAAGCTAAAACGCCGTCTATTCATCAAGAATGTAAGTATGCAGCTTGTTCAAGAGGCTCTGAAAAGAAGATTGCAGAATATCCACCTGTCAAGAGACCTCAAAAGTGGAATTAGAAGAATGCTGCCAGAGCCAGAAGAATCTTCAACATATTCACAGGCATCGACATCAAATCGTGCAAAGAGATGTGAATTGTGTGAGAGGTCACGTGACCGCAAAGTCAAAACAGTTTGTACCACTTGTGGTAAGCATGTTTGCAAAGACCACAGCAAGTTGTTTGTGCAATGCATAACATGCCATGAATCCGCATCTAACAATGAAGAATCAGAGGAACAAATAACACTGATGGCGATAAGGTTGGAAAAAGACTATCGGGTACTCGTTTTGGTTGTGAGTTATCGCACATTAATCGCTTTACAGTTTAGATTTATTCAATAAACAGCTTTGATGTTGCATTACTGTTTAAATCTATTTAATAAACAAGCATTGAAGCCCAATGTGTATATTGCTTGTTATTGACAACAGTTTTAATAATGGGGTGCTGAAACACCCCATGGTACTAATGACGTTCCTACACCCCAGGGTACTAACGTAGGGTTAAAGAGCGCAATTAAACGTGAACATTGTCGTACAAGGCAACAATCATTGTGCTTTTTAGTAGCGTAACCAGAGGGCGAGCTATAGCCCCCCTACCCCATTGGCCTGTCGATCAAAATGCAGAATAACAAAAATATATATTGCATAATTAATACTTCAGAAACTGTCAAAAAAGCACGGAGCTGGACAGCGCTGTTTCGAGCTTTTAGCTCTCATCGGCAGCCCTCAGTTGTTATAGCCACCTAACTGCCAGTGGAAGTTGACATGGCTTCCCAGGAGTCGACCATGAAGGACATCAAGATATTGCACTTCAGAAACTGTTTTTTTTTGCACTGAAATGGACTAAAAAGAGGCTTAAAGCAGCTTTTGAAACATACAGTCAGGGAAGGGGAGCTAATTTGTCAAAAATAAAACTCCCAAATCAATTAAAAACTTTTAAAAATGGCCAAAAATAAGCAATCAATTTTGATCGCTATGGTAAAAATGCTAAACTTAGGTTTTATCAATAAATATATTATAAACTCAGGATTAGGGGAAAAGGGGGCTATTCAGTATTAGCTACCAACCAATCACTTCTCTTAAATACTTTTCCATTAGCCCCTCCCCATAACTATTTTCTATATAAAATGTAGACGATATAGATTAATCCGTGTGAGTTTTAAAGCCCCCCACATAATTATCCTTCTACATAAAATATAGATGAAATACATCAATTGCGTGAGTTTTATTGAACAATGGAATTTTATGATTTACCAGGATGTAAACTAAATAAATAAAATTTTACAATTAGCTACTTTCTACATAGACCATTTAGGCAACCAGTTTAATCATGTTTGCACTACCAATTTCTATGCCACATTTCAAAACCATTAATTTCTATCAAAAAGTTATTTTGGAAAAAAATGCAAAATTTTTGTATGACTCCATGCTACTGGTGACTGGGGGCTTTGCCCTCAAACCCCCAGGCTTTGGCAGCTAGGGACTTTGCCCCCAGACTCGCAGTCTCCAACAACTGGGGTCCCCAGATCCCCAAAACAACCCCTCCCTAATTGCAAATTTTGGGCTACGCACCTGGTGTTTCTATTGCTGTTATGTTGTTTTCTGTAAACTGATTTTGCGGCTCGCTGCTGTTTATGGCTTTCTGAAAACGGCTCTTTCTTTGAACAACTTTGCCCACCCCTGCCCTACAGTCTCTTTCACCTGTATTCGAAATCCTTAGGGGTGTCCATTTAGAAAAAACGTCTCTAATAATCCCGTTTACAGATAAAACAGACTGTAGGATTTTAAATATTTGTGCATTGTAATTCGGAGCTAGTTTGTCTCGTCGATAAACTTTAATTGACACAAAAAAACTGTTGAAGTCCACAAAGCAATTTATGTAGCAAATGGTTAAAGCAATGATGTAGAATTGTAGTTTAGCATCCTAAAAACTTAATCAAAAGATGTAATTGCTATATTTAACTCAATTGAATAAAATTATTGGGGTTAATAAGAAAAGCAACTTTTTTGGCAAATTTTTCGATTGTAGACCTCTCCCTATTTTCAGTATATGCTCACGCAAAATTAAAATGCTATGTCATTGCTGAAATACCATAGCATGACCAACAACTAGCAAAGTATAAAACTTAACCATTTGCAGCTATGTATGAGAAATTAGGTTGAATTATTTTTTTTCTTCAAACTTTGGAACGTGGAAAACTTTGGCCCACAGTCAAAGTTTAGTTTAATGATGTAAATGGTGCTTTGGGTAAAGTACATCAGTCTTTTTGTAACACAGGTTGATAATTTTCAGAGTACTGGTAGTAGACACGTTCTGAGTTGCAGGGAGACAGGCCTCCTTCTCTCCTTTCCCACCAAAAGCCTTGCCTGCCCCTAGTTTTGACTCATGTATCAGTACTGGTATCGGTACATGAAATCATTAGAAATAATGGAGCCAGTAATAGTAGTAGCACCAGTAAAATGTATACACCAGCACCTAACAATTGGTTTCTTCTAAAATCTATAGGTTGGTAGGAAGAATGTTAGTTGTTATTAGTGCACATGGATACTGGTATGTAATATGAATTTTTTGTTTAATCGTGAAAAGTATCAGTACCGTTATGATGCAAACTCATCAACAACAACCTGGCGCTCGCACCTACAAAGATTATTCAAAAGAAAAGCTAGAAGAATGCTTGGAAAAAATTAAAGCAGAAAAAATAAGCCAAAGAGAAGCTAGTGCTACTTACAAAGTTCCAAAAGCACGACAAAGAATACACTTAAAAACAAGCACAACAAAAGCATTGGGACACTGCCAGTTCTAACATTTCAAGAAGAGAAAATTATTTTTAGTCGTGCCCAATTGCTATGTGATTATGGTTTTTCAACTACCACACAAGATTTACACTATTTCATAAAAGCCTATTTGGACATGAAAAACAGATCTGCGGCTCAATTTCAAAAAAATTTACCTGGGTCTGAATACATGCTCTATTTTTTAAGAGGACACAAAGAGTTTACCAAACGTCCTGTGGCCAACATTAAAAGATCAAGAGCAGTAGTGGACAAGAATGTGTTGCAACAGTATCATGACAACTTGAGCAAGGAATTGGATGGCGTGCCACCTTCCAACATTAGGAACTACAATGAAACCTGCCTTGTTAACGATCTCGGTGCAAACAAATGCATAATGAAGCGTGACATGCGTTATCCCAAACGAGTTGTCAACTACACAAAAAAACGGTGTATCTATAATGTTGTGTGGAAATGCAAAGGGGGAGTTGCTCCCAACTTACTGTGTGTATAAATCTTCATCTATTATTTTGGACTCATGGGTTAGAAATGCACTCAAAGGCTTCAAGTTTAATAGATCAAAAAGCGGTTGGTTTGATGAAGCAATTTTTGAAAACTTCTCTTAACGAGTTATTCCTGCCTTGCATAAAAAAGCAAAGCGGCACTAAAGTAACGACTGGGAACAATTTGTCATCCCACATTAGAAAAGATGTAATCCTAAAATGCTCTCATTATGATATAAAGTTTATCTGCCTCCACCCAATTCAACACATCTAACTAAGCTATTAGATATTGTCTACTTTAAGCCACTGGAAGTGGCTCAGCGAAAAATCTTGAACAACTATCGACAAACGAAAGTTGGACAACAGGAGTCATGTATACCCAAGAATACTTTCCCAAAGCTTTTGTGTCAATTAGTCAACAAGTTAGCAGAAGGAAATGGACATAAAAACTTAGTGGGTTTCGAAAAAGTGGCTTCTTTTCATTGGATGTCACACAGCTTCGTAAGTTCTGTAAAGTTATTACCTGTGATTTTTTAACTTATTTTCAATTTAACACCTGTGCATTTTTTCAGTAATTGCCTGTGTATTACCTCAGTTTTTACTAGTGTCTATGTTAATTTACTACTGTGAATTTTTACGTTGACATGGGTAATTTTGCATTTCTACCTGATTGCTGGTCACTATTTTGTTATTACGGCAAAGTAGCACCTGGTTCTTTTTTAAAACACACTCTGCAGGCTGACGTATCCCTACAGTGGGCAACTTTGGCCCAGCAGGTGTACACAAAAAAATCATGAAAACCCTGCAAGCAAAAAGTTTATTTTTTTATATGTTGTTGGGTTAGGGTCTCTTGCCCTTCTACAGTTATTAACTGGCATTCAACATGCATTGTGGCTTTGGAGATACACCAAAATGTTGAAAAAGCGGGCCAAAGTAGCTCAAAATTTTGGTACCGTGTTATTCTATAAACATAATGTAAAACTTACGGTACTGTAATTACACTAACACACCACTTGCAGTTGTTTTGGAACCATGAGGTGCACTTAAAATATAGTCAGTTGGGGCAAAAAAAAACTCTTTTCTAAAACTCTGCAATTACTTCAAGCTCTCAAGTCAAAAATCTTCAATCCGAGTTTTGTTAAAAGCACTCTGAACAGTACATTTTTGTTTTCATCATGCTCTTGCTAGAATTTTTGATAAAAAATGTGGTGCTTTTTTTCCCCACAAAAAGGGAAAAAATCATTCATAGAAGTAAAAAAATCACCCTGTCATAAACTTTTGTTTTTGAGTTTCAGTAAAGGTAGATAGTCAAATCATTACAAATTTTTGACAAGAACTTGCTTCTTCCTCAAGTAGGAAGCAAGAATATGTGCTGTCAAACATGTCAAAATAATCATCATTGGTTGTGTGTGCAGATTAAGCAGGAAAATTGTGTTAACACATCTTCAACCAAACTGCTTACTAATTATTCTAATAATGTAGTTCACTGAAGTCTTAAGACTTGTTGCTATCTGGATAGAAAAAAAAGGCACACACCTGAATATAACTATGAAATGTTCATCACTGTACTGTATAATAGATACGACTTAATAACAAAATGCAACAATCTACACAATGTTTATTGTTAATCAGTATGCTGTCACACAAAAGAAAGCTGAACCTGCAAGAACACATGCATTTACATAAAGTAAGCAATCACATTACAAACAACCAGCTCTCACTAAAGCTACATGTTAAGCTGGTTTACATTTGGTGAAGAAATTACCGAGTGTTTGCTTCTTTGTATTGGGTTTCGCCATTAGCTGAATGCAGTACAAAAAAGCAAACACTTTTGATTCCATTCATATAAGAGGTGAAGGTGAATGGAACCAAAAGTGTTTGCTTTTTTGTACTGCATTCTGCTAATGGCAAAAAGCTTTTAGTGTTACAATAAGTGTTACAAAAAACTGAAATTGAAAGGTTATTTGTGCTCCTTTTGAAAAGACTTAAACAAAGACATGACACTGCTATTACAAGAAAACTGCATGTATACTTCTTTTTCGCTAAAGGCATCAGTGAGAGTGGGTTTTTGTGGCCCTCTTCTCTTTTCTCTATTCTTATTCAAGATTAGCTGTGGTAGTTTTACTTGAAATTATAATACTGCTTCAACCTCTTACTTTACTGTTCTAAAATTTAGAGTAAACTGGCAGCTTTCACTGCAGGCTTTCTACAACTAAGGTTTGTCTTAGCAATCAGTTTTATTCAAACCAATCACAGTGAAACACAGTTAGTGGTTGCCTTGGATAAGAAATAATAATCAACGACTCATTTTTCATCTTCTACCCTTATGTTAGACTCAAAATTTCGGTCATTAGTCATAATTTCAAACAAGCTTGAAAAAGACCATTATCACACTCTACAAAAATATTTACACTACTGAAAAAGAACTTTGATAAATTTTGGAAAATGTTTTATTTACCCCATTTAGCAGCAAAATTTTGGGGTAAAAAAATCATCCACCATTACTAGTTATTGCTATAGTTATAATGCCCATTGTAATTGTCAATAAAACTTCAATAAGCACACTCCTACACAACCTCAAGTTGAATCTCAATTTTGCAGCAGTATTAAAAACATCAAAAACTTTGCAGACCTGCTGAAAAAAATTTTTGGGCAATTTTTACGCAATTTTAAAAATTACGTAAGTCATGCTCTAAAAAATTGCAAATTACATTTTTTATTATTGGTAGATGCTGATGTAGTTCTCTAACAATACCACTTGCCATAATTAGAAATTATTAGTAATTGTGATCTGGATTAAGGGGTGCTTTTTTTTACCCAACTACCCCTTTGATTTTTTTTTTGCCCCAACTGACATGACCATACAAGAAATTTTTAAAAAATGAAATGCATATCTTTTGCCTAGGTGCCCTTAATGTATGAATCCTGGATTAGGTTATAAAAACCAATTACTGATACTGCACCCTATAGCCCAAAATGTATGTAATCAATATATGAAACTCACTACTTAGAATATGTAAAACACCAATTAAATTATTACCGTACCACATGTAAAAGCACTATTTAATCACAAGTATAAGATTTAACTAAAGCAATCAAGGATAATTCATTTAGTTGAGAACCAAAACTTTCCGAAAATTTTAGATGTTGGTTCATGCAAAGCACAAAGCAGGGTGGAATGCACAAAGAAAGATCAGGTTAAACTCAATCAATTAACTTTGCAAACTTTCAAACTATTTTTGCTGAATGTAAGAAAAAACTCTAGTAAATCAATCTGTTTTACATGAACAGCTTATCTGAGAAAGGTGCTTTGATAAAATTTGTGTCTGAACAAATATGAATAGCAATAGAGAAAACAGGTCGTTGTTCGATCCCATTCTTTCAAAACAGCAACGCTTTTCTTTGAAACATTTGCAATATATAATTTGCTTTGCTATGTCAGTGTAGCTCACAAAAACAGCCTCTTGTAAAGGATGCCAAACATGGTTGTTGCAGTGTAGAGTTATAACTGATTTTTTATTTAGTAGCTTTTGTTACGAGGTCGAATCTCTTGTTTGAATAACTGAACTTAACAAATCCAATTCACTATCCGTTTCAACTCAAAATCCCATTTTGCATTCACGTTGTTTTCAAATTACCAAATATTTTCCATGTCAAAATAGGGATTTTTCTTTACAATGTACCACGATCGCTAAAAACAACATTCTCTATGATGTGTCCTAGTTGATAAATCAAAACAAGTATGGCTAATTTGGTTGTTCCTGCAAGCGAAATTACCGATAATAGTGAAATCAGGCTGGTGAGGTCTGTCCTCGGCCATCATTTTACTGCTTCATACAAATTTTACTGATTAATTGAAAAGACTATTTACAACGCCAGACTCTGTTAAAATATGCACATTATTACAAAAAAATGCATTTCTTAAAACAATGCAATTTTATGAATTAAACAGGTCTACACCCCTATTTAAATAGTGAACCATGTCAACTGACCGCAAATAACCTGACCGTGAACCAACTGACCGACAACACAAGGGTTAGGTCAATTGTCGTGGACCCTTCAAATACATAAAGTACATGAAAACTGACCATCACAAACTCACTGCAAATAATTAGACCTCGAACCAACCCAGCCCTAAGTAAGTCTAATGTTGAAAGGCAGTTGGTCAGCGGTCAGCTTGCAGTGGCCAGTTGAATTGGTTTAATCAAATGCAAACTAACATAATTTTCAACAATTGACAAATGAGTAAGTTACATTGCATCCTGTTTCACCGAAACGAAGCAAAACCATTCATAAGCTATGGAAGACGTACTTTCATTGGGAACAAAACTATTTCAATTTGATGACAAAGCAAACCAAATTTCGCGTGCCCTAAAGACTTCAAACATTTGGCACGTTGCATTGTTTTGCTTCCACCATAAACTTCAAAAATGTGCCTTCACACAGTTTTACATGTCTACCAAATACACAACATTGTATGAACTTTGGAAATGCAAAGTTTCGAGCAAGTATTTTCATTCAATTTTACATGACAGTAGTATTATAACATAGCTAGTATTTAATATGATACTTGCTAAATTATGTAAGGTCAAATTGGCAGTGCGTAATTAAAGGCAAGATTCTGGGATGTAAAAACATCACAAACGGTAATGCAGGTACAGTTGTAGAAAAAAAAGAAATACAATCACTAAATATCTGTGCAATACAAAAATAATATAACACCACAATGAAGGACTAACACTGCACAATAATCAACACAACAAAATCAGTAACTATTATTTGTACTGCTAAACGTTGGTAAAAAAACAACAGTGCGTATCTACAACAAATTAACACATAAGGAGTTGTTTAGGTAAACACATCACAACGTCCACAATATACAGAAACAAATTCTATAACATGCTTTGAACACTTGCATTGTAAGTGCCAACAAAATTTTGGTACAAGTAGTAATTAAGTGTATATATACTGTATTTATTTTACTAACAGTGCTTTTAAATTTTTATCATATACACATTGTTGTTTCAATAATTCAATACTGCACTGATAACAGGCTGGTTTCAGCAACAGATTGGTCAAAGAAAGTCAACAATAAAAGCAGAGAAGTACGATCAATGGCTTTGCAACAGGCGATTTAAAATTTGGGAAAGTACTTTAACAATGGTGAATTAGTTGCAAGTTTTCCAAGCCTCATTATCTCTATGACTAAAAACCTTTTCACGACATTAAATCTGGGCCAACTCATTTTTTGATTGGTTAGTAATTACGAGTGTATAATGAAAGATTGATCTACATTGACATATTGGCGAAAACGCATTTGGTCATGAAATTTTTTTGTTGGTTGCTAGATTCAAAAAAATTTTCGTGGTGTTTTTGGTGAAGCTTTTTTGAATGCACTTAGCTGAGGACTTTTCACGAATTTAGTAATTTCTGTCACGTTAGCAATCGGCAGTTAATGTCCTTACAACCGAAAGAGTGGTGAATAACAGGTTAAATGATGTTACATAAGTCAATTCTGTATCAAGCTCCTCTTTATTAGCGAAATGCAAATTAATCTTTTTCTAATTGTCAGAGTGCGAAACGTTACTAGTAGTTCATAAAAAAATGTCCACTGTCCAATCGAATGAAAATTAACATCATATTTTAATCAAAATGTATTACTGAGATAAATGCAATGAAAAAGACGTGAGATCAAAAAAACACTGATCACATCAATAAGTTGGCAATACAAAATATTTCTACATAACGAGTGCCACTGTCACTTCAAATACACAACAACTGTAGTATTTTTAAAAACTAATTCTTAATATTACAAAGCTAATACATGGTACAACACATTGTCAATTATACATTAACTTTCGTTAATTACTCCTGCACTTACAGCAAAAGAAAGTACAGAATCGCAACAATATATTAGATCAGGACTAGGCTGTACCAAATTTCGATGACTTTCTTCAATTTCTTAGGAACTCTTCCAAAAGTTGTGGTTCAACCTCCAATTCAATTTACCACTAAATTTTGTTTGTTAAATTTTTGTTTTATGCCTCCTCGAAACATGTTTCCATGGCAATGCGACAAAAATCGAAAAAATGGCCATAACTCAGCAACCGCTCATGCTAGATGCAAATTTTTTTTTTCTAATGATGCAGAATACCCAAGTTCCTATCTGCTCTCAATGCATTATATAAGCCTAGCTGTTCAATTTTTTCAAGTAAAATCAAAAAAACATGTTTTTCCCCTTTTTTATTTTGCATTTTCTATGATACATCTCATTGTGTAGTGCTGTTATGCAATTTTTTTGGTAATATATGGTAACTTTCTGTTAGCTATGCTGTCATTAGAGTAATTGTTGTATTAAAACTAATGTTAATTGGTTCTTAAAGTGTTCACTGGTAGAATAAGTTAGTACTGTATGTTAAAAAGCACGAAGTTATTATCACAGAATGAATATAATGTATTAACTTATAAGCACTGCTGTATTCTGTTATTTTCACACCTTTAATTCTCTGCAGTTATTCTAAACAGGTATTGTAGTTATGGCTCTGGGCCATACCATGCTTATTATTCCTAGGTGCTTGGTCAAGCAATTACTAAAAAGGATATAGTATGCATGCTCCCAAACCAACATGCTATATTGCTAGGCATCTAAGTATGTCTATTTAGAAAAACAACAACCTAATTCTCTTTGCTAGAAAAATGTGCTATAAAATTTAATAAAATTTGCTGCTTTCTACCCACAAAAAAAATGGATTTATAGAATTTTATTACAAATGGTATACACAAGTACTCAAAAACCACTATTCCTCTGAATTTTGAAGGCAAATGCCAAACCCCAAGAAAAAACAAAACAAAATACATCATCATCAACATCTCTAAGTAGAAACTAAACAAAATGATGCAACATGTCTGCATTCAAAGTGAAGGATTGATGGATAAAAATTGACGTTGACCTGGAACCAAATTAAAATTTAGCTAAAAAAATCTTAGCATCACATGGTATAAACCATAGATTGCAAAGATCTTTAGAAAACCAGGGTAGCTCAAGAGTCTAGACAACTGCTTCTAGAATGCTGTATATTAGCAAATGTATTGTGCTGCAGCTTAAAAGTGTAAACTAAAAGCAGTGTGTATCAAGTAACTTGACACTAGTAGACGATTTTTAATGACTTGTAGCACTAAAAAACCAACAAGACACTGCCAGTACTGCTAGAAAGTGAAAACTAGAAAAAAAATGGAGAAAAAAAAAATAAATGACAGGAATTAAGAGTAGGAAAAAATAATGAAAATTTAACTGCAAAAAAAATCTGAAGCCTGAAGTATACATACTAGTAATGCAACTAATATTGATATCCGTAGTTGAAAAAAAAAGATTAACAAAAGTTTGAATTTACATGTTCAAGTCAGCCAGCATCCAAAAGCAAGAAATCTTTGTCATCAACTTATCTGCCAAGTAGCCCATAAACAGCAAATACATCATGGAACACCAGCAGATTTAGTGGTTGCTAAAAGTGTAGCAATTGAAACAGATCGCTGTTTCTGAAATGCTGTTAAACCTGCTACAGGATACAGCTTGAAACTTTCGTTTTTTACTTTTGTTGCATTGGGATGGTAAAATGCTTCATGATATGCAACAAATCATCAAGACTCCTATATTTCCATAAAACCTTACCACAGATACCATTACTCAACTTCACTTTAATCACAAAGCAAGTACTGCCCAAAACCCTTAATGATTTTAAATTAATTGCATGCTGTTTATCAACCTTATTTAAAAGATTTTCAGATCAGCCCAACATACAGGGTGGATCATAAGTTGTGCACTATGGAATTATGTGAAGTGTGTTGAGAAGCTATATAAAATCAGCAGAGAAAGATATCTTATGCTTTTCTTGGGGATAAATACAAGTTCTTTTATAGAGTAATGAAACATTGTTTGTATGTATCAGTTCAATTAATGTACTACGATTGCTTAAAATCCTTTGGTGCACAAATTAGAGCCCACCCTGCATTTGTTTGCGGTGATGTAGAATTCTGAGTTTACTTGTGTTTTGGAAAACCTATACAGTGCACAGTATGCATCACGTGATGCCAAATCGTTTTTGATTAAACCCTGATATAGTTTTTTGTCAAAACCAGAGTTTAAAACACCAACTCTTCAACAGCAGTCTTTTCCGCAGCACTTCTAACTTTTGATTGGTGTTTAATTTTTTGAGGTTTAGCATGTTGACTTTTAAAATTCATGAACACATCTTTAATTGCAAAGGAATTCATGCTGAGAAGTACCAATTCAATTAAAGAAATTTTCCTTTGTGGGCAGAGAACAGCCAAAATTTTATTGAATTTTCAACACTTTTCAAAGCCCAAAGAAATAAAGGTGTGAAAATAACAGAATATAGCAGTTGATTATATATAAGTTAATACATCATACTTCTGTGATAATGACTTTACCGCTTTTCAACATTTACGATACTAGCTTATCTTATCAGTTAAGACTTTAAAAACCAATTAACATTAGTTCCAATACAACAATTACTCAAGTGACAGCATAGCTAACGGAAAGTTACCATATATTACCAAAAAAATTGCATAACAGCACTACACAATGAGATATATCATAGAAAATGCAAAATAAAAAAGGGGAAAAAACTTGTTTTTTGATTTTACTTGAAAAAATTGAACAGCTAGGCTTATGTAATGCATTGAGAGCAGATGGAAACTTGGGTATTCTGCATCATTAGAAAAAAAAATTTTGCATCTAGCATGAGCGGTTGCTGAGTTATGGCCATTTTTTCGATTTTTGTCGCGTTGTCATGGAAACGCATTTTGAGGAGGCGTAAAACAAAAATTTAACAAACAAAATTTGGTGGTAAATTGAATTGGAGGTTGAACCACAACTTTTGGAAGAGTTCCTAAGAAACTGAAGAAAGTCATCGAAATTTGGTACAGCCTAATCAGGACGTTTTGACATGAGAGGTTAAACGCGGCTACGTTGGGGCTGAGACTAAAGCTAGTGACAGGATATTGCGTCAAAATGCATCCAAATTGAGGCAAGAGTTTTAGTGTTCCAAGGGATGCCCTGTCAAATAAATTGAAGGCGTAAAAATTTCTCAACTTGACTGTAAACATAATACTAATGCTCAGGTCATTATGAGCAAAGCAAGTATTTTCGCGTTAATGCTGGCAAGGGTAAATCATTAACGACTTTCAAGGTTCGATGTTCTTGTTCTATCAGTAAAGAGCGAATGAAGAATCTGCAAATCTGCTGCAATGTAGGAATCGTACACTCCAAACAAGGATTTTCACCTAATCTAACTGAAAAAGTGCCAGTTAGCTGAAGAAATATTTCAAATTTGCTCAAAACGAAATCTGCTTTGGCCCTCCTGTCAGGGTTATTATTATCTTGATGATCCTCTATTAGGTAATCGATTGAAAACCACAACCATTTTAAAAGATCACTTAATGATCTTGGTGAAAAATACTGCTCGTACTTCACAGACACCTGATTATACCAACATGACAATACGACTTCAACCCCACCAAATTTTACATAGACTCTCAACATATCTAAACTAGAGTGTTTTTCATTTAAGAGTAAAGATTCAAATTCATTGGTCAAGCCTTTGTAACAAAGACCAGGAAAAAAGCGGCTCATGCGACAGCCAGCTTCAAGAAAAAGGTGTAATGGTTCAAACAACAAATTTGAAGTTACAAACTCTATAGGAAATAGAAGTCTTCTGTAACAAAACTCATCTAGGTCTAAAACAGAAACTAAATACTTCAGAACATCTACATTATTATGGACAACAGCCCAAAAATATGAAGACAGTCTAAATTGCACCCACGAAAACTCCCCTTCTTCACCAATATTAAACATCCAACTGCAATTTGGATTTAGTATTTCTTGACTCCAAAGCAAATCAGATGCTGTAAAGTAACAGGTGTATACATTCAAGCCAACTTCAACAAGATATTGGACTGTTTTTGCTGTACTGTGGCAACAAGCACTATACAACATGTAATACATGTGCTTTGAAGTATCATAATTTAAAAATTTGGCTTTATTTCTTGCATTAAAGAAACACTTCAAAATCGTCAAATCATCATGTTTGTTGGTCCAATTTAAACACTGATCTACAATAGAATAAAGTTTAAAGGAATGGAGTTTTCTTGTTTTAATCATGTCATAATTCAAATCACATATTAATGGAAGAAGCAAAGTAACAGTTTCAAGTTCATTTTGGTTCAACGCTAACTGCAATATACCACATTCACCTTTCGGATGTCCGATGTACTCAGGGAAAGCTTCAAGCAAAACACGCAAAATTTCAGGACGAGAAACACTTTCTAGCATTGCTTCAAATATTCCTGGATTGTAAATGTTATTGAAATCAACATTTCTAAGGATATAAGCCCTGCTAATTCGTGGTAGCATTAGCAACTTTGGTATTAAACTAAGTCTGATTCGTAAGTCAAGTTGAAAATTGTTTTTCTTTCTGTAAAGTTTGATAAAAAGCTTCACTAAATCCATCTGTTCTGTCTGAACAGCCAATCTGATAAATGAGATTTGATAATCTGGAAGATATTTATCATCATGAACAACTTCTTTGAACAAATTGCAGCTATATTTTGGAGAGCTGGTTGTTGCCTGATCCCATTCGTTTAAAATATCAACTTTTTGCTTTGAGGCATGTGAAATAATTTGCTTTGCAATATCAGTGTATCCCAAATCAACAGCTTCATGTAAAGGATACCAACCATCATTATTGCAGTGAAAATTATCAAATGATTTTTCATTTAAAAGTTTTTGTAACAAACTTGGATCTCTCTTTCGGATAATTGAATTCAGCACGTTCAAATCATCATCCATTTCATTCTAATCTCACTTTGCATTAAATGTTGTTTTCTAATTAGCAAAATATTCAAACCAAACTACATTTAAGGGACTTTGTTTTACAAGTCATTGCAAACAATTAACTCTCAATCGAAAAATAATTCTATCCACTAATTCTATGCAGCGCTCCATTTGATAAATCAAGAATAAAATACGAATATTTTAGGTTATTACTTTACGCAGAATTAAACTTTAAAATTATGTTAAATGTTGTTGGAATGTAACGATACTGGTAAGCTATTTTGACCTTTGGTTCTGGTTTCAGATAAAACGGGCTAAAATATGTCTTTTAAAGGATTTTATCAATTTTCGGATAAAATTTTGCTGTGGTATTATAATGTTAAAAAACACACAATGGTAACTTTAGTTTATACTTGCCATTTAAATGTAGTCATTTTTAAGTTAGACATTTAATTTGACAGAGACTGGGACATTTACACACCAGGTTCTAAATCTACTAGACTTATAGCATGCACATGCATTTACGAGCTGGATTTATAGCATACTCATGCATATAATTAACATTAATTTTTTAATTGAACATTAAAATATAAATTGTTGTTGATAATAATACCATGTTTATAATATGCATTTAAACTCTGCATTGGTGGTTTTCGAAGTACAATTTTGGGGGTTATATGTACTCAAACAAAACCGAAAGATTGCTTTTGAAATATTTTGAAACAGAATAAAAACTTTATGGTCAATAAACGCACTTGAATGCAAAATATCAACGTTTTTTTGGCCATTTCAAACAAATTGGCCAATTTCCTTTTGACCATGACCAAAAATTTAGATCAACCACATACAAATGACAGAAAAATAAAACTACTCCTACCTGGCTTAGCAATTTCTTTTCGATTATACAGTGAGTCAGCTTGCACATTAACAATTCGAAATTTTCCTATATTAAGAATAGAAAACCTAACAATGATTCAATGAGAGCCCAACAACAAATGTCGATAAAAATAGGCTTAATGGTTACATACAACTAGTTGTCAGTGACAAAGTCCGATTTACTGAGCTGTGTCTCAAAAATGCAGTAACACAATCCAATTAAACTATGGGCAAAACATGTACTCTACAAGCGATGGAGGCAAGCGTAAAATTTTGATGGGTCTGAGATTGTAGGAGTTTTGAAAAACAATAGAACAAATAAAAAGTCAGCAAAATTGTTGCAATGAAGGAATTAATGGTTTTAAAATGAATTGATTGTCATCGTCTACACGTAGCATAATTTCAAATATACCGGTACCACTATGTCGCAAGAACGTACTAAACTTGTCCATAAAACAATCATAGTCTTCTCCCATGGAATGAACCCATATTAGCAGCAAAAACAATCTTAAGGAGTTAAACCAGTTGTCTTGTCCAAAAACTAATTCTAGTGCACCAAATTTTATTAAGCTATTTAAAATATCAGCATTACCATACTCAAATATAAAGAGAATAGGACATTCCAAAGGACATTGGGCTCTGATGAAATCGTTCACTTCAACGTGAAAAAAGAAACCAGCTTCAAACAAACAATGCAATTGCTCAGACAATGATTGACGGCAAAGAAATTCAATAGGACAAATCATTTCTAACTGATAAAACTTTTTGAGATCTACAAACGTTAATAAATATTTCAAAACATCAATATTATTATTCATAGCAGACCAAAAAAAGGGAGAAATTTGTCTTTCCCAATTAAAAGCATCAGGCCTCATATGAAACCCAAGAGCACTAGAAGCATAAGAGCAATACATCTTATTCTTCAACACGTGGTTTTCACATGACTCTAATAGAGCAAGTATCATATCTAACCCAATTTCAATGAGATATTTAACAGATTTAGCTGTACCTCAATAGCAAAATCGATACAGAAGACAATATTTGACATTTCTGTGCATGCCAAACCTTGAAAACTTCTCACAATTTAAAACTTCAAGAAAAAACTGCAAGGCTGCCAAATCATCATGTTTGTTGGTCCAATTTATGCAATACCAGCCCAATACATAAAGCAGTAATTCATTTCAGTCAGAAACCTGCGTTTTTTCCATGTCATAGCATAAGTTGCCAATCATTGGAACAATAAGAGTAAAGGTCTCAAAATTATTTTGATTCAATGCTGATTGCAATATACCACATTCACCTTTTGGATGTCCGATGTACTCAGGAAAAGCTTGAAGTAAAATCCTCAAAATTTCAGGACGAGCAAGCATTGCTTCAAATATTCCTAGATTGCGAATACCACAGAACCAACATTTCCAAGGATAAACGTTTGACTGAATTGTGACAGCATCAGCAACTTTGGTGTTAAACTAAGTCTGATTCATATGTAAAGTTGAAAATTGTTTTTCTTTTTGCAAAGTTTGATAACAAGCTTCACTAAATCAATTGCTTTGGTTCAAACAGCTAAACTGAGAAATGAGATTTGATGATCTTGCCGATAGTCATCATGCATAACTTCTTTGAACAAATTGCAATTATATTTTGGAGAGCTGGTTGTTGTCTGATCCCATTCTTTTAAAATATCAACTTTTTTCTTTGAGGCATATGCAATAATTAGTTTAGCAATATCAGTGTATCTCAAGTCAACAGCTTCATGTAAAGAATACCAACAATCACAATTTCAATGTAAAATATCAATTGATTTTTCCTTAGAGAATTTTTGTAATGAACTTGAATCTCTCTTTCGGATAATTGAATTCAGCAGCTTTTCATCACTCTCCACTTAAAATTTTAGTTTTCATCCATTGTACTTCCTTAAGCAACTAGAAAGGTTTTTAATAAAAATGATAAGTTAGCAAATTTAGATGCACATAGCTGGACAGCGCTGTTTCGAGCTTTTAGCTCTCATCGGCAGCCCTCAGCTTCTCTAACAAAGTTATTCCCCAGCTTTTTTTTTTGTGGATTTTTGGAAATGTGCGGAGTTTGTGGGATGGTAGTGGGAGTAGTATTGAGAGCTGCAGACAGTTTTTCACGCATCCACAGCCGCTCTGAGTGAAGGTATTCCCCAGCTGGACAAGACTCTTGGCCGAACTGGACAAGCCTTTGGACAAGACTCTTGGCCGAACTGGACAAACCTTAAGGGCTTGCAGAGCGGCAGAGGCTTTCTAGGGAATAAACGATTTTTCACTTGTGATACTTTTTAAAAAAAACAAGTGAAAAAATTGCTAAACCCTAGTAGCAAGGACAGCCATAGGCTATCCCTACTACAAGGGTTCCCCTTGTGTGACCACGGAAACCATAACCGACACGTTTGACGTCCTTTGTGGTCGACTCCTGGGAAATCATAACGACCTCCACTGGCAGTTAGGTGGCCAGATCAACCACCAACCCTGCAGCTACAAAGCAGCTCGAGTCATAAGATGCACAGCCAGCGGCACATGCGAAAGATGCAAAGCAGCTCGAGTCATAAGATGGACAGCCAGTGGCACAATCATAAGATGCAAAGCAGCTCGAGTCATAAGATGCACAGCAATAGGTCAAATGGGGCCCCCCAGAAGTGGGGGGGGCCTGTGCATTTGCACACTTTGCACATTCCTAAGACCACTACTGCATCTGAGTGTGGGTGTCCACTTGAATTCGGGGAAAAAAAAGTGTTCCATTTTTTGGAAAGACCTTTTTTTTGGTCTTCACTTAATTTGCTCTCCTGAACAAAATTGTGGTCGAGGTTCATCCCCCCAATATTGAAAATAGGGCAAAATTGGGATAAAATTGCAAATTATTCCCCCAATGCTCAGCAAAGATCGGCACTCCTGTACATAATGTCATCTATCGGTAAGCAGAATCTATAAATAAAGCTATCTATCACTGATCGGGAGGCTATAAAGTATATATCGTATCAGTAGGCTATGCTAGTTTTATTCACAGTCACCAAGCTAAGTATAATCATATTTAGCTCTAAACTAGAAAGTTTCAAAATCTTCCCATAAGTTATCGTACTTATGCTGTATTTATTATATGCTTTTTCACACGAAAAAGCATGGCAAAGCTGTTGAACTAAAATCATGGCAAAAGCTGTTGAACAAAACGATTGACCATAATAGCCGAATGGAGCGGCATAGGCTAGTTGTCTGATCATAAACTCTTTATCAGTGAGCTGGAAATTAATCGTTTTGGGGTCGATGGAAAATGATGGTACTGAAAATGCCAGTACTGGAAAATGACGGTAATGCAAATGCCGGTATTGGAAATTGCCAGTACTGGAAAATCCCAGTATTGGAAAATGACGGTACTGGAAAATGCTGGTACTGGAAATTGACAGTACTGGAAGATGATGGTACTGGAAAATGGCGGTACTGGAAAATGACAGTACTGGAAAATGGCGGTACTGGAAGATGCCGGTACTGGACATTGCCGGTACTGGAAAATGACAGTACTGGAAAATGGCGGTACTGGAAAATGGAGGTACTGGAAAATGCTGGTACTGGAAAATGCCGGTACTGGAAAATGTCGGTACTGGAAAATGCCGGTACTGGAAAATGGCAGTACTGAAAATGCCGGTACTGGAAAATGTCGGTACTGGAAAATGTCGGTACTGGAAAATGCTGGTACTGGAAAATGTCGGTACTGGAAAATGCTGGTACTGGAAAATGCCGGTACTGAAAATGCCAGTACTGGAAAATGCCGGTACTGGAAACTGCCGGTACTGGAAATTGGCGGTACTGGAAAATGCCGGTACTGGAAATTGCCGGTACTGGAGTGTTGCCATTCAATATTTTGGTAGGCTGTGAATTGGTGTATTATGGAAATGAGCTATAAAAATTCTTGCAGTGAAAAAATCAGCTTGTGTTGAAAATGGACTGAGAGAAATTTGTAATCTGGAGGTAGGCTGAAATTGCCCACTTTAAATTCTATAAAACATAAATAAGCATTACGAACTTTATTAATTTTATTTCTATCTAATCTGTAGTTACAGTATTTTTATTTTTTAGTATGTTTAGAGTTAGAACAATTCTAATGTTGTCTTGTATTTTCTTTACATGGTGACTGTGAGTGTGTATAAAATGTACATATCTTTGCAACACTTTGTTTTAATTTTGCGTAAAATTTTTTTATCATAGAAAGTCGCAGACTAAGAAAATCTAGAAGCTGTTTGTTTTTTTTTAACCTTAACTTGGTGAGGTGGCAGTAGACTTAGATGACCTTTCGGTCCTTCGCTGTCTCCTCACCAAGTGACTAAATATCGCTTGGACTCTGCAAGTTTTTTGTGTTTGGTTTTAAAGGAATTGCATATTTTGATGCTTTGGTGATAGACCTAGAGGAAGTTGCAGTTTTTTCTTGTGATATGACGTCACTTGGTAAATAAATAAATATGATGATGATGATGAAAGGTACACTGAGCAGGAGGCCTGGAATTAATAGGCTAAGAGTAAGCAAAATTACAATAGGCCTACTGTAGTTCGTAGAGGTTAGGACCACAATATACACGGTAGCCTACAAATGTGGTAAGGAACAGCAAAGATACCCAGCCATGCCAGTACAACATAAATTTTTGCCTGGTTGAGTTGCATGCAGTCAGGCAGTAGGCCTATCTACTTTTACTGTTTTGCTTTTTCAATCAGATATAGGCCTACTTTTAAACTAGATAACTGTAAACTATTACCATATAACTTTTTGACTCAACACCATGTTTTTGACATTTTTTTGTGAGTGTAGGCTACTGCAAAATTTTGTATAAAGTAGGCCTATTGATAACATGTATGTATCAGGCTTTTTTTTTTTTCTTCTGCTCTTTCCCAGTATGCTATCATGTCTTTTTCGTTTTAAATGTTAACTGTATTTGTGGTATCATATTTAATAAAATTTACTGCTACTATTGGTATTGTTTCATGTTTGCGATATTTAAATTTGCTACTTGTACTTAAATTTGTTAACATTTTTCTCATTGAAGTTTTTATCATCATAAATTGCATGTTTTCAATGCCTTGCTGATAGACCTAGATGAAGTTGCAGTTTTTTCTTGTGATATGACGTCATTTGGGTAAATAAATAAATAAATAAATATGATGATGATGATTAGATTAGGGTAGCATACAGGCCTATGTTGATTTGGATAAAAATTTTTGTTAGTTGGTGTCTTAGTCTCTTTGTCATAACGAAATGCATGGGCATGACATAACGAGATGCCCGGCACCACTATCAGCAACATGAACTTATGTCTGATGTACTACTGACAAGTAACCTACCAGTACCACACCAGATTATAAGCCATCGGCATAGCAAATTTCATTTTAAACAGCAAATATGCAGTTTGCAGTATATTCAAGACCTACATATTTAAAGCAATCTATCAAAAAACTTGATTTACTCTAGTTTATACAAGAAGGAAATTCAATTTTTTTGGAAAAATTTTAAGTAATTTACAGTTTAGGTTAGCCTTAGTTATATAGCCTAGTCTGAAAAATAGTAAACGTATTAGAACTGCTGTAAATAACATATGGTAGTCTGCCATGCTGACAACAAAAAGTTGTAGTCTGTAGCTGACAATAGCTGATATGGTGTTCTAAAATATTTGCAGTAGGCTATCAATAATGGCTTCATTTTCATAGGCTAGTAGAAATCATGCTTATTGGAACGACCGACGCTCGCGTCGCGTGTTCCTTTGTTTTTACTCGGCCATTTTCTAACTAATGAGTGCGAGATTTCAGACTTTTGCTTATAACTCGAGAACCGTTTGGTCTAACTACATGAAATTTTGACAGCAGTTTGAGATTAATGAGTTTTATGTTTGTACCAAATTTCGAGGCAATCGGTCACGTGACTTCGGGTTTATGACCCGAAAACCGCCCCGAAAGTTTGGCGTAAAAAGCGGTCTAAGTCAAAAACGGCTTAAGTACGGCAAAAAATATTTCTCATGGTTATATGTCTTAAGATATCCTTTCATCCCTACCAACCCACTTTCGGCCGCGATGAGGTTTTTTTCTTATTTTTTTCCTTTTTTTTTTCCTTTTTTTTTCCTTTTTTTTCCTTTTTTTTCTTCCTAAATCTCGTACGCTCGAGTTCTCCTAAACCACAAAACATAGAAATCTAATTTTTGTGTGAAGTTGTTGAGGTACATACGCAATTGTGTCTCCTGAAATTTTTTTGGGGCAACTCCCCCGGGAACCCCCCCAAAATGGGGCCCCAAAAAATCAATTTTTTGAACGGCTCAAGCTAGGGTGCCAGTTTTTTTGGATATCAGTAGATATTTGAGAGACAAATATTTTGACATAATTTGGGGGTACCACCCCCCCCCCGGGGACCCCCCAAATGGACCCCCCCAAAAACAAATTTTTTTAACCATATAACCTAGGGTGCCATTTTTTTTGATATCAGTAGATATTTAAGAGAGAAATATTTAGACATGATTGGGGGTACCACCCCCCCCCGGGAACCCCCCAAAATGGGGCCCCAAAAATCAATTTTTTTAACGGCTCAAGCTAGGGTGCCAGTTTTTTTTTGATATCAGTAGATATTTGAGAGACAAATATTTTGACATAATTTGGGGGTACCACCCCCCCGGGGACCCCCCAAATGGACCCCCCAAAAACAAATATTTTAACCATTTAACCTAGGGTGCCATTTTTCTTTGATATCAGTAGATATTTAAGAGAGAAATATTTTGACATGATTTGGGGGTACCACCCCCCCGGGAACCTCCCCAAAATGGGGCCCCAAAAATCAAATTTTTGAACGGCTCAACCTAGGGTGCCAGTTTTTTTTGATATCAGTAGATATTTGAGAGACAAATAATTTGACATAATTTGGGGGTACCACCCCCAGGGACCCCCCAAATGGACCCCCAAAAACAAATTTTTTAACGATTTAACCTAGGGTGCCATTTTTCTTTGATATCAGTAGATATTTGAGAGAGAAATATTTGACATAATTTGGGGGTACCACCCCCCCGGGAACCTCCCCCAAATGGACCCCCCAAAAGCAAGTTTTTTAACCATTTAACCTAGGGTGCCAGTTTTTTTTGATATCAGTAGATATTTAAGAGAAAAATATTTTGACATAATTTGGGGGTACCACCCCCCCAGGGACCCCTCAAAATGGGGCCCCAAAAAATCAAATTTTTGAACGGCTCAAGCTAGGGTGCCAGTTTTTTCTGTTATCAGTAGATATTTGGGAGACAAATATTTTGACATGGTTGGGGTACCATTTTCCTTGGGACCCCTTCAAATGGGATCCCCCAAAATCAATTTTTTGAATGGCTCAAGCTAGGACGTTAATTTTTTTTTATACCAGCAGATGTTTAAGAGACAAATATTTTGACATAGTTCCAATGGCTTACGCTTGAATACGATGTTTTTTTGTTTTTTTATTATTATCAGTCGCTATGTTGTCGATAAAATAACGCATGTGCATTGTACAAGTTAATCAGGTTTAGTTACTCAGGTTTAATCACCTTCACAGGTTTAGACAAGACAAACTATGGAAAAGGTTACTGGAAACTGGGAAGACAGTGTACAAGTTGTCGATGAAATATATATTTTGACAATGTTTGAAATTCCAAACCCTCTTGGGTATCCAAGAAGATAGGAGGGTTGGGGGCTACACTCCCCTTAGCCAAGACACCAAAAAACTTTAACCAAAAATACTACTGTTTACATAATACATATGTCTTGACTGGACCTAAAAAGTAAAGGGAGCTGGGCAATTCTGAGTTTGCCATCTCGAAAAAGCAGCTCAACAACAGTTATGTTGTGCTACATTTACTACAATCAATGGTTATGTGATTTGGTAATTCTTCGTATTGTGTGGAATGTATCCACCATACGCTTGCTATGCTTCCCACAAGTCACAACTTTTGACTTATGTTTGCTAATCAACTCTGAGCAGATCACTTCGGGACATGGTTGATTGCAAAACTCTTCCACTCGGTTCATAAAAAGTCGCGGACTTGCGCTTGCGGACTTCAAGAATTTTGAAGTTGCGGACTTGCGGTTGCGGATTCAAGAATTCCTGAAACGTCGTTGCGTACTTGCGGATAAGCTTAAAAACATGCAATTGCCGACTTGCGGTTGCGGATTAAGCAATTTGAAATTCGGTTGCGGACTTGCGGACTGCGGACTTAAAAAAAAACTTGCGGTGCCCAGCACTGGTGCTCAATATCCTGTAAATTCCAAAAACCATAAATTTGCCCTCCAACAATTGATTTTTCAATGACTTAACCTGATGGGTTATTTTTTAGGATCAAAAACGATAACGTTGATAATTTTTTGACTTGATTTGTACTCTTATGAAGGTTCCAAAATTAAATATTTTGAATAATTGCTGATTTCACGGTTGACAAAAAGTACTTTTGAGCTCACAGCATTATAAACTACGCGTCGGTCGTTCACTGGGTTTGCTGGCAAACTCCCATCTAGTTTCAACAGACTTCATAAAGCACACTTACCGTACCAAACAAATAAAATACATAAAAATTCAACAAAGTTGCAATAATTCCAAATTATATGATAAAAAAAGAGAGTAGGTCATAACCTTATCCATGCATAAGGCACATCCGAGTATAGGGCTCAATAATGTTTTATTTTTTAGAAATTTTTAGTAAGTAGATGTCCTATATTAGCCTACTACCAGGTACCACAATCTGAACTATGAAAATTTTTGCATTGGCAACACTGCAGTACTGGCATTTTCAAATACTGTCATTTTCCAGTACCGGCATTTTCCAGTACCGCCATTTTCCAGTACCGTCATTTTCCAGTACCGGCAATTTCTAGTACCGTCATTTTCCAGTACCGGCATTTTCAGTACTGCCATTTTCCAGTACCGGCATTTTCCAGTACCGGCAATTTCCAGTACCTGCATTTTCCAGTACCGGTATTTTCCAGTACCGGCATTTGCAGTACCGGCATTTTCCAGTACTGCCATTTTCCAGTACCGGCATTTTCCAGTACCGGCAATTTCCAGTACCTGCATTTTCCAGTACCGGTATTTTCCAGTACCGGCATTTGCAGTACCGGCATTTTCCAGGACACCATCGATTTGTATTTTTTCTTCTTGCTTAATTTGTTACAAAATATGCCAATTCGTCCAATCAGCGTGACTGTTTTCTTCACGGTTTATTTATTTTACAAATACGTCTAATCCAGCGGTTCTCAACCTGTGGTACGCAAACGCTTTTTAGGTGGTACGCAAGTCACTTCGATCCACTATTTTTATAAAAAAGCTTGGATGCACAACTTTCTGGTAGTTTATTTATCGGGTTTAGTATCTTAATAGAGTAAATCAATTTTCTAAAAGTTTGCGATTCTTATTGTTTTGTATAATTGCGATCTTCATGCACGTAAAGCAACGTAAATTACGCGTCTCAAGGCCCTGTCACACTAGTGCGTATGAATGAGCGTATGAAGAGCGTATGATACGCACGAGTTTTCAGCGCATTGTTGTGCGTATAACCAAATTTTTTTGGTGTCACACTGCTAACGAATGAGTAGCGTATACCTAGCGATGGTTGAACGATAGGGAACGTACGAGTAGCGTATGTGAGCGTATGTTCTGCGTACGTCGAACGTTTGAGTAGCGTTTGGAAACGAATGCGAAACGTATGAAGAGCGCATGCTTAACGTCAGTGTAGCGTATGAGCGGCGTATATGCACCACAGTTTTTCAAATCATTTGACTCATTCTTTCGGTTGAAATTATTCTGCCAAAATGCCGAAGCGGAAGACACAAAGATTAAAAACGGCTCTTACCTATTGCTAATATCGAATCTATCGATTCACCTGCTTTGAATGACGATCGTCCAGAGGAGATTCTTGGTGCTACTTCTGGGCCTAATTCTCCAGTTTCGGAGCAAGAGTCTTCTCCTTCATTGCAAAACCCTACAAAGAGTGAAAAGAAAAGCAGGGCCAAGAAGAACTTTAATCTAAATCCCGAAGATGAAGACAAAATGCTTGATTTTATTGGAGACAATCCCGTGCTATGGAATTTGAAAATGACTGATTATCGGCGAAAAGATAAAAAAGCTAAATTATGGGTCGATCAGGCTGAGTTAATGGGAAAGTCTGTGGAAAATTTGAAGGGTTGGTTTAGGTCTCTGAGAGACACCCACACACGTTTGCACAAGACGAAGAGCGGTAGTGGTGTGCCACAATTTACCGAAAGAGAGTAATGGATTATTACGAAACTTTTCGTTTTAAACTTAAGTTTTACGGTTTACAGCATGTGTGAACAGAGTTGCGCGCGATGATTTCTAGGCAATGTTAAGTACAGCCCACTATGATACGTTTCATACCACAATACTGCGTCAAAGCATTCGAAACTAAAGCACACTGCAAGACCCGAACTGAAAAAAATCAAGCGAAATCTTTACTATATTTGCACTTCGATAAATACCGATTCGGGTGTTATAAGATGGCAAAGCGGCCAAGTGGAAAGTCTCAGCGACGGCGGATCGTTTGCAACTTGTGTCAGATTTGATCGTCTAGGGAATTAAACCAGGTCTCCCGCGCAAAATTCGGCATTCAAGAGAGGCACGACAACTTGTAAGGCCTTCATTCTAGGCAGATGATTGCTATCGGCGTGGTTTCATGTATTGCAACTGCATTAAATAACATTGTTGCAGCAATGAAGAAGATTTAGTTATATTTCAAACTTTGATAGCATACAAACGTGATGCATATCACATTGACGTGGTGTAGGACATGACATTTTACAAATTTTTACAAAATACAGTCTGTTTGTTCACAATCTAAATCATCTGGTCTTGCCATGGTACTGCACCTGCTTCCGAATTCACCAGTGCTTAAGCAGGTTTCTTATCTTATTTTCTTCCTAGTTTCGTGACGTGTTGCTTCCAGGAACTATGTTCGTGTCTTCTAAGTTTTTGTCCTGTCTCCATGCCCCAGGGATGAAATCAGTGTTGATGTCTTCTGGACGGTCTATCATCTCATTTTGGATAGAGGGGTACCGTATCCTCATCAGATTATGCAGAACAATGCAGGCTTTCACGATGACTTTACTGTTGATGGTTTATGTCGCATGGTAGTAAGTAGAACCTGAAAGCGGTTTGCCCATATGCCAAAGGCATTCTCCACTACTCGTCTGGCACGTGACAGTCTATAGTTAAATATTCTCTCATCATCGTTCAAATTTCGTTTGCTGTATGGCTTCATCATTGTCTCTCGGAGAGCAAATGCATCATCACCGACGAAAAAATATGGTGCATCCTGGTAATCATGCGGTAGAGGATCTGGAAAAGGCAATCCAAGGGATCCGCTTTCTGCCAATTCTTTCAGCTCAGAACCATTGTATATCTGCGCATCAGATGCAGAGCCTGTACCGCCAAGGTCTTCCCAGATTAATTTGTATTCTGCGTCGACTAGAGCGAATAGCACAATTGAATAGAAATGTTTGTAGTAGTAATACTGCGATCGCTTTTGAATGGGCACTTGCATGCAATATGTTTTCCGTCTAGAGCACCACACGTATGGGAAAAATTCCATTTTTGAAGAAATTTCTCTGAAACTCGGAGCCATTCCTGTGGAGTGGTGGGGCAGTTCATCACCTCTGGCAAGTACTCATCTACTATGGCTTGACACAGTTCTAGCACTATGACAGATTGCGTGTTATGGGGTACCCGCCACCCATATCGCATTGACATATAACTGCAGCCTGAGGCAAGGTGTTGCAAAGTCAATGCAAGTTTTAGGCCAGGTTCCAGCGGGGCCCTGCAGCTAGTATGTCGTTTGGCGATCCTGGGACCCACTCTCTTAAGTAGTTCATCATACATCTCTGGAAGCATACGTAAAAAGTTTTTGAAGGCTCTCTGGTCCTCATTTCTCAGTTCTACCATAAGCTGGTCATAGAGCCCAAACTGGCGTCGCCTACCAATCCATGATTTAACCCAACGAACACGTCTCTTTCTCTGTTTCCTCTTCCTTTTTTTCTTGAGATAGTAAATGGCCAATTGAAGTAGATCTAGCTGGTGTTGAAGCACAGTAATATCCATTTTTAAAACGAAACGGAAACAATTGTACAGTACCGTTTTATTCACTAAAATTATGAGAAGTTCAAACGTTTGAGATACGTTACTCGTACGTTCAATACGTTGTGCATTCGTTAGACACTCGTTGCAAGGACGTTACGATTCGCTCTTCATACGCTAGCTTGACCGGTCAGCGTAGGAGAAGCGTACTCGACCTATGAGTAACGTACTGGTAGCGTACTTCTGCGTACCTAAAACGTACTTCTAACGTATTCAACGTACGCTAAACGTGTCTGCAACGTATAATTCATACGTCGGCATACGCTGAAAAGTTACGTGCTTGCACTTAACTTTTTTTCAACTTCTGCGTATGGCTGCGTATGTCAACGTATTCCGACTTATGCGAGCGTGCTTGTAACGTACCCTTAGCGCGTTTCAGCGTACTGTATATCAACGTATCCCAAAAATTTGGTCATACGCAAGCACACGCTCATTCATACGCACTAGTGTGACAGGGCCTTCATACAAAACTATGACTTTTGCAAGATGCAAATTATTTAGAAAATGTTAGTGACTGTAGTTGGATTATTTATCAACCCTGCATCATGCGCAAGCGAAAGCGTGATCGGCGAACGTAAGCTATGGTTTTATCTCAGTTGATCGCTATGGCGAAGTTTTTCCACAATGTGCGGGTTGCATGAAAACACTCTTCAAAGCTACTATGAAGCCCCGGCGACGGCTCCAATTCCATGTAGAACAAACCAAGTTGATAAAGCGAACCAATAAGATTAGAGCTAATTCCAGCTACTGAGCGGAAACGCCAAACAGCAAAGGATGGACAACTTGCTAAATCTAGGTAAAAATATGGCAAAAACTTTGTAAAAAGTTAGTAAATAAAAAACTTGCTAACTCTTGACAAAAAATATGCAAACCCATACAATAGCAAAGTTTAAGAGCCTTTTCTCCCTATTTGAAGTTTATGTTTTACAAAACTGTGACGCACAGCATCGCGATAAGTGATTGCAGGCTAAAAGTTCAAAGATTAGATTCGGAAAGTAACTTCGAATTTGTAGAATTTGATATCACTGCTCACCAGCAATCACTAAGATATTCTACAAGAAGTGGTACGCGTTGACGATGCGGGGTGTTCATACTGTCCAAGTGGTACGAGGTCGTAAAAAGGTTGAGAACCACTGGTCTAATCAAATCAGCCGAATACGCTTGACCTCAAAAAAACCTTTACAACAAAAGTACGGTATGTTTTTTTTTTTTAATGCTCTTCTCTTTGTTTCCGCGCGTCTGTCCCTATTTTACTAAATAAAGAGTCATCGGCCTGACGGTACACCTAGCAAAGTAACTTGTGTTGTTTTTACTTGTTTATTCCAGCAATTAGGAACTAAGATAGTATTCAAAAAGCATTTCTTTTATAGCCTACTTCAAATACTGTAGAAATCAATGGCATATCACTGAGAAGAACTCACCCTTTTAACTCTTTTTAATCAATTAAAAGCAAATTGTAACGTACAATAGCAAAGAAAACGTAAAATAATGCATTCTGACATTACACACGAACGCGTTGATCTAGACTCCTTCTACTCGATATAAAATCAGCTGCAACCTGCAAGCAAAACCTTGTTATGATTTACGATGGATAATAATTGCATTCAAATCAGTCGAAACTCGCAAATTTGTTACAGCGTTATGACGTCATAGTGGTCTCCCGACTACATACTTCGATTACTAACTTGAATTTATTCAATGCTTATATTAGCTTGTAGTGCGACTGTTCTACAGAAAGCTTGAACAGGAAATTGAAACAAAGCTTAAAGGCGGTGAATCATCCAACCAATTCCGGTGGTTTACAATAGCTAAAATTGAACTATAATTTTTGATAATTTTTGTTTTGATTTTGGGGCTGCGTTTGCAAAGATATTCCTCAAATACAAAAAGAGGTCCCCCAACAAAAAGTTTTTGGAAACTCTGAGTTTTGATTTTGCCGCCAAAATCACAGTTCTCTAAACTATTAGGCCTACTGTAAGCTTATTAAACTATTAGGCCTAACTATCTCTATACTATTAGGCCTAATAGTTTAGAGATAGTTAGGCTTAATTAGGCCTAAACTAGTTAGAAATAAACTATCTCTAAACTATTAGGCCTACCACAGTTCTCTAAACCATTAGGCCTACTGTGGTTTTGGCGGGAAGATCAAAACTCAGAGTTTCCAAAAACTTTTTGTTGGGGGACATCTTTTTGTATTTGATGAATATCTTTGCAACCGCAGTCCCAAAATTAAAACAAAAAATACCAAAAAATATAGTTAAATTTTAGCTATTGTAAACTACTGGAATTGGCTGGATGATTCGCCGCCTTTAAATGGATTATGACGTCATACACGAAAGGGTTGATCACGACCCTTTTTACTCCCTATAAAACTTAGCTGCAACCAAATCCTTGTACTGTATGATGGACTATGTTACAGTCAAATCAATTGACGTTGACAAATTTTCAACAGCTATGTGATGTCATAGTGGTATCCCGATTTCATCTTTCACTCGATCCAATTTATTTCTTTTAGCTATTTTTCATTTATTCAATATTGGCATTTGGCTAAATCAGGCTGTCCAATAGCAAGCATGAATACGAAATTAAAAATATATATGTGCATTATGACGTCACAAATGCATCTCGTCCACCGTCTACTTTGATAGAAAACCTTGAGCAGCCAAGAAGACCTTGCTTTGATTTAAGATCACCGATTGCTCTAGAACACTTGAAATTAGTATATTTCTCACAAGCTTTATGACGTCATAGTGGGCTCCAGACATCTTCGAGCATGCTTCGTGCCGATTTCTAAAAATTGAAAAAGCACAAATGTAACAGTTCGCTCGCCCACTACGCTTTCCTCAAGAACAAAGTCTATTAATTCAAATAAAAAAACCCAAAGCTTTTTAAAAAAGTATACAATATTAAAATAATCGAAAAAAATTGGAAACAGTTTTTTTACCATGTAGTGACGTGACCATAGGCGTAGCCAGGATTTTTGTTTGGGGGGGCCCAAACCCTCAAAAATTCGGCTGCCTTCACCGAAATTGAGAGTGAATTTTGGGCCGAAATCGGAAATTCGAACGATTTTTCCGCCCAAATTCAGATGATCTCAAAAAAAAAAAAAAAAAAGGTCTTCACCAAAATTAAGAGTGATTTTTCAGCCGAAATCGGAAATTCGAACGATTTTTCCGCCCAAATTCAGGTGATCTCCAAAATAAAAAAAAAAAAGGTCTTCACCGAAATTGAAAGTGGTTTTTCGGCCGAAACCGTTAGCTTTACTGTTACTTTACTGTTTAATTACTGTTATGTGCGCAATTACTGAAAAAAAACTGCAACTAAACATGGTCAGGCTATGTTGTCATAACTTTTTGTCGTTAGTGGAGTTTTAATTGGAGGGGCCCGGGCCCCCTGGGCCCCCCCCCCTGGCTACGCCTATGGACGTGACCCACCCAAAAAAGTCCTTATGACGCAACACAGGCAAAAAAATGCTGGACATTTTAACAATGCATTTTGCTTGAAGTGAACCTACTGTATATATTAGTATACTGTGACCGAAGGCACCATTGACTGTTTTAGTACCTTAAACGTATGCAATAATGTATTGTTACAACATGATATTGTTATTGTCTTCAATTCATAATATAGTTGCATCATGACCTACCATTGTTAGACATAACAAAATAATTCACATGCAATAATTGTAAAAAAAATGTAAAAGTTATAGTACGCGGCGCTGCGCTGATGCTGTGACGTCATACAGATTTTGGTTGCCACCCTGCGCGGCGCGGTGCACCAACAACAGCGCGCGGCCGCGTACGCTGCGCTGCTGCCATCTCTATTCTGTACCACTGTATGCTGCGCTATGGTGGCGCAAAGACCAAAGACGGACGTTAAATTTTCCGCCAAGTGGGGCAAAAACGGTAAATAACGCAAAATCAAGGACGGCAGTACGGCACGGTACGTTTAGAATTTGCATACTACGTACCTCGCACCTTGAACCGTACCGTACTTCAGTTTAATTTTACTTCAGTTCAATACCGTACCAATACCACTTCAAAAAAGGAATACCCTCAGGGATGTAGCCAGGGGGAGGAGGGAGGCAATTGATCCCCCAAAATTCTAATTTGATCCCTAAATAATTTCAGTTAAACGTCAGTTTAAACAAAATTTCATGCATTTTGTGCCTAAATACATTTCTTTGCCCATCCCAAATTTTTTTGCCCCCGCAAATTTTTGCTTGTCCCCCAAAAAATTCTGCTCTGGGTACGTGCCTGCATACCATACCAGCATACCACGTACTTCTTAGCAAAAAAATTGAGGCGTACCATACCGTAGTTTTGTACGGTACTGCCGTTCTTGCTTTCAACTACTCGCAACTTTTACTGACTTTGAAATCATTACAGCCTATAAATCAGCAATTTCAATTCACACTTTTAGCGTCGGCTTGCCTCTGCATTCAAAATCCGGCGCAATATGCGAAAAGTCTGGATTTTTGAACCACTGCGTATTCAGCTAAAGTGTCGCAGTAGCTTTCGTTCAAACTTTTTTCAATATATCACATCCCACGATATAATGTATTGTATATTACATGTCCCATAACTGTAACTTGTAACATTATAATACAATTGTACCGACTAATTAAGAAGTTATAATGATTACTTCAGAATAGCCTAAACTATGTGCATGCTGGGCGTGGCCGCACTAATTTTCATTGACGGCCGCACGTTGCACATAAAAACGTTTGGTAGGCAAATGCAAACAGCGTACCCACGTACCGTAATCGTACCATTACGATAAAGACGTACCGTAACAGCGTACCGTACTTCTTACCAAAAATTGAGGCTTACCGTACCGTACCAACGTATCGTACCGTACTGCCATCTTTGCATACAACCCCTTGCAAAAGCTACTTTACCGTTAACCACTGAAAATATGACAATTTTGATGCTTATTTACTTTTTCATCTTTTTAATGCCACAAACAGAGGTGGAGTCCTCGAGGATGTCCTTGGCCTCAAGGACGTCCTCGAGGACACATTTTAAAGTCCTTGGCCTCGAGGCCTTAAGTCCTCGAAAACTGGCCTGTCCTCCGCTCGAGGACAGCACTATTTTTTGAATTGTTAAAATTTTGTGAAGCGCTTGAAAAATTTTTTGGAAAAACTCTTTTTTGTGGAGATTGCCTGAAAAATTTTTGTGAAGACCTTTTTTTTTGGAAAGCACTTGCGCTTGTGTCCTTGGTTCTTGGCCTTGGCCTCGAGCATTCCTGTCCTTGGCCTCGAGAGTGTCCGTCCTCGGAAAGGCTGTCCTTGGCCTTGGCCTAGGATTGTTTTGTGTCCTTGGCCTTGGCCTCGAGCCTTGTGTTCTCGACTCCACCTCTGGCCACAAAATTAGTGGAAATAAATTATGTCAACTGAATTTGTAGAGGTTCAATCGCACTGAAAAATTGCGATGACCCTGCGATAAATTTTGCAAATGATCACGTTTTATAGCATTAAAATCTTAATTCCACATCGAAGGTACAGTTTAAAAGACAAAAAAGATGCTTATTTTTAGGTTTTTGCTATAAGCTTGCCTTGCTGTCATTGAAATAAGATTGATTGATTGATTGGTGCATCTTTATCCTCCTATCACGAGAAAGCGACGGTGCGCTATATTTTTGGACGAATCCGCACCCGCTTAGGAGTTGACCATTTTCCAAGCTTTCCTGTTGACGTTTTGAATTCTTCCCACGTAAATTTGCTGCTTGTTCGAAGCCACCGAGCAGAGATAATTATCGTAAAGCGTCTTATCCAAGGACGCAACAACATGACCAGGGTGCGGGTTGAACTCATGGTCCTGCGATCAGAGTGTGACGCCTTTACCCATTCGGCCACGCTGCCGACAAAGAAATACACAAAATCCAATTTTAATATAAAGCAAAGAACCAAAACATGAGCAAACATATTTTTAAATGTCTCAAGACATTTCAAGTCTCATCATCCGCAGAAAATGATTTAAGCAACAATAAAAGTCACGAACTAAAGCACAGAAAAAAGGCAAAGCGGCGACACAAAAAAGGCACGCGTAAAATTCTAGGTCCATTAGATCGGCACAAGTCCTTTAACCGTTAATTCGTTCACAACAAAGCTAACTTTTTCATTAACTCGTTAATCCGTTAAAATGTTTTTTCATGTTAACGGAAAGCTTTTCATATTAACGTTAGCATTTTCATGTTAACGTTTTCCATTAAGCTCTGTTAACTTCAGTACAGGTTTTCATCGTTAATATCTTGCACCATTTATTCATCGTACCGGTACAAACCAGTTTGCACTGGTAACACTTGTTGCGTATTAGTACAAGTTTTATTGAAGAACAAGCGAAGAAAGGTCGGAGTGCGTTTTTTGTGGCAAATAATATGCTTCAGCATCATAGATCTATTAATTTTAATTATCGCTGTTCGCAATTTCCAAAGGTTTCCCATCGCAGCTTCGTTAGTGCATTTGAACTTAGTTTGTTTTTTTTTGTTTTTTGTTTTTGAAGTTAGATTAGACTATAAAGTGTGTAACTTCCAAAACAAAAAAGACGACCATTAACGGACTTCATTAACTTCCGTTAACTAAAGCTGAAAATAACGGAGTAACGTTAACGGAGGTGTGAAGTTTGTTAACTGAATAGTGATCAGTGATGGAGTCGAGTACTCAACTTCCGAGTACGAGTACCGCGAAAAACTTCGAGTACGAGTACTGATATTAAAAAATGTACTCGAGTACGAGTACCGTAAAAAAGTTCAAGTACGAGTACGAGTACTTTTACAAGTTTAGAAAAAATTTTTTTAAGTTGTAACAGCTCAAAATTTGTCGCAAAAACATAAACGAATACGTTTTTTTCTGTGAGTGGGATGTTAAGAAGGCGCACAACTGCAGGCGACAATTTTCTGCTAAGTTACACGCAAAATTACTGTTATATTTTAAACAAATTAGATACCTTGACGTTGAAAGCAAGTGCACGTTTTTTTGCGCGTCGGAAAAAACCTTGGCTTGCAGAAGCAGCAAATTGCTCGTTGTTGCAAGAAGTTCTGTTGCAGCCGCAGAAAAATGTTTAACTCTAAAACTGAGCAAAGAATTTACTTGAAATTTTTGGTAAAATTCAAGCTTTGATGGAAGTTTACGGCAAAGAATGCATGTCAAGAACCAGCGTTTTTGAATGGCCCAAAAGATTTCATGAAGGCCGGACCATAGGCGTATCCAGGATTTTTGATTGGGGGGGTACCAAACCACAAATCACATGCAATGACGTCATCAGAAATTTTCGAAAAAGTAACTTTTTGTGGGGCAAATAAGATATCGTAGAATGGAAGATCTGAAGCCGTAGTCTGATGGCACTGAGCCAGGATTTTGGTAAAGGGAGAGGGAAAAAACTAATCGTTGAAAAGTGTATAAGTCTAACTTGGAAGACGTGTTGAGTAAGCTAGTGTACTCAAACGTATCACAGACGGGGGTCTGGGGGCAGAGCCCCCAGCCGCCGATGGCTATGGGGTTCTGGGGGCAAAGCCCCAGCCGCTGGGCGATTTTTGTAAGTTTTTGGAAAAAAAAGCTATTTAAATCCCATTGGATCACATTTTGCACGAGTTCAGAGCCATTTCAAAGAACTAGATTTTTAACATTTCAAAGCCAATCGAAAAAACTAAGTTGTTCAATCCTCTTTTTGCAATTAAATCCCAAAACATGCTAAGAATCTTGCATTATGGTGTAAAATTTTAATTGTAAGTGATTTGGTCTATAGGGGGAAGTAACGAACATTGCCTCGTGCAATACTTTAGCAGTAAATAATTGAGTTTATAATATCGTTAAACGAGGGCCTGGGGTGGCAACTTTTAGGTCAAAACTCTTAGATTTCTCACAGGTTTTGCATATAAATTGTTAAAAATTTGCATTAAGGGGCCCCTGGTCCGGGAACCTTGGTCATCAGTCAGGGGCCCTTGGGCTCCCTGGTTGCCAGTTAGAGGCCCCATAGCCCCTTGCTTGTCGGTTAGGAACCCATGGCCCCCTGGTTGTTAATTAGGGGCCCTGGGGCTCCCTGGTCGTGAGTTAGGGGCTCCGGGGCCCCCTGGTCGTCAGTTAGGGACTCCAGGACCCCTTGGTTGTTGGTCAGGGGCCCTGGGGCCCCCTGGTTGTCAATTAGAAGGGCCCCGGGGCCCCTCGTAGTCGGTTAGGGGGCTCCTGGCCCCCTGGTTGTTGGTTATGGGCCCCCTGGTTGTTATTCAGGGCCCTGGGGCTTCCCGGTTGTGAGTTAGGGGCCCCGGGGCTCTGGTCGTCAGTTAGGCCCTCCGGGGCCCCCTGGTTGTTGGTTAGGGGCCCTGGGCCCCCTGGTTGTCGTTTAGAGGCCCCTGGTTGTCGGTTAGGGGCCTGGGGCCCCCCTGGTTGTCAGTTAAGGGGCCCCCTGGTTGTTGGTTAAGGGTCCCTTGGTTATTAGTTAGGGACCCTGGGGCCCCAGGTCGTCAGTTATGGGCCCCCTGGTTTTCAGTTAGAGGTCCCGGACTCCCTGGTTGTCGGTTAAAGATTCCAGTGCCCCCTAGTTGTTAGTAAGGGCCCCCTGGTTGTTAATTGGGGGCCCCGGGACTCACTTGTTGTCATTAATATTATTGTTAATTACTGTTATGTGCGTAATTATTGAAAAAAAACTGCAACTAAACATCGCCAGGCTATGTTGTCATAACTTTTTGTCGTTAGTGGTATTTTTATTGGGGGGCGGGCCCCCTGCCCCCCCCCTGGCTACGCATATGACGCCCAACCATATCAAAAACTCTAGCAATAACCGAGAAAGTGAAAAAATTGTCCGAGAAGATCGTCGGCTTAGTATTCGACTGATAGCAGAGAGGATGTCCATTGACAAAGAAACAGTGTGGCAAGTACTAAATGAAAATCTGCATATGACAAAGGTCTGTGCACAAGTTGTTTCAAAGCTTTTAACTAGCGATCAAAAAAAAAAAAAACGCCAAGAGATTTGCGCTGACATTTCAAAATAAATTGAAGAAAACCCTAAATTTTTAGACAATGTGATTGCTGTACATGCGATGAGAGATGAATTTTGCAGTACGACCCAGAGACAAAGAGGCAGTCCATGCATTGGAAAACTGCAAATTCACCTCAAATTAAAAAAGCAAAATAGAGCAAAATCAAAGTTGAAGGCAATGTCAATTGTTTTTTTTTTATGTTAAGGGTGTTGTCATGTTCGTTTTTTTTATGAAAATCCTAATGAAACGCTGTGTTGATGCTAAGGAAGAATACATCAAAGGGGAAACAAAATAAAACGACCTTTTTTTCTTCAATAAAATTGTTTTATATCACCTGTCTTGTTATTTAATAGCGACACCTCGTATACCGTATGCTTCTTTCAATCACAAATAAGCTTTCAAAGTTCTCTACTCCAAACATGATTACCCACAACAAGTTTTTGAGAGCTTTTGCGATTAAATGTTATATTCAATTAACATTTAATCATAGGTGGGCATGTTAATGCAAAACGTTAGCTTCGTTAACCACTAGTCCGATAACAAACTTCACACCTCCGTTAACGTTAATCCATTATTTTCAGCTTTAATTAACGGAACTAAATAAAGTCCGTAAATTCGTTAATATTTTGCGTGTAATATACATTTTTTTATGTTAACTCGCTTTTAGAGCACGTATTGACGTTGTTGAGCTGATTGTAAGGAAAAAAATTTTGCTATGGTGGTCTTTATGTGTTTTGGAAGTTACATTTTACAGTCTAATCTAATTATTTCAAGACAAAAATAAGTTCAAATGCACTAATGAAGCTGCAATTGGAAAATCTTCGGAAATTGCGGACAGCAATAATTAATGGACCTATGAGGCTGCAGCTTATTGTTTGTCACAAAAAAGAGCTCCTTTCTTCGCTTTCTTCTATAAAGCTCGTGCTAATACGCAACAAGTGTTACCAGTGCAAACTGGTTTGTACCATTATGATAAATGAATGGAGCAAGAGATTAGCGATAAAAACTTTAACGGAAGTTAACAGAACTTAACGGAAGTTAATTTAATCCTTTAACATGAAAAAACTTTTTAACGGATTAACGATTTAATGAAAAAGTTAGCTTCTTAATTCACGGATTAACAATTAACGGACTTGTGCCCTTCTATGCATTTAATCAAAGACTATTTAAAACTTGTAAAACTAAACTGAAATGACGTAGTAGTAAATGTTCTCGAAATAATGCTGCATTTCAAAGGAGGTGACTAAGTAATGTGAGCACAAAATAATGCTGCCATTTAATATCAGCTACTAGCTACAGCTGTAATTTAAAGCGGTATTTTTTTTCTGTGTATTTACCTGTTGACTGTTCTATTATTTAATTTCAGATCTAACATCCATTTTTATAAAATAATCCTAATTAGTGCTTAGTCAAATCAAATCAAATCAAATCTTTCATTATACTCGCTGGATTACGCCGAAGCGTGTAACGAGTTGGCGGGGCCCATCTCCGCGTCATTGCGCCCGGGCAACACAGCTCCTTTCGAAGAAATATCGCAGCGGTGGCGAGCCGTTGGCAACACTGTGTCCGATTTGACCGGCCCGAGATTTGAACCTCAGACCTTCCGCTCCAGAGACGAACGCGTTACCGCTCGACCAACTGGCCGGTATTAGTGCTTAGTCATATAATATTTCTAACGCATTTTACATGCGTTATCAAAAGACTTGACTTATTATTTTATCAATTTCTTGCAAAAAAAAGTAAATTTTTGGCTACAGCTGCAACTCAGCTACAGAATAACTATGCAACTAAGCTCTCTCTATCTGACCTCAATTTAACACTGAAAATATTGCCTCCAAATCTAACTCGATGCTTTTTCGGATACCCCTTCCAATACCACAGTAAAACTATTATTTGGGATTGGGAGATTACAGTGATACATCTACTGCAGAAAATAATCTATCAACATTAGATTACAGTGAAACCGTAAAATGCTAACCCAATTGATGCTGTTTTTGTGCAACACGCGTGGCTCGATTTCTGTGGTATGTAACTTTAATTGCTAAATAAATCAAAATTTGCGGCAACTTTCACACGTTTTCTGCAGCAGAAAGGCGTTTGTTGTCAAATGATACTATGCGCTGTCGACCCAATCACTTTACCACATTCCAACGCTTGATTTTGCTCGATTTTATCACCATTAAAAAGCTGTTTGTTCAGCTGCGGTCTGCACGGATTCAAGCAAAAGCAACTCAATAAATAAGCGGGTTTTATTGGCTGCAGTTTACTATCAAATTATCATTTTGTTTATTACTTTTAATGAAGACCAAATGTACTTGTGTACTCGGCTCTTTTTTGACCGAGTACCGAGTACATTGACCTTCGAGTACGAGTACCAGCCGATCGAGTATCTGGGGTTCCGATTACGAGTACAAGTACTCAAAAAATGGTACTCGAGTTGTACTCGAGTACGAGTACTGTACTCGAGTACTACATCACCAGAGGTGGAGTCCTCGAGGACGTCCTTGGCCTCGAGGACGTCCTCGAGGACACATTTTGAAGTCCTTGGCCTTGGCCTCGAAAGTCAAGTCCTTGGCCTTGGCCTCGAAGCCTCAAGTCCTCGAAAATTGCCCTGTCCTCGGCTCGAGGACAGCACTATTTTTTAAACAGTTGAAATTTCGTTGGAAAGCGCCAGAAACCTCGCAGAAAATTTGCGAGCACTTTTTTTGTTTTCCTCACTTGGAGCCATAAGCGTAGCCAGGGGGGGGGGCAGGGGGGGGGCCAGGGGGCCCGGGCCCCCCCAATCAAAATACCACTAACGACAAAAAGTTATGACAACATAGCCTAGCGATGTTTAGTTGCAGTTTTTTCAGTAATTACGCACATAACAGTAATTAACAATAATACTAATGACAACAAGTGAGCCCCGGGGCCCCCAACTAACAACTAGGGGGCCCTTACTAACAACTAGGGGGCACTGGAATCCTCAACCGACAACCAGGGGGTCCGAGACCCCTAACTGAAAACCAGGGGGCCCATAACTGACGACTAGGGGGCCCCAGGGCCCCTAACTAACAACAAAGGGACCCTTAACCAACAACCAGGGGGCCCCGTAACTGACAACCAGGGGCCCCAGGCCCCTAATCGACAACCAGGGGGCCCCTAAACGACAACCAGGGCCTCCAGGGCTCCTAACCAACAACCAGGGAGCTCCGAAGTGCCTAACTGACGACCAGGGGGCCCCGGGGCCCCTAATTAACAACCAGGGGGCCCATAACCAACAACCAGAGGGCTCCGGAGTCCCTAACCGACGACCAGGAGGCCCGGGGCCCCTAACTGACAACCAGGGGGCCCCAGGAGGCCAGGGGCCCCCTAACTGACAACCAGGGGGCCCCGCAGACCCTAACCAACAACCAGGGGGTCCTGGAGTCCCTAACTGACGACCAGGGGGCCCCGGAGCCCCTAACTCACGACCAGGGAGCCCCAGGGCCCCTAATTAACAACCAGGGGGCCATGGGTTCCTAACCGACAAGCAAGGGGCTATGGGGCCTCTAACTGGCAACCAGGGAGCCCAAGGGCCCCTGACTGACGACCAAGGTTCCCGGACCAGGGGCCCCTTAATGCAAATTTTTAACAATTTATATGCAAAACCTGTGAGAAATCTAAGAGTTTTGACCTAAAAGTTGCCACCCCAGGCCCTCGTTTAACGTTGTTATGAACTTAATTATTTACTGCTAAAGTATTGCACGAGGCAATGTTCGTTACTTCCCCCTATAGACCAAATCACTTACAATTAAAATTTTACACCATAATGCAAGATTCTAAGCGTGTTTTGGGATTTAATTGCAAAAAGAGGATTGAACAACTTAGTTTTTTCGATTGGCTTTGAAATGTTAAAAATCTAGTTCTTTGAAATGGCTCTGAACTCGTGCAAAATGTGATCCAATGGGATTTAAATAGTTTTTTTTCCAAAAACTTACAAAAATCGCCCAGCGGCTGGGGCTTTGTCCCCAGAACCCCATAGCCATCGGCGGCTGGGGGCTCTGCCCCCAGACCCCCGTCTGTGATACGTTTGAGTACACTAGCTTACTCAACACGTCTTCCAAGTTAGACTTATACACTTTTCAACAATTAGTTTTTTCCCTCTCCCTTTACCAAAATCCTGGCTCAGTGCCTTTAGGGTACGGCTTCAGATCTTTCATTGTACGATATCTTTGCCCCACAAAAAGTTACTTTTTCGAAAATTTCTGATGACGTCATTGCATGTGATTTGTGGTTTGGTCCCCCCCAATCAAAAATCCTGGATACGCCTATGAATTGACGTAGCCAAGGGGAGGATGGCAGGGGGTCCGCCTCCTTTCCAATTGAAATTTCACCAATGACAAAATGTGACAAAAAATCCTATAGTTCCTTCAGTTTCAGTTTCTTTTTAGCATTTTTCGTTTACAACAGTATAACTATAACAACAATATTGAAGGCCAGGGGCGCCGGGTCCCCCTCAATTCAATTTTTGCCAGCCAATTTAAACGTATAACCCGAAGAAAATGGAGAGTTTTTGTCCTAAAAATTGCTATCTCAGTGTAACGTTTTTGTCAAATGGACGCGTCCAAATGCGGTCGACCGGCTCGGTTGAACAACCTATCGAACTACTCTCCGGGTTGACTTATTAATCCATATTTTCGGTTTCACTTCTACTTGTGGCTACGTTGGAGCTGACGCTACATCAGGCCCACATCTAGCCTTTTTGTGAACGTAATGCATAATCAGGGCCAGATTTACCATAATATGACGCAGTACCAGCAGTAGCGTAGCCATGAGGGAGGCGGGGGCTATAACCCCCCTCCATTGGCCTGTCAACCAAAATGCAGAATAAGAAAAATTTCACGTTTTTTGCTTTTTGAGACTGTTTTTTGCGCTGGAATTGACTAAAAAGTGATTTAAAGAATCATTGGAAACATATATTCAGGGGGGGGGGGGCTAATTGTCAAAAATAAAAGTCACAAATCAATGAAAACTTTGAAAAAATCCCCGAAAATAAGCAATCAAATTTGATCACTGATGTGAAAACGCCCAACATAGGTTTTATCAACAAATATACTACAAACTCAAGAAACGAGGAGTGTTAGTTAATTACCGGTACCTTATTGTGGCGTGTCGTTAGGGAACCCGCTCCGATTGCAGCTAACCGGCTCGACTGCGCAGCCTATAAGTGGCAGTGATCTGTTGACTTAAGAAGCTATCGGTTAGAATTATCTTTCGTTTGTGGTTACTTCCATGCTAGTTTCCACATCGCCACTGGATGAAGCAGGAACTGCGACAATAGTCACTTCTCTCAAATATCTTTCCATTAGCCCTTCTCCCAATTATTTTTTTTATAAAATATAGACGAAATAGATTACACCAAGTGAGTTTTATTGAATAATAGGATTTTATGATTTACCAGCAAGTAAACAAGAGAACTGCAATGTTATCATTAGCCAGTAGCCACTCCCCATATAGCCCATTAATGCAACCAGTTGAATTATGTTGCGCTGCCAATTTCCACGCCACGTTTCAAAAGCAATATCTTTTATTAAAATAGCTCTAAAATTTAGTTCATTTTGCGAAAAAATGCAAAATTTTCGAGCGCTGGAGGCTCCGCCCCCAGACCCCCAAAACAGCCACCACATTGTGAATTTCTGGCTACGCGCCTGAGTACCAGCTAGAATCCCCGAGCTAAAATCGTAAGACTTTTTTTGTTCTTCACCTATATTTGGCAGAAAGATGTTGCGAAAATCTCCAAAGTGCCATGGGCCAAGCGCGAAGTAAATCCTGCCGGCAATAACATGGTTAGTAGACGTAACCATCTATCGCACCAATTTTCAATAACAATTCAGTGATTCACCTCCAACCTGCCGCTTTTTATGCACAAAATACTTTTAAAAAAATTAGTCATGGAAAATGCTGATTGAACGAATCATTAAACTTCAATTGAGGGGGCTGGCCGAACATGTACTGCTTTAACTGGTTATTTTCATGACAAAACTAAATCTCTTAAGAAAAATCTTCCAGGGATTATTATTTACTGCTAAAATGCTGCAAGAGACAATGCACCTTGCTTTCCCCTACCTGGACCAAATCACTTACTATTAAATTTAACTCCAAAATGCAAGATGTTAAACGTGTTTTGGACTTAAATTGCAAGTAGAAGGAGTATTAAACAATTTGATTTTTTCAATTGGCTTTCAAATGGCAAAAATTTAGGGCTTTTAAATGGCTCTGAACACTTGCGATATGTGATTCAATAGCATTAAAATAGCTTTTTTTTCAAAAAACTACAAAAAATCGCCCAACGGCTTGGGGCTTCGCCCCCAGACCCCCAAAGCCTCCGGCGGATGGGGGCCCCCACCCCCAGACCCCCGTCTGTGATACCTTTGAGTTACACCAGCTTTCTCAACACGCTTCCAAAGTTAAATATTTGCGTTTTTCAGCTATTAGTTTAAGTCCTCTCCCTTTGCAAAATCCGGGTTACGTGCCAATAGGCAACGATTTCAGATCTTCCATCCTACGATAGGCTATCTTTGTCAAACAAAAACTTCCTCTTTGGAAAAATTTTGATGACATCATTGCATGTGATTTGTGGTTTAAGCCTCCCCCAATCAAAAATTCTGGGTACGCCAATGAATTGGAGATCGCCTGAAAAAAAATTTTGAAGACTTTTTTTTCGGAGAACACTTGCGCCTGTGTCCTAATTGGTCCTTGGCCTTGGCCTCGAGCGTTCCTGTCCTTGGCCTCGAGAGGTTCTGTCCTCGAAAAGGCTGTCCTTGGCCTTGGCCTCGGATTTTTTTGTGTCCTTGGCCTTGGCCTCGAGCCTTGTGTCCTCGACTCCACCTCTGTACATCACTGCTAGTGATTAACATTTGCTTGCCCACCTATGGTAAAATTAAAACCAATTGTTTTCAAAAGATGAACGATTACGATGAAACTGAAGCTTTCTCGGAATTTAGATCTGGATTTCTTTGTTCAATCATTGAAGTTTCTTTGATTAATAATTTTCGCCAATGGTCAAACCTAGCCAAGATGATAGGGATTTTGAAACGAACAAAGTGATCAGAATATGGTCAATTGTCTAGTGACGTCCATCCTGTGGCGTTTTAGAAGATGGATCGTGGTTATTGATACGGGTAATTAGATTTTGTGTCGTTTGGCCAATGTAAGGACTGCTACAATTACAACTTATTTTGCACAGAACGCCATATTGATGGAAATTTCGTTGTTGTTTTGCATTTTTCCTTTCTTTTTGTTCTTTTTTCTGTACTTTAGTTCGTGACAATTATTGTTGCCTTAATCATTTATTTACTGATGATGAGACTGGTAACGTCTTGCTCTCGAAACGTGCAGAAAAAAAAAGTTCGCCCACGTTTTTGATTCTTTGCTTTTATATTGAGAGAAAAGTTTCGATGAATATGCTCCAAAAATTAAAATTTCTTTAATTTTTTATGAAAATCATGTCATGTCGCTCGCTTCTAAAAGGCTATGTTCTCAATATCGATGTAAACGTTTTGTTTCAGACTATGTCATGATCTAATATAGACTCTTCATTAGTCCACTGGAGTGGAAACTAACAGTTTTGTATTTTTTCTTCATGGTTTGTTTGTTCTAAAATATGCAAATTCGTCCAATCAGCGAGATGTTTTTCTTTACGGTTCACTCGTTCTACGAAAATTTCCCATCAAATCAGTCGAATACGATTGACTCCCCCAAAAAAACTTTTGCAACAAGAGCAAAAATTTTTTCTTCAATGATTTTTTTTCGCGTCAGTTTCCGGTGTACTAAATAAGAAGCGTAATAGTCTATGGTATGAGAATAGCCTGAAACAGTCAATGAACCGGAATTAAACTACAATTTTTAGATTGTTTGTGTCAAAATGAAAAAAAAGACTTTGATCACAGATTTTATGTAAATAAGTGTTTTCTGGTAATTGTGCTCGAATAAGTGTTATCTAACGAAGTTTTGGAATATAAGGAAAACTTATAATTGATGACTGATTAATGATTACTGATTACCAAAATGATTGGAGGTGTTTTGTTTTGGAGGAAAAAATTATATAATCCGATCATTGCAAATAAAATGGCAGCCTTGCGATTATATAATAATTACTGCAAAAAAAAAAAAAAAAAGGAATTTACGTAACCCAAGCTGTAATCAAAGTTCTCCAAATTACGGGAGAGAGATAGATGAAGTGATAAATTGGACTTCGGTAGATGCTAGGTCTTCATAGCCTAACAAGTGGGCTTAAAAAAAGCTACCGTGTGCTGTAAATCAATTGATTTTAACGAAACAGTTTGTAAATGGAAACTGGATTGCAGATCTGAGATTGGTGCTAAGTTTAATGCACATAAACGTATTTTTACGACCATATGCACAATTTTTTTTAGAAAATTTGAAACCCTGTTGATTAACCATTAACATTAAGTGAGAGGGAACACAGCTTTTAATCATGAATCATTGAATGTCATTTTTAAGTCAGAAGTGTCTGCCTATGTTGCGTAGAAGATTAGCGGTTTTTCCATGGTTAGAGTTATGACCAACAATCCATGCAAGTTTTTCATTTAGCAGTTTACTGTTTGGCAAATCTGGCAATCATATGGTAGGCTTAAGCTATATACTCATACTGTAGCCTACTACCAGTACAGTATATATCTGACTAGCTTACTCTTTAGGTAATAAGTGTTAAAATAGCTATTGCCTTAGATCAGTTAGATTGATTGGTAAACTACTACTGTAGACTAAATTAGAAATGGCGGAAATAGTACGAAAAATAGCTTCCAATGTGTTAATGAAAGTTCCTTCAGGAGAAGTGAGTTTTTATTATTTTAAATTAGGAAGTGTCTAGTGCACCGTCCCGGTTTCAGACATCAAATCGCTGGTGCACCGGCAGCCAATCAAATTGCGCTTTTCTCCTTGATTCGATTTAAATACAGCACTTTGCCTAATGACTCATCCAATTCCAAGCTCTGATGGTGTAGTGGTTAGAACGCCTGGCTACAATCCCGAAGGTCGAGGTATTGAACTCGCTGGACACGCTCACCAAAAATAGCGCTAGAGAGTTATCTACGAATTCCTTTTTTTTCTCTAAAATCTTATTCTTAGAGTTAGGGTTAGGGCAGCGATGCCAGCTGAGAGATAGTAAATTGAATAGCTAAATAAAACAATCGCCGCCGCCGGTGCAGCAGCGATTAGATGTTGGAAACCGTGCCGGTGCAGCAGACACTGCCTTTAAATTAAGGAGATGAAATTAATGTTAGTTATTGTTTGAGAAATATTCTGGGTAAAAAATCTGAAAATAAACTGTGAAACTCTGAACTGTTGTTGTCAGCTGCTGTAGTACGTATTGTACCATATTTATCTTATCAGACGCTACCGGTAACTGTTCTGACTGTTGGACAATCTGCACACTTTTTATTGCTCTAACTACTTTGTGCTGGGAGAATTGGTACACACTTGCTTTTTGCTTAGGAGTTTCCAATGTTTTTGTACTGTGTAAATTTCTTAGAATTCTTGTCCACTGAATTTGCCGCTTGATCAAAACCACCAAGCAGAGATAATTATCATAAGGCAGTGGCTGCTGTTACATTACATAACACTTCTGGAGTCGTAGGATGGGATTACATAATTTGTAACATTTTAGTGGTGAGATATTTTTACGTGAATTTCGCCAGTTACCGGTAGCTAGTGCAATGTTTATTGAAGCAACAAGACTACAAGTGCAAAAGCGTGTTCCATTGTAGAAGGTAGAAGCGGCAAGATTAATTATTAAATTAATAGCCTACTTTAGGACCTGTTATAACAAACCAATCAGTTTTTTAAGATGCTGTCAAAAATCAACTCAAATCTAGTTCATTTAATTAAAAGTTCAATTGGAATTTAATTAAAGTCAACTAAAATCTAGTTTTTAGAAAAAAATTAGATGCAAATTTATTCGGTAAAAAATGCAGTACAGGCACATACTAAAACACCTGCGTACTAAAAAAAATGGTTAAAGACTATCAAAATTTTTCTTGCTGCACTTGGATTTGCTATCTCTCAGGGTGGCGTCGCTTCCCGAACCCTAACTCTAATGCGAGGTTCTGTAGAAAAGAAAAAAAAACACATCGCAAATCTTTCTCATCCCAAGACATGCCACTGCATTCAGCATGACTCAAACCTGAACATGGGAATCGGTGGACGCACATCTCTCCCACTTCACCACCGGGAAATTGCCTAAAGCGCGTCAAAGTGCTGTATTTAAGTCGTACAAAAGTTTAAAACTATTTTTAGGGCGCTATCAAAATCATTTGAAATCTGCTGGTTTGTTTCATTAAAATCATCAATTTAAAGGGATGCGAAGTTTGAAGATAAATGACCATTGACCAATCATCTTAAACCTGCTAATGAGCCAAATGCAACCCAAATTCTGAATAAATTCATCCTAACACACCTCTGTCCTAAAAAACTACAGCGTCCGAAAAAAAAAAGTATCGGTTTGTTATGACGGGTCCTTATGAGTTCTACAGTTCTAATGCGTCCTAACAAAAAGTATTCTTGCACTTGCTGTCTTCTCGCTTCAATAAACATCGCAAGAGCTAATTAACTTCAAATTAACTTCAAAATTAACTTCGAAATTAACTTCATAATATCTCACCGCTGAAATGTTACAAATTACTACGTAATATTATCCTACAAGTGAAGTGTTAAATAACGTAACAGCAGCCACTGCCTTATCATAAAGCATCTTATTCAAGTGCCTACACATGGATTGTTAAACAACAAGGTCACTAGAGTTTAGGTTGAATCAGGATCATCTGATAACTAACAATTAAATATACAAGTGCTATACATGCTTTGTTAAGGAACCATATACTGGTACCTATCACTGAATTATGATTTAGGTTATTAGTTTTAGTTATGGTATTCTGTTTTAGTATTGTGGTCAGTGTGTTCCTATAAGTGCAAAAAAGTGCGAAATATATTTCGGCATTTTTGCACAAATTTTTTACAACTGTGAAACAGCGTTTAGTTCCTGTATTGTTTTTTTTTGTGAAAACTCGATGTCTGGCATTGCGCTATGCTAATTTTTTTGGTAACGTCCTGCAAAACACAGAAAGCTGCGGGTCCTTGGAGTGATAAACTTTTTTTTTTACCTTGCAAGTTGCAGAAAGTACCAGGTCTGTGGTGCGATAAACTTTTTTTTGAGATTGGCATTTTGGAAAGGCGGCATCAAAGAGCCTAAGCTATATCATTTTTACTCGTACAAAATCTTTAGGGCACTTTTGCACATTTTCTGGTGCTTACCCAGAAGGTGAAAAGAGGGAAAACTGATTGTGGTTGTGGCAATGTAGCTCTGAGCTGGTAGTTTACTACTAGTACTAGCTACCTAACACCCTAAAATTTGCTTATGCATTCAACTGTGGAGAATTTACCTGCCGTCGCCAGCATGTAATGTCACAAGTTCGTCTTATATACACCTGTTTTTTAAAACTGTATTACCTAACACGTATTAAGTTACCATTTCAAAAGTTGAATAGTTCTTGCCGCTCTTACTCATAAAGGGTACCTAGCAGGGAGCCCGAAGACTACCCAGGGCATGAACTCGCAACCTGTGTAGTCATAAAGAAAATTTACACAGTATGCAATAAGCCTATGTCAACAAATTATTTAGTTTTTCTGCCACACCTTGCTGCTTAGAAAATTAGTGTCTGAAATTATTGTCTCTGTAATGTCATTTTGGGTGTGGCCAGTTTTTAGCTTTAATAAGATAACACAAAATATACCTTTTTTCTGTGCGTGCTTCAAAAATCGCAATTTGCTTTGTTTTTATTCATTCAGTGAATTTTGAGATACGTTGAACTTGTTGATGCATTTGCTAGTGCTGGCAATGCATCTATTAAAAAATCCGTCTGCTTCCGTCTACCCTGTCTTTGCCCGTCTTGCAAAATGCTTTTAATTGACTGTTTTCTTTGCTTGCAATAAAGTTGTCTGTTGAGACTACATCTACTTTGTTTTATTGTCAAGGAAATAGGCGGGTTGGAAAATTGATCCACTTATCAATTTCCAAGATCTGAGTTCTCTGGGTCTGAGTTATCCAAACTGTACTATTAATTGTGTTAGTTAGATGTAGCTTGAACTTTCTTTGTCAATGCAATTTGAAAAGATCATCCGACTATAGCCTATCAATCAGTTATAATAAATTGATAATGAGACACTATATAGAGCAATTAAAGTTGGTCCCAATAAAAGAAAAACTATGAAATATGTAGCTAACATTATTAAACTACTAATTCTCAATTTTGTTTTTAGAGTACTACTGTTCAAAGCTTATGGGAAAACAACGATGTGGTCATATACTTCCTGCGAAGGTTTGGTTGTCCAGTTTGTCGATGGATATCCCACAATCTCAGTTCAATTAAACCTCTTTTGGATGAAAACAATGTAAAGCTTGTAGGTGTTGGACCAGAACACCTAGGATCAAAAGAATTTTATAATGACAAAGTCTTTGATGGAGGTATAATTTAAATGAATTTATCAATATTAATTTTAAAATGAAATATCAATTTTCTTCAGTGTATTAAGAAATATTAATTTTATTGAATATATATTACTTCTTCTAACCAGTACCCTTTAACCTAGAGTCTGGTTCATCCTTGCTTTTGTTTGCTACTCTGAAATCATTTTTTTATAGACTCGAGAGTCTTAACTTTTGAGAAACATTTTGAGTATGGCGAAGTCTACAAAATATTTCATAAAAATATGATAGATAAGTTACTAGAATGCCAGATTAAGTGATCATAAGGTCGGCGACTTCTGGTTTGATTCCCAAATAGGCAATGTGTTGTGTTCTAGAAAAAGACTGAAAGCATCTTGATGGTTATTTTCCATTTGGGCAAGACTGTCTACTCGTTGTGACGGCCAAGCTTGATCAGCGAATTACAAACAGATCCAAAAAAACAGTGCTCTGTGGTGTTATGGTTTTGTTCTTGGTTCATACACGTGGATAAATTTATCGCTACGTTTCTAATTGTTTTATACATTTAGAGTTATATGTGGATGAGAAAAAGCAATGTTACAAAGATTTGGGTTTTGGAACTTTATCAATGTTGAGTGCAGTAGGTGCTGCATTTGATAAGAAATCACGTGATCTAGCTGACAAAGCAAAAACGGAAAACCTTGGTGGTAATTTTAAAGGAGACTTCTATCAAATGGGTGGGCTATTAGTTGTTAAAAAAGGTATGTAAGGACGTAAATGTTGAAGCTCAATTATTACTTAGTTTTGCTTTTAAATTCATCGGTGAATAGTAGCAGTTGGTTTGCAACCAAAACAGTTGGATTTGGAGGCTTTCAATCAAAACTTAGAAACTCCATTTTTTCAACTGTTGTTGCAAATTAATCTATTTTTGTGTTTTTCAGCAGCATCATTAGTTTAACTGTTTAAAATCTGATTTTATGCTTAATTTGCAATTTTTTTCAGTGTTACTGCTTGGATTCTTGTTGACTAACACGTAACAATAGTGCGATTAATGTGGTATTTCGATTGGCTCCCCTTTTCCACATGGTTTTTGATACATGCTGATCTGTCTATATTCAGACTTTTTAGCCTTCTGCTCTCATTGAATCCTCTAATTAAATTTAGTTTAGGAGTTTCATTGTAAATTTGGTGTCTATACAGTAAACAACGTATTTCCATTGGAACTAAGATATTTAAAACCTATGATATACCACATTTTGTCCGTAAGGCATTAAATTAAAACGACTTCTTTGACAGCATGATTGTTGTTTTACAGGCGGGAATGAGGTTTTGGTAAACTACAAACAAACAAAAGCTTCTGACTACTTGGACAATGCTGAGATTTTGAAGGCTTTAAATATCAAAGCTGAAGCGGGCAAAGCTCAAGATAGTGCTCCAGCTGTAAGTACTAGAAACGTAGTGTTGCTGTTCAAACAAAAAAAAGAAGGAATGGCAGAAATTACATTTAATACCCTTTACCAATTGCTTGTTATTGTTGAAGTTACTTATTATGGGTAAAACTGTTTACTGTCATTATTTACATACCAGTAATTGGAAGCTGGGTATTTTGCGTGAACTTACCCGTGTAATGCGAGACAGTTTAATGCCAGTACGTTTTTGCCTCAGAGACATTTTGATGCACAGTGCTCGCGTTTTGCCCTTCAATTAAATTTTTATGTTGTTGCCCCTTTGACTTTAAACATTTTTGATCAACTTATAAAAAAAAACATGTTTTTTCTTACCCACGTTGTGAAGATTGGTATGTGCTTTCTTAGTTTTAACCAAAAGACTTACGACTTAATCACTAACTTTCTGATAAATCGACATTTCTTGAAATGGAAATTCTGATAATTGCATTATCATTTGCAAAATTATTATTCTAGTTGATAGACTTCCTGTTATAGTAACAGAATGCTGTTTTCCAATTATCTTCGATAAACATGTCTTCTTTCAGAAAATACATGTTAGTAGGTTGGAGTAACAAATTGGATGATGGATAGTACCAGTTGAAGATTCATTAAAGTTGTAGTAGTTTCACTATCCTTTGTAGAATATTTTTTAACTTTGTTTTTCAGTGTACCGACGTTTGCGGTTTGTAACCGTCGAAGTCCAGAGAAGATATGAGGAACAAATTGATTTAAAGTCAACTATAGTTTCTACTTTTTGAGATACTGAAGACTCTATTTTTGTTATAGTAGATATTAGCGTTGAGCATAGTAATTTCACAGTGTTGATTACGATTTGATTAAGCGTATTTGCGTTTTACTCGTATATGATTAAGTAATTTTCTGTCCAGTAGTTTACAAAATGGAAAACCGTAAAAGAGCTACAAAAACTCTGGCAGAGCTGCAAAAACTCTTGTCTCTGTGAATTACCTGCTACAGTATGTCCGAGTTCCTCATTTTTGCTATTATTATTTTTTAGTCTCGAGAACTCATCGTCTTTGTAGTGGGATTGCTTCGTTTCGCTATTAGGGATTTTTTGCAAAAATTTTCGTCAGTCCTTTTCAGCTTTATTTTGTGAAAATGATTTTTTCGTTTTGTTGTTGCGATTTCGATGCTAAATTTGTTGATTTTTTCCATAGGCCGTATATTTTCATCAATCAGAGCATCAGGCCATAATCAAAATTACCCGAAAAAAGACGACGCAGCCGGCAGTGTAGACTGTAGAAGTTTTCAAAGCCTATTTAGTTTGTCTTGTCACTCTGGTGGAGTTTTTTTGCTCGAGTCTGAAACAACGGTCTGTTGATAAATTGCGCAAAGCAACTGCAATGTTCCAAATGAATATTGATTACTCTTTGCATTAGGGGTGACCAAACTTCTTGAGGAGTTTCAAAGAGTTTCGAGCGGGCCGCACAATCAGTGCCGGTAAACGGTTTTTAGTGACATTTAATGCAAAAACTGGTGGAAATTTAGGCGAAGACCAAAAAAAGGTCTTCACAATATTTTGATGTGATTTTTTCCGGAATTTTAGGTGGTGACCAAAAGGAAACCAATTGTGTCTCTTTGCTTCCAATAAATCTTACCTTTAGTGCACGGCGTACGAAAAACATTGATTTACTTAAAAAACACAGCCCAGTAATTTTCTTGCATAACCAAATAAGTAGCTATTTTGTTTTATAAGCTGGAATTGTGTCAGATTTATTTATTAGGTAACACTCACTTTGTAATTACCTCAATAATTTTCAATTTTTGTGACCAGAATGAGATAAAAGCGTAAGAATTTCGTTGGCTCTAATGTCAAGTTGCAACCTGCCTACCATATGACAATTTGTATAAGCTATCCAAGATATATAATATGTGTTGCTGAGTTTATGTCAGTCAAAGAAACCGTAAATACCAATTTTAAGTTTCTGGTTTGATCCAGTTAGGAATCGAACCCGTGTCTACCCTTTCATAGCAGATGGTCTTTCCAGTTTCATTAGGCAATTGGTCAGAATAAAATGTTTGATGTCGTGTTACTTTGTTGCACCTAACTATCAATATATTATTTAGCCTAATAGGTGTATTTATACTTGATGTAATTTCGTTAGTTTGTAAATGTGGGACGACGGTCTGCCATGTCCTAGTGGCAGACAGACGTCAGAAGCGATAGACTCCGATCATGATTGTTCAAGCCACGGTGGGGGTGGAGTTGGTGGAGTATTCCAAACAATCAAAGAAATGGACTTCGACCGTGGTCCATGGACAGCCGCAGCAAATGGTGATCTAGAAGCCATCACAAAGTATTTAGACAAGGGAGGAGAGCCAAACGTGTGCGATTCTTCGGGATATACTCCATTGGTAAGTGTGGCTTAGTAATCGAAAGGTTTTTGACCAGAGGTGGAGTCGAGGACACAAGGCTCGAGGCCAAGGACACAAAAAAATTCAAGGCCAAGGACAGCCTTTCCGAGGACAGGCACTCTCGAGGTCAAGGACAGGAATGCTAAAGGCCAAGGACACAAGCGCAAGTGCTCTCCGAAAGAAAAAGTCTTCACAAAAAACTTTCAAGCGATCTCAACGAAAAAACGTTTTCCGAAAAATTTTTCAAGCGCTCCACATTTAACAATTCAAAAAATAGTGCTGTCCTCGAGCCGAGGACAGGCCAATTTTCGAGGACTCGAGGCCAAGGACTTGACCTTCGAGGCCAAGGACTTCAAAATGCGTCCTCGAGGACTCCACCTCTGTTTTTGACTAACGATTTAATTCTCGATCTGGCAATACGCAAGTAATACGGATTGGAATCGCACAATTGTATTGCGGATTGGAATCGCACTTTTTGTTGTGGATTGGAATCGTACAATTGTAGAATTTGAAACAGTTTCTGGTAGTCACCTTTGCTGTACATTGTAGGGTTTAATCTGGTGCATCAACTTTGGTATAGAGTTTACAGCAGGTAGTATTACAGAAAAAAAAAAATGTACATTAAAAATTCTGCTTATGCCTGAATTGAAGGATGGATTTATTAACATGATATTTTTGAAAAAGACGTGCCAGATGTTCTGTTCTTGAGCCGAAGATGTTGGGCGGGGAGTTCGCTTTTCGATAACCAGTGATGCAGATTTTCCGCCTTTCGGTGAAATTCGCCGATTTTTCGACCAAATGGGTCATTTTGTGAATCGTCCAAAACCGATGAGAAAAATTTAGGGGTGTTGGGGGGGAGTTGGGCAGCTGTAAATGTGCTTTCTTATTTAAAGAATAAATAAACTCTGTTTTTGCAATAACAGAGTCACGATTATAAAAGCGTCGTTACTTTTTCGAAGTTAGTACTTCATTGAAAATTTACAGCTTAAGAGAAAAAGCGCTAAACAGCAGCGCAAGAAAAAGAATTGTAGATTAAGAGAAAAAAGCAAAACGTTTATTTTTCGGTGGTTTTCTTCTTACATTTAATCAAAGCGATTGCGTTACGTGGCAAAAAAGCAAAGCGGTTTTTGCAGCAAGAAAAGTTTCTCTACGCGATTTTTTGCTTTGAAGAATAAAGTTGCGGATGTTGCTTAAAACCCATTTTACTATGAAGCCGAGCGCGGCAAAATTGTTCTTTTTTCTTCGCTAGTTGTGACGCGGTGCATTTGACTTGTTTTTGATGAGCTGTCAAGGAAAAATAATCGCCACGCTTTTCTCGGGTGCAAAATGAGCTTTATATTTTGTGGTCTATTTTTTCATTACAAAAAAAAAAACAATTACTGAAATTTTAAATTAATTCTTGATTAATTTCCAGTGTTTTATTCTTTAAAACTTCGTAGCAAATTCCAGATGCGGCATTGATTCTTCATGCGGAATTACTGAAGCCGGCGTTGTTCGTAAATGCGCCTCTGCCCCTCCTCCCCCAGATCTAGGCCCACAATGAAATCTTGATTGGTCCTCAGCTAATATTAACGAAATTGCCAAATTCGTAGTGGAGTTCAATTTTCTCAACTTGTGCCGTCGAATAGTGGACTCTTTGAAGCGTTTTTCCCAGATTCAAATCTCTTGTTACGCCACTGGTTTTGCCCTCTGTTGATGTAGGGAAAAGGTTTATTAGTTAGGCAGTTACTAATTTGTCCAAAAATGGATACTTTCCTAAAATTTTGTCAAAGCATAGCGGTTTTAAATCCAACTCGATTTTTATCCATTGTTTGAGCTTGATTGCATGTGAATCTCCCATAGACGATGCATTGTTTAATCAACATAGACATTGGCTGCTTTGGGAAACCAGCAAGGCGCGCAGTTTCGCCCGTTTTACTTATTGGGTGTTTAATATCTTACTTGTTGCCTATCCGCTATTAGGTTCATTCCACGCAATGATGTCCTGAATCATGAATTTTGTTCCTAAGATTTTGTTACATATTTATTAATTTGAAACTATGATGAAATGGGTTTAAAAAAATTGATTGTCGTCTTTGGTTTTCACCGGGCCAAAACGTTTATATCAAATTTTTCCGTTCTGTACAACGTTTCCTCTAAGAGTTTGCTTAGTGTGCACGGAATGAAAGGCCGTGTGAGCTCCTAAAAATAAGGTTTGCTCCTTAAAAAGTTTGAAAAAATAGAAAATATAAATTGACTACTAAACTGAAACAAAAACGATTAGTTTGTAAAATGAATGCCTGAATTACAAATATGTTGATGTCGATAAATTTATGTAGCACTTAAATCACTTTTGTTGTGCGTTGCCGATTGTTGATGACAGATTTAACCCCTCACCGCCTTGTTTCACTCTGTTAGGGATCTTCAGTCAGAGTTCTAGAATTTAAATTGTTTCAAAGCAATTAATGTACAAAAGTTTTCCTGAAATATGTATCATCACCAAACGTAAGTAGGATTTGAACATCTGAAACCGTGATCTTGGTAAGTGGAACCACGCACATTATCACTAAGGCTACGAGAGCAGTTGAAATTCAAATCTGATTTCAAGTACTCATGCCGTAAGCTACCGCGTATTCACACTGTAGGCTAAGCAGGTGCGTAGCCAGAAATTCGCAATGGGGGGGGGGGGGGCTGTTTTGGGGGTCTGGGGGCTTTGCCTTCAGCGCTCGAAAATTTTGCATTTTTTTGCAAACATGTCTTCATTTTAGGGCTATTTTGATTAAAAAATAATGCTTTTAAAACGTGACTTAGAAATTGGCACTGCAAACATGATTAAACTGGTGGCATAAATGGGCTATTTGGGAGGTGGCTAATGGTAAAATATTAGTTCTCTTGTTTAGATGCTGGTAAATTATAAAATCGAATCCTTCAATGAAACTCACGCGGAATAATCTATTTCGTATACAGTTTATACAGAAAAATAATCGGGGGGGCTAATGAAAAGAGATTTGAGAGAAATGAAAATAATTTGAGAGAAATGGTAATTAACTAATACTGAATAGCCCCCCCCCCCCCCCCCCCCCCTTATTCCTTAGTTTATAGTATATTTGTTGATGACACCTATGTTTAGCATTTTTACACTTGCGATCAACTTTAATTGCTTATTTTTTACCATTTTTCAAAGTTTTCATTTAGATGTTAGTTTTATTTTTGAAAAATTAGCCCCCCCCTGAATGTATGTTTCAAAAGATGTTTTAAATCACTATTTAGTTCACTTCAGTGCATAAAACAGCCTCAAAAGTGCTAAAAACGTAGTGTTTTTCCCATTCTGCATTTTCGTCGACATGCCAATGGATGGGGGCTATAGCCCCTCTGCCCCCCCCCCCTGGCTACGCAACTGAGGCTAAGAACGATATCTCAGCGATTTTGCCTGCAATTTTGATTCGTAACCTACAGTGTGGACACACGGTACGGTAGCTTACGGCATAAGTACCTGAAATCAGATTTGAATTTCAACTGTTCTTATACCTAGTGATATGGTGCGTAGCTCCACTTATCAAGGTCACGGTTTCATCAACCTCTTACCAACCGTTATTTGATTCCTTCAAACCTAATGTTTTTGAGTACTTTTCATTGAAACACACTACTAACTGTCACATGTCTAGTGCTTATTGATTTATCCCTTTGCAGAACAGTACTTCCAAGTAACTTAATCGAAACATCTGTTAACTAAGCTAACATTTTGTCGATAACATGTCGTTTTCACGTTTTTTTCAATAGTAATGCGCTCTATTGAGATTATCAAATAATTATGTCGTCATTTTAGTTAATATGCAGGATTAGTTACTGGCACAGTGGGAGTTCACGATATCATTGCAAAATTAACTGATTACGACTTAATTTTCTAAAATAATTTTATCAAATCTCAATTATGGGACTTGCTTTCATGAACACTTATGCCGTGCGCGGCAGAACTAAAGTACTGCGCGGGGTTGCTAGGCTATCTGCGTGGGGGGGCTCAGGGTATTTGCGCGAGCCCGCAGCTTCAAGGAAACTTACGTTCTGAGACCTTTGTTTATTGCACGATTTTGACTCGATATTTTTAGATGTGTTTAGCCCTCCAGTAATAGTAAAGTGGCGTTTTAGTTCAGGCAAAAATGTCTGGTTTTGGTATACAGTATCCACGCTCTCGCGGTCGTGTCGCAAATTACAGTTGTGGGTGAGGTAGCTGAAAGCTTGCTATGGTACACTGTTTATTGAAGATCAAAATGTTGCAAAGCTCCCTCAAATTCCCTTGCAAGTGTAGGCTTCTTGTAGATTGCTTTTATGATTGATACTCTACTTCACAGGAAGGTGTTCGGATTTTACAAATCCGCCATAGCGTATTATTATGTAAAGTACTCCACACATGGCACCATTGTAACGGTCAAGTACATTATTGACACCACACAAAGTACACCACTTGTACATCACAATTGGAGTTAGGTAAGTTTCAAATCTGTAGTTTCTTGCGTACTTCCTATACAATTCTTCTGTTGCCGCACTTAGGTTTAAGAAATTTAGATAAAAATTTGTTTCTGAACACTCAATTGTTATCGTGGCTAATTTGAATTTGGTTTGATTGTTTTTGAATAAATGTGTACGCCAGGGCTGTATTATTTTGCGGACTTAGTTAGCTACTTATTTTGATCTATATCGCACATATTTCGGTGACGTTACTTGCGTCTCAATTCGTACTTCAGTAGTTTCGTCACAAAGTCTTTTTGCTGTCGCATAGCAATAGCAAACCGTGCTTGGATTGTTTTTGACTTCATTGCGAATTAATTTCTCATAAACAGTTCGCCACGATGGCGTAACCAATTTGAATGCTCTGTGGCTTCACTGATTGTTCGCGGCAAATGTAAAGCGAGTTTGAGTCGCAGTAAGTTCGCAAAGACCTTACTGCACAACATTTAAACAATTGCATACCGCATAGTGCTTTCGTGTATTGATGACAATTGTCCCTAATTGCTATAGTAGACATGCACTATGCAGTCTTTTAGTTAATAAAACTGTTGCTAGTCCTAAAGCTTCCGGGTTACGCTTCGAGCCTTGCTCGATGGGTAAGCTTACTGTTTTTTCTAAACGCGTATTTTTTTGCCGCGGTTTTGCCACAGCTACTAACACTTACTCAATTTTTCTCGTTTTTGTACTTCATCTTGTTGTGGCTCGATCTGAGTTGATAAGTGTGGATTATAGCGATGGTTGCGGTAGCAAATCTACCATAAAGTTTGACGTTCATTTAGGGGGTTTGGTAGGCTTCAGATGTTGCTACACAATCTCTGTTACTGCTTGCCGGTTTTTTCAACGACGTTCGCATCATTGATAATATATACAATCTTGTTGGACGGTGAATGGGGGTCTGGGGGGCTAAGCCCCCCAGACGTTGATAACTTATTTTCAAACTGCTCGCCGATTTTTTGTAAAGCCGTTTGCATCACTGGGTAGCAGCCTATCTAGGTAGCTGGAAAAGTGGCAGGAGTCCCGTTTCGGAGTTAAAGACGTTTGGGGAGGGGGGTTGCTCTTCGGTAACATACTGTCGAGATAGATGGGACAGTACCAGGAGTCCCGTTTCGGAGTCGAAGACGTTTGGGGGGTTTCAATCTTCATGAACGGAATTTGTCTAGATAGATTTTTTTGTTGACAAAATGAACCAAAGGCCTTCACTATGTAAATCTGGCTCTGCCAATTAACCGGTCTGAAGTTGTTATACTGTATTACAGCATTACTCGTCTAGAAACGGGCATGAACAAATATCACTGATGTTGCTCAAAAAAGGTGCTTGGGTTAATACTGCAACAAAGGCAGGGAAAGCAACTGCTCTTCACCGAGCTGCTATGAATAACTCCGCCAGAGTTGTGGCGCTCTTACTCCGTTACAATGCAGATCCATGCGTTCAAGATGCTGATGGCAAAACTCCACTTCATAAGGCAAGTATTTTGTAATTAGCTACGTAGAGCGTGGCAGATGGACGATTACCGTAACGGATGCAAAAGCTCGTGACTCGATAGTTTAAAATTCGATTCTCTGTACCGTTGCTAAGTTTGCAAATCGGTGTTCATGTTCTACCCGCAGTTGGTCGAGTGGTAACGCGCTTATCTCTGGAGCTGGAGGTCTGAGATTTTACTCTCAGGACGATCAAATTGGACACAGTGTTGCCAACGGCTGGTCACACGCTTCGGCTGTTCCTCATATACAACGATAGATTTGATTTTCGTTTCTATTCTCAAAATGACATTATTTTTTAAATGTTTGTCCTACGTTAAAAAACAGTTGGATTTTCACTTTGCTAATTAGTATAACTTGTTACTCAAAGGGAAAAAGCACTAAATTACTAATTTGTTGTAGGCTGTGGAATCAAAGAACGCCGAAATTTGCCGAATGTTGATCCAAAGTAACCCGGATTGCGTCAACGTCCCAGATAAAAACGGGAAAGAACCCAAGTGCTATATCGGGGGTACTCTTGAAGATAGTGAAATCTATAAAGCAGTTAAATGGACCACGAGTTAACACCATTTTCAAATTTTATTACGAACAGCAACTAAACAGCAGTTTGTTATACTAAATGTTATGTACAAATTAAAACTGGAGGAGAAACTTCAGCAACGCTTTTTAGAGAATTCACAGGCAGAGCTAAACCAGTGCTTTATTGTTAAAGCTTTCTCGTGCTTTATTATGCATTGGCAAATGCATGTAAAAAATCAAAAAGTTACCAATACAATCCAAACAAGTAATTGTTGGTATTTTTGTTTAGCCGTACAGTAGGGTATAAGCCGCAATGCCAAGACCTACACCGACCAAAGTGTTGGAACGACTACGACAAAAGCAAAGTTATCAGCTGTTTGACTATCACAGTTGTCCACTATTACTGCTTAAAAAAGTATCAAATTACAAAAGAAGTGTTCCAGTTAAAAGAGTAAATGGTAGGGGTGTTCGTTTGATGGCACATACGTTTTTTGATTAGTGCGGTTCATTTGTGATTTGGCACTTTTGTGACATGACTGGGCAAGCTGGGGTCCACGACAACTGACCGCGAGCCAACTGATCCCAATTGGCTGAGAAGGGCGGTCATAGAACTATTTAACTAGCCCGAAAGCCATGTTGCCCAAACCCTCACTTAGTGACGAGATCACTGGTAACCGTTGATTCACGGTCAGTTGACTTGGCCTGGCAATACGCAAGAACTGATCTGGAAAGTTAATGCGTTAAAACAGTAACGATGTATGTTGACCACAGTTAATTGATCATCATTTATGGTTAACATAGTTGGTTAATTCGAGGTGGTATGTTTAGCTCTGATACTTAATTTTGCGGACGTTTTGTTATGGAGCAGCGGGATAGAGCATTGCATCTTTACTGATTTAAGGTGACGTATCAACGGCTTTATTAGCAGGCATTTTACAGAAGCTAATATTTTGCGATTCACGAATTAAAAATCAACAAAGAGGTTTTAAGACGATAATGAAATATTGGATGTTAAATTATCAATCACATTTTACAACCACAGTACTAGTTATGAAATGTAGTGGTGTCTCATTAAGAAACTCATGATAAGAGTCAGCATAAATTTAAGTTAATTGTTGCGGTACCCGCATATTTTGACAATAGTAAACAATAAAAATTTGTGATTTTATAAAGTGCAAACAATGTCTTCTAGTAGTTTGTTTATTTGCTTTTTTCTGAGTCTGCTGCTTTTCTTAATCGCTTTTTCAGCTCTAACGGAAATTTTTCGTAGCATTTTCGACACACTGGCTTCATGTCGTATTCGACGAATTTATTCCTGCGAAAAAAACAGTATTTTTGATGATGTCATGACGTTGTATAATATTTTTTTATAAGCGTTATACAATAGTCTGTGACCTAATTAGTCATGAGTCATTACAAAGTTGTGTAATTGTATGACGTAACACAAATTTTGCGAGGATATTTTTGCATTATCATTAGTTTTTTTTTTGCATTCTAATAGTTTTAAATTTGGTTCTATTCGTAATCACTTACATAACTTGCTTTTTTGCACATTCACGTTTAACCTTGCTCACATTAACAAGACACTATAAGCCTTTGCTGTATCTTGCAACAGCTTTTCAAAGGCTCTGAAAGTCGCTTTAAACGTATGGTATTCCAATAATTGCAGTTACATTTCAAGTCGCCAAACTGAACCCGAAGAAACCTTGCGATCTTCAAGTCAAGCTGCCCACCTCTTTACTACAAGATTAATTGAGTTGAGTTTTCGTATGTATTGCCAGAAAATGGAAAAATAGACTGAAAAAGTGCCCAGTTTGAATTATTACGGGCAATTGTTTACTATTTATCAAAATCCGTTTGGTTTTGTGTTCCTTGTTAATGCTTTCGATTTGTTTCAGTTTTGATTGTTAGACTAAATAAAGGAAAGCGTTGTTGCTATATCACTGTGAAAAAGTTTCAAAATAAAATTTGAGAGTTTGTTTGATTGAATTCTCTTATCATTTATGCGTAATAGGAAAAGCTTAAAAATGTGGTAGCTTACCTCAGCGTCAGCTTAGTGTTGCAGCAAGTGCACTGAAAACAATCGACACACCACGATTTGTTTAGGGCTGAGACAACTAAAACAAAACGACAGTCTTCAAAATCAAACATTACAGCTTGTCATTAGATAAATTTAATACGAGATGCCAAAATTTTATTCCTTGATTTTCTGCTGTTACTGTTGGTCAACATGACCGTTATTTAATTCGTTATTTTTTAAAATTTAACATTTTCTGTAATCGACTTAGTATCTAAAAATAAAAAATTCGTCAATATCAGAGACTATGTCTGGTTGCAACTTATCTTAGCAGTAGCTAATAATTAATAGAAAATGGAGCGGTTTGTCGTTAACACTTTTTAAAGGACATTTAGGTCGAATCTGAAGACTAGCTTCATATTTGAGCTTTCTACGACCTTCCGTTCCCAAGATGTAGCAATTTAGATTTCCCCTCGAAATGCTTTTTCCTCTTAAGAAATTTGACTAAGGTTGCCAAGTACCAGCAAAATTGCCAAAAGTTACTGCTTGTTTGTAATTTTCGGAACGTGTTTTCGGCAGTGTTTTTGAGAAAACAAAGTAGAAGATTAAAACTGTAAATTAGCTTTTTCTCTAGTAAATTCAAGTCAAGTTTCCACAAGCTCATTTTTTGTCACAGTACTAGCAAAATGGCAAGACTGAAGGAAGAGGAAAGTTGTTAACTATGAACTACAATATCTTGAAAATAGGAAGACGTAAAAAGTTCAAATTTGGTGGGAATGCATTTTAGACTTTTCCCAACATTTTGGTCAAGAGTGAAAAACTTGACTAGAATGTCCTTTTAGCAACAGAAAAGAAACAATAATACAATCTTACTAATTAAGCAATTGTGCGGCCCTCCCCACTTAGTCACTTACCGTCCCCGTCTATGACATCATTGCAATGAAAACAAACATCACCAAAAAGTTGGTTGAAATGGTTTTCGCAGTACGCGCATCCGTTCTTTTCATAATACTTTTGTCCCAAAAACGGCTTTTCACACTGGGCGCAAACGAAATGCTCGACGTGCCTGATAACAAAAATATGCTTCATTCATAAATGAACGTATTAAGGAACTAGCGACTACGTTTTGTCTGCATGAACATTGACCACAAACGTAACCATGACTGGCCTCGCATTGGTCACTGCTCCCCTCTTTTCTCTTTATCAATTAATTCGAACAACTACTCCAGCTGTTAGTTTGACTTACATCTTGTGTGCCTGCATGTATACGTTGAGGAGTGTAATTGATTAGGCCTACATTGTGCATACTTCAACTTGTGTGATAGGTGTAGCAACCATGCAAATAAAAATCGCTTTTTTGTCCTCAATATCTTCTGCATGTCTTTACGTCTTACGTTGTGTCGCTACTTCCTTTTCTTGACTCGACTTGTTATTATTGTGTTACGATGCATTCGCTATTGTTGTGATGGTCAAGAATAAAAAAATGAATGAATATCTATCTCTCCTACTCCAAACAAATGCCGAGCACATTTTCCGTCAGGTTGAGCCACCAACATGTCTGCTGGTCTCACAGGATATGTCTCCTCACGACACAACAACGCATTGCCAGTCGAGAATCGAACCTAGAGTCGGCAGCGTTTCAATCACTGATTCGACGCTCTATACCAGGGGTTCCTAAACTGGGGTTAGATTTTGACTTTCCTACCCAAGGGTACATTGCTTGAATTCAAAATTGCTTTGCTAACGCACAAGTGCCTGCATGGTTATGCTTTTACTAATTTAAAAAACTTAATCAACTCTCGTTCTGTTTCGGAAAGATGTAGCTTGCGTGTTACTAATGATAATTGGTTGCTTCAAACGGTAACTAGCTTAAACTTTGCAAGATCCCAATCTACGTTTTCGTGTGTATCACCCAAGGTATGGAATTCGTTGCCACTATCTCTGCGTAAAATTGAAACTTCGTCCCTTTTCAAGACACGTCTAAAAGCATATTATTTTAATTTAGCCTTTGAGGATATTACCACTGTTTGATGCCAGTATTTTGCTGCTTATTTGCTGTAGAATTAGTACCTCTGCTGTGTATTAATTTTATTTCTGTAAAGCTCTTTGAATTTACTTTGACCCCTTAGTCAGATGCATTGACACTTGTTGGTGTTATCTCAAGGGGGATATAAATTGCAACTATTATTATTATTATTACATGTCAACTTCTCAAGGGGGACATTGCAACTGGAACTTAATTTGTGGGGGAAGCGTTGACACCAAATCGCGAAGACCTTTTTTTCCTTTTTTTAGTCTTCAATCAAATTCGGGGACTAAATGCCTTCCAAATTGAGGAGAAGGTCTTTTTTTGTTACTCAAGCGTGGTTTTGGGTTTCTAGAGCGAGTTTTTAGTTACAAAAAAATATGAGAAAATTTTGGGGGTACACGAGCAAATTTATAAATTGGCCAAATGATATCCATGAACAGGAAGTTTGGGAAATCCTGCCCCATACCAATACTAAATTAGGCTTCCGTCCGTAGGGGCTGTGCTAGTGAGTCATGAAGTATGCTTATCTTTTGAAAGTACTGCTATGCTGTGCGCTACGAAACGCTACGAAAACGCTGTGCGCTACAACTTCATAAAAGTAAAGATGTGTGAAATAGGGTAGCCATGATGACTGGGTGTGCGTTTCGCTCTTTCGTGGTCTTCCTGTGTACCGTACTCTATTTATATGCAATTGTATATTCCAAATGTGGATTTTTCTTTGTTCGCGTCTACTGGTACAGGAATAAGCTGACCCTGACTGTATGAAAGAGATAGCGCAATTGCCCTTGCCTAATCTTCGTCAAAAAAGGTCTATTCTCAAAACGGATTCCCGAAAGAAGAACTGCCCACAAATTTGGGCGTAAAGACCAATACACTTGTCGCAAAAGTTAAGTTACTGTATGTAAATCAGAAAAGTGCACGTTTTTGTTGCTTCCGCGGGAGCCATCAGACTGCAATCGCCCCGTGCCTTAATCCAGCCCAGGTAATGATATCCTGGTAAAATTATTTTTCAAATAAAGATACGGAGCAATAATAAAGTTTGCATATTACCGTATATTGAACACTTACCAGCTTTTTCCCAACGCACTGACCACCCTTTCCTCAATGGGCCTCCTGCAAGCCCCACAAATGGGGATTCCCTGTTTATCATGACACGGGAGGCAGAATAATTCCCCCCTCAATTCTCTTGCATCTGAAGTCAGTTCCTTGCTACAAAAGTATACAAAATCAGAATATCAAAATTTTGGATACAGCACAAAATTTCGTATCTATGCGTCAAAAACAAGGAATATGATTATACTCATGGCACATGCTGTAGTGCATAACGAACAAAATATATAACTGTACGGCAAACCAGCACGATAAACATTTTCAGCATGTTTTGCAGGATAAAAATTTTGAAATACATTAGTAGAAAAATGTAGTATACCATAAATATCGTTCTAAGTTTTTGCTCACAAGCGTAAACGGAGAGGGGGGTTGGGGCTAGAAGTACTTCGAAGTTAAAATCTACCCAACGCTAAAATCAAAACAATATTTACAACAGGACATGGCTGCCTCAGAACAGCATTCTTAGAAAGTCAAAAAACTTTATTGAACATTATTAATTCTAAAATATATTAATTTATGCAAATTAAAGTTAAGTTCATACTGTAAGGCTGCAAAAGTTGGGCTATTAACTAAGTCACTTGCCCACAACTATCGCAGTTGAAGTGGAATGGATGATATGGATCGCCTTTATACCTCAACGGTTCTTCATCAATGACAGTTCTGCAGAAAAAATTAAGGATTTTCACTGCAAAATTGTTACATGGTAGACTTTGTTTAATCTTAGTGAAGTAAAGGCTATGCTGTAGGTTCTTTAGCCGGCAGTATTACAGTAATATGAGTAAGGCGAAGAAATTGTAGAATTTTAAGATACCGCCGTGTTTGTTAACATTTTGTTTTGAATCGTATAGTGAAAGAGCTTGAACCACATTCGACATTAAAAATTTAGTTTCATGCTTACAGCTTTGTAGTCATGTTAAAATCGCATTATCTGGGTTCAATCCGTTCCTTGGTCACGTTGTGGGTTAATGCTTTGATAAGATGCTTTACGATGACTATCTCTGCTTGGTCACTTCAGACAAGCATAATAGCAAATTTACATGGAAAAAGGTTTAACGTCAATCGGAAAACTCGGGAAATGAATCAACTCGTAAGCACGGATTCGTCCAAAGAATAGGCCATCATCGCTTTCTCGGGACAGAAGGAAGAAAATGTATTAATCAATTAATCTGCTAGCTAGGCACACTTACCGGCATTTGTTGCAGACATAGCAAGTTGGTTTGGTGGATTCATGACAAATCCGGCAAAGACTCCGTCCAGCATTTTTCACGAATCCGATATCAGCCAATGGTTTGTCGCACATTTGGCAATTAAAGCATTCGGGATGCCAGTTGCTACTCATTGCTTTTATCACCCGCCCAATGATGAACTCCTCTAGTAAAAGTTATGAGTTCAAAAATCGACTAAATCTACATACAGTCGCTATTTATTCGACATTATTTTACAATAGGGAAAAGGCAAAAATAACCTATACCTATAACTTCCAAACCAGGCCCGGCGCCAGAGTAGCGTAACTGGGGGGGGGGGCATAAACATTTTTTGGGGTTGCACAAAAACTTTGTTCCCTCGAATTCGAGCGTGGAGGCCAAAAAAAAGGTCTCCATCGCAGAATCTGCGAAAGAACGGTTCTTTCTCATGAATTCTGGGGGTGATGATCAGTAATTTTGGGGGTCTCAGGCCTCGAACTGCACTCCAGTGGCACCGAGCCTGTTACTTTCTTTGGGCACAATCCTCGTTTGGGAGGCACAATACTCGTTTGGGGGGGGAGGATGAGCAGTGATTTGCACGGCCGCGGAATGGCCCCAGTCCCCGTGGCGCCGGGCCTGTTCTAAACTGAAGGCCATGGGAGCACCAAGTTATGGTTCTGCGTTGATAACATCATTATATTGGTATGCCAAGGCCAATAAGGTAAAATAACTTCAGTTTTTTCAATGATTCCCTGCAATAATAACTAAAAAACAATGGGGATGGTTATTTTTTGAATGACGTCATAAGTGATTCAAATGTTACGTATGTAAGTTTGTTTTTGAAAATGAATCTTAATATTCAAAATAATTACGTCACATAAATGCCTTATAACGTCAACCAGTTGAAATATGGGATAAAAATGCGTTGCATAAAGCCCCATCCCAAGAACTAGGCTAGAATATTTCAGTGTAGTTGACATTTGAAAAGCTACTGCTGCATACGTTGCTTGCACTAAGTTAAGCACCATCACTAACGGCCATACTTACCACATTTTCCACAACAAGGGGCGAAAAGCACGTGGAAATCGTGTTCACAGTATTTGATTCCTTCAAACTAAAAACAAGAAATAGGAAAACAACTTTTGACTGGGGGCTATGAAATATTCACGTTTAACTTTTGCTTTATATAAAGTTTTATTTTGTCTTCGCTTTGAGTTATCAAAAGTCGTTAAACCAAATTTCAAAAATAAACAGTTTATAAAACTCAATACCAGTGGTGTAAAGTAACGAAATACTTTTCCTTGAGTAGATTACTCAAGTAGTTTTTTCCGGAAACGAGTACTTTTCGAGTAGTTTTTTTGGGGGGCTACTTTTATTTGATTACTTTTAGAGCGAAGGAACGCTACTTTAGTAGCGTTTTGATTAAAAAAAGTACAAAGTTCGGTAATTCTAAATTTGAATCTCAAATTCGTCACAACGGTCGACTTTTCTGTCGGCAATAGTTCAATGCAGTAAAGTTGGTTGTATTTTCCTCCTTTTGCGGCTGGCAACTCTTGCGTTAGAGGTCAGACCACCACAACGACTGCAGCAATGCCTTTTTTACGTACAGCGACTGCAACAATGCCTTTTTTTACGTGTGCGAGTACGTATCAGACACAGTCTGGCGAATAGCAGTTTTAGTGTAACGTTCGTTGTTTGGTGTCTGCCCTTCGCTGCATACTGGCATGGATGTTGTTTATTCGATTAAAAGTAAATCACGAAAGAAGCAAGCAGCGATATAAATTTTCCAAAAATGCGTCCTGTGATTACTAAACGCTTCTATAACTAAATTTTACAGAGTGAGCCAAAAAATCACACACCATATATGCAATAAACATTATTGTACAGTACTGTAATTTATTGTGCAACGTAAATGTTTTCATTATGATGATCAATTCCGTCCCAATAGAGACCCAGACTATCCAAATGGGCTACCTACAATAATTTTGTGTGATTTTTCCAGGCTTCTGCCTGCCTTCGTATGTCGTAAAAGAAATTCAATTCAAAAAAATCCTTAAAAATTTTCATTAATCAATCCAAAAAAGGTTATCGCAGAATATACTAAAACAGTCACAGTACATCACTTTTGGCCCACCCTTTTATACGCTGATAAAACACGTCCACAGTGTCTGTAAATTTTGGCATAATTTAACAATGACAGTAAATAAGTAAATTTGAGCAAAGATGTTATAAAATGATTCCAAGTAAATTCTGCACACCATGACTTTCAAATCTCGAAATCTTGTAGTTGTTGTTGTTTTTCTTTTTGATTAATTGTCTTGAATATAATAACAAACAACCTCAAACTTAATGATTCATGACTTCTTGAGAGATTGAGGGGTTAGAAGATCAAGCGCTACGTGGCAGAAATGCGAAGGTAGTCGACCAGTTGTCTATCGTATGTCAATTGAATAGTTAGTATATTTTGCTTAAATACTTTTAGGAATACTTGTATTTGAGTACTATTAAAACGACTACTTTTTTACTTTTACTCTAGTACTTTTTGGTCAGTACTTTGTACTTTACTTCAAGTAGTTTTTTCGTCAGTAACGAAACTTTTACTAGATTACAATTTTCGAGTACTTTTTACACCTCTGCTCAATTCAGATTTCGTCCAGAAAAAGCGCCAATTTCTCACCAAAAAAGTGAAAACTGTAAAAACAGATTTTACCATTGGAGACTTTTGAGTTCAAGGCAGTGCCGTTGCTACGGGGTGAGGGGGGGAGTGGGGCCGTGCCCCCCCTAACGACTGCTTGTGCCCCCATTTCGGTTTACTCAGTATACTTCTGTGGAGCATCACGTAACGACACGACAACAGGCAATAATGGAAAAAGAAAATAACGTTCAAAGAGAGTTCTCTGTTGAAGTTTTCTCGATTCTTTACGAAATTGCTGGCGACCAACTGCTGTACATAAATATGACGCAATAATCCCAGGGATGTAGCCAGAACGGAATTTTTGGGGGGGCAAGCAAAATTTTGAGGGGGCAATGAAAGGGCCGATTTGGTCCCCAAGACCAAAAAAGGAAAAAAAGGTCTTCGCAGAAAAAGCGATTATTTATAGCAAATAAAGATGCAAAATTCGTTTGTACCTCATAAAAAAGACCTTCAGGAAACTTTTGGAAACACTGAGCACAGACAAAGCACTCCTCGTGGTAAATTTCCCCATTTGAGTTCACCATCTGTTCATCCGGGTTAAATCCTCCGCGACAACGCACACAAGTAGCTTGCGACATTTGATTGGTCACGCTGCTAGAACTGAACAAAACTTTTCAAAGATTCAACAACCAACAAAAGCGCGAAACAAATCGGAAAAATAAAGCGCTATCGGCAGCGTGTTCAAGAATGTAACGGCGTCGTTTTTACGACGACCCTGATCGCATGATCTCGGTTCAACCAGCACCGTGGTCACGTTGTTGCGTCCTTGGATAAGACGCTTTACAATGATTATCTCTGCTTGGTGGCCAGGGCCGCCGAGAGGGGGATCAGAGGGGGACAATGACCCCGGGGCCCATGGAGTTTAGGGGGCCTATTGGCTTCAGGGAGGCCGATGACACTGAAAAGCTAGCATGTGAGGCCCTAAAGACCTTTTTTTGGAGATCACCTAAATTCGTCCGGAAAAACCGTTAGAATTTCGGTGAAGACCTTTTTTTTTTGTTTTTTTTTTTGGAGATCACAATATTTTTCGGACCAAACTGCAGCGTTTTTTCCGTTTATTTTGGACTTCACAACTTAACAACACCGAAAATCCGTCGTTTTTGAGCTGGCCCCGGGCGCACGTTTGGCTCTCGGCGCCCCTGTAGGTGGCTTTGAACAAGCAGCAAATTCAGTGGACAAGAATTCGAAAAAATCCAGAAGAACAATGATGAATCACTGAAAATTTCAAAGCAAATGCGGATTCCTCCAAACAAGAAACACTTACGGCAAGAGATTTCAAGCTCCGACCTTCCGCTCTATTGACGAAAGCGTTACCGCTCGACCGACTTGGCGGGCCGAGTTGATTTGACTTAAAATTTAATAACTTCATGTTAAATTAGCTGTTTGAAAGCGTTGTAGAAGTTACAATAAAAAAACACATGGTAGAGTTATTCCATGCTGGGGTATGGCTAGCTATGTTGGATTTTGAACCCTTTCTTTCACCAAATTGTTGTGCTACCTTTCATGTTGGCAGCGCTGCTGATAACCTAACTCTAATTTATGGTTAAGCGGATAATGAATACAAGAACGCAACGAAAACCAAACACAAACGCAAGACTTGTCTATCACGGATTTTAGTAATGACGCCATAAACACAACTTTGTCTTATTTTTTTCCAAAATGATGCAGTCCTCAAGAGCAAGAAAAAAAAGGAAAGATAGTAACTCCAACGGTACATTGTGTAAAAATGTAATTGCGCCAAAAAATAGTCAGCATGACTCATGAGAAATCAAGTACCTTGCCAAAGCTGGTTCAAACGAGTTGACAGGACGAATCCCATTGCCATTAATCATAGTTGCGTTTGATTGTTCATGCAGCTCCATCTTTTGCTGGTTTTCTTGCCTAATTGATTCCGATGGTGGAAGAAGATTTCGATCTTGCGGATTCATCCCTAGTCTTAGTGGCCTAGCTCTCATATCTCCCTCAATTCGCTGCACGTCTGATCCGTTTGTTACCACAGCAGTAGCCATTTATAACTTCAGAAAATTTAATAATAAGCACTTTGGCTGGCTATGTGAATTATGACTTTCAAAATGAAATAACAACCACATAAAAAAAATGAGTTTCTGATTTTAGTTTACCCTCTTCGCACTATATAATCACTAAAAATCTGCAACCAAGACTCAAAACAACAATTGTTTTGCCAAAAGCAGCTCCTAAAGGTGAATTTACACAGTATCAGTTTTTCGTACGTTTTTGCTTCTCCTTGAAAAAGTATGCGCTTTTTCATCCGCATTTTTTATAAGTCCGTATATACGCACTAAGTAGACTGTTATATATAGATAAAAATTTTGTTCAAAAATTTTGAGTATGAACGATAAGAGCGATATTTCGAAATAGAGCTGTACCCCTTTACAAAAAATTTTTTTCGGAAAACTTTTGTCCAGTATGAGACTGTCTGGTTAGTGCGGATATGGGCACATGAAAATGCGGATGAAAAAGCGCATACTTTGTCAAGGAGAAGGAAAAACGTAAAAAAACGGACGAAAACGTACGAAAAACGGATACTGTGTAAATTTACCTTAAGCTGGACAGATCCGTATTCAAATATCAGGGATCTGACGCTAAAGGGCAGAGTGGCGCTGTTTCGCTTTTAAATTTTTTCCGTAAAATTGTAATTGAATAGTAATCCCATCTTTTTTACGAAGAATAGACTAGGCCAGGTTACAGCCACTAACAGCGATGGGACCTTTCGGTCTTCAAATCAAGTTACCACCTACCCACCTGTCTACCACACATTATGGAGGCTTTAGGAAAGCTGTAAATATCAATATTTATATTTCTTTGTTTAGCCCGACTTTTCGGAATCGAACCCGAGTGATTTTATGTTTACCGTTTGGTGATTTTATGTTAACCTGCTCTAACTATCGAGTATTGAGTGGACTATTCTGTTGAATTTTATTGAGATCAAATTTCCATTCTCGCTCGCTTATATGCAATCCAGGCTATACGCTCTTGATCGTACTTCATGGACCTAAACACCATGAACAATCAGTAACGTAGCTCGGGAGGGGGGCAAATGGTGCTATAGCCCCCCCTCCCCTTTGGCCTGAAAGGTATGCAAAATAGCATGTTTTTAGCCGTTTTGAGGCTGATTTTTGCTCTAAAAACGAAAATAGCCCCCCTCCAAGCGAAATTGGGGTGAGAGTACGACATGATCGTGAGATGATGTTGACGAGTAGAAGTGGGTGTCAGTGCACTTGAAAACCTTTTTTTTTTTTGGAGATCACCTGATTTTGGACAGAAAAACGTCTCAATCTGATTTAAGACTGATGATAATTTGAGTCAAGTTCGTTCACTATTGTTTCAAGCTTCAAACCCCCCCTTTGCGAAATCCTGGCTACGCGACTGTGAACAATTGCCAACTAAAGATGATACTACTAACCCTACAATATAAACTTTTTTTGAAGACAAGGTAAATCTCAACTAACTATATCAGTTTGCTGGCGTACCAACTGCACAGTCAGTGTTTTCAGCGAAGGCACTTAAAAAAAAACTTCCAATTAAAAAAAAAAAATCAAAACGGGGGTTTGCAGCAAATTTTTGTAAAAAAATGCAAAAATGGGGTAAAAATAAGCTGAAGACCTTAGTTTGGAGATGATCTTTTTCCAGGATTGAAGTCTCTTTTTTGTATCAAAAAACATCAGACATTCATTCAAACTCAGTGACGTCGCTAAGAATGGCGACACCTGGGGTGGAATTTCGTAGTGTCACCCTTCATAATGCACAAAAGGCTGCAAAAGGTTAAATTTGAAAGATAGCGGTACTACTTCATTACTGCAGATAGCGGATGTTGTTTGGCTAGCTCAATAATTTCTCATTGTAAGATTTAAAAACTTGGAAGCATGAGCAGCACACGTCTAGCATCAGTTCGGGGGTCTGAGAGCTCCGCCCAGGGCCGCAACTAGGAGGGGAAGGAAGCGGGGCCCTTCTAAACAAAACTTTCTCCCCCTAAACTTCCCAGCATGACCCCTTACCCTTGCGGCTGTTGGAAGATGGTGGCGCTTTTGATTGGAGAGCAACAGAGAACTGAGAGAAAAGAAGACCAATTGTTGCAATGCCTTTTTTTTTTTTTGGAGATCAACAAAAAACTCTGAGAAAAAACTCCAATTTGGTACGATGACCTTTTTTTTTTTGTTTATTTTTGGAGATCAACAAAAAACTCGGAGAAAAGTGGACTATCCCAAAAATTTTGGCTACCCCAGAATGAAATTTTGCCCCCCTCAGAACAGGGTTTTAGTTGAGGCACTGGCTCCGCCGGAGGCCATTGGGGGTGTGGGGGCAGAGCCCCAAGCACTCAAAAAATTCAATTTTTTTAAAAATAACTTGATTTTAGGCTTATTTTGATAAAAATTAAGGAAAAGGCTTGGCGCACGTTCCGTGCGCACAGACATTTTGTAATAAAGCCAAAAAAACTAACCCTAAGCCCTAACCCTAACCTTAACCCTAATCCTAGCCCTAACCCTAAGCCTAACCTAAACCCTAACCCAAACCTATAACTGTAATATTCAAAGTAAAAATTTCCGAAAACGAGTGACGTCACCCGAATCTTTGTTTATTTAACCGCGCACGTTCCGTGCGCCAAGTCACTTCGTTGGAGAAAAGTAACTGGTGGGAGGCGAATGGAACGATAATTGAGTCGAAGTGATTATTAATTAACCAATACTAAATAGCCACCCCCACCCCCCCTTTTGCTGATCTGAGCTTATATTTTACATCGTGAAACCTACATTCAGCAGGTTTCAGCAAAAGATCAAATTTGATTACTTAGTGTCGGCAATTATTTAAAGTTTTTACGGATTTGTGATTTATATTTTTGGCAAATTAGTGTCCTCCTTCCAAATAAACGTTTCAAAGGATGTCTTAAATCATTTTTTAGTTCATTCCAGTGTGCTAAACATTTCCAATGATCTTAAATGTATTGTATTTTCCTTTTTTTTCAATTGGTATTCTAAAATGGTGTCACACCAAAATGGAGATACCCGGGGCAGGCCGCCCTCTTTTAGCCACGCCACTGTTCAAACTGCTACCAAAAAATATCAAATTGAATGAAATTACATCAACGCTGGGAACACTTTCTACATTATGCTGCGTAATTTTTGCACCCTTATTGCAAAACATGATAACTCTTTTCTGTCTTTTTATCGATTTTTCAGTACCTAAAGTTTATAAACTTTCTTACTGCAGTATCTCCGCGATAGTCTTTAAACTTAGCGCAAACCAATCTACAGTATCTAAGCCACGAGTTGCTTTGCTCAGTTGAAGCCTTATTTGGTCGATACGGTTGAGTACGAAAAATACTTAACATAACTGAGCGTTACTGAGCCCTGAGGCTGCAGCTGACGAAAGAAATAATTGGGACTTTGCGCGAGCGCGTAGCACTTCTGTTTTTGTTCGCGAATTTTAGCAGATGAGGATTGGTTTTGCTTATAACTCGCAAACGGTAAATCCTAGAAAGTTGAAATTTGCACTAAACATAAAAATTAATGAAAGCGCCATGTGTGCCAATTTTGGGGATCCTAGGTCCCGTGATCGTGAATTGAGACACAAAAAAATATAAAAAAACGGCAATATTTGGCTTGAAAAGTTATTAATTGGCTTATAATTCCAAAACCACTTGACGTGCAACGCTGAAATTTGGATATGGTATAGTTGCTTATGAATGCTTTACGCGAACCGAGTTTGGGGGCGCCCGGTCACGTGAACCGATAAATCTCGGTAATTACCGATATTGATGACAAATGGCTTGTGGTTTTTGAGCACACTATCAACCATCTTCAGTGGCGTACGCAGAATTTTTCAATGGGGGGGGGGTTAGGGGTTAAAAGTGACATCAAAATTTGTTCGCGTCTATACTTTGGCAAATAAATAACTTAGTGCTATGTCAAAAGATGGAATCAAAGTCACGCACTGCGTAATGCAAATAAAACTTTTCAAACAAAAAACAATTAAGCATTAGGCATACATAATTAACATCATAAGGTTTGCAACAGTACGATCAAGGAAAAATTGTGTCAAAACAAAAGCTACAAACACGCATATGATTATCAGCAATATAAAGTTGCCAGGTGTGTAGCCAGAAATTCGCAATGGGGGCTGTGTTTTGGGGTCTGGGGGCGGAGCCCCCAGCGCTAGAAAATTTTGCATATTTTTTTGAAAAATAACTTAAATTTAGGGCTATTTTGATAAAAAATAATGCTTTTAAAACGTGACATAGAAATTGGTAATGCAAACCTGATCAAATTGTTTGCATAAATAGGCTATGTGGGCGGTGACTAATGGTAATATTTCAGTTCTTTATTTTATAAGCCGGTAAATCATAAAATCATAAGTTGAAAAAACTCACAAGCATTTATATTCCGTAATTTATAGAGTGAGACAGTTGTGGATAGGGGGAGGGGTTAATAGAACAAAATTTGAGTGGATTAATAATTAACTAATACTGATTAATTAACAAATACTGAAACCCCATCTCCATATTTTTGATGAAGCCAATGTTAAGCATTTTTAGCGGTAAATTTGCTAATTTTGGCAATATTTTGAAGTTGTTACTAATTTGTAAGTTCTATTTTTGACAAATTAACCCCCCCCCCCCCCCTTCCAAAGAAACTCTAAATGTTTCAAAAGTGGCTTTAAATCATGTTGGAGTCCATGTCATTGCAAAAAAACAGGCTCAGAAGTGCTAAAAACGAGACATTTTATTTATTGTGCATTTTAGTGGACAGACCAATGGGGGGGGGGGGGGGTTTACCCCCCCCTGCGTACGCCCTTGACCATCTTTATTTTGGTTGTATTCGTTTACCTCAACTTGAAAACTATTTTTCTTGTTTTGCATCTTTTTTCTTACTTTTGTTTTTCTTTTCTTTTTTCTTCTGCTGCTATCCACTTTTAAACCGCTTAACGCACTGTATTGAAAGTTTGAGCGATTGAAGATATCAGGGAGGACTAGTGTGCGACTGAAATCGGGATACCAGGTTGGAGGGATCCCTCGCAATCGAGTCCTCGAAAATTTTGAACTTTTAAACCGCTAGAACTAGATGGATCAAATTTTCGGAATGGGTAGATATTAAAAATAAACTAAACGTAACAAAAATTGGGGTGCCATGATGGGGGTTTTCCCCCCAACGGGCACTCCAAAATTCAAAATTTTTAACCTTTTAAAGATCAAGTGCCAAGGTAAATTTGCTATTTTAGTTTTTAAAGCAACGTCAAAAAAAGTTGATTAACAGCAAGGTTTAGAGGTTTATTTTGGTTAAAAAGTTGTTTTGGCTAGTGAAAACTCAAAATTGGGATTTTTATCTACATGAGAATGACGTCATCAACGAACAACGCAACTGTATAGTAACCATGGCCTTACCCCAATTACCACTTCACATATTACAACTTTGTAATATTTATTAACATTCATGTAAAGCAAGAAATCTTGTCTTTCAAAAAAAAACAATTTTTATCTTTTCCAAAAAAAATTTTTTTTCAAAAAACAATTTTGGTTTCAAATAACAGTTTTTTTTGTTTTTAAAAATTCTTTTTTTAAATACAAGTGTTTTTTAAATAAGAGTATTCGAAGAAAGGTTTATCTAAAAATTGTGCATTAGAAAACCAAATTTTTTAGAACTGTTTTTTAAAAAAATTGTTATTTAAAACAAAAAATTTTTTTTGAAAAAATACTTTTTTCGAAAAAAAAATTTTTTTTGAAAAGAAGTTTTTGAAATTTTTTTGATAAAAGTGTTTTTTTCAAAAATTTTGTTTCAAAAATTTGTGGTGGCCTCGCCTGGCCAAAGAACCAAAAACGTGCATCTGCGTTGGTGTGGTTACACAGACGCAGAGTGCCTGGTTCATGTGAACAAACGAGTGGAATAAAAAAAAATTTGACACCGTTTTGTTAATATAAACCCCCGGCAATTTCAACCATTGAAAGTGTCTGTTAAAGTGAAGCAAGCTGCGTTGCGTCCTAACCTTACACTGTTGCAGCGTTATTATAAACTCTGCCAAAAGTTAGTATATTATAAACTCACTGCCACTAAGCTAATCTGTAATTTTCTGAAGCATCAACAATTGGTCAACCCGCTGATTACACTGGATTTGCTTATGATTAGGTGACTGTATATACGGAGATGACGTCATTACGCGGTTGGCAAGTTTTTGCGCATAGCGTCTTTCAAACAGTAATATCTCCGCCGATTTGGCATAAATTAATCCAAAATTTTCAAAACTTTTTAGTTTACCCTTGTACTATTTAGCAATAATCAGAAAATTTGTGTCGCATTTTTCTTGTCGCTTGATCTTTAAGCTAGATACATGAAATTTTTTAAGTAAGTAAATGTAACGGAAAAATAAAGTTTGGCAAAGTTTGGATGTACCAAAATGGGAGGTTCCCCTTAAACGGGGTTTTCCAAATTCAAACTTTTTAACCACGCATGCTAGACACATGAAATTTTCAGGATAGGAAATTATGACAAAAAGATAAAACTTGAAAAAATTGGGGGGTACAAAAATGAAGGGATTCCCTCAAGCAAGGATGCCAAAATTCAAACTTTAACCACTTACCCTGGACTGATGAAATTTTCAGAAAAGGTAAATATGAAGAAAAGATAAAATTCGACAAAATTTGGGAGTACCGTAATGGGGAGTCCCCCTCAAACGAGGACGCCAAAATTCAAATTTTTTAATTGCGTAAGCTAGACACATCATATTTTCAGGATACGCAAGCAAAAAAGAAGGAAAGTAAAATTTGACAAACTTTGGGGCACCAAAACGGGTCCTTCAAAATTCAAAGTTTTCAACCATTCAAGCTAGACACATGAAACTTTCAGAATAAGTAAATATAAAAGAAAGATAAAATCAATACAGGTAAATAAAATATGACTAATTTCAGGTGCCACAATTGGGGAGTCCTTCTCCAACGGGTCCTTCAAAATTTTTAGCAACTCAAGCTAGACAAATAAAATTTTCAAAATAGGTAAAAATTAACATATTATGAAAAAACTTTAGGATCTCATACTATAGGGACCCTCCAATTATGCTGACATCTCCCTCCATCTACTGCAAAAGCTAAACAAATTAAATCTATTGGATAGGTTAATATGAATCAAAGATTAAACAAAGATAACTAAATTTGGTTTCCACGTTGAGAAGACCATGCCAAATGGGCCCATTAAAAATTTATAAGGTTTGTTACGAAGTACTCCAGCTAGATGTACCAAATTTTAAGAGTACCGGTAGGCTAATATAAGAAAAAGATAAAACATGCCAAACTTGACAGTGCCATGTTGGACATTTAGCCCTTAAGTGGACCTTCAAACTATACGATGAAATCTCGCAATGAATTGGTATCGCAGAAACGTAGAAGAGTCAAACTTAAGGGGTTACTCAAATATTTAATACGTAGAAGTACTTGAGCTTAATGGCTTTGTTAGAGTTCAGCTGGATGGCCGAGTTTTTTGCTGAACTGTCACTTGTGAGGTTGAAAAAATCTTCTTCTTGCTCTTCAAAGTTTTTGAACAATTTTATTAAGATTTTGTGCGGAATAATGGATGTAATACAATATACTGCACGGTACAAAATTCAATATGTTGGTCATTGGGTAGCACTGCTTAATAGCGTTCTCAGAATAGGAATAGCTGTAAAATGCGTGCATATTTCTGGCCGTGGTTAGGGTTATGTTAAGTTTGGCTGATGTACTAAAATTGCTGGAATTTTAAAAATCGCTGTACGTTATTTCATAAAAAAGTGAAAAACAATTATGAACTCCTGATAGCTTTTTGATTAAGGTTACTTGATTATTTTAATCACTTTTTGAGACCTCTAAACTTCGAGAGCGAATAAACGCAAAGCTGTTAAGATGAACTAAAGAGAACGTAGTGTGCAAAAGAAATAGATAACTTTTGGTAAATAGTTGTTTGACTTTAAACGTTACACCTAGAGCTCTGAAAAGCATAGAGTTGAGTAAATTAATATAAGTTTTCGACGTGACGTTATCGGAAAGTTAGATTCTGCAATATCATTATAAGCAGTACTTAAATTGTAGGGGGGACGCGGGGGGACGCGTCCCCCCATCGAGAGTGAGCGTCCCCCCATCAAGATTTAGAGTCCCCCCATCCAGTGGCGTCGCTAGGAATGGTGGCACCCGGGGCGGAATTTCGTGGTGTCACCCCTTTTCGGTCCAAAAATAGGTGAAGACTAAATAAAAAAAAAGGTCATTGCCGTCAAAGAAGTGGGTTTTCGGCCCAGAAATATGTGAATTCCAAAACAACAAAAAAAGGTCTTCGCCGCTAAATTGGTTGGTTTTTAGTTCAAATGAGGACGGAAAAAAGATCTTCACCACAAATCAGTGGAAATATGGTTTCACTTCATAATATGGTGTCTCTCCAAAATGGTGACACCCGGGGCGGGCCGCCCCCTCGCCCCCTCCCCCCCCCTAGCGACGCCACTGCCCCCATCGAGATTTAGGCGTCCTACCATCGAGAGTTGAGCGCTAGATAATCAGAGGAAAAATAGCGAGCCAGGACTAAAACATCCTGCAAATTTCCTGCCGAAAATGGTTGCAAATTGCGGCGAAGACCTTTTTTTTAGTCTTCACCTGATTTCGGGGAAAAATGACTTCAATTTCCGGCGAAAACCTTTTTGTTTTTTGGTCTCCAATCAATTTCGGCGACGGAAATACATCATATCCACTAAACTTTTAGTAAAGTTGTTCAAGGCTGCAAAAGCGTCCCCCATGCAAAATTTTACAATTCAAGTACTGACAATAAGTTTATAAGAATTTTACTTTTTGTTTCTGAACTTTGTTTGTTTACGTATCTTTTTCCATGCTAGTTGCTAACGAAGGCATTTTTTTGATTTAATTCTTCAATTTTGATAAAAATCAGTAGAACTGTTCATACTTGTGCTTATACAAAATTCTTCTTAAAAAAATGTTGCAGTGGGCTGGTAGAGGGTGTACATTTGATAGTATTTAGGATAGTGTGTCAAATTTCTGGTCAAGATAATGTAAATTACAAATCCGACAATCATATTGGCAAAAGGCTACTGTCAAAATATTTGTTTTAACGAAGGTTTTGTTGGTAACCGCAATTTTAACAATTTCGCTGCGCTGCTAAGTGAAAATTCAACTAACTCCTTAAAACTTGAACCGAGAACCAAGCAGAGTCGTAAAATTTGATTGTCATTTTAAAGATACCTTTTCTAGACATTTAAATTTTTAAAGCCGCTAACCACAAACCTGATTAAGTTGATGGAACGTTATGAAATTCGAAAGCGATGTATTTCAGATCTGACTATCAACAACCATAAACACGCTTAATCAGTGGTGCAAATCTTTGTTGAGCATTGGGGGGGATAATTTGCAATTTTACCCCAATTTTGCCCAAGTTTCAACATTGGGGGGATGAACCTCGACCAAGACTTTTTTCAGGTGAGCAAATTAAGTGAAGACCAAAAAAAAGGTCTTCACCAGAAATAAAACACTTGTTTTTTAGAACTGACCTGCGCTCAGATGCACATCAGAGTCAAATTTTCGGAGGGGATGCAGATGAAGACCATACTCAAATTGTTGGGGGGTATAGAGTCAAATTATTGGAGGGATATATCCCACTAATCCCCCCCTTGCTTTGGCACCACTGCGCTTAATGCAATCATGAAGTTCTTTAGTTTAGTAACGTTAGATACTTTCGCAAAGTCCTTGGATATCGCTTGCGATGTCATATTCTAGTTTGAACTTGACTAAAACTAAAATAAAGTCTAATTTGGCCAAATGTATTCCAGCAACAAAACCAAGAATTTGCACAAGCAACGCCAACAAAAGCGCTGGAATGTTACAATGCTGGTCACAGTTCTGTGTAGCTTTGGTTCATGCTGTAAAAGAAAAACGAGCAAAAGATTATTTGGCTAATAAAAACATATCCTAGTAACCAACTAATAACCCAACGTTTAAAATTTTTGCAAGCTTGTATTGAAATTTTAAAATCCACTGATGTTTCGAATTATGCTATAGCCATCATCAACATTGTTTGAATAAAAACTCAAAAAATTATTTGGTTGCAAATGAATGACGTGTAGCTTACAAAGTTTATGGGTTTCAAAGGCTTAATCCAGCTGAAATGTTTGTTGCTAAATAAAACCAGGCGCGAAACTAGGATTTTGCAAACCAAAGGAGAGAAAGGGGGTTGCATGCACTCATTACCGAAGATTTAGCAATACCGCAAAAAATGCCGAAAATTTAGCCCATTTCTTGGACGATGTTAAAAAGTTGATTGATTAGCTAAGTGTTTGATGATGCTAAAATTGAGCAAGTTTTGAAATAAAATCGTGTCAAATTAAACATAATAAAACCATTCAATGTATTTGCATAAAAAGTATCACTCAAATAATTAAAACAAATAAATAAAGTCTCATAAAATCCTGTTTTGGTCACTTAGGCTAATTGTATCTGGGTTTCCTCTTCAGTGTTCAATTGTGCTCTCACACACCTGTAACAAAAACAAAGGTTGATTCAGACCTTCATTAAATCTAAAAAAAGTTTCAAAGAAGGGCATTATATCCTCTCCCAATATCTCGGAAGCAAGGCAAATTTCAAAAAATGATCGACATAAAATAGTTACTTTTTTTTAATTAGAAAAAAGTGAGTTATTTGCTGGGATTATTTTACTAATCCCTTTAATTTCAGCTTAATCACAATTTTTTGAAAAGTGCTTCTTTGAAAAATACCTTAACCACATGCTGGCAATAACAGAAAGATTGAAAGAAACCGAGTTTTTGCTTTAGCGCTTTCTTATACTGTACATATGTATGACCTCGGTGTCAGTTTTTCACCGCTTCCCTCTCACCCTTAATCAATCCAAAAATTGAGAAAAAAAACATCCATCGTAAATAACTATTACAAATCAAAACTCAGCAAATCGAGTTCAGTTTTGCCGTCTTGTTTGAGATAGTATTTTAATTTGTTCTCTTACACGGTGAATCATTTATTCACATTTTTTGTTTATTTGTTTGATCCAATTCTTAATTCAAATTTTTGGCCAATAAAACTAAGAAAAGACTCACTTTATGACTTGAAATCCAAATCTAAGCTTCGAATTGCTCTCAGTTCCCATCAAGATGTTTACACGGACAGTGAGGCATGGCTTTTGAACCAATTACTCTCACGTGGCAACCATCATCAGTGACGAAAGGGATGATTAAGCGCTGTGAAATTCTGACCTGAATTATCAAAATCAAATCTTTTATTTGACACCGAAGCGTGTTACAAGTTAACATGGCCAATCTCTGCATCATTGCGCCCGGGCGACACAGCTCCTCACGAAGAAATGTGGCAGCGGTGGTGAGCCATTCGCAACACTGCATCCGATTTGACCTGTCCTGGATTTAAACCTCAGACCTCCCGCTCCAGAGACGAACGCGGTACCACTCGACCAACTAACTCTTTACGTTGTGTCCGGTAATATAGCATTCGAACAATTTCTTCTACTATCAATGCAATGGCTTAGATTCCTCGTCGTGCTAAATCAAAGAATTTTGAACTATGTTTCAACATGTCGTAGCAGTAGCGCGCCGTTGGCAAAACCATATCTAATTTGACCAAACCGAAAACTGAGCTAAAGACTTCTGTCTTCTTCTTTACAAGAAAGAAAGCAAACTTCTTTACAAGGTTCCTCTTTGTCAGTAGCGCCATTAAAGAATGGCAAAGTTTGCAGGCAAGTGAGTATAGGAGCAAGACCTGCTGTGTTAAGCCCCGTCTACACTGTGCGTAAAATCGTGGGCGTATGAGCATATCCTTAGTTTATTTTAACCATCTGGCAGCTTGTACGCAGGTAAAGAGGTACGCCGGGGGTATCGAATTTCTGTTTAAAATGGAATAAACTGCTGCGCTCACGATTTTAAGCGGATTATAGACCAGGCTATAAAAGAGAACGCCTTTCCTTTTGACCAATTTGGGTGGATATAGTCGTCAATCCTATAGCCAGTATTGCAATTAATTTCACGTAATGCAATATCAAAGTGCTGATGTAAATGAAATAAATGCGCTATTCCTTTGCTGAACACTGAAACTAGAGTTTTGGCATTGGGAGTGACTATTTCAGGAAAAATTTTGCGTTGCAGATAATAAAATAAAAATGAGGAAAATCATCCACGCAATTTTTTTATTTGCTTGTTGAAGGTTTAGATTAGGGTTTGAGTTTGGGTTAATGGTTAGATTTAGATTTAGTTTTAAAATAAGGATTCGATTTTGAGTCAGATTTGTATCAAAATTGATAAAAACTAGATGAAATTTTCTGGTAAGATAAAGCTCGTGGTCCGAACTTTGGTTTTGTACCTGGATTTTTTCAAGAACTTCTTTCTTCTCCAGAACACGGAAGACATAAAGTCGTCTGTTGTTTTCAGAATGCCACTCCCCATCATTTCTATTCGACACGGATATCAATGGAATTGTATTGATCAACTTTGGGTGAATCATAAGACGTCCGATCACTTGGTGAAGTTCACCAAAATCCGCAAATCTGCAGGGAATTTCCTCTCGAGAAAAGAGGATCTCGCTCGGTCTCATGAAAGTGGTCTCCTCCATGGAAGAGAAACAAATTTAAATACTACAGTAATTATTTGACTAGTAAATTCGCAATTAAAACAAAAGGACGACGGTTTATTGATGGTTTGAGAACATCTAGGACAAGGGTAATCAACTGGTTTTAGCAAAGGTCGAGATCCGGCGGATGAAAAGTCGTTGGGCCCAGAAAAGTTGAGAAAATCTGGAAAAGGTCCAGAATATATGAAGAACAAATTTCGGTTGAAGATAAGGACTTCAAAATTAGCAAACTGAAAGGTCTTCACCGCTTTCGAAGACGAAAATGCGATTGAAGACTAAAAAAAAGGTCTTCTCCGCTTTTATGGACCAGAATGCGATTGAAGAAAAGGTCTTCACCGCAATTTGAGTAAATGCGCTTTGCACTCTACATGCATTAGGCAGCCAATGAGTTACCGCCTAATGAAGTGTGAAGGTCCGAATTTAGGTCCGATAGTGGGCCGCGGTCCGTATTTATTGCTCCGGAGATCGGGATTCGGACTGCTGTCCGGCAGTCGAGTAGCCATGATCTAGGAGTTTCTTTTCTCAATATCGTTTTAAGCAGGGTTGGAAACGGGTCTATTATAGCTGAAACTGGAACCCGGCCCAAACCCGAAAATATAAGCGTGCAATACAGTGGTGCAAATCTTTGTTTAGCATTGGAGGGGATAATTTGCAATTTTACCCCAATTTTGCCCTAATTTCGACATTGGGGGGAATGAACCTCGACCACGAGTTTTTTTCAGGTGAACAAATTAAGTAGTCTTCACCAAATTCTTCGGTCTGCACCAAAAAAAAGGTCTTCACCAAAATCGGAACAGTTTTTTCCCCCAAATTCAGGTGAAGACCAAAAAAAAAGGTTTTTACCAAAATCGGAACAGTTAATCTCCCCCAAATTCAGGTAGGTGAAGACCAAAAAAAAAAGGTCTTCACCAAAAGCGGGACAGTTTTTTCCCAAATTCACGTGAAGACGAAAGTAAAACGAGAACGGAACACTTTTCTTCCCCGAATTCAAGATAAAGACCATACTCAAATTATTGGGGGAGATACAGCCAAATTATTGGGGGGGATATATCCCCCCATCCCCCGGGTTTCGGCACCCCTGCTGCAATAAAATGTAACCCGAACCAGGCCCGGAAAACCTTGAAAGCAAAAATGGGTCAAAAAACGTACGGTATATGGTTAATTGCTTCTTTCCTTTACTGTCTATAAATAATTTTAGTCGGCTATGACTAAATAAAACCAATCATTGATATATTGTGATTCAATATTGAGCAGTGATAATTACATTAAAGCTTTAATAAAGCCTTCACTTAGTGTTGCAAAGTTGTATTTAAATTAAATCAAATCTTTCATTACACTCTCTCTATTACGCCGTAGCGTGTAACGAGTCGGCGGGGCCCATCTCCGAGTTATTGCTCCCTGGCTACACAACTTCTTTTGAAGAAATATTACAGCGGTGGCCAGCCGTTGGCAACACTTTGTCCGATTTGACCGGCCCGAGATTTGAACCTTAAACCTCCCGTTCCAGAGATGAATGCGTTATCTCTCAACCAGCTGGCCGGTATGTTTTTATATCACGTAGGCTATAACGCAAGGCACGTATCATTCCCAAATTAAGCCCGAATTTTGTCAACCTTAAGCCCGAACTAGGCCAGAACCCAAGCCCGACCCAAAATGCCCAGGCCCGACTTGCAACTCTGATTCTGAGAGATTAGGATTTCAAATTATAACTAACTGACTTGAAATTTAAACTCGCTTTTATTTTAATCAAAAAGTGATAACCTGGCATTCAGCTCAGAATTACCAAATCGAAATCTCTAAAGCTGTGTCCAGTAATGATGCTTCACCATCAAGGTTCAATTGTAATGAAATTCTCTTTAAATTTTCTAACGCAACTGCAAAATCTTGGTAACTATATATTGTATTTGCTTTTTAACATGTTTTTAACTAGCTTTCGCCAGTTTGTTGACTTTCAACAGTATGGTTCGGTTTTTTGTTTGCTCACGTCACAATCGGCAAGAGGTAAAACTCAAAGCTGGAATGTTTGCATTACTTTTGCTTGACTTTAATATTTATTGGGTGATTTATTACCAATCATAACGGTCGACAATCAATTTGGTCCTTCTCATAAAATTTTGATTGATTTTGATTTCGTTTTGTCAGAAAACACTCTTCGTCCAATATAAAAGTTAAGAGCAGATAAGGTTTTCAAGTCTTGGTTTAACTATAATATAATATTTTTTGATGACCGGACGTTATTTTCTGTCAAGTATATTTTTTGAGCAATCTACTTTAAGATTATGCAAAGTTCCCTACATTATACTGTTTTTAACATGGGTCTAGTTGCAATTTTGTACATTATGAATAATAGCTCAAAATCTTGTAATAAACTTCCGTCAGCTCAGAGCTCAGGACAAGATATGGCGAGGCACTGAACGTTGAACTTTGACCCCGCTGCAACGTTTCTTCGAAAGGGGCTGTGTTGCCCGGGCGCAATGACGTGGAGATGGACCCCGTAAACTCCTTACAAGCTTCGGCGTAATACAGCGAATATAATGAAAAACTTAATTTTGATTATAAAAGAATGTTGATGGGTGTTAGTTTTAAAACATGTTTGTTTGTCCTAGTTTTTAAATCCTTCTTGCGTCACTTCACAATCGGCGATGATTTAGCCCCGGTCTTAACTGGAAGCAAAATCGTAAGTATTTGGAGCCTATTTCCTTGTTCATTTTAACAAAATTAGCGCTTGAAAGCTGGTAAGACACCTAATTTTTGGCAAAAAGGATACGCTTGTACGCTCACGATTTCACACTGCTGACAAAGCCTAATACTGCACTAACAATAAATGAAGAACAGTATTTGTGCTTCAAGTCTCCCATGCTTCCATACTGTGCTTTATTTACCTCTCTTCATATTCTGAATGGTGCATTTACCTTTTTGCGTTAACGTTTTGTTGTTCGGCGCTAACTTCCCTGCTAGTAGATTTTACCACCATAATTTACGTATCATTTGTTTGCTTTATGCATTTGGACAGAAAAGCATATATGGTCATTGAATTGTCAATAATTAATTAATTAACGTAATGTAATGCAATGATAATGAAGTCTCTGCATGGCACCTCTGAGCAATTCACAATCCGGGGGTAAATTGTTTTGCAGGCAAAATATTTTTCTGATGATTAGCTGAAAGTGTTTGATAAAAGCTATAGATTAAATTTCGAGAAATATTGCTAAAACTACTGCACACTCCGGCAAAGCTCGTACAGACACTGATCTTTAACAATTTTAGACCAGCTGAATTATGTTAACTCTGGCACTATGCAACGAGACAAAATATTATTGTACGAAAAAGCGGGTGTCTTGGAAAGGTATATACGGTATCTTGTTTTTGAAGTTTTTTCTTTAAACCTGGAAAAATACATATGCGAATTCTATTTACTGTTACCTTTTTAGTGGAAAACCTTTCGAGTAAATGTGGTTGAGTTTTTAGACAAAGAGTGTAAAGACGTTTTTTACTTACCAGCGACTTTCTTGACAAAGAATTTGTTGTTATCAACTTACCAGCAAGTTTCTTGGTAGAGAAGCAATATTGTATTCTTTCGTCAGCTTTTCGGCAGTTTTCGTTATAGTGAAAAAAGTTTACTGTTTCCTTTCTAGTGAAAAAACTTTCCACTAAAATTTTAATTCATTTTCTTGACCGAACATATAGATGTAGAGATGTTATAAGCTTTTCAAAAAGCTGCTTGACTGTGAAGCAAAAGTTTTACCAACTTGGTAGGCAAATTATAGTCTTTCTGATTATAAAGACAATGTGAAATATATTATTTCAGAAATTAAAATCGCTCCAAGGTTTAAAAAAAAATGTTTTTCTTAGCATTGACTCTTCTAAGCTATATGCGCAATACGCAATCCTAAGCTATAGACTCAAGTATAAAGAAGCTGTGAATACTTACTTTGTTTTAAAGACTTTGATTTGATCTGAGTGGGAATCGAACCCGAGTCTACTCCTTCAGTTACAGATTCTCCATTCAATAGGGCAGGGGTCGGCAACCTACGGCCCGCCAAGGCGTTTTACCCTGCCCGCGATCTTTTATTTTCATCCGGGCCGAGACCTTTTTTTATTGATAGATATGCAGCAATAAACCGCCGAAATGATTCTCATCTTCTGGAGAAAACCTTTTTTGTGGTCTTCGCCACCGATTCGTCTTTTTTTTTTCGTTTTTGGTCTTCGCCATCAATTCGGCCGAAAAAAGGCCTGAATTTCTGGAGAAGACCTTTTTCTTTTGATCCGCTGAAATGGTGGCGGCCTGCTGTAACCTTGCTAGGACTAAAAGTGGCCCACTAGTTTAAAAGATTGCCGACCTCTGCAATAGGACATAGACCACTAAAGATACATGGGACAAAAGATTATTGCAACAAATCAGATAAAAATGGGCAACTATTTTTTTTACAGAGGCAAAAATGTCTCGGTTTTTAAGCACAGTAGCTCTGCTAGGGATAATTGCTGCTGCGGTTGTAACTGTTTTATGTGTAGTATTGCTGCCATTACCGAATGTACTTTCGACCGGTTTGAGCTACTTTGTAAGCGATGACGGAATCGTAACGTTTATGGATGGTGGTGAAAAAGAAAAATTGAGAATTAAATCAAACGTATTAAATTTTACGAACGGATTGCTTGGCAATGTGTCCACGTCTTGCGGAAATGTTCAAACAAAAATTGAAAAGCTGGATCGTTTTGACCAAAATAGTGTTCAGGTTTGTGTTGGTGCAGTTTCAGTAACATAAACAAACATATTTCATTAGGTAAACAATTTCAGTAGCGACAGTTTTTGCAGTCTGTACTCAAAAAACCTTGGATCATTTTTTTTGGGGGGACCCCCATAAACCAGCTAGGATCCTATTAGTTTACAAGACGATCACGGAGCTTAAGTACTCTATCCAAACTGTTTGGTCTTCATCCATTGTCTATGTTTATTTTAAAGGAAACAAACGATTTGTAAAGTTTAGTGGATAAAGCGTCTGCTTCTATGATAGGAAATGGGCAGCCCTAGAATCGATTCCCAGTTGGGCCAAACCAAAAACTTAAACATTGGTATTCAAAATTTCCACGTTTGGTACAAAAAGGGGTATTGTGAAGCCTCCATCATGTGTGGGAGACAGGTGGCAGCTTGACTCGAAGACCTAAATGCCACTTCAATGTTCGCCGAACATGATAAATCGGCAATATTTAAACTTACCAGATCTGCCGTAGTAAAACTTTTGTTGTTGATTTTAAGGCCTTATTATTCACCCACACTATTTGCTGACCAATTTCTATTCGTCTTTGGTTTTTTGAAGCATCATGTTTTAGGTTTCAACGCTTTTTGGATATGAAGATCGTCTACCTTAAAATTTTTTTATTGTATTTTCTGTAGTGATTTTACGGTCCAGATTCGTTAATACGGTCCAGATTATTCCCAATTTTCGTTAAATCAGCATTCTAATCGTTTTGCTTGCAGTGTTGGACGATCGAAACAACAAAGCAAGGACCTTTTGGTTGTGAAGTAGATAATTTAATTCGCGTGCAAGACTGCTTGCTAATGGAGTCCTCTAACGGCGATCCAGTTTATTGGTATGGTGGAGCAGAAATGATTATCCAAAGATGGCCGATGAATAAGATCCATGTTCCAAAATCCACCGCTTTTTTGTCCTCCGACCTACCTGGACGTTACGGAAACGTTTTAGAACGTTATTTTATTTCATCGCTTGGAGTCGCTATATACGTGTATGCAGAAACGCCGTTGTATGTGTCTGTGTTTGCAAACGATCAAATTTGTTTGGAAGCGGCCTATGAGACTGATGATGTCCAACCTGTTGGGCCGGGTTATCTCAGGCCTAACGAGGAGGAATTGTTGGAAACACTAAAACTGACTTATGCAGTTTGCCTGGGGCCTTCGACGGCAGAGGTGCATCAAGCAATGACGGATCCGAATAACGGCTTCATAAAACGACCAACATCTCTCCCAGATCTAAAGATGATGCAAGATCCAATTTGGTCCACATGGGCGAGGTATTCTTGGACCATTTTATCCACTTTTTGTTTAATATAAAATTTGGGCAGTTTGACACAAGAATTTTAATCTGTTTGTGGAGATTGTATACCGGTACAACAGACTTAGAATATTTAAATAAATGTTCTTGACCAAAACAAAATCAACTTTCGCAAAAATGACCAGCATGATCGAATAATTGACGAAGATGTTTCTATTTCTTGAATCTTGCCTGTTTTGGTCGTTACGGGTAGAAAATCAAATTTGAAAAGAAATTTATTTCGAAAGTAGGCTACGCTTTTTTGGGTATTGCATTATTGAATCTTTGGAAGTTATTTTTTGTAACTATTTTTGATCTTATTTTTACAGATATAAAGAAACAATAAATCAAACGATTGTGGAAGAATTTGCGATGGAAATATTATCCAACAATTTCCCTAACAGTCAATTGGAAATAGACGATGGCTACGAGAAGAATTACGGTGATTTTACATTTGACAAAAACAAATTTCCTGATGCAGCTTTAATGATAAGTAAATTGCATAGCTGGGTAAGTATTTTTTTTTCTTTTTTTGAAGCCAGTATAGTTCAAACCAATTATGATTTTATAGATGTAAAAAAATAGTGTAATGTTACGATACATTCATGCGGAATGTAGGTCGAATTAGCGTTGGGGTAAACGGGAGAAGCGTCAGGAACGCTTCTTTCCTTACTTTTCCAAGGTACAGAAGGACGCCCAAAAACAAAAACACAACCCTAAAAACAAAACCTCAAAACAAGCTTCTACGCAAAATGCCTTCTTTTTGGTTGACTAAGACATGGTGGGACAAAAATATTGTTGCAATTTTCCATTATGACCTAAAATTCACTTTTACAACCTGGAGATTATTCATAATTTTACAACTTTTACAACCATTATTCATAATTCAAAATTTTATTCAAATGTTTGTGGGTTCTGTTTTTTTTTTGGTCACTATGTAAAATGGTGTAGCCGCCCACCAAGCGGGTGTAAGAGGCGGCCAACGAGCACCCATTAGCAGTGGCCGTCTGAGTGGTGGTAGGGTGCCCACTTTTTGAGCGGTATAAAAGTGTTCACCTCTTTACCAGATTCTTTAACGCATGGAGTTCTAAGGTATAATATGCGGTGCACATTTTGTGCTTATCCATAGGAGAAATCTGAGATGTTTCTGCTATAGCAACCATTTTGGATTGTTGTATCTTTTTCTTTTTGGCGCATAAAAACAAAACGACTACTGTGGTAAAAGTTTTCCATTTGTTTTTTCATCAAACCTATCGTCTACGTTTTGTATCTATTGAACAATTTTTTAACCGGTATTGTATTTTAATTTGCAGCAAAGAAAATATTGTTTTATCTTGCTTCATTTCCACGCTTTTTTGCTTCAGGGTTTCAGGGTTACGACTTGGGTCACACCATTCATTAATCTTGATTCAAAGAACTTCGAAGTCGGAAAATCTCGAGGACATTTTATTTCTGACGAAAATGGAGAACCGGAAATTATAAGGTGGTGGAACGGCCGTGGCGCAATCATTGACTTTACCAGCAGAACTGCTGGGGACTGGTACAAGACGCTTCTAGATTTCGTCAAGGCAGCCTACGGGGTTGATTCGTTCAAATTTGATGCTGGCGAAACGACGTATCTTCCAAAATCTGGCTTAGAGTTTGCAAAGGACCCAATACAGAACCCAGGGGTATACACCACTGCTTATTCACAAGTTGCGTTTGAAATTGGAGGGTCCATAGCAGAAATGAGATCGTCGTGGAAAACACAAGATCTTAACTTTTATATGCGCCTTATGGACAAGGCATCAGGCTGGAATATTCCTAGAGGGTTTGATACTGTAATTCCAACTGCTTTAACATTCAGCACCATAGGCTATCCATTTGTACTTCCTGATATGATAGGAGGAAATGCTTATATTGTCGGGAGAGAAGATATGCCTCAGAGGGAACTATACATTCGATGGCTTGAGCTTAGTGCCTTTCTCCCATGCATGCAGTTTTCGATTTCCCCTTGGCAGTATGATAAAGAGGTTGTCGAGATAGCTCAGAAGTTTGTTAACATACATCGGACAATGGTGTACGAAGCATTGGTTCGATCAGCGAGTCGCTATGTCAACGGTGAAATGTCTTTACTTATTTCTCCGTTGTGGATGCATTCCGAAATTGACGAGACCGATGCATTTACGATCAGTGATGAATTCATCGTTGGGGATCGGTATTTAGTGGCCCCCATTATTACAGAAGGGGCAAGAAGTCGAGATATTTATCTGCCTGGAGGTGAAAATGTTCGGTGGAAGAACAAAATGAACGACAAATGCGCCGACAATGCAGGAGAGTGCACTGTACTCGGAGGAACGTGGCTAAGATCGTTTAATGTTCCACTTGATGAGATATCGTGGTGGGAAAAACTTGCCGACACTTAAAGTAGGCCACCAACTTCCAGCAAAAATGCAAGCACTAATAGCACTCAAGTACCAAAAGAATTAAGGTCACTTACATATATTCGGAACATAGATTTGGTACCATTATTTGATGTCGAGTACGTTGTCTGTATTTTCAAACCGTGAGCAAAACCAGTCAGTAATGTAAAATATTTCTATGCTGTAAAGTCGATATTTACCTCTAATGGTATAAGTCAAAAGACCTCAAGGGCAGCCGATGTCCATTAGATTTGTGGGCCGCGCATGAGGTTTTTGAAGTCGATATCCTAATAGCATGGTATTTAGTTATTATTGGGAAAGGTTATATTATTGTTAAAATGTCATGTTGGATTTGAGCCAGTCGAAAATATAGAAAATGACCGTATTTGATAAAACACTTTTTCCCTAAGTCAAAACAAAAAATAATCAATTTTTCAAAGCGGGATGGATAATAATGTTACACAAATCAACTTTAATTCTTTAATGCAGAACAAGCCAGTTTTCGTGTTGTGGCGTGGCCAAGGCTGGATTTATACCAAATGGCAAAATGGCACAGCACCAGGGTTCCCACGCTTGGATGGAAGACTCTTTTCTTTTTTTTCGTCTTCACTTCAATTTTGCAAAAGGCAGCGAATTTCCAAGATAGACTTTTTTTGGGTCGTCACCTACATTTGGCAATAATAGTGCCGCAAAATTCCGAAAAGTGCCAGGGTCTGCGCTATGCAAATTCGGTCCTGAGCGTAACCGCTTATTCCACCGACTGGAAACCCGAGAATTGCTTTGATTAACATGCTCATATCTTCGAAGCTTGTCGTCTGACACTTGTCAAGCAAAATTGTCAGAAAGGAGAGCGCAGGTAAAGGAGCGGCTACTTACAGGAAAAGGTCGAGCCGTGATTGACTGGAAAATGACCAATGAGAGACCGTCATTAGTGCACAATCTTTAAGCTATACACGCCGCTCTCTTTTCCATTTATCTGGTCTTGAAGCCATTTTAATTAAAGCTTTTAATCCCGCCCTCTGCCGACGAAAAAGAATTCGTGTACAGCTTAAAGATTGTCCACTAATGACGCTCGCTCATTGTCTTTTTTGGAGCCGATCACGGCTCGGCTTTTTTCTGTAAATCTTTTACCTTCCCTCTCCATTCTCACGATTCTTCTTGACAAGTGTCAGATGAAAAACTACGAAGATACGACCATTTTAATCAAAGCAATTCCCAAGTTCTGTACCACCAATCAGCCTTTTGACTACAACGCACAAACAAAACGCAAGTCAAATCGAATGCTTTAAATGGCCGAAATTATCTCGTATTGTAATGCGGGTTGTTCAAACGAGCAGGTCGACCATTTTGGGACGCGTCTTTTTAACCTGGGTGCTAAAGTGTTTTTCTAAATAATAGCGGCTTAATGCAAAGCGTTGGCGACAAGATGAGGCACGACCGTGCTAAGCATTGCGGGATGCGACATCGTGAAGTAGTTGACTTGTGAAACTGAGCACAAAATGTTAAACGTGACACACGAATGAGATACGTGACCGAAATGGTTATAGCCTAAAGGCTCCGAAAGGCAAACAAACATTAGCGAGAAAAGAATCGTGCTATGAGAAATAATAGAAGTTCGTGTCCACTCCGAAGCATTACGTAGAGCATGGCCTAGTGTAGTCATAAAATCAACTCCACCGGAAATGCAGTAGCACAAAATGCGGCTTGTCCTCTGAAACCAATTTTATCGGCCCGCTGGAAAGCATTAATATGTTTAAGAGTTTTTAGTAACCCACAACTAAATACCATGCATTCAACATCCCTTGTAAGCGCTGAATTATGCCGAAGCGTGATACGAGTTTTGTCCAATGAATTTGCTGCTTGTTCGAAGCCGCCAAGCAGAGATATTATCTTAAAGCTTCTTATCCAAGGGCGTAACATTATGACCAGGATGTGGGTTGAACCCACATCATGCGATCAGGATTGTTGTGAAAACAACGCCTTTACCCTCTCGGCCGTGCTGCCGACATGTTAAACTTTGAGAAAAAAAAATTGGAAACTGAACTTTTATGATTCAACACTTCAATGCAATTCAAAACTTTTCTGCAATATATTTTATATGTACAAAATCAGCTGCATAAAAATCGAACCGATCAAAAACGACGGCTCTAATGTTGGTACAGAAAGACGTTGCTAATGGGTGTGGCCCATACGAATTATAATCACCAAAATGAATGATTTTAGGCACCCCAAAAGTAAAATTTTGTTGAAAGTTTGAAGCAAATTTCTCAAATCTATATTTGGCCGAGTTCGATTAACTAAAATTGGCCCAAAACCCGAATTTCAACAGACCCTATTGACAATTGTGGTCTACTAGTTTTCTTTTTGTACAATTTTTGGTTTAGATTAGCTAAAAACGCAATTAGATCAAAATCACTCTTAAAAAGTTTTTACTCCAAAAAGATTAGGGCAAATGATGCCCTTTGGTGGCATTATTTAGATTTCCATGAAATATTGTTTAGTTTTATGCGCAATGGTCTCCAAAGTTTGGTTTGATTGGAATGAGGGCGCCGAAGAGAAAATATCCAACCCCAGCCCCAAGGGACACCATGATAGCCAACCAAATGTTGTAGGTCATGTAGATGAGCATCAGAAACATTCCCAACGTGGTCTGGATGATGTGTAAAAAGCTCTGGAGCAGATGATATCCATTAAGCATCCTGGACCTTAAATGTAAAAGTTAAACAGAAAAACTACACAGGTACACTGATAAAATTACCGTATTTTTCGGACTAAAATGTGAACCTGATTATAAGGCGCACATTCGATTTTTAAAACAATTTAAGTATGTTAGGTGCGCCTTCTGGTCCGAAAAATACCGTAGGCTAAAACCAAAGCACCCACCCTTAGCTAAGTCTTCTAGATAATTTATCTCGAAATACAAGCGTTGAAAGGCGTTTTAGACTTCAGGAAGGTGGCTGAAAGAGCTGGGCAATTTAATTCAAGCTGCAGCTCTAAAAACGAGCGAAACATGATCCAGATGGCGTTAAAATGATTACATTTTGCCAAAAAATCACAAAACTCGTCATTCTTTTTATATCTTCACAATCTTTAAACCTCAAAAACCTGGTATTAAAGTAATTTAATATTAAAAACAATTTCCAATTTTAAGTTAAAAATCAGACATTCCTAAAAAATCATCATTTTGGAGTTCATTTCGAGAATCAATCACCTACTGTTTAGTGTAACTTATTTCTAAGAATTCAAAATTAGTTTTTCTCATTACTATACAAAAAAAACAAAAATCGCACAAAATAAAAGGCACTTACAAAAATGGTCGCCTATAGGTTTGGAAGTCCACACTACCAGACCCAGTTTCTTTGGTGTCATAAACGTTTTGAAGTCTGCGTGGTTTCTAAAAAATATTTCAAGTTGCAATTTTTTACTACGGATTGTAAATGCAATTTCATTCAAATGAAATGCAATTCAGATTCGGAAATGCAATGCGATTTCATCGGAAATGCAAATTCAAATTCTTTTATGTATTTATTAAGTTGCCCTAATTGGCCAGGAAACAATGGAAGGGTCTGAGAGCTTGACTTGAAAACTTTTTTGGTCTTCAAGTCAAGCTGTCAAATGCCCACCAGTCTACCACCCACGTTGGAGACATCTCGCTGTCCCTTTTAATGCTGAACGTCAAACAAAGAAGCTGCGAATACCAATTTATAGTTTTTAGTTTGACCCAACCGGTAATCGAGCCCTTTATGGAGTTTTAGCCGCAAACGCTACAACCGCTGTAGACTACTGGTCGTAAGTCCAAAAGCATAAAGCGGCTGTAGCATTTTTTTTACTTGGTTGTTTTCGGTGGCTACGGTTGTGCACTCGAGGACTTTACTACGTCAGTGGTCACTGGAGGTCAAATGTTTCGTAATAACAGGTTTGCAGCAAATATTTTAAAGCTGGAAAGCCTTGCACGGCTCAGTAGAGAAGTTTACTTAAAGTGTTTTTTTAAATACTGCAAATCTCTTATTACATGAACTATGCAAAATTTTCGTGCAAAATGAACTGTTTTGTAAACGAATGAATAGGACAAGTACTCACCAAGCAATACAATAATGCATATTATTGCGAAAACTAGCTAGCTTAGTTGTCTATAATGTAATATCATGTTTCTACGTGCATATCATAAAAACATTCCATTAAAGTATTACAACAAAAGCTTTAACATTTTATAGATTGATGGTTTTATTCAAAAAATTTTATTATTTTCATTGATGATTTTGTTCATCTATAAGTTAGCATTGATGATAAAAATGCGCACACCACATATACAGTAGAAATTTTTTTTGTCGCATTTCTATCGAAATTGGCGTTAGACTTACTCATTAACATGCATTGTTTTTCCCGTTTAGTTTTTTGGATTTGAAAAGAATTTCAGCCGATGATTTTTTTCAGAGGTCGAACTTCAAAACTTATTAACAGTTCAATTTATTGCAAGCTTACTCCCATCAGCAAAAGTCCAATATATGACCAAACTAACCTCATTATTTGACTGCAATTACCTTTGATCGTGATTCATTAATAACCGTATAAATTTAAAAGGTACAGGTAGTAGCAAAGGCAGAGGGGCATTGTGCCGTACTTCTGGTATGTGATAAAAACTGTATAAGTATGTATTTCGCCTCTAAAAACCAGCCCCCCCCCCCCCCCCTTGGAAAGAGTATAGGCAGTAACTGTAGACCGACAAACAAAGCACGCGGTTTCGAGTTTTTTTGGTGTGTTTTTTGTTATATTGACCTCAAATCCACTCAAAACTTTGATTTCCCTGAGGTGAATACTTTTTTGGTCTTTATATTAATTTCAGGAGAATCCCGCTACCCCAGTAACTAATTCTTGCCTACGTCACTGGGTACAAGCAACATTATCATTCTATTTCACACTCAAAAAAGACAAAAAACAATCCAGAAATCGATTTAAAGAACTTAGATGATCGATGAATAACATGTTTTGCTTGCATCATAATTCATAATGCCTCAAGCACTAGATTTTTCATGACTTTGATGTATTGCATATACTTAGAGCAGCAAAAATTTAATTGCGTCAAAGGCCTTGATTTACCAACTTTGTAAATTGCGCATAAGAGATCTCAGCATTAGTACACGTGAGAGAATGTGAAAGCATAGCATGCTGTTCAATCACAGCCCAAGGTCCAATGATTCATAATGCATTACAAAAAATCTTGCTATGTGTTTTTGCTTAGTTAATTGAACAATTTTGCACGGCTTGCATCATACACCTAATCTACTGCAAAAACCAAACAACTCTTCCAAGTGCTCAACTACGCACATTCAAAATCATTGCTTTTAGGATTTACATTAAAAACAAAAAAACTATAGAATCAAAGTTGGTAAACATGTTGCTAATATGTTGGCTTTGATATGAACTAATTTTGGCAAACTTATTATTATTATTATTATTTTTAAGATATATTTAATTCTAATTCAACTAAATCTAATTCACAAAAAAATCCACCAGTATGTCTAAAATGTGAAAATGTAGTAAATGCTACTGTAAATGCTAGTTGTTTGTCCTACTATTTTGCCACTGACCACTTCTGAGTGCCTGAATTGGGAAAGAAGTGGGATGATTGGACCTGTTTTCGATTCTGACAGAGCATTGTACCGACAGCGAAGTTTAAATGTTGATGGTGGCTACGAAATATAAAATGCACTATTGAAGAGTCAAAGTCTTTCTTCTCTTTCATTATACTCGCTGTATTACGCCAAAGCGTGTAACGAGTTTGTGGGACCCATCTACGCGTCATGGCGCTCGGGCAATCAGTTTCTTTCGTAGAAAAGTCGCAGCAGTGGGGAGCCACTGGCAACACTGTGTCCGATTTGACCCGCCAAAGATTTGAACCTTAGGTCTCTCGCTTCAAATGCGAATGTGTTACCGCTCGACCAGCTGGCTGATAAAAAATCAAAGTTAAAAACAATGTCGATGTGTTCTAGCGTTACGTGGCCATTCCGTGAGGGAACATATACAGAACTGTTAGTTTGTATGCTGAACCAATATATTATATCGGAACACTAGATTACTGTACCAAAAATTCTAATGTCAAAAACTATAATCTTGTCAGATTACAAGACCGAAAATTCATAAAAAACTATCCACACCAATGGTGATGAAAATCGTATTTTAAGTACTTGAGTAAAAATTGCGTTTTTACAAGTGGCCCGATAACCAAACAAATTCAGTTAATGATACTTATTTATATAGTTATTAAAACTCTATGTTGTTAAAACTGACCGTCACTCTTCAATTTTTGATTTTACCGTCTAAATTACGCTAAATGAGATAGAGTGTATAATGTCCAATCATGTGATAAAATCTGAAATCTACTTTTGAAATGGACATCACCGTGACGCAATGAAGCACCACAGCCGTAGACTTGAGTTCATTTTAAATTACAGTCTTCGTTTTTGCAACCGCATACAATTATATAACAACGTGAAATAAGAACAATAAAAAAATCTCGTAAAAAGCAAAAAAGATTTAGGCACGTGCTGAAAAACTATGATAAATATAAAAAAAATAGCATATTAATGTTGATATTTACTATTTTTTCCACGGTACGTTAATATAAATACTGTTGTTCATATTTTTCAGCCCAAAAACATCAATTTCACGCCTTAACGTGCATTTTCACTTTAGTTTATCTGTTTTTGCATCTTACAGATATCAATAACACATTAGCCAAGCTATGAAAACAGCACTATAAACATTAAAATAAATTTATACTATGTTCATTAAGGTTATAATGTTTTACAGTTCACAACGTCAGATATTTCACAACAAAATAAAGATTTACAAATTAGTATTAGTGTAATGTTTTCCTTAAATTTGGCTTGGGAAACTCTTTACAGTATTGTCAACAGCCAAATTTTCAAGCTATTTTAAGAATTAAAATAAATTGGCTCATGCAGAATAAATATATATGCAGTACATGCCAAAATCTTAGGTCTTTTTGCAAATTAATATATCACGTTCATACTTTGGCCTCGCTCATCCTAATTTTATAGGGACTTTTTATTTTCGCTTTGGATATGCACAGGAATTAAAATTTTCCAATAAAATATAAACCAAGTCTATTTTGGTTGGTGCCCAATTTGTGAGCAATTTTGTTTTTCTTTTAATAAATTTTATTGTTTCTAGCATTCTGCTTATAACTAGCTAATAACAGCTGTAATAAATAAGAAGTATTTTTTAAACTTAATTCAGGTTTATCTTACCGCTAGTCCAAGAAGATACTGGCGGAAGACCTTTAGTCCTTCATAGATAACCGCAAGCAGAAACACCCCAATGCATGAGCCTACCAGTTGGCCCCTTGTTTGAATGTACCAATCGAAAAACAAAACTCGAAAGTTTAAGGCGAAATTGAAGTACATTTTCTGCCAACATCATAAAAAACATAAAATTGGAATTAAGAAGTGTTGGATGGATTCAGGCGAGAAAGTTTTGCACCATTTTGACCCTGATAACATTATCTGAGTTTGACCGGCCCCCTGGTCAATGATCACGTTGTTGAGTTCATGGATCAGCCGCTTCAGAAGATTATTTCTACTTGACACTTCGAACAAGCAGCAAAACTACATGGAAAGAAGTCAAACGCAAACCGGAAACTAGGAAAATGGTCAATTCCTAAAAGGGTTTAGATTCGATCAAAGTGTTGTTACTATACCGTCGCTTTTTTGTTCGATGAAGACAAAAGATGCAACAATCGATTAAATCTTTACTAAACAAACTAAAAGAAGATTAAAATTACCAATTACGTTATAGCAAGTATAAGTTGGTATCCACAACTCTTCGTAAAAACTTACATAAGATATACTGTGCTGTCTTATTTTATCCATTTTTTAGTATAATCTAATGAAGCAGCTTAAAGTACTAGCAGGGGTGGCAACCTTTGCGCCTATGCGGGGCCATAACCAGACCGAGCAAGGTCCCTACGGGCAGTCATACATTCTGAAATAAGGTCAACCTCATATTTGAGTCAATTTTCAGCGGCTGAGTTATTGGTAAAGATCAAAAAAATTTGAAAGTTTCAGAGCCGGATTTGAACGTGAGGCCAACAATTTTCGGGGAGTCACGTGAGGAATTTCATCAAAAATGAACAAGACGGATAGATCTATGAGGTCAAGGGTTGAATATAATTCCTTAACAGGCCGGATTTGGCCCGCGGGCCGTAGGTTGCCGACCCCTCCTGTAGTGACTTACCATCATGCCCATCATTCCACCCATTCCTCCCATCATTCCATTCATTCCTCCCATCATTCCATCCATTCCTCCCATCATTCCATTCATTCCATCCATTCCTCCCATCATACCATCCATTCCTCCCATCATACCATCCATGTTCATGCCTCCCATGCCATTCATATCGCTCATATTCATCATGTTGGCGTCATTTGTCGACATATTTTGCCCCATAGCGCCCATTCCTGTTTCCACCATTTCCATATCCATAATTTTCTTGACTCAAACTTTTCTTAATTTAAACTATTCAATAATTTAAATTAATCTAGGTCACCCCCTGTTAAAGTAAGAATCGTAGTTAGTGGTCGAGTGGGTAGAGCGTCTGCTACTGAAACGGTAGACTCGGGTTCGGTTCCCAATCGGACAGTCACAGACTATAGAAATTGGTATTCACAGCTTCTCTGCTTGACGTTCAGCGCTAGAAAAGGTGGCAGTGTGAAGCCCCTCTACTGTGTGCAGTTAGTAGACAGTTAGGCAAGTGGAAGCCTGACCCGAAGACCGTAAGGCCTTTCGCTTTCATCTGGCCTAGGAAACATGTTCAATAAACCAATGTAATTTAGTAACTACAATATTTGTTTAACGAAACCAATTGATTCCTTCAGCAAAAGATAGCGATCAAAATCGTAAAAGTTCATTTTGCAAAGCACAAAGTTAATTCTTCATGATCTGAATTGAAGAGACTTATCTTAAGCTTTCTTAAATGTTTTTTCTTGCGTTTTTTTTTTTAATCCAAAATTCAACGACTTTAAAAATTGATATTCACAGTTTTCCTGCTTGACGTTCAGCAATTAAAGGGGCAGCGTGAAGCCCCTACCGTGTGTGATAGACAGGTGAAAGCTTGGTTCGAAGACCGACGGTCCCTTCGCTGTCTTCTAGCCAAGGCAACTTGGTGAATAAAATGTAATTACAATTACAATTGCAACTTTCAACTGAACTAACTTCTTTGAAAATAGTTTGAGAAATACGGTATAGCACAAATCAAGGTTCGTGAACATTCGTTATACAAAGTCTATCTCACTCAACTGTTACGCACTAAACTGACTTCACTCAACTGACTTCAGCATCTCAGCAATTTTTTCTCTTTCTCGTCTGTCCTAAAAATAGTACAAGCGAATTGATAGCGTGTCGAACGCGCGATGGAACAATCTCAGCCAGTAATTTTTAAGCGCAAAAATATTAAGAAAATAATCACTAAGCTTGGTCGCACAATAATCACAGTGTCCTGAGAATAAGACAATTAAAAGCGAGACATGCAACAGCAAATTTCTTCAAAGCTTGTAGGCCTACATAAACAAGCGATTAATTAGAAACCAGGTAATTACATTACGTAAACAGTAAAGATTATCAAACTAATTCAAAACTGCTAACATTAATTGTGTACCTCAAACGTGACTCAAAAGAAAAATTGTGATAAATTGTTTGCTATAGTGCGTGACAAACATTCCGCAACCAGTAATTATGACGATCTGTTTAGACTATTTGTACCAGAAAACTGATCCACCACTGAAAAAATCTTTATTTATTTATTTTAATACGCACAAATTATTTTAGCCCTCACTGCAAAAGATAAACCTGTTTTTGTGCGAAAATATTTTTTGCAATCTCCAACATGCAAAAATTTTACTTTATGTTTTAATGTTAAAAGTATTCTCAAACTTTGGAACAAAATTAGAGGTCTTATTTGGCGACAGGTTTACTCCAGTTTCAACTTCTTTTTGATCTTGCGAAAGCATTTTGCAAAGCAAACTTTCTTATATTTTTGGCTCTATTTACACTGCTTGAAAAGTTTGATGCTGGGGTTCAAGTAACATTGGTAATCAACATCATGATAAAGGAAACTTTCAAATTATGAGCAATTTGAGCAGTTGCTGCTCTATAGGCCTGATCTTATCACGTATTTCGTGACGTCTGTAAAGTGACCAATCGCGAAATCAAAACATACCTCGTTTGTGGCGAGCAAACCATGGGGATAAACTATAATTTCCAAATTTTTCAATAACCTCAAAAAGTCAAAAGTGATCGATATATCCAATCGAAAAAACGCCGTTTTCAAGTATTATAAAACTTTTGCGCGGTCTTATAATGACCGCAGAAATAACAGAAAATAACGTATTGAGTTTGATAGAATTTCTCAACTAACTTTTATTTAGGACTTGAAGACAAAATTAACCGGTTTGTCTTCCATCAACATCCATAACTCAGCTTTACTTCACATTTTTCTTTATTGCACAATCAAAGAGAATTTGAATCGATGCAATTCGTTATTAATAAAAAACCAAGTTTTCTTCACATATATTGTAGCTTATTAGCAATGGGTTGATATAAAATCTATTTTTTGTTATTTTAATTTTCAAAAAGTTTAACATTTTCTTTTGAGGATATTTACGAGTCTGATTTTCTGCAATGCTTTTCAATAAACTTCAACTTCTCACAAAAGCACAAACTTTGAGTGCCAAAAACACTCAATTTAAAAAATATTAAATCTCCAAATTCCATGGCTGCAAAAACCCCTAATCGCCTTCACTCTTCCTTGCAAAAATCACTCGAGGCGTAAATATGATTATATGCCAATAATCCCTCTATAAATCAAGCTTTGTTTACATAAGCATCTCACAAACTTTTGCAAGATTATCTAAATCGTCTTTTCTCGCTATTGCGCTTCAAAATCGTTTACTGAGCTAGCCTAAAATTTTAACGACTCTCAACGTTTTGCAAGCGTTTCGGCTGACACAAAACTTAAATTGTTCCTCTCAAAGTGTGCTCGAAGCACTTGAATTAAAAAAAAAAACGACATAAAAAGAAATGAAAGCTCCTATTGTATTCTGCAACAGGTCTAAGTTTCAACATGTGACGATATTTTCAAGGCCACAATTGAGCCAATCTAAGCGTGAAAACTAGCCACTTTAGATTAAAAAACCCAACAAATTAAAATCAATAATCTCATAACATCTCTGATGGCAAAATCTTAAAATTCATAAAAACAAAAGTTACATCTTATTTTGCTGGTTTCTTAATTTTTTGTTTCACAGTGTAACTTTAACCACTCCAATATAATCAAAGAATCCCGACATAAGGGCGAAGACAAAAGGGTGCAGGACATAAGTGCGCAGTCATAAGCGCAGGGACATAAGTGCACAAGGACGTGGCGCAGAGACGTAAATCTGCAATCTGCGCTAACATTTTTGTGTTTCGGAAAATAATTACGTAATCAAAGAAACAAACTTGACTAATGAGTATTTTATTTAATTTTTAAAAGCCAAGTATTGAAAGAAGATTTTTGAATTCACTTCCTGCCTTATGGGCTCCGCCAACTCCTCACATGAACTCGGCGGAATAAAGCAAGAAAACTAGTGATTTAATGTGATTTGGCTTCACACGGGGACAAAAGACTAATCATGATTGTTTGCTTAACGGATGAAGTACAACCGTTACATGACTGCGTTTGAAAACAACTACTGAACGTGGTTACGTAAAGCAAACAAACTTATTAAAAATAAACATTTCTTTTTAAAGGTTTGTTCTAGATTAGTGTACGGCGACTTAAAAACTGTTTTAGGGTAGTGCTTTTTGCGATAATTGAGAACTTAAAAAAGGAAGCAAATTCAAAAAACTTCTTTCAAAATTTGACTTTCAAAATTTAAATAAAATACTCATTAGTCAAGTTTGTTTCTTTGATTATATAATATTGTTCGAAGCAAGAAAATGTTAGCGCAGATTACAGATTTACGTCTCTGCACCCTTACGTCCTGGCACACTTATGTCCTTGTGCCCTTACGTCCTTGCGCTCTTATGTCCCTGCGCTCTTGTGTCCCTGCGCTCTTATGTCTTCGCCCTTATATATGCGCTGTATGTCGTTGATCGTCCAAATAGTTCTCTTTGTAGGACACGTTTTTGCAAAGCAACTTTGTAGACGTGTGTGCGTGCGTCTAATTACTTGAATAGTTTACATATTTTGTTTGGAGAGAGAGAGAGAAATATTTACAAATTTTAGAAAAACAAATATTCTTAGTCCCTTTTGCTTTAGCGAATAATGAGGCTAATTTTTACAATAATTAAGAATTAAAATTTAAACCTAGTAGTAGTTTTTTCTTTCAGCATCCTAGTTTTTACTGCACTTGAAATTTAGGAGTTTAATGCCTTCATTCTGAAAAATATTAAAGCTTCTGACATGCAAATATTAATAGTAACAATCGCAATTTTAAGTTTTAATTCTTTCCAACTGGCCAGTTGGTCGAACGGTAACGCGTTTGTCTTGGAGCGGGAGATCTGAGGTCGGTCAAGTTGGCAGAGTGTTGGTAATGGCTCGCCACCGCTGCGACATTTCTTCGATAGGAGCTGTGTTGCCCAGGCGCAATGACTCGGATATGGACCCCGCCAACTCGTTACATGCTTCGGTGTCATACAGCGAGTATAACGAAAGATTTGATTTAAATTATTAGGACGTCAGACGCTCTCTTCGCGAGTTATTTTGTTTTTACTCGGCCACTTTCAAACTAACGAGTGCGAAGTTTCAGACTTTTGCTTACAACTTTAGAACGGTTAGATCTAGTAACATGAAATTTGGAAAGCAGTTTGAGATTAATGAGATGCTTGTTTGCACCAAATTTCGAGGCAGTAGGTCACGTGACTACGGTTTTAGAACCGGAAAATCTTCCATAAAGTTTGACTTAAAATATGGTCTTATTCAAAAGAGGCTTAACTACAGCAAAAATATTTCACATGGATGTATGTCTTAAGATAGTCTTTCATCCCTAACAATCCACTTTTGGCGCAATGAGTTTTTTTTCCTTTTTTTTCTTCCTAAATCTTGTACATTCTTCTTCTCCTAACCACAAAACATCGAAATCTAATTTTTATGTAAAGTTGTTGAGCTGCAAACGCAATTTTGTCTCCCCGAATTTTTTTTGGTCACTCCACCTAGAAACCCCCCAAAATGGGACCCCAAAAATCGATTTTTGAACGGCTCAAGCTAGGGCGATAGTTTTTTTTATCTCAGTAGATATTTGAGAGACAAATATTTTGACATAGTTTGGGGCTACCATTCTTCCCGGAAACACCCATATTGGACCCTCAAAAATCAAACCTCATTATTTAATATGCCTCGGTCGTTTAATCGGCTTGCTTCTCAGAAAGCTCCCATTTAGTTAGATTCTTTCCGTTATAGTTTAGAGATTAAATCCGAGTCATTTCATAGCTATAGATTAGCTCTAACGTTTGAAAACACTAAAGAAGGTTTCTGAAAAAATATTGTAATCTCTTGTGCCACATTCAAAGATGGCAGTACGGTACAACTGTACATAACTACAATACGGTACGCCTCAATTTTTGCCAAGAAGTTCGATACGCTTGTACGGTACGCGTTTTTTGCAATGGTACAGATAAGACACGTTGGTACGCTATTGAAATTTGCATACTAAACGTACCGTAGTTTTTGGTACGGTACGTTTTATGTGCAAACCGCAGCCGTCAATGAAGATTCGTGCGGCCGTGCACATGTAATTAAAAATACACGATATAGCGCCAGTTGCTATAGACCCGTATTTGTGTCCAGACTCTATTTAATTTAGTCTACGTTGACAGCATGATATATTCTCAAGTAATCTAATCATTAGAGCTTCTTAATTTTTTATAGCCCGCAATTTTTGTTGTACCTGTACCTCTAAGATTTTGCATACTGTCTGTAGCTTATCATTATATTCTCCATCATGCAATTGTGCATAGTTCTCAATAATCGCTCTTTAGTTGTTATACTTCTTCACTAGTAGTTTATTGGTATTGTTTTTATCAGGGAGACTGGTAACCATGGAAAAGGGGATATGACATATGAGCGTATCCTAGCATGACAATCTATCGTCTTATTTGTTAATATTAGTGTAAAATGACAAAATACTACGCGTACTGAAGTGGACGTAATGCTACTAAACTTATTTTTGTCGTTCGCCGAAATGAAACACTACAGCCTCTTCCAGCAAGTTGTAAGTGACGACAAATGTGTAGCCAGCAAAGGTCTGATGACTGCTATTAGAATCCAGTGCCGTCGCTACGGGGAGGCTATGGGGCCCGTGCCCCTCCCCCCTCTAACGACTGCTTGCCCCCCATTTCGGTTTACTCAGAATACGTTTTTGGAACATCACTTAATGGTACTCCCAAACTATGTCAAAATATTTGTCTCTCGAATATATACTGATATAAAAAAAAAAACTATCGCCCTAGCTTGAGCCGTTCAAAAATCGATTTCTGGGTCCCCATTTCGGGGGTTCCTGGGGGAGTGACTTTTGGGGTTTGGGGTGTCAAAAAATTTTTTTTGGGTGTCAAAATTTTTGGGGTGGTTTGGGGTGTCTTGGGGTTTCAAAATTGGGGTGCTTTTGGGGTGTCAAAATTTGGGGTGTCAAAATTGCATTTGCAGCTCAACAACTTTACACTAAAATTAAAATTAGACAATTTTTGTGCAAAAAAAATTTACATTTGGTTCAAGCTCACTACCTCTAAACATATCCTAGTTGCGCTTCTGGGCCCACATGACAGAACAGTAGCGTAGCCAGGGGGCTCGAGCTCCCCCATTGGCTTGAAAAGTATGCAAAATATCACGTTTTAAGTGCTTTTAAGGCCAAATTTTGCTCCAAAAATGAAAATAGCCTCCCCCCCTAATGGTTTTGGCGAGCAAAAGTTGTGAAGGACTTGCTGTGATTTGGACCAGAAAAGTAGAGTTTTTATATTATGGACCTCATTCAAATTTGGTCAGGAAAACTACCTGAATTTGGGTGAAAACCTTAGGTGAAAAAGTGGCTGTCAGCACCAATAAATCCCAAATTCCGGCCAAATATAGTACTGAATTGCAGTGAAGTCCTTTTTTGGGGGGGTCTTCAGTCGAATTCGGGGACAGAACCCCTTCAAATTTCCCGTGAAAACCTTTTTTGGTGGCATTCAATCGAATTCGGGGACATCTGAACTTGAAGCAAAATTTTCGCTAAACTTCAGCCGCATCCGCAAGCGTTTGGTCAAGGCAGCAAAAGCGTCCTCCCATGTAAAATTTTACAGTATAAGTACGGGCCACAAGTAGACTATAGCAAAATTTAAAACAGTGCCACGTTCAAGCAATCTTTTTAATAAAATAATTACAAATAATGAGCCAGATTTCAGAAGTTCTATATTGCTTGAGAAAAGGCCAAAAATAAAAAACAAAATGGTGAACAAATGTATCAGACCAAAGAAAGATCAATAGCCGCCCCAAATTGAACTTTTCGAGCTTTTGCCAAGTACAGTAAAATCAGCAATGACATCCTCAAAACCAAGTTTTTGAACGTAGTCTTGGAGCATAACGGTCGGAGTTTCTGCTTAATCTAAGAACAAAAACGATTGCCAAAGTAGAACTAAGCATAGCAATTTATTAGACGCGTTTCGCTTTAACTTGAAGCATCATCAGTAGAACGAATTTACAAAGTTTCTTACTTTGTAAATTCGTGCTTCTTAGTTTGTAAATTCTTTCTACTGATGATGCTTTAAGTTAAAGCAAAACGTGTCCGATAAATCGTTATGCTTAGTTTGATTCTGGCAATCGTTTTTAAACCTAGTCTCTTTCTATGGAAAGAATCGATGGAGCCGATAAGCAGACATCATTCATGGTCGAACGCGAATACGACTTTATCATTTTGCTGTGAGAAACTCCTCGCTTAGCTCGCTATTGAAACACCAATGGTAAGATAAAGTTTCAGACACAACCATAAATATGGTTTCGAATCAAGTAGGCTAAGTACGATTTTGCTAACCACTGTAAACCATCAAACGCTGTTGGATTACGATTAAACATCAATATCTAAGCGTTACTGCACCCGAAATCCTGACTGCAGAAACTACTGTGGGACTGCAGAAACAGAGAAAATCAATCGTTGGTTATAACAACAGATTTATGACGTTATAGATGCTACTATGAATTGAACAACAGACGGAGTACAGCACTGCTATCCGACACCCAATAAAAAGCAACTCAATGTGTGCTAGCTGCCTCTTTGTACATCATTTTCTTGTTTAACTTTTTTTTTTGCTAGCTGTGTGCACTGCGAAGCCTTATTTTGCCGCCCCCTCGCAGCCTACCGCCCCTGGCGCAGAGCGAGAACCGCCAAGTGGCTGCTACGCCACTGCCCAGCAGTATCACTGTCTGTAGAAGATAGACCTCAAAAAATGTCCAGATTTTATGCAAAACAAAAAAATCAGGTATATTGCATGCCATTATTGCAAAACATAAGCTTTATCACTGGGCAAGCGTTTTGATTAATTTTAAGAATCATTATTTCGAAAAGCGCTATTTTCAATCATATTCAAATCTTGATCAAATTTGAAGTGACGCAGTACTTTAACACTACAACATCCCTATTCTTCGGAACTTTTCCATACATTTGAAAATTGCTGAGGCATTTGTAATTATTAGTTATTGCAATAGACTAATAAGCTTGTGATGCGATTTTTATGATGTAGTAAAATGTTTTGTGACTTTTATTACACGAATTTAAAGGTTATTGCAGTCTGAAAACTACATTACGACTGAATCATCAAAAGGTTTTAATTGACGCAAGCACAAATATAGTTTGAAGGTAATGTGGAAAATCATATTGTCGAACTCGGTTAAATTAGCGTTTCGAAGTATTCGATTTACTACTGCAGGCCTGTGCAACTCGCTGCAGTACAAGGGCCATAACAACGCAGACCTACTCGTTACAGGCCGCGCGCTTTCGCAGTTGTAGCTAATAACGTTACGGCGAAATGCCTTGGGATCGTGGAAAAGTAAAAAACAACTGTTACGTCTTTACCTACATGCTAAAACATCTAATTGTTGTTTTTTGATACTTATTAGCAGGAAAAATATCAAATTTTCTTGTTTTGAGCCATTGCGGTACGCTACACAACAAACTGCTTGCTGACAAATAAACTGAATGCAAAAATACGAATCAAAAAAGCACGCCCCGTAGATTCCAGTTTTACGCACATACACGAAATTGCATCACACCCTACGTCACAATGCGACAAATATGGATTACTAAAAAAGAGATTACGGTGAATTTACACAGTATCCGTTTTTTGTCCGTTTTCGTACGTGTTTTACGTTTTTGCTTCACGAAAAAGTATGCGCTTTTTCATCCGCATTTTTATAAGTCCATATACGCACTAACCAGATCGTCACATACTGTACAAAAGTTTTCCGAAAAATTTTTTTTTACAAAGGGGTACAACTCTATTTTGAAATATCGATATTATCGTTCTTACACAAAATTTTTGAACAAAATTTTTATCTACGTATAACCAGGGGTGCCAATCTTTGTTTAGCATTGAAGGGGATAATTTGCAATTTTACCCCAATTTTGCTCTATTTTCAACATTGGGAGGGATGAACCTCGACTACGAGTTTGTTCAGGTGAGCAAATTAAGTGAAGACCAAAAAAAAGGTCTTCACCAAAAATGGAATACTTTTTTTCCCCGAAGTCAAGTGGACACCTACGCTCAGATGCACACTAGAGTCAAATTATTGGGGGGGTATAGGGGCGTATTTAGGGGGGTCATTGGGCAATGGCCCCCCTTTTGGGTCGCCAGGATAGTATAATTAACATAGATTAGTATGGGATATCGCGAAATGCCCCCCCCCCCCCCTTTTGTTAGTTGAGCATAGGCTTTGAGCACACAAATGGTAAGCGAAGATCTTTGTATTTGGCCCGCACCTACAAATTTGAAGAGAAAACCTTTTTTTTTTTCTTGGTCTTCACTTAATTTTGGGCAAAAAATCGGACTGAATTTAAGTGAAAGAATGTTCATTCTGACTTTTGTTATTCTCAAGTTTTCTGAGGTTCCTGCCCCCCCCCCCCTTTTCAAAATTGTGCGTACGCTACTGGGGGATATATTATTGGGAGTCAAATTTCGGCACCCCTGTGTACAACAGTCTACTAAGTGCTTTTTCAAGAAGAAAAAACGTAAAAAAACGGACGAAAATGGACAAAAAACAGATACTATGTAAATTTACCTTTATGCTTCAAATCACATGAAACCATTTCGAGGGTCGCAATAAAAGGCTTCGCGGGCCGTATAGTGTGCAGCCCTGTACTTCTGAAAATCGATAACTCAATTGGTAGGGTGTCAGGTTAGGGATCAAAAGGTTGACGAACAACGTTTTCTCAAAGAGCTAGCTTAGTGTGCGCGAAATGAAAGGCCGTGTGAGCCCCCCAAAAAAAAGATCTTCACCGCAATTTTCTTTCATCTTTGTCCGGAATTTCGGAACTTTGCTCTCAAATTCAGGTAAAGGCCAAAAAAAAAGGTTTTCTCCACAAATCGAGACTGATTTCAGCAGGAATTTCTAATCACCTTGATTTTGCAAAATAATTTTATAAAATCCTAATTATGGGGCTTGCTTCCAATCGAAAGCACGTATTGACCTTGTCATATCAACACTTATGCAGTGCGCGGCAGAAGTAAAACATCGCACAGGAATTCGAGGCTATCTGCACAGCCGCGCAAATCAGAGGGGAACATAGTTGATAACTACCGGTTCGATTGCCGAACTGGCAATGCGTCGCTGTGTTCTTCAGAAAGACACTTTACACAAATTTCCGGTTGTAACTAAGTCAGGTCGGGCGCCGCGGGAGGGGGGCATTTTGGGGTTGTGCCCCTCCCCAAGTTGTGCCCCTCCCCAAGCCCCAAATCACTGCTTGTGCCCCTCCCCAAGCAAGAGATGTGCTCCCAAGCGAGGATTGTGACCCAAAAGAATGTAACAGGCCCGGTGTCACTAGAGTGCATTTCGGAGCTTGTGACCAACAAAATACTGCTTATGCCCCCACAAGCGTGAGTAAAGTCTTGTTCCAGGACAAAAAACACAAGTGAGCGCCAAGACGAAGCCAAAAAGATTTCGCGCCAAAGACCTTTTTTTTGGTCTTTACCCCTGAAATTGTGGGTAAGAACCGATATCCGCACCATTAGTTTTTGTTGCGCCCCGCCAGGCTACGAACGTGCCTCCAGCGAAAATTGAATTTGAGGAAAAATTTATCTGTGACCCCGCAAACATTTTTTCTGTCCCCCCTCCCCCCCCCGGTCACGCTACTCTGCCCCGGGCCTGAACCAAGTAGTCTGCTCGTTACGGTGACCCAGCCTGACAAAAAAAAACAGAATCCAACAAAAAGTCCTCTGCGTTGCTACCTAGGCGTGGTTAGATAGACGCAACGGGCCTGATTCATACGACCGAAAACTCTGAATACCAAACTTCAGCAATAAAAATTCTGCGCAACACGCAATCAAATAACTTGCGCTATTTGTCTTAAATGCTGTAGATATTGCTTTGAAATATGCAATCAATAAATTTATCTTGTACACTGATGTCTTCCCAGTTTCGTAAGTGCTCAATGGACATGGTCCAAAGCCAATCAACGGTATAGGAAGTTCAGTTTAAAATTGAAAAGAATTGAAATTTACACACCCACTACAGACTGTTTCCCCTAATGAGTTGGTCAGGCGGGATGGAAACTAAACAAAAAGCGATGAAACACCTCAATACACCAGCCACGTCTCTTCCTCCCCTCACCAGGAGCTCTACAGCAGGCGCGGGCCTCAGCTAGCCCCAATAGGCTGGCTTGGGTCCGACATAGAGCTTCCGATGCGGGACGGGGCAGACGTGACTGGTTATCTCAGGTGTTTTATAGTTTATTTTTACAAATTTGACCTTTGAAAATTAACTAACTAGCATCTTCGAAATGAGATCTGACTGTCACAGCTCAATTGCGTAATGTACTATTACAACGCTTGCCACGTGAAACAGCTAGAATAGAGCAATTTCAGTGTTTCACCTGCGTTCTGCAGCCACCAAATATTTTGCAGCATCAAACAACAATCGATAGATAAAGATTCTGCTCGTTTCAAGAGTATACTCTCATGCTATGTTCCCCACACCCGATTGGCTTGTTGACCAAAATGCGCAATGAATATCACGTTTTTGCACTTTTAAAACAGTCCTTTGAAGTGATATGGACTTTAAAGTGGTTCAAAGCTACTTTCAAAACATTTACCTAGGGGGAGAGCTAATATTTGTCTAAAATAAAGCTCACAAGTAACTAAAATTTTAAAAACGGCTAAAAATAAGAAATCAAATTTGACCGCGCTTGATGCAAAATGCTCAACGTAGGCTTCACCAAACAAATTATGGATGGGGAGGTGGTTTTCAGTAGTTTATTTAACTTAATTAATTATTAATCACTTCTCTCAAATCATGTTCAATTAGGCCCTTTCCCCAAATAATGTTTCTTTAAAAAATGCACCAAAATTAGGTTAATACTTGTGAGTTTTTTCGAAATATAGGATTTAACGATATTACCGGCTTTTAACAAAAAGACTGAAATTTTACAATTAAGTTAGCCCAGACGACGTAGCCTATAGGGCCATTTACGCTGCCAGTTTAATCATGTTTTTGCAGCTAAAGCTAATTTTTATGCCACGTTTTAAAAACTTTTTTTTATTTAAATAGGCTGAAAATTAAGTTATTCTTGGAAAATCTCCGAACGCTGAGGGTTCCGTCCCCAGACACCCCCAAACATCCCCCAATTGCAGATTTCTGGCTACGCGCCTGGCAGTTGCTACTTACGGGTGATGAATTGAAAAATAAGTGATAATTACAGTACAAAAAATTGATCTTATTGTCCTATAAAAAGAATGTTGACCAAACCTAACGGTAAAAAATTGACTTTTTATTGACTAATCTAATTAAGAATATGAATCTGACTCTTTCTGATCAGAGTCCTTGCAAAAAATCACATCATTCCAAGTTACACAAAAAAATAGCTTTTATCGAAAAAACGTGCCCTCAACATCAGTAATCGACACCACGATAAAAAAAACTTTTTAATTACGAGCAATTTGAGCAGTTGCTGCTCTCGGTCTGATCTTATCACGTATTTATTGACGTCTGTAAAGTGACCGATTGCCCATGCAAAAACATTCTCACTTGGTGCCAAACAAAACATGGGGATAAACATGTGATCGCAAAATTAATTTCCAAATTTTCCAATAAACTTAAGAGGTCAAAAGTCGTTATCAAGTATTATAAAACTTTTGCGCGGTTTTGCAATGACCGCAGAAATAACAGAAAATAACGTATTGAGTATGATAAAAATTCTCACCTAACTCTTATTTAGGATTTAAAAACAATACAAACAGATCTGTTTTCCATCAACATCTATAACTCAAGCACAATCAAACAGAATTTGAATCGATGCAATTCGTTATTAATTAAAAACCAAGTTTTCTTCAAATATATTGTAGCTTATCAGCAATGCGTTAATGTAAAATTTATTTTTTGTTATTTTAATTTTTTTAAAATTTAGCTGTTCTATTGACGATATTTACGAATCTGATTTTCTACAATGCTTTTCAATAAACTTCAACTTCCCACAAAAGCACAAACTTGGACTGCCACAAACACACAATTTGAAAAAAAATTAAATCTCCAAATTCCATGGCTGCAAAAAACCCTAATTGCCTTCACTCTTCCTTGCAATAATCACTAGAGACGTAATCACAATTAATAATTGTTTGCCAATAATCCCTCTATAAATTAGATTTTGTTTACGTAAGTATCTTGCGAACTGCGCAAGATTATCTAAATCGTCTTTCCTCGCTACTGCACTTCAAAATCGTGTACTGAAGCTAGTCTAAAATTCAAACGACTTTCAACATTTTGCAAGCGTTTCAGCTGACACAAAACTTAAATTGTTCCTCTCAAAGTGTGCTCGAAGCACTTGAATTCAAAACTAGAATATAACATCGCAAGTGATATCCGGGGACTTCGCGAAAGCATCTAACTTTATTGAACTAAAGAACTTCACAATTGCGTTAAGCGTATTTATGGTTGTAGAATGTTGATAGTCAGATCTGAAAAACATCCAGGCGCGTAGCCAGGATTTGGAAAAGGGGTGGGCTTTTTTGAAAGAGTTAGACAACTGTAAGCGACCTTGACCCGGATTTTCATTGCTGTCAAATCAGATTTCAACGGTTTATCCGCAATTCAGACGGATTTTTCGGCCAAAATCGTAAATTGTAACAATTTTTCCGCCCATAAACAGGTGATCTCCAAAAAAAAGAAGGTCTTCACCAAAATTCAAACGGTTATTCCGCCCGAATCACGGCAACTCCTTCACAACTTCCTCACCAAATCCCTTTGGAGGTGGCTGTTTTCATTTTTTAAGCAAAAATCGGCCTCAAAAGCACTAAAAACGCCCCCCCCCCCGGCTACGCTACTGAAAATATCGTTTTCAAATTTAATAATGTTCCATTAACTTGATCAGGCTTGTGGTTAACGACTTTCAAAATTTAAATGTCTACGCAAGATTTCTATAAAATGTCAATCAAAATTTTACAACTCCGCTTAGTTCTAGTTTCAACTTTTAAGGAGTTAGTTGAATTTTCGCTTAGCAGCGCAATTGTTAAAATTGCGGTAACAAACAAAACCCTCGTTAAAAGTAATATTTCGACAATAACCTGTTGCAACATTTTTTCAAGAAGAATTGTATACAAGCAGATGTACGAACAGTTCTACTGATATTTTTCAAAATTGAAGAAGTAAATCAAAACAATGCCTGCTTAAGCAATTAGCTTAGAAAAAAAAGGTCTCAAAAACTTATCAAAATACGAGTAATCTTTGGAGTTCCTAACAGTTTTTCACTTTATTATAAAATAACATAGAGCGATCTTTAAAATTCCAGCGACTATATTACATCAGCCAAACTTAACACTAAATACGGCCAGAAATATGCACGCATTTTACAGCTATTCCTATTCTGAGAACGCTGTATAGCATTGAGACCCAACGGCCAACATATAGGATATTGTACAGAAAATTTTATTACCTCCATTATTCAGCAAAATAGTTTTCTTAATAAAATTGTTCGAAAACTTTGAGGAGCAAGTAGATTTTCTCAACGTCACAAGTGACAGTTTAGTAAAAAAAACTCAGACATCTAGCTTAACTCTAACAAAGCCATTAAGCTGAAGTACTTCAACGTCTTAAATGTTGAAGTAATCCCATAAGTTTGACTCTTCTACTTTTCTGTGATACTAATTCATTGTGAGAATTCATCTTATAGTTTGAAGGTCCATTTAAGCGCTAATTGTCCAACATGGCATTGCCAAGTTTGGCATGTGTTTTCTTTTTCTTATTTTAGCCTACCGGTACTCTTAAAATTTAATATGTCTAACAGGAGTACTTTGTAATAAAGATTTAAAAATTTTGAGGAGCCCATTTGGCATGATTTCCTCAATGCGGCCAACCAAATTGTGTTACCTTTAATCTTTGATTCATATTAACCTATCCAATAGATTTAATTCATTTAGCATTCGTAGTTAATGGGGGAGGTGTCAACAAAATTGGAAGACCCCTATAGGACGAGATACTCAATTTTTTTCATACTATATTTTTACCTATCTTGAAATTGTTACAAAGTCTAGCGTGAGTTGTTAAAAATTTTGGAGGACCCGTTGGAGAAGGACTTCCCAATTGTGGTACTTGAAGTTAGTCATATTTTATTTACCTATTCTGATTTTTACTTTATTTTGTATTTACGTATTCTAAAAGTTTCATGTGTCAAGCTTAAATGGCTGAAAAGTTTGAATTTTGGCGGCCCCGTTTTAAGGGAAACCCTCCATTTTGGAGTCCCCCATTTTTTGTTAGGTTAAGTTTATTTTTAATATCTACCAATTTCGAGAATTTGATCCATCCAGCTCTAATGGTTTAAAAACTCAAAATTTTGGCAGCCCCGCTTGAGGGGTGTGCCTGTGCCCCCATTTTGATACCCCCAAATTTTGTCAAATTTTATCGTTTCTTCATATTTGCCTACCCTCAAACTTTAATGAATTTTGCATGAGTAGTTAAAAACTTGTTTGAAACTTGGCGGCCCCGTTTAAGGAGAATCCCCCACTTTGGTACCCCCAAATTTGGTCAAATTGTATCTTTCGTTTATATTTACTTACCTTAAAAAATCCATTTGTCTCGATTAAAAGATTAAAAAGTTTGAATTTTGGAAGGCTCGTTTGGGAGGAACCCCCCATCGTGATCTCCAATTTTTGTTAGGTTTAGTTTATTTTTAGTTAGTTAGTTTATTTTTTGGCGAAATGCAACTAATTAATATAATAAACGACACAAAAAATGAATTTCAACCTTGATGCATTTTGCCAATTACTTTTAATGTCTACCCATTCCAAAAACTTGATCCATCTAGCTCTAATGATTTAGAAGTTCAAAATTTTGGAGGACCCGATTGAGGGGGATTCCCTTAACCTGGCATTTCGATTTCAGTTGCCCAAAAGTCCTCCCTGATAACTTCAATCGCTCAAACTTTGAATACAGTGCGTTTACCTGTTTAAAAGTAGATAGATATGGGAAGGAAAATAAAAATAAAAACAAAAGTAAGAAAAAAGAAACAAAACAAGAAAAATAGTATCAAGTTGGGGTAAACGAACATAACCAATAGAAAGGTGGTTGATAGTGTGCTCGAAAATTACAAACCATTTTTCATCAACATCGGTAATTACCGAGATATATCGGTTCAAACTAGTCAACTTTTTGCCCATTTTCAACTTCTGAAATTTTGGTTACGTGACCGGGCGCCCGTCAGCTCAGTTCGCATAAAGCATTCATAAGCACTTACAGTTTTCCAAATCTCAGTGTTGCAGGTCAAGTGGTTTTTGAATTATAAGCGAATTAATAACTTTTTAAGCCAAAAATCGCAGATTTTTTGTTTTTTTGTTTTGTGTCTCAATTCACGATCACAAGACCCACCGAAGGATCCTCGAAATAGGCACACATGACGCTTTTATTAATTCTTATGTTGCCTCCAAATTTCAACTTTCCAGGTTTTACCGTTTGCTAGTTATGAGCAAATAAATCCTCATCTGAAAAAATTCGAGGACAAAAAGAAAGAACCTTCGCGGTCGCGCCAAGTCCCAATAAACGACAAAAAAAAAAAAAATCAAAACGCCTGCTATATTTTGCTACTGATCTAAGTTTGAACATGTAGCAATAATATTTTCAAGGTCACAATTGAGCCAATCTAATCTTGAAAATTAGCTAGGCCTACTTTAAATCGAAAAACACAATAAATTTAAGTCTATAATCTAATCCCATCTCAAATGTCAAAATCTTAACGTTCAGAAATAAAAACATAGGTAACATCTTAGTTTGCTAGTTTCTTAGTTTTTTGTTTCATCGTCCAACTTTAACCACTCCCAGTAGTTTTTCTTCTAGGACACGTTTTTGTAACGCAACTTTGTAGACCTGTGGGTGTACTGTTAACTATGTGCAGAAAAAAAGGTTTGAGATAATAGTTTATTTACATATATTTTGTTTGGGGAGAGAGAAAAGTATTTAATCATGCCAGAAAAACAAAAATTCTTGATTTCTTTTACTTCAGTGAAAAATGGGGCTGGTTTTTACGATAAATAAGCATAACAATTAAAACCTGTTATTACTAAACTTGAAATTTAGGGGTGCAATGCACCAAAGTTGTAAACGGGCCGACTACTTTGGGCCCGAACCCGGCCCGAACCCGAAAACTAATTCGAAGCCCAAATCATGCCCGAAAAAAAACGAAAGTTATGATAGGTCTAAAAAATTTAGCAACGTTGCCAAGTTATTTTGATTAAACTTTTGTGCACATAAGACAAAAAACACGTCTCAGGCCCGCCTTAAGTTGACAAAAATTGCGGACTTAAGCCCGAAATTTTTGTCAACTTTAGGCCTGAACCCGGCCCGAAAAGCCCAGTCCGACTTACAACTTTGTAATGCACTTATGGCCTACTTAATTTTTGTGTAGAGTTGTTGAGCTGCAAACACAATTTTGTCTCCCCAAATTTTTTGAGACAAATCCCCCAAAATGGGGCCCCAAAAATTCAATTTTTCAAACGGCTCAAGCTAGGCCGCTAGGGCGATAGTTTTTTTAAGCATATCAGTAAATATTTGAGAGACAAATAATTTGACATAATTTGGAGGTACCACCTTCCCCGGTCATCCCCATATGGACCACCAAAAATCAAGTCTCATTATTTAATATACGTTGGTTGTTCAACGGGCTTGTTTCTCAGCAAGCTCCCATCTAGTTTGATTCTTTCCGTTGAGTCTAGAAACTAAAATGCGAACCATTTCAGAGCCATAGGCCCAAACGTTTAGCTCTAAAGTTTGAAAATATTGAAAACATAAAATTTCCGGAAAAATATTGTAATCTCTTAAATTGTGCCACAATCTCTTAAATAGAAACATAGCGATAATTCGCTTTACCAAAATAACCTGCCCACTAATTTTTAACTTTAAACCCAACAATACATATAGAAAGGTTCTATTTTAACAAAAATTAATACACTTTTTATTAATTTTGCCTCAATCAAAAGTAGCTCAAGCTCTAATCCTTTATTCTAAAACTAACAGCGAATCCAACTTTAAACCCGAACTCAAATCTTGGCTTTAAGAAGCAAATAATTAATGAGCGTATAAATGTTTCTCATTTTTGCAGAACTCTCTTCATAAAATGTTCAGGTGTAAAAATCACTGCCATATATGTATCGTTATTTAGTGTTTTTTGAAAAAAGTTACCTAGGAACAAAGCGATAACACTACTTTTTGCCAATGATCTACATTTTCGATCCCAGCAGTGCTATTACGTTTGAATTAGATTTTCTAGCTCATGCGACAAGAAATTTTACTCAACGCTATCTGCCAAGTGCCAAGTTCCATCATACGCAAATGCAACATATTTTGCAAGAGTGTGCAGATACGTAATTTCGCTTTTTATCTGTCCTATTGTGATTATTGCTCTTTGCTGACAGATTCATTTTGTTTTATAATTCGACTTGTTGCAAGCTTGCACTCATAAATGCCTTGCGGCTTACACAATGTAATCAAATGCAAAAAGATAATTAAATGTTTTGAAGGGTAAGAATGAGAACAAATTACTCGAAGCGTCACGACTGGAACGTTTAAGTAACCTCAATATAAAGCAAAGAGCCTAAACGACAGCGAATATAGGTATGAGTAAAGCAAAGAACATTTCTTACTAGACGTTTCAAGACATTACTAGTCTCATCATCAGCAGATAAATCGTTAAGGCAACAGCAACTTGTCACGAGCAAAAGCACAGAAAAAGCACAGTTCTTAACAGCACAGAAACGTCACGGAATCTAATCACCCCAATTAATAACCACGATCCTTCTTCTAAAACGCCACGTGATACGGACGTCACTCGACATTAGACCGATAACCCTAATCACATAGTTTGTTTCAACAACCCTATTATCTTGGCTAGATCTGACCATTGGCGAAAATTATTAACCAAAGAAATCTTGATGATTAAGCACAGAAATCCGGATCTCAATCCTAACAAAGCTTCAATTCCATTGTATTTATTCGACGAATGAAAACAACAATTGCTTTTAATTTTACCCTCGCTTTGTTTGCGTCGTGCTTTGCCTTTTTTCCAGTGCTTTTCCTCGTGACAAGTTGCTGTTGCCATAATCATTTATCTTGAAACGTCCAGTAAAAAATGCTCGCTCACGTTTTGGCTCTTTGCTTTATTTTGAGAACAAATTAAAACTGTTCGTTTCAGAATTTTCTAAATCAAAGATGATCAATAGTTTACGAAAATTTTACAACACAGCAATTGCACAGAAAATGATACAGGAAGGCAGTGGCGGATCTAGAAAATTTTGGTGGGGGAGGATTTTAAGCACAAAACCTCAAAAATTCGGATGTCTTCACTAAAATTGAGAGTGATTCTTCGGCAGAAATCGGAAATTCACACGTTTTTTTCGCCCAAAATCAGGTGGTCTCCAAAAAAAAAAAAAGGTCTTCACCAAAATTGAGAGTGATTCTTCGGCCGAAATCGGAAATTCAAACGTTTTTTTCGCCCAAAAGCAGGTGGTCTCCAAAAAAAAAAAAAAAAAAAAAGGTCTTCACCAAAATTGAGCCGGATTCGTTACGTTTAGGCTGGTGGGGGGGATGCATCCCAAAATGGAGCCGAATTATTCAAAATAGAGGCTGATTTTTCGGCCAAAATCGTTACTTTCAGGCTGGTTGGGGGGATGCATCCCCCCCCATCCCCCCCCCTAAATCCGCCACTGCAGGAAGGCTGTGATACTTTTTAAGTCGGTAACCGATCACCGCTTCGCTCGAAGCGGTTACTAAATTTAGAGAATCGGTTGTTGAAGATTATTTGCCTACATACTACACTTTTGCCTCGAAAGAACCGGTCTCTAACTTTGCAGAATCGGCTGTCCATCCGATTCTCGCAAAATTTTAATAATATCGCTCTTGGAGCGATTAATTCATCGCAAATTTATATATTTATTATTTTAGAACTCAAATCTTACCCGAACTCAATTCCATACCATTAAGACTAAAACTAACCCCGAATCTAACCCTAACTCTTATCTCATACCTAAACAGCGAATGAAAATGCGCTGACGAATATATTCAAGTTTGTTTAACTCTCTTTCGCTCAAAATTTTCCGATGAAATAATTACTTGCAAATAAACAATGTTTTGTGTTGTACCACTACGTATCGTATTACTCTTTATCTGCAGTATAAGGTAAGTTTCTTTGGCAGGAGATAGCTAAAGTAACCTCGCATAGATGGGCTCAAGTCCGTTAATCGTTGATTCGTTAATAACGAAGCTAACTTTTTCATTAACTCGTTAATCCGTTAAAAAGTTTTTTCATGTTAACGGTCTAAACTTCCGTTAAGTTCTGTTAACTTCCGTTAAGGTTTTTATCTTAATATCTTGCACCATTCATTCATCGTACCGGTACAAGCCAATTTGCACTAGTAACACTTGTGCGTATTAGCACGAGTTTTAGCGAAGAAAGGGACGAAAGCAGCGCTTTGTTTGTGCCAAATAATAAGCTGCAGCCTCATAGGTCTATTAATAGCTGTTAGCGATTTCCAAAGATTTTCCAATCGCAGCTTTGTTAGGACATTTGAACTTATTTTTTCTTGAAATTAGATTAGACTGCAAAATGTAACTTCCGAAACACAAAAAGACCACCATAGCTATGAATGTTTCCTTACAATCTGCTCAACAGCGTCAACACGTGTTCTAAAAGCGAGTGAATAAGAAAAAATCTAAATTACACTCAAAATATTTACAAATTAACGGACTTTATTAACTTCCGTGCATTAAAGCAGAAAATAACGGATTAACGTTAACGGAGGTGTGAAGTTTGTTGACGGACTATTGGTTAACGAAGCTAGCGTTCTGCATTAACTCATCTATGTAACCCCGAAGTCACCCAAACAGGCTTCCACCCTCCAAAATCAAGAGGTGAAGGCTTCACATTCCAGCTTTTATTGCTAAACTCTATGTAAGCTAACTATGGGTACCAAATCAGATATTTTCGTTCAACTCAAAATAACTCTAGAAAACAATTTCAGAAAAACAACTCCATCTAATCTGTATTCATCCAACACAATTACCAAAATTAACCTCAATCCCAAATTATTCAAATGTCATTCAGATGCCGATTTTGCTATTGCTAGCTGCAGTATTTGTGGTATATGCACGTTGTCTCACGATGATTGGAAGATTTTACTTAAGATTATCTTTGGGCCAAAAAACAATTTCTATCGTTTCAGTTTGATATCATAGCAAATAATTATCGTTTTTTATATCGAAAAATTTCCACTAGAAACTTTATCTGCCTAAGTACTGGTTGTCAAAAGAAGTGTTTACGAATGGAATTTAAGCCCAGAATCACTGTCTGTAAAAGATAGACCATAAAAAATTTCCGGATTTTATACAAAAACCTCAGAAACAATGCATCCCATTATCGCAAAACATAAGCTTAGCTGATGAGCAAGGGTGTTGATTTATTTTAACTAATTATTACCTCGAAAAGCCTTATTTTCAATCATATTCAAATCTTGATCAAATTTGAAAAAACAGTGTACTTTAACCCCCTAAGGTCTCTATTAGCGCCAATTTTTTGCATCTTTTTCATACAACGTTTAAAAATTGCTCTTGCATTTGCCACTGATTAGTTATTACCAGGGCAAGTTTTGATTGACCTAAAAATTCAAAAAAAAATTGTCTTCAAAATTTAAAAAAATTCGCTTTACTGACCTGCCTAAATTTGGACTGCGTAAAAGCTATTTCTTGAGACTTTTTCAAAATTTTATAAGTTACTAAACATTTGATAAACCAAAGAACACAAATCCTCAACAAAATTTACAAAACAATGTGCTGTTGCGAAATAAGTCTTTGACGATTGCGATAAAGAGTAGCACTGCAAGCTAATCACCAAGTGGATGAAGTAAAGTGTAAAATCATGATAGTAATGCTGTACTTTAATTTTGAGAAGCTGAATAGCTAAACTAGGCGTTCAAACTAACTTTTGCTTGGATTACCAAAACACTGCCCCCCCCCCCCAATGCCTCAGAATCGCTTTCACTTCACGTTAATTCTTTTTGCACATAAAGTAGCATTTAACCAGCTTCCATGATCCCTATCTTTAAAGGGTAACTTTCAGTAGTGAATTTATCTTTAGTGGTTTTGTTTTTACTAATTTAACTTCTGAAAATTTGCTGATTAACATCTTCGAAACGAGATTTGACTGTCATAGCACAATTATTGCGCAATATATTTAACTCATGTCACGAGAAACATGACATATTACAATTGCGCAATAATCTCTGTATCCTAGGATTTCAGTATAATAACTGCAGCAATCAAATATTTTGAAGCATCAGACAATAATCGATAGATAGAGTTTCCGCTCATTTCACGAGTAGTATCAGGCTGTAGCCCCCCATTGGTATTTCGACTAAGATGAGGAATAAGAAAAATATCATGTTTTTCGCGCTTCTGAAACAGTCTTTTGAAGTGATTAGGACTTTAAAGTGGTTTGAAGCTACTTTCACAACATTTATTTAGGGAGGAGCTAGTATTTGCTTAAAATAAAGCTCACAAATCAATGAAACTTTGAAAATGGTTAAAAATAAGCAATCAAATTTGATTGCACTTGATGCAAAATGCTTAGCGTAGGATTCATCACAAGGACGTAGCCAGGGTGGAGCAGGGGGTCAATTGCCCCCCCAAATTTTAGTCTTACCCCCCCCCATAAATTTCACTTCAACGCCTGAACTCTAAAATGGAGATCTGGAGATAACCTCAAAACTTGTGGATGATAGAGACTGCCTTTTTTTTAGATCATCTCAAAATCCAGAGAAAACACTGGCATTTCGCACCGAAGACCTTTTTTTGAGTTTTTGAAGATCGCCTTCAGCGAGAAGACATTGCCCTCCAATTTTCGCTTGCCCTCCCACAAATTCCGTTCTGGCTACGTGCCTGCTTCATCAAATAAATTATGGATGGGGAGAGGTATTCCGCTGTTTATTAAATTAAGTTAATTATCAATCACTTCTCTCAAATCTCGTTCCATTTGACCCTTGCCCCAAATCACAGGCCTAGCCAAGAGGGAGGAGGGGCCCAGGGAGTGCCCCTTCAATTGAAATGCCACTAATGAAAAAATTGTGACAAAAAAGCCACTTGTTTTTTCAGTTTCCGTTTCTTTTAGCATTTTTTTGCGTCTAACAGCTATAATTAATAACAATATTGACGACCAGGTGGCTCAGATCAACTCAATTCCATTTTAGTCAACCAATTTAAATATATAACCCGGGTAAAATTGAGGGTTTTTGTCCTAAAAGTAGCTACCTCAAGCCCTCATCTAACTTTTTAATGAACGAAATGCAATAACCATTACCAGATTTACCATATGGCTCAGTGCCGGGGGCCTCGCGCTCAGATAGTAAGACTTTTGTTTGATTTTCACCTATACTAGGCAGGAACATGTTGCAAAAATCTCAAAGTGCCAGGGGCCCCGCGCAATGTCAATCCGGCCTTGGCAATAACATGGTTAGTAGGCGATAACCATTTATTGTACCATTTTTCAATAACAATTAACAATTCATCTTAACATCGGCAGTTTTTACGCTACAAAATACTTTAAAAAAAATTTAGCAAGGAAAAAAGCTCATTGAATAAATTATTGAACTTGAATTGAGGGGTCTGGGCCCCCCGGCCGTACATCTACTCGTACAACTGGTATTTTCATGACGAAACAAAAATCTCTTAGAAAATCTTCGAGCGGATTACTTATAACAATGCTTACAGGATTTTGCTAAATCTTACTCACAAGTTTGATCACAAGTATGTCTACCATGTTGGACCAAAATAATGTGCCTCTTTTTATGCTTTGATCAGAAAGTACCCAGCAAACTTCATACTGCGATGTATTAACTCCTTCAACATGTGGCTATCTGCGCTAAAAAGATCAAGTGACTTTAGGTCCAGTTCATACAATAATCATTTTACGAATTTGCACCAGAATACCAATTGGACAATATACTGATCATGCAAGAACAAACGATTGGATTCTGCCTTGATTGAAGCTTTATAAAATTTATCCAAATTATCTTTCGTTATAAAATGCACACGAATTAGGTTAAAAGTGAGTTTTTGCTTCAGTGCGTTGTAATAAAAAGACCGAAATTTTACAATTAAGTTAGTCCAGTCCACATAGCCTGTATTTACGCAGCCAGTTTAATCATGTTTTGGAAGGCAGAGCTAATTTCTATGCCACGTTTCAACATAGGCGTAGCCAGGATTTTTGATTGGAGGGGAACCAAACCACAAATCACATGCAATGACGTCACCAGAAACTTCGAAAAAAGAATTTTTGCGGAGGCAAAGATATCGTAGAATGGGAAATCAGAAGCCTTGACCTGAAGTTGGCACGCAACTAGGAACTCGTTCAAGGAAGTGGGCTTAAACCAATAAATAAAATGCGAAAAGGTCTAAATTGGGAGACGTGTTTGAAGTGTACTGTAATTCAAACGTATCACAGGCTATTTTAATATCATTGGATCACATTTCGCACGTATTCAGAGCTATTTGAAAATACTTGATTTTTAACGTTTGAAAGCCAATTGAAAAATTAAGTTGTTCAGTTCTTCTGTGCTTGCAATTTAAATCCAAAACACGTTTAAAATTTTGCATTTTGGGGTTAAATTTTGTAAGTGATTTGGCCCAGGTAGGGGGAAGTAAAAAACATTGCCTCTTACAATATTTTAGCAGTAATTAACAATCCAGTCGAACATTTTCCTGAGAGATTATTGTTTTGTCATAAAAACAACCAGTTATAGGAGTACATATACAGCCAGGGGGCCCCCTCAATTCAAAAATTTGTTTAAGAAGCATTCCCCTTACTGTAGCTAATTTTTTTTCAAAGTATTTTGTTGCATAAAAACTGGCGAGGTGAAGGTGAATTGTTATTGACAAATGTACCATAGATAAGTTACGCCTACAAACCATGTTATTGCCCGGTCTACAAACCATAGTTGGGCCCCTGGCATTTTTGGATTTTCGTAATATTTTCCTGCAAATACAGGTGAAGACCAAACAAAAGTTTTATCTGCGCGCGAGGCCCCTGGCACTGTGCCACATGTTAAATCCGTCCCTGGTTATTGCATTACGTTCATAAAAAGGTTAGATGAGGGCCTCAGTTAGCAACTTTTAGGATACAAACCCTTAATTTCACTCGGGTTATACGCGTAAATTGGTTGGCAAACATTAAATTGAATTATTATTGCATTATTGTTGTTATTGTAATTGTATTATATATTGCATTATTAAATATTATTGTTGGGGGCCAATTTAAATTGGGGGCCATTTAAATGTTATTGCAAGGGTCCATTTAAATTGGTTGGTAAAGTTAAATTGAAGGGGCCCGGGCCCCTTGGATCAATACTATTGTTAATTACTGTTAAACGCGAAGATTCTAAAAAAAACTGACACGGAAGAAATAATAGTCTTTTTTGTGACATTTTTATCATTGGTAGAATTTTAATTAGGGGGGGCTCTGGGCCCCCATCCTGGCTACGCCCATGCGTTTTAAAAACAATATTTTAAATACAATCGGCTTAAAATTACTTTATTCTTGAAAAAACTCCGAATGCTGAGGGTTTCGCCCCCAGACACACTCAAACATCCCCCAATTCAGTAGCGTAGCCAGGGGGGCGGGGGGGCTTGAGCCCCCCCCATTGGCTAGTGAAGTATGCAAAATCGCACCTTTTTGGTGGTTTTGAGGCCGATTTTTTGTGAAAAATTGAAAATAGCCCCCCCCCCCCCCCATAGGAAAACAGCCCCCCCTCAAACGTTTGAATTTCCAATTTGGGCGGAAAAATCAGTCTCAAAACCGGTGAAGACCTTTTTTTTTTTGGAGATCACCTGATTTTGGGCGGAAAAAACGTTTGAATTTCCGAGCTTTCCGAGAAATTCAGCATCAATTTTCGGACAAACCGTGTGAAACTGATTCAAGAACAATGAAAATTCGGGTCAAGGTCGTTTGCAAACTTCTCACTCTTTCAAAATAGCCCCCCCCCCCTTTTCCAAATCCTGGCTACGCGCCTGCCCCAATTACAGATTTCTGGCTACGCGCCTGGCTGTTGCTACTTATGGGGGATAAACTGAAAAAATAATAGATGATTGCGTGAAATTGATTTTATTGCCCTGTACAAAAAGTATTGACTTAACGGTAAAAAATTGACATTTTATTGACCAATCAAATTAAGAATATGAATCTGACTTTTTCTATCCAGAGTTCTTGCAAAACATCACATCATTCCAACTTACTACTGAAAAATTGACTGAATTGAGAAAACTTGCCCTAGTTATTACACCAGGCCTATTCGTTTGTAATGCGATTTTTATGATGCAGCAAAATGTTTTGTGACTTTTGTTAAGCGAATTTAAAGATCATTGCAGGCTGCAAACTATACTTTACGACTGAATCACCAAAAGGTTTTAATTGACGCAAGCACAAATATAGTTTGAAGGTAATGTGGAAAATCATGTTGTCAAATTCCGTAAAATTTTTTGTTTGAAAATAGTCCGATCTACTATTGGATATCGATAGCTCAATTGGAAAGGTGTCAGGTGAGTGATGAAAAGGTTGACGACTCCCGGTTCGATTCCCGAACTGGTGATGCGTTGTTGTGTTCTCAAGAAAGACACTTTACACTAATTTCCCGTTGTAACCAAGTAGTCTACTCGTTGAGGTAGCCCAGCCTGACGAAAGAAAGCAGAACCCACAAAGGAGTTCTCAACGTTACTACCTAGGTGTGGTTAGATAGACGCAAAGTGTCTGATTCATACGAAAGAAAGAGCTGAATATCGAGTTTCGGCGACAAAAAATTTAAAGTCACACTCCATCGCTTTTTGTCTTGAATGCTGTTGATACTGCTTAGAAATATACAATCAATAAACTTAACTTGCACACTGTCTTCCCAGTTTCCAAAGTGCTAAACGGGCATGGACCAGAGCCAGTTAACGATGTAGGAATTTCAGTTAAAAATTAAAAATAATCAAAATTAAAAACCCCATTACAGGTTGTTTTTCCCCAATGGGATCGTCAGGAGGGGTGGAAACAAAACAAAACAGTATAACTCTTCACCAGCCATGTCTCCCCCCGCACCGGAAGCTCTGTGGGCGGCGCAGGCCACAGTTAGCCCCAATGGGCTGGCTTGAGCCCGTGCCCGTCATAGGGTTTCCGGTGTGGGGAGACGTACGTGGCTGGTGTATTGAGGTGTTTTATCGTTTTTTGTTTAGTTTCCACCCCGCCTGACGAACCCATTGGGGAGAAACAGGGCGGCGAACTCGAACTTGAAATCGAACTCGACAAAATAATTTTTCTGAACTCGAATAAAATTGTTTGAGTTCATTAAAAGAAATTTAAAGATTAAAAAATTCTCGGACATAAACATTAATTTGTAGATCATGCCGTGTAAATTGAGATTGTTATTCACTTGTTTATGCCGTGGAGACCTGGAAAAGCAGCATGTCTACAAAGAGAGCAATTAAGTCAAAAAGAAACAGTATTTTTTTCAGCCTAAACTCGAAAAATTTGATATTTTTGCCAAACTTGAACTCGAAAAAATTAAATTGAAGAAGTTTAACTGGAATAAAAATCGATCTAGTTCGCAGCCGTGGGGGAAAACAGCCAGTAGCGTTTATTTTTTTTAAATTTTGATAATTTTAATTTTTAACTGAACTTTCTGTGCAATGAGCAAATTTATTTATCTGGTCAGTTCTTGTACTTTGGACATGATGCTTTTACGCCAGAATACTGCAGTAAAGAAAAAACGCCGATTTATTAGGATTTAAAAAAAAATTGCTATAGTTGAAGCAAGTTTCGAAGTGATAATGGTCTACAATATAAACTTAATTCTTCCAGAGCCCTAGATTTTTAGCAATGACATAAAAGGTAGGAAAGTTATCTTGCTTGATTTTTACGGGAGTAGAGAGTATTGGAACAATATTCTGTTATTTGCGTTATTGTTGTGTTGTTTATGTGATTAATAACGCTTTATTGATAACACAAACAATAATTGATAACCCAAATTTGCCAGTGAGCTTCCGATTCTGACAGTTCAAGTAAGAAGCTTAAGCACCTCCAATTCTTAACAAAGGTTTAAAATCCCCCAAATTCCTCGCAGATGGCGAATCTTGAATTTGTTTATACCCATGGCTTATTAGTTAAAAAAATCCCTCTAAGACAATACTTGGTGCTGTTTCACCCTTCTTTGGTGAATTCTGTCGCCTTCAGCAAACGCCTTTCCCATGCTTTCAGCCGGTCTCATTGAGTTCTTCGATGTTTGTGTAACCTTATCATCCCTTTGTCCGAGTTTTGACCTCTCTTCCCCAAAGGCATTGTCAAGTTTTTCACGGAATGCTAAGTACAAGGTAACTGGCTACCTCAGACCGTACTGCAGTCGTATACCGACATTAACAGAGAAATGCACTACCGACGACACTGTTGTAAATTTCCTCTAAGCACAGTATTACAATTAAGCTAGAAAATGTTAATCTAACCAACAGTAGATTACTTGAATCGCGTGTTTATTTCGTCGAAGTTTTTCGTCTGATGCTTGTCAAGAAAAATCGTCAAAATGGAGAGCGCAGAAAATTCTGACGGTTCTTCTTCGACAAGAGTCAGACCAAGAGCATAAAAGAAACACGCATTCTGGTTAAAGCAACATTCAAATTCTGTACCACCAACCAACTTTTGGATTGTAGATCAACCATTCAAAGAGGTTTGGGCTAATTTTATTTTCACCAAAAGTACTGGTCTTTTACATAATGTTTAAATCAGGACATACAATAGCTTTAAAAGCGTACTATCGATTGTACATTACACAACTGAAAATGCAAAATCCAACATATAAAATGTAGAAGATGCGTCCTTAAATGTGAAAAACTTCATCTTTATCACAAGGTGCACTGTAATTTTGGAAGCGGGATAGTACTTTAAAAACAAAATAAATATCAAAAAATTGCCTAAGTCAACAGAGAATCGGCAATAACAAAAAAAATTAATTGGACAACTCTTTTTTCAAAGTTATCGCTACTCCAAGTGAAACGCAATATGGTGTTTAAAGACTGTTCGCTTGAAACAAACCAAATCAAAATCAAATCTTTCATTGTACTTGCTGTATTACGCCGAAGCGTGTTACGAGTTTGCGGGGCCCATCTCCACGTCGTTGCGCCTGCGGGCAACACAGCTCCTTTCGAAATGTCGTGGCGGTGGCGAGCCGTTGGCAACACTTAGCCTGTTTACATGTCCACTTTTCGGAACTGGTTATTGGTTCCGAAAAGTATTCTTTTTTGGCACTTTTTCGCTCAGGTTTGCATGCACATTTCAAGAACTCGGTCACGTAAAATACAATGCAATACAACATAAACAAATGCAATACATGAAATTCTTAGCTAAACATCGGCATATCTTTAATTATTTCTGAATTATCAATATCATGCAAAAAATTTGAACATTTGAGCATGTTTGTCTTAGTGATCAACTCTGCTTGGGCCAATACCAATGGGTATTTCAGATTTAGCTTCACTACCGTATTTGCATTAATAAGATTAGCCTAGTAGGCTAACCTTTGCTAACTAGCTGAAGCAGGCTTAAGCTTAGGGCTTCCTCTTACCCGCTCCATTTAGCCTGCTTACATGTGCTCTTTTGCGAACCAGTTCTTAGTTCTAGTGCCTGAATTTTGCTGGGTCACACACAAAAAGGGTTTTGTGTGTGACTCAGCAAAATTCAGGCACTAGAACTAAGAACTGGTTTCCAAAAGTGCACATGTAAACAGTCTAATTATAGACCAAAGTAGCCTAGTACACACTACCAATACCAGCATAGGCCTATTTACGGTAGCCTAATTTATTACCAACCCATGTAGCCCACTAACCTATGTCCAACCAGCCTGCGAATGCAGCCGACCTACTGAACCTAAAACGGTCAGAATTTTTGGAACTGCAACCAGCCATTCTCTGGTAGCAGTTCCAAAATGGGAACCGTTGTGACGTAATTCAGAACCTTTTTTGTGTGTGACTCAGAAAATTCCAGGCACAAGAACCAAAAACCAGTTCTGAAACGTGGACATGTAAACAGGCTGTGTTCGATTTGACCGGAACGAGATTTAAACCTTGGACCTCCCGCTCCAACGCCAAACGCGTTACTGCTCGACCAACTGGAGGTAAATTTTGGGACTTGGTTCATTGGGAGGTGCGACCGATCTTTTGTTTTCTGAGGGATGGAGTACTAAGGAATTCTACGAAGCCCTATTAATCACATTTCACACGTCAGAACAAATGATTAAGACCCAAAAATACTACCCCATTTTGGGGTATCGGGACACAAAGAAATTATTCTTGGGGTTAAATGCAGTGACGGATAATAATTCTAATCAGTGAATTAACAAAACTTGGGAAAAAATGGCCAGACACATTGCCTTATGTATACACTAATTCAAAGATTACCTATCTGAACTTTTAAAATTAATTTATTCTATAGAAATACATTCATCGGATCGGAAACAAGCTAAACTGATAATTCGAGGATATTCTTTGGTGCATTCTACTCTAAATGGGTCAGTGCACCAATAGCGGCGATCGATAGCTATAATTTCATTGGGTAAACAAAAAGCATAAAACATAATACAATAAAGTTCGTACCGAGCTGTGCTATCGTTAACGCAAATTTGCAAGAATAAAAAATGCAAAAAACCGTAGGCTATATTATATAATCATAACACTAAAGTGTACTTAAAACTTGCCTGTTTATGCAAAGAAATGTTCAATAGCAAGAAATACATAGACACTGTAAAACCAAACCAAAAAACACGTAAAACAGTTTGCATCACAAAGAATATTGGAAAGCTTATAATAAAATGAGTTAGTTGGATGGAACTGCAAGGATCATTGTGGTTAATGGAAGCATCATGGTGGAATGAAATATCGTATTACGAAATTCGCTGGAAAAACACTGCGAAAAATGGCTCTTTCCACCATCACTCAAAGTAAGGTCGGTGAGAGAAATTCGGGCCCTAGGACAAGAGTTACAAACGTTTCAAAGAACTTTTCATTCCTGCGAATTAACTGTGTTTTTCTTCCAAATTTAAGGAAAAATCAATGAAGTCATCGCTCCACTGTACCTAGAGCGGTAAGGAAGGTCCAAGTATCGAAGCTGCATTCAGCCCGAAGTAAGCCCTTTAAAAAATCCCGGGACTGTGGGCTCTATAGCTCCTTGTCTCCTCCCTACGGCCCTGACTCAAAGAGTAAACGAATCATTACAACAAACTACCACTGTTAAAGCGTATCTATCAAAAAGCTTCCACAGTAAGCGGAATGTGCAGCTTTAATATTCTGCTCCAGAAAAACATGGAGGATCAAAATATAGAAGGCATTGCAATCAAAGCTTTTCAAAATGCAGTAGTGCTTTCAGCAGTAGATTGATTAAAAATAAAAACCTTTAAAAACGGGGGTAAATTATAAGCACAGTTTCTTGGGAAACAATAACAAAGAATGATAAAGGTCGTCAAAAAGCAAAAAACGTATGCAATGAATTTACATTACCAATTCTTTTCTACGGATATAAATACCGCCTTTACGTCATAGTAACTACATCCATGCAAAAATTTTCAAGGGCAAAATATCAACAGAAAATGTAAATATTCATATAGCTGAAAAAACTGCTGGCTCTAAACACACAGCAGTAAAACTAATCCAAAGGCATCAAAAATTTCAACAAAGGATGTGAGCTCAATAAAATAACGATACGCCTAATTAAGCACTCCGAAGCATAATAAACAGAACGCAAAGTTGGTGAAGGAGGTAACAATAACTTCTACATTCTACAGTAACCTTTGAAGAACTTCAAAATTTTGATGGACTAAAAACAGGTGAACAAACTCTGGTCAAAAGCAAAGTGGTTCGAACGCCAATGGTTCTAAGCATAAAGTCAAACCTAATACTCTCTTTTTATCGCTAACGTTTCGCGATTAAAAAGTGCAGAGATTGACTGTTTTAACAAAAATTTTTAAGTTAAAGAGAGTAAAACAAAAATGAGGAAGATACAATTTATACATCCGTGCATTTTTTATCTACTTTTTTAATAGTTAAGATTAGAGTTTGGGTTACAGCTTGGGTTGGGGCTAGTTTTAGTATAAGCGTTTGGGATAGATCTGGGTCAGAATTAAAACAAAAAAGCAAATAAAAATTTTGGATGAAATAGCATCTTCTAGATTACGTTAATTCTCGTAACGTAAGCAACACAAAAAGCATTTAACATTCCCTACAAGATGCTGTTAAGGAAAAAATCGCATATTTCAGTACAAGCATTTTGCTTCAAGTTAAAACGAGGGCATAGGAGCGCTGATAAGAAATGGAAAATAGAAAATTTATTTTAACGGTTCACAACGTGCAAACATGAAGACAAAGTGCATTGCTACCACTACTTTGTACAAAAATGTAAATATAAAAACTTGATTAATACACCACAATTATGCAATGCATGCACGAAGATGATCTCGATCGAAAAAACGCAAGTGCTAGGTGAAAAAAACAAAAAAATTGACGCAAATCTGCTATCTAGAGGATTCTACAATAATTTTTAAATATTGAGAAAGCTAAAGTAATATAGCAATTATTTTACAACTTTTTTGCCGTGTAATAGCCGCTTCGGCCTTTGGTCAAATTCGTGCGTTGATTACTCATTGCGTACAAACTCAAAAAACATATGCATACATATACAAAATGCATATCTAACGTCTGGGTACTAACAAAAATATAGTACAAAATACAACATTAAATAAAGGTAATTCCTACCGGTATAAACACACACTCAGGTACGCCATCTTTTCTTTTAAGTAAAACAAAACGTAATTGAAAATTGATCTATGCACTCTCAAGACAATGGCGCTTGGCGAGTTTGCCAGCATATAAACGTATAAATCCACTAGCAAAATGATAGGAAACACAAAACCGCAATCTTGAATACTTAAAATACAATTCAATACACACAATGCACAGTTGTACATGCAACTCTTACTGGGAAGCGTCTGCTCTAAAACCACACGATAAAAGCATACACCCTTTTGTAAGCTTAATTTTCTGACTCGGATTTTATTCGCGATCGCTATTTTTCTTCATTCGGTCCTTTAGTCGGTTTCAAGAATAAACCGAACAACAGAGCCACAAAATAGACAAATAAAGAAGATATCTGGCAGAGCAATTTCACCAACGTTTTTGGCGTATCAAGTCTAACGCTTTTGTCAAGCCCAACAACATTTCTGTACAAGATACGGCTAAATGTGGAAAGGTTCTGGAGTGTACAAAGTATGCGAAAATATTTTCTATCAAGCTACAAACTTATGCGGAATAATTATGAATAATATCATTGTAGTTTCTTGTTTTTAGAAAAATCTGACTTTGCAGTTGAGGTAGTAGTACAGCACGTGCCAATCCGACCATAAAGCCCGTCTAATTCCTCCTTGTAGCAGCGTCCGAATTCTTTGATGAAACTCAAAGCCACCAGTGCACACAAACCGATTAAAACAAAGAATGAGATGCAAACATGGTACAAGGTCGGATAATTAGCCTGAAAAACACAATTGCGATTAGAACGCATACTGCATAGCGTATCAACGTTTGCTTAGTGACCTTTACAATGGAAAACAAAAAGGGCTATTTTGTAATAAATTGTCCAGTCAAACTAGAAACAAAAACGGTAGGAAATACACGTAGACCGGCTACATAATTGAAAAAAAAGAGACAAACTGTCTGAATAAAATTAAAGCAATATTTTACATTATCCGTTCCGTAATTTAGTCGCATTAAAAGTTTTGTTTCGGCGAAAAGTTGACCCAATTTTTTCTTTATGCCTAACTCAACACAAATCCAAAAATTTGCCTTAACCGTTTTCTAGCCTAACCGCTTTAAAAAAGCTTTATTTTGGCCAATAGTTAAATCGGTTTTTTCTTGAATCAACACAAATCCAAAAGTTTGCCAAAAAATAGGATAGTGAGGCTGCCCGGCCAACCTCTACGGATTCTTGGCTCACTTTATTTTGGTTCTTTAAAGTCAAAAAATGTCCATACTTATTATTTTCTTTATTACCAGCCCAAAACAACAAAGATACATTACCCTTCCCCTTCAGAAGGCTGCTTTTTGTAAAAGCACGCCTCAGTTATAATGTCAAACAACAAGACAGCAAAGCTTATGTTACGAATTCCCAAGGCACCGATAAAACCTTAACTTCTTTCATAAAAGCATCAACAATGATTAAGACAGGAACAAAATTAAATCTGACATTCACAGTCTCTATTTGGAAAAGTATAGAATCTAAATAGTTACTCGTATTTACTTTAACGTTAAACCGGCGACGCGCCCAGATCAAAAGAATGCGTGGAAGAATTAACGCTAACTATATACGAGTGTGTATACCGGCACCTCAATATTCTAAGGAGAATAAAAAATTCCTATGGTTTTAAAAGCTTTGTTTAGAGTAAATAAAATCGGAATTCATAGCGTCAAATAACGACATTCAAAGATAGCTCGTTGTGACTATCCCGCAACTACGACATTAAAATCAGTTTAAATTAATCACGCACATCACGTTTTTATGAGAGTATAATTAAACTTATAGAAGCATCAATTACAACACGCTTTTTAAACGAAACTAGAGGTATAATCAATTGGGCATCTAAAGTTAGGGCAATCGTATTAGATTAGATTGGCGTTTCCTCCATCTTTCTTGACCCAGACGTACCACAGATATCCTACTTTAAACAAGACGGAGGGGCCTCCCTAATTATAATTTTTATTGGCAGCCCTGACGTTTTAATGCAGTAGCCTAGCTCACAGAGGCCAATATTAACCTATATGAACGTCAAAAACCTGTGTGGCTTTGCCTAATTGCGGCGCTGCTTTAGGATAGAACAAAGATGGCGTCGCTAATGTTATTAACGTCAGAGTGTCAACAAAAATACAATTTGAGAGGCCCCTACGTCGTGTTTGAAGAAGAATATCTCTGGAACGGCTGGGTCAAGAAAGTTGGGAGTAAACGCCAACCCAATCCAATACGATTGCCTTAATTTTAGATACCCCAATCGATTTTGCCGTTAGTTTTCGCTTCACAAACACGAACTAAATTATGTATTGTTTAGTCCAGTATGTACATTGAATTTGGTTTTACGTGTATTTTTCCCGGCTAACTGCTTGATATTTCACATTCTCCCGTTGAGATTGCTCAATCAAGAGAAAGTTTCTATTCGCAAATTGTGTATTTTCCACGGATGTTAAACATAACTCACCCGTTGTGATTGATACATGCTGACAAATAATATTTTGATCTCTCCTTTTCAGAGAACAGAAACTAGAATTTAAATAATGGATTGACCAATGACCATGCATTACAATTTGGTGTTTATTGGCTACTTGCCATCTGATGTATTTTGATGCGATATAAACAAATGGACATTTCATTTACGTCTGCTTGATTGTTTTGATGCAGAATTGATATTGATAATACGACATAATCTTCCAAACGTCTGTAGGTTCACTGGTTCATGCATGTCGAAATACGTTTCAAGTTTTTGATAAACCAAAGTTTCCACGGCCGGTTTTTGCTTTTTTGCAACTAGCAACACTTACAAAAATGTACATTTCGCTTTCATGTTTGCGAGACTATTTTCATATTCTCGGAATCCAGACATAAATAATTTAACAAACTCTTACAGCTTGTACAACTCAATCGCAAAAAAGCATTGCAATCAACTTTTTAGTTCTTACGAAACATCTGCTATTTGACAAACCTAGAGATCGAAGAGTTCGGGATTTTTTTTGACGCCACCGGTTTGACTTTGAGACAATTTGACGTCAAAACAGTGGCGTCAAAAATTCGCGTAACTTTTGACGCCGCCTATCTTGACGTAAAGTGCTCACCTGTTGCGTTAGTAAAATCCAACTTTTGCTTCGCACGTCAAGATGTACGGCGAGGATGTCATAGTAACAGCCAATTGCTATAGATACATGAAATAGCTGGTGGGAATGTCCTAAAGTTAATCAAAATAGCTCAGCCAAAAAAAAATTGAACCAAAAACAACAACTAGAGCTGAATTTATGGCTTGCCAGAATGAAACAGATAATTTTTTTCGAAACTAAATTTTCAAACAACGTCTTGTCTTGCAAATTTTTCGTCAAGAATATTCAGATCAGGGTCTCTTTTACCAAATAAAGCGATATGTAGAGTTACGTTTTGAGCGAAAAACGCCGTAACCAAAAAAATCGGATAGGCAGAAAGTCTTCATTCTTTTTTGCGTGATCACCTACATTTTCAGTTAAGGTTTTCGACTTTTTCTTAAGACAAAAAACACTACATATAAGAAGGGTGTGCAAATTGTGCCTGTGTGGAGCTTGTCAAGCATTAATTTATAACTTCCGCTGCAAAAGCAGGTGGTTCAGAGTAGCGGCCGTCTGTTACACAACAGGGTCCGTAGATCGTGGAACGGAATACATGCGCCACAGCTACTCCATATCCGCAGAGTTTACCGGTATCTGTCTCACTTCTTAACCATTATACAAGAGAATATCGGATCACAACGCATTTCCGTTTTTATATGAATACTGCATGGTAAATACGGAAAATGGCGCACAACGACTGCGGCTCGACACTTCAGAAAAATAACAAATATCAGTAAAAGTCACCATCCATAAGCTTAACAGTTTTTCACGTAAAATATAAAAAATACCTATTATGTCAAACGTTCCTGGCCATAGCCTCTCAGGCAAATCAGCGGCATATAAAGGTGGACTGAGAAACATAAAGAGAAGCTGCATAGCATGATAGTACATAGCTGGGTCCTCTGCCTCACGAGTGATATATCTGAAACAGTCATAGCATTCTGAGAATAGAGGCAACGCGACTACGTTAGGTCGGCTAAACTATCACGACAGTTTCATCGTTTTCTGTTGCACGTATCTACAGCTGTTTAAAAAAAACGAAAATGGGTTGCTGACGTATTAATGCTTATGCTTTCATTTCATTAACGCGCGCAAACGAAGTACCGAACCGGTACTTTGTTAACTACCTCTAACTACATTACACTAAGCTCTCTTCATTAGGCTATGTTTGCAAACTTTTTGTCTAACTGGGCCACAGCGACGGTAGACTGCTCGCAATGGCATAACTAGAGGTTTGTGACAGCGGAAAGGGGGTAAGCTTCTAAAGGGCCTACAATTCGGCGGAATTTGGGTGAAGACAAAAAAAGAATTTTCACCAAAAATTTGGTGTTCTGTTCGTCGAACTCAAATCAATACCTAAAAAAAACGGGGTTTCACTATTTATTTAGTGTTTTTTTCACCTATTTGTTGCATCTGGAAGAGGGGGGCATCTAAGTGGGGGACCACATCTGGGAAACCCGAGGGAGCAAATGCTCCCTCTCAGTTACGCCAGAGACTGCCAGGGCCCAATGGTAAATAAGTGTTCTTTCCCAAGGACATAGCGCGACATTTCTGTACTAAAACTGTACATTGTACTACTACTTTCCAAGCAACAATTATCTTCACTAAAAGTTATTGAGTTAGTTTTACCCACCTATGCCAAATTGGTATCATTCCATAAATGTACCCAAAGGCATTGGACAATATCTTCCAACGGCGATGATAAGTAGTTCCATCTATGCAAATCTTTGAATAGCAGCAACAGTAAAATCCTATTACACCAATAACCACAAATATTGGTAGGTTTAACAAACCAATTCTGAAAAACAGCCAAAAATTTCAGTATTTAAAATCAATCAGCGGTGTTGAATAGTTAAGCTATTGAAACAGTGTCTGCGGGATCGATTACCTGTCGGGTCATGATGTGTACTTTGTGTTAACAAAAAAAAAAAAAACGACCACACACTTTAAGATTATAAAAATTGATAATCACAGCTCTTTCTTGCTGGACGTGCAGCATTAGTGGAAATTGACGTTTTTACTGTTTGTTGTAGACAGGTGGCATCTTGACTCGAAGACAATGCTGGCCAAAATAAATGAAGATATAACAACAACTACAATAAATGGACAATTAAAAAGGGTTTATTTTCTTCGAAAATAAAATATAAGTCAAAAAATGCCATACACATACTGTATTATTATATTTTAACGCTGCGAAAGAGCAAAACATTTCGGAAAGGACAAGAAATTGGCCCAATATATCCAGTGAATTTAAGTGAACTTTATGCTATTTAGTGCTGTTGTTTGTCAAGTATTTTCTCATTGGAGTGGTAACGATAGCAAATCAATTATCACTTTGTTTATCGCAAACACTATCCACAATATTGATCATGCCGTAAAAGCAATTACCAAAAAAATATGGAATAATATAATTAATAACTTAAATACTAATCTTCGTCTCAACGCATAACACGATAGTCGTGATCTCACTGCGTAGAATTATCACAGTATCTAAGGCACAAACTGTGACAAGTAAATTTGCTTTGCTTAATCTTTCTGATTTTTAAGTGCTAAGATTGGCAAACAATCCACTTTCAAGAGAAAAAAGTATTATCGATTTCTACAGAAAAAGGCATTTTATTATGAGAAGAGAAATCATAGAAGTACAACCAACTACTCTAAAAGTCGCTTGATTAACGCAATAAAACCCTTTCTAACCAAAAAATTTGTACTTAAATGATTTACCAAAAGCATTAAATGCCATACTCTGATTGAGATTTATTTTAAATTAACTAAACTTTTTTTAAATTAACAAAATTAGATAAAATCTGTCAAACTTTAAAATGAAGGAAAAACTTAAACATTGTAAAATATTCACAACTATAAAAGACATTTTTGAAGGCGGCCACCAAAAATAAGTTAATACTCATCAAAGAAACGTTACCTGTTATAATAAGATAATTCGGCGCTCGCGTAAAAATGTGCGGTGATTGAACTAAATGCGTACAAAGCAATGCCAAAATAGTCTAGAAGAAACCAGCAGCAGTGGTGATAGGATGATCTAAAAATTGCAGCAAAAAAAAATCAAACGTATTTCAAACGACCGGAAGCATTTCACAAAAAAAAATTACACCTGTATCAGACAAAAATTCAAAAAATAAACAAAAGGTACATATTCTAAACTTAAAACTCAGGGTTTATTCAACATAATATTGAATGCTCAAACATGCTGTATTCAATTCTGTTTTCATAAAATACTCAGTGTAAACCTGGAAGGTTACAACTATTTTTACAGTTTTAAATATAAAAACACAAAACTAAAAGCTAACAGGAAATACAGGCAGTATTTTTTTGTGTTTATAGAGTTGTTTCAGACTGTTGATACTTATCACTAAATTTCACAAGTATAACGAAGATGATCAAATTTACACAAGAGAGAAACAATTCAAAACCGAGTATTCTCACGATTAGGAGTTGCCAAAGAGAGATGAAGGTGATGCCAAGTTTATTTTGGGGTCATTAACCTGAATTTTTGATGAATGACCCAAAATAAATTAGCCAAATTGATCAAAATGACCCAAAAAAATTAGCAAAATTTTGCATTCAAGACCTAAATTCATGCTTGCAAAGATGAAAGTAACCGAAAAAATTCTGAAATGTCCAAAAAATTACGTTCAGATTCGACTATTTGACCGAAATTATAAACACAAAATTCAGCGACTATTTTATTTTGTATAATCAACTAGTAGTAAGTAAAACATCTCTGATTAGAATGCTGAATTAACTGCGGATATTACTTTGCAAAAGTATGAATCCAATCAGGATAATTGAGTTCGTTAAGACGATTAATGGCTGTAGTGTCACATGACCCTTGCAAACACTAGCAGTGTAATAAATCACTCCATCCAGTTGCATAGGATTTGCATGGCAGAAATAAAAAACTTAATTCACAAGTATTCATGAATAATTCATGCAGTACTACATACTGTAAAAGATCGCAAAAAGAATTTTTTTATTTTGCTTCTCTTTGAAGCAAAGACCATATTACAAGAGCACTGAGTAAAAATTATTCATTAACGAAAACGCAATATGAGAAGCAGAACTTATTTTAAATTTGTACTCTTACATTGATTTTCTCCTAATTCCAGCTTGAGCTTACTAAAATATGTATGGGAATGCTCCTGTTGTTTCAGAATAAAGCATAATCAATTAATTTGTATCAGGCGCAGGAACCTTTATATTACAAAAAATGATAACTAAGACTCACAACTAAAGTAGTTTAAGATTACAGTCTCAAAATCAAAACAAATAAGATACATTGTAATATGATTCTAACCAGAATTGCGACCAAGCTTGTGTGAATTTGACTTAAGTTTGAATCAAAAGTTATACAGTTTTTAGTAAAAACTCTAAAAGTTTTAGTCTAAATTAATTCTATCCCTCTATCAATCAATAAAAGAAAAAATTATCATAATAATTGATAAATGAAAAAAACTCAGTTAAATACATTCTTTCCTTAAATTAAAATTTTCTGGTAAAATAAACAAGCCAATGATTAAAAGGGCATTCAGATCAGACATTTTTTCACTTGATTTTTTTCACAAAAAATTTTGACAGAACTGAAGACTAACTTCACACACTTTGAGCTTTCTACGACCTTCCGTTCCTGAGATATAACAGATCAGATTTCTCCTTAGAAAGGCTTTTTCCCCTTAGAAATTTTGCCAGGATTGCCAATTACAAACAAAATTTCAAAAATTGACAGCACGTTCTAGACTCTCCATAAATATTTTGCGGCAAGAGTTATTGTAAAACAAAGTGCAGATTTAGAACTGTAAAATGAGTTGCTTTTCAATACATGTAAGCCAGCTTTGCCACAGTTAATCTTCTGTCACAATACCGATAAAATGGCAATGCTAATGTAAGTGGAAAACAGCAAATTTTGAACTGCATTATCTTGAAAACGGGAAGGCGTAGAAACCTCAAATTTGGTGAGAATGCATTTCAGGTATATCCAACATTTTGGTTCAGAGTGAAAAACTTGATTTGAATGCCCTTTTAAAGCAACTTCTATTTCAATTACTTAGGCTAGAAACAAATGTAGCTGAAACTGCATTACCTACTGTGAAAAAGATGAGCAATGGCGCTGCAGAAGCTAAAACCAATAGTTGAAAGTGTAAGAAGGAGAAGAGGCCATGCACGGAACAAGTCGATTGTCTATAACAAACATGGTTCAAATTTAACTGTGAGTTTGCACTATCCGCCTCAAATTCACTTGCGACATAGCATCGTCAAAGAGGGTTACCAGCAAATGCCCTGTCTCAAAATTCTTGTGCCTAGGTTGTATTCTGAATATGAAGAAATGCAAGATTAGTGCTGATGTTAAATCAAAAGTATTGCTATATGAATATGAAGAAATGCAAGAAGCAAAATCAAAAGTATTGCTATAGTTAGTGAAAAAGATTGCAGCACATCTACATTCACAAGCCTAATTGGCAAATTTGCAATTACTAAACTTTAAACCACTAAACTTACATTTTTGATCGAATAAGCTTAGCAGGTGAGCCAAGTTATACTACGTATACTGGTATTGTTGCACTTAAGACCTACTTGATTATAAGAATACAAAAGATATGAGAAATAGAAGGTAGGCAATAGGTGAGTCCACACATTTAAAGTTTCATTGGTCAATGTCCACAGTATTTTGAAGTAATATCTGAAAAATTAACTACTAGTAAGCAAAAGTTTTGACATAGCAATACCATTTAAAAACAATGAGCAGGCTAGTTGAATTCAACATGCCTATGTAATACCAGTACCTAGAAGAACTACACAGTATACAAAAACTAAGTAGGAAGTGACTACTTCATGGATAATTTTTATGTTAAAGAAAATAAAGCAAAAATGTGATATATTTATCAGCGCATTTTATATTTACTTTTTTAAGGGTTAAGAAAAGGGTTTGAGTTAAGCTTTGGGGTTACCATAGTTTTAGAGTAAGAATTTGGGTTTGGGTAGATTTGGGTCAGAATTAATAACAAAGGTAAAAACTTTTGGTGAAATAAACTATGACATTTCATTGTCATAACACAGTAAGCGTCACAATCCAAAAATTGCAAAAACTAAATGTTGTAAAACAAAAATTCGTATGGAAACAAAAAAACACAACTTTCTAAAATTTATAACATGTCAAAAATAAACAGTTTTAGCGACACTAGTCAGTTGCTCTTGTGGTGACGACTGTTGACTATGAAGATGTTAGTGACAGTGCTATGTATACAGAGGTGGGCACTTGCACCACAATAGTGGTGGCGCAACTATTTCACTTGCGATAGCGCTTGCGCCGCAATTATTTTTAAACAGTTGTGCTGACGCTAGCGGCGTTTATGAATCCGTTTATGAATGATTGTTTTTCAATCAAATGTAATTAAAGTTAACAAAAACCATTGACGAGGTACATAGACGTGACCAGGATTTTTGATTGGGGGGGGGCAAACCACAAATTACATGTTAAGACGTCATTAGAATTTTTCGAAAGGATAGACTTTTTACGAAACAAACGTACTGTAGAATGGAGGATCAGTAGCCGGGGCTTGGGTTAGCATGTAACCTGGGTTTCGCTAAAAACAAGGACTTGAACCTACAGTTAAAAAGATTTCCAAAATTGTCTAAGTTGGGAGACGTGGTAAGCAAAGTAGTTTTGTCCAAACGTATCACAGAGGGGGTCTAGGGGCGGTTGCTAGGCGACTTTTTGGAATTTTTTTTTGGAAAAAATAACTATTTTAATACCATTTGGATCACATTTTACACGCTTTTAGAGTCATTTAAAATACGTAACTAGATTTTTAAGCTTTGAAAGCCAGTTGGAACAATCAAGTTGGTGAGTCTTCCCCTTCCTTAAAAATCAAGTCCAAAACACATTTAAAATCTTGAATTTGGGGGTTAGATTTAGTAAGTGACTTGGCCCAGGTTGGAGAAGCAAAGTATATTGCCTCCTGCAATATTTTTAGCAGTAATTAATCAATCGATCATTTGCCTGGAAATTTTTGTTTTGTCATGCATACAGGTTATTCATTTAAATTGGATGGGAAAAATTTGATTTGAGTGGGCCCAGGCCACCTACCTGGTCGTTAATATTAGTCTGTTGTACATGTACACTGTTGTGCGGGAAAATGCTTAAAGAAACTGAAAAAAGCATAACGCTTCAATGTTGTAATTATTTTTATCATTGATTACCAGAGGTGGAGTTGAGGACACAAGGCTCGATGCCAAGGACACAAAAAACATCCGAGGCTACGGCTAAGGACAGCCCTTCCGAGGACAGACCCTCTTGAAACCAAGGGCAAGAACCAAAGGATGCAGGTGTAGGTGTTCTTCAAAATAAAAATAAAAAAGGTCTTCAAGAAAATTTTTCAAGCGATCTCAAAAAAAAGTCTTCAAAAAATTTTTTTCAGACGATCTCCAAAAGAGAAAAACAAAAAAGGTCTTTGGAAAGTTTTCCGCAAGGTTTCTGGCGTTTTCCAACAAAATTTTAACCATTCAAAAATAGTGCTGTCCTCGAGCGGAGGACAGAGCAATTTTTAAGGACTTGACCTTCGAGGCCAGGGCTAAGGATTTCAAAATGTGTCCTCGAGGACTCCACCTCTGTTGGTGGCATTTCAATTGCGGAGGGGGCGGTTTTGCCTCCCCCTGGCTACGCCTATGACGAGGCAGGTTCATAAACGCTTTGTCATAGGAAATTTTATTTGTCTACTGCTTACAATACTTCTATTGGATTTACAGCAGGAGTCATCTTTCGCTGAAACGTTTCTCTCTAAACTATTTTTTGCCGACTTTTCAACAAAAACTCCTAGTAAGTAAAAAGTGGTTGTAAAATCAAATTTTAAACAGAAAAATTGTTTTTTCAGAAATACGCTAGTTGTTTTTAAACAATCTTGAACTTGCTTTGGGCATTAACTGCGTTACTCGCGACAGTCCTTTTTTACCGTACTTCAAAAACAAAAAACAACAAAAACTATTGATTACAACTTTTTTGTTAGTCAAGAAAACTTGAAAGATATTGCAAACAGAGGTGACAGCATTGGTAAAGCTCTTATAAGTAATCCTTATACGGTTCAATTGTTTAAACAAAAACAGGATGGGTTTTTAGCGTGCTCCATTTGTCAGAGAGTGATGCTAATTGCTCCAGAAATAAAATATGTATCAAGTCAAGTCATGTTTTTATTTTTGTGTGCAAGTAAAATATTACGGTAACAGAAATCACATACTCAACAATGTACGATAATAATAAACAAGGCTCATGTACATCTTAAAAATCAGTTTTCACGACAAGGAAGCTGCGAAAAGACCTTATCGGTCATCGAGTCAAACAGCCACCCAGATGCCAACATCTCATAACTTTTGATAATAAATAGAGGTAATAAAAATACATGAGAAAGAGTGAGTTATATTATTGAAATGATTCAACAAGTTAGGTTGAAATTCTAAATTCTAAGACTAGTATGATTCCACAAAAAAGTTTGTAAAGGATTTCCTTGAAGAGCCATTAGAAAAAAACAGTGGCTCCAAAGTCGTTCGCTTATCACCACATGCAGATTGCCGACTTTATTAGTGGAATTTTTTAAACAGCGCAGTTCCTTGAGTGTGAGTGTTGAGAGTATTTTTTCATTAGGTATAAAGATGTTCTTTGCCCAAAGAGGTTAAGCGATGTGCATTTTCAAATGCTTGTATTTTTTAAAGGAAATCAATAATTTTTTGTTTACTAATTTGGTATAGCATGCATAATTTGTTTTGAATATTAGCTTCGTATCATAACCGAGAGAGGTTTGAGCAGTGAGTCAATGAGAATTATACATTTCAAAACGTCACCCTTGCTCTTGCAGCGCAATTATGTTTTGGGACTAGCGGAAATGCTTGCGACGCAACTTTTGTGACTTGCGCTGCGCACCTCTATATGTATATTTGATTGACTGCACTACGTTGCAACATTGACAAACAAAAGAGCTAAAAGATTAAACTCAGTCACTACAAATTTTTGTCATAGTATTTACACCTTTATTCACCAAGTTGCTTTAGCCTGTAGACAGCAAAGGGACCTTTTTATTTATCAGCCAAGCTACCACCTTCCCATCAGACACACATGAGGCACGGTGAAATCTTCACAATGCTCTTTTCATTGCTAAATGCCAAGCAGGAAAGCTGCACATAACAGTTTTTCCAAAATCAAAAAGCAGAAAATAAACAGAAAAACTGCATATACAATACCTGATATTATAATATCAACTAAAATACCTGTAAGGCTGATGAGGCTTAAGATAACCTTTTATTATATTTGGTTCAACAATGCACTTAGGAACATGCTTGTGAGTATTTTTCCAGGTATGGTAAAGACCTATGTCTTTGGGGCCTGCTTCACTGCCAAACTGACAGACACCATGGGAGCCACCACAAGAACAAGGAATATCTTTCCAGTCACCAAATAAAAATGAATGTGCAGTGCTTTTATAGTCATTGAGCTTTTGTAAGGTAGCATCCAAAAACCCTAAAACAGATAAAAATAAAAATAAATTAATGTAGGAGCATTAGGGTAATAGTAGTAGTAAAGTATTAACCAAACATTTTTGATTTAGGTCTCAATATTATACAAGACCACATTTTTTCAAATCAAATCTTTCATAATACTCAGTTGCTTACTATCTCTCTAACCATTATATAAACTGAATTTTATTAGCAAATCAGCATTTTTATTGAGCACGCACTGACTCGTTAGAATTTCCTATTGTTTGCAATAAAAAAATTTCTGATTTTTTATGGCATGACAATTCAACAAAACCTAAGAGGAAACACTGCTCGAGTGCTTGCTGTATTACGCCCAAACATGTAACAAGTCAAAATTAATCTTTGCATCATTGAAACCGGGCAATACAACTCCTTTTGAAAAATATCACAGCATTTGGGAGTTGTTGGCAACACTGTGTCTGATTTCACCTGCCCAATTGAACCTATAACCAAGAGCTTCAGAGACAAACACATTACCCCTCAACCAACTGGCCGGAAACATCAAATAAGCTCATACTATAACTGATAATAACTGATATGGTAGCCTACTACAAACACTGAAGTGGGGCTTTCATACCAGTAGGTAGTATACCACAGACTAGGCTATTCAACTAGCCAGAAAGCAAATCTACTAAACAGATATAACTGGATATCTCTAAGATGCTGGTAAGTCAAATAACATAGAATGACCCTGCTCCTCAAAACCAGTAAAAAAGAATGAGACAAACCAATCACTAATCATAAAATTGTGTAGGAAAAAAGTTTGAAGCGTCTGTGCACATTGTATACTTGATACTGTACATTGCGTACCCATACTGTAACCAGTAGGCTACCAGTGTACTGGAACATGCAGGTTTATTTTTAGGAAGTGGCTAGTGTTACGTCACGTAATGCCTATAAAGAGAATATGAGAGCAGAGAATAAGTGCTCATTTACTCTTTCTTATTTTTTAAATTTTCGTTAGGGTTTAGGTTAGATTTTGAGCTTGGATTAACGTTAGGGTTAGAGTTTGGGTTAGGTTTAGTTTGGGGTTAGCACCAGCATGGCAGTTTTCTTATTCTCACGTAACGTAACAGCAGCCTCTGCTTGGTTTTTTGCCAAGCCAACTTACTGCAATGGTTTTAGATTAAGATTGTCACAGTTACATTTAAGATCCACAACGTGCAAGCATAGTACAGTACCGGTAGGTAGCCTGGTCAATGTGCACTAAATGATTCAGCCCTCTTTCACAATTTTATGCTGTATGACATCAAGTGTTGAACAGTCAGCAGTAAGGTACCCGTACAGGGTAACCTAGGCTATATGGTAGCCTATACCGGTATACTATACAGGCTGACAACAGTACCTAACAACATAGGTGGGCACAAATTCGTTAATCCGTTACAATAATAACGAAGCTAACTTTTTCATTAACTTGTTAATTTGTTGAAAAGTTTTTTTATGTTAACGGACTAAACTAACTTCCGCTAAGTTACGTTAAGGTTTTCAACGTTAATTTCTTGCACCATTCATTCATCGTACCGATACAAACCAGTTTGCACTGGTAACACTAGTTGTGTATTAGCACGAGTTTTATCAGAAAAAAAAGGGAAGAAAAAAGCTCTTTTATATGGAAAATAACAAGCTGCATCCTCATATAAGTCTATTAATTATCACCACTCGCAATTTCCCTACACTTTCCATTTGCAGCGTCATTAGTGCATTTGAACCTTTTTTATCTGAAAATTAAATTACACCGCAAAGTGTACCGCAACTTCCAAAACACAAAAAGACCACCATACTGGTAGCAATAAATTTTTCCTTACAATCACAGCTCAACAGTGTCATTACTGTTACGTGTTCCAGAAAACGAAAAAAAATATAAGCTACACTCAAAATATTAGTGAATTAACGGACTTCATTAACTTTCGTTAATTAAAGCTGAAAATAATGAATCAACTTCAACGGAGGTATGAAGTTTGTTAACAGACTAGTGGTTAAACAAGCAAACCTTTTGCATTAACTTGCCCACCTACGCCTAACAATCATACCTGGCTTACGAGCCCACTTAAGACTTTGGTTTCTGCTTCTGGCTTGCCTAAAGGCCTTAGAGTTAGACAGTAGAGGTACCTCAGAGCTGGATGGCAAGATTACTGATAGGCTACTCAACCATCAGAGCACTTTCAAGATATTCTAGCCATTGCAATGCACATAATAATAAAATTAATAGAATGCTAGGGATAACAATAGCTATAGGTAATTTATCCATTAGTCCACTAAATTTCAATTATACTGTAGAACTAGCCTAGTATTATTCAATTATACTGTAGAACTAGCCTAGTATTATAGAGTAGGCATATAGTCACTACAGTAGGTCTAGTTCAAACTTGAAATAAAACTCACCTTTGCTTGTATTTATACTGGTACTTCTGTTTAGTTTATTAATGTTGTCCTCTTTCTGCAGCTTTCTTCTGGGATTTATCCAATTCACGCTGGTTAAATTTGAAGGATACTGCTTAGCTTGTTCAATGAAAAAATTGGAATTGCCAGTATCCCTCCCAGACATTTTGATGAACTATTTTGATGATTGAAAGCATAGAAAGCTAGATGATATTGGAAACGAAGCTACCTGTCAGCCTGTATCCAACCTAACCTTTCCCGAACACAGGTACCCTTAAGCCTCCATCAACAACTCTAATAAGCTAGGCCTATTGCTAGAGCAAACGCAAGTCGCGAAGTTGGAATTGGAAACTTCAAAAACTGCGCCGGATATTTGCGCCAATTATAGATATTTAGCTTGCACTTTCGGCGTGTTGCAATGTGATCATGAATGGTTTAGCGAATGGTTCGTCTTTTTTTGGAAAATCTTTGTTAGGTTAGCATGTAATATGGTGTTTTTGTATGAGTGTTTTTTTTCAGTTTTCTAATAATATTTTACACTTGTAGGTTCTGAATTTATAGAGGTATTATCTTAATGTCATGGCATAATTTCAACAATTGTTACGTCAAAATTTGCTTAATTGTTATGTTAGGGTACACTATATTACTTTTATGAAAGTTCCTCATTTGCTAGTTTGCCTTTAAACTGTTTACATACCATCTTAATATTTTGCTCTGAAGAGAACCAGAAGAATGGTCGAAAACGTTTAGCATTTAATAACGACTGATGTCAGTTTCTAAAATTTTGTCTGTTGCTGCAATATGGCTCATAAATATTTTATTTATGAATTGAAAACTTTCGCGCCTGGCCAACAAAATCATTTTTTGCTGAAATTTTTCACTTTTTCTCACCGCGACCATCGTCACTAAATACTGACTATGCTGCGACCAAACCTTTGAAAGAAGTCTTCACTTGTCTTTTTGATGTATGTCTCAGTTAATTTCTTTTTTTTCGAGTTGAAGTTGTTTCAATATTGCCAGATTTGCAAAGTTTGCATTTTAACTAAAGCTATTAAAAGCGATTTTGATTGTTGTAATTTGAAAAAAAGTTATGTTGATTTAATCCTCCTAATTTTGATATATTGATAACTTTAATTATTCATAAAGTAGCTTTGTTTATCTGTAATTTTTGTTTGTTTATAAAATGCCTTTATTCTGATTTATTGATAAACGAAAATTAAATTTATGACATATATGACAGCATAAATCTCCAGAGGTGGAGTCGAGAACACAAAGCTCTAGGCCAAGGCCAAGGAAACAAAAAAAGTCCGAGGCCAAGAACAGCTCTTCTGAGGACAGACCCTCTCGAGGCCAAAGACAGGAATGTTCGAGGCCTAGGACCAAGGACACAGGCGCAAGTGTTCTCCAAAGAAAAAAAGGTCTTCAAAATTTTATTCTGGTGTTCTACAAAATTTTAACAATTAAGAAAATACTGCTGTCCTCGAGCCGAGGACAGGGCAATTTTCGAGGATTTGAGGCTTGGAGGACAAGGCCAAGGACTTGACCTTCGAGGCCAAGGCCAAGGACATCAAAACGTGTCCTCGAGGACTCCACCTCTGCAAATCTCCGCGGAGTTTTGTTTCGACTATCCGGCGCAGTCTCGCCGCTTGTTCTTACTTCTAATTCGAGGCGGGGTTGTGACCAAAATTGGCGCCAATTTCGATTGGCAGTTTCAACTGCCAATCGAAGTTGGCGTTTTAACAACTGCCAATTTTGTTGGCAGTTGGCACTGCCAATCAAAATTGGCGTTTTAGCAACTGCCAATTTTGTTGGCAGTTGGCATTGGCAGTTGAGCATTGGCAGTTGGCAGTTGTGCATTGGCAGTTGGCAGTTGAGCATTGGCAGTTAGCGCTCGGCAACTACCATCAAAAAGGTGGCGATTGTTAAAACCAATAATTGAATGGCTGTTCTATTGACAGGTGATCCTGCTAATTGGCAATATTAAACTTTGTAATGACATTTTATTTGCTTTTGAGAAAGTATTAATATGAATGCATGAAAAGAAGATATTTTGTAGACCCCTAAAAGTTTTAAATGAATGTTTTAATTAACTTAATTTAACATGAAAATTATTAGGTCAGATGTGTTTTAAAACTGCAGAAATTGTTGTTTTTATCACCTGCCACCTTTTTGGTGGTAAGTGAGGATTGTTGTCATCACAGATCATGCATTGATGCATATTAATAATACCTATCATTTACCAAATTTGAAATGCGCCACATTTGGTATGGTACACCCAGTAAAATAGCCTATTAGTATTAGATGTTACTGTACCAGTAGGAAATAGAATGCTTTTGCAGGTGTAATCAGACTCATTCTGGAATAAACACGCTTCGGGGTGGAAAAACAAAAATATTCACATTAAACGATTACAGATTCTGAGATTGTATTAGTAGGCTAAATGATCTGATGATAACCAAAAATAAAAGTTTAAGGCTATATGTCCAATTTAGACACCGTTACTTTTGAAAAATCTATTTTCTTTGATTCCTACAATATCAAAAACTTTAATTACGGTAAAGAATTTATGACATGTTCATATAAGAATCACAGGGAGAGCACGAGCTAAATGCATGTGCGACACATTGCTTAGTAACTGAACACTTAACTAAAATTAGCATATTAGAATCATTAAAATTTCATTCAATGATTGTCAACCTAAAACTATAGGTTTTTGTGTTTCGACCAGTAACTTGGGCCATCTTTACGGCCAGCATTTAGAAGCATAAGGTATTCATCTAGACAATTTATTATTGTAATATATAGTGCGATTGAGCTATCGCGACGTGTTTCGACCTTGCTCAAAGGTCTCATCAGGCGAAAAGAATAACACAATATATTTAAACATGCAATGATATAAAACTGCGATTAAAATTTGGACACAAAAATTGGCAGCAATTTTAAAATCATTGAAATTGTAAACATGCACTCATATAAATCTGCGATTACCAAATTTGGAAATAAAAATTGCATCAATAAACACATCTGCTTTGTCTATGCAAAGTTTATAATGACGTCAAACAACTTATGACATGTTCCTATAAAAATCACAGGGAGAGCACGAGCTAAATGCATGTGCAACACATTGCTTAGTGAATTACGGTACCGGTACTTTAAAAGGTTAGCCTATTGTGATTAGTTGGAGTTCTAGCAAAGGTAAAGTCCTTTAAACACTAAAGGTGTGTTTACACTGGATGTGAAGCAAAGGTTGGCAAATCTGAAATGTCGCCAACTTTTGCATTTTGTGAATGGTTGTCCATGACTAACATCACTCTCAAAGGTTGCCAGCCTTTGCGATTGCTAATGTTTGCTTTATACATCAGGCCAGCTCTGATAACCTGCTTTTTCATTGGATTCAATTTGCAGGAAGCGTTGCATGCTTTAGTTTTGAAGTGGTATTCTGTATTACTCATTAGAGCTATCATAGACTACCATATGTTTTGTCATAGTGTACTCGAACGTGAGGAAAGTTGAGTTTGTGTTATTGTAGGCCTAGTACTGGTATGCTATCACATCATAATCATGAAGGAAAGAGTTTATAGTACTAGTTGCCTTAATACCGAAACAAATTAAACATGTTAATTGTTATGGTACCAGGATACAGGATTGAGCTTAAACAGTTGTTTGTCTTAGCTGGTTAGAGCTGTTTGTGAAGATTCCCGTTAGGGATGTCTATTTCAAAATATCGAATCCTACGGAACTGGATCCTATTTTGAACCGGTTCCGTTTTTAGGATTCGGTTTAGGTGTGAAGAAAAACTGCAAGCGATTAATCTTTTCAGACGTTGCACATCAGCATGTATGTATAATGCCAACGATGCTGCACTACACTGCTACATGTGGTCTAATCGCATGTCTTGATTACTATGCAGGCACACACTTGCGGTCTTGATTAATGGGCTTACCTGTTGGAGCCTTGAATATTCTGCACTACAATAAAGCTTTATTGAACTCCCTTTAAACACTGGCATAGCAAGGAAAAGAATTGAGGGAGGCCATGAGTGTGGAATGTACTGTTTGTACATGTTTTGGAGTTTATTTTTTCCTCTGTTTGTAAGATTTAAGAGGGTCATGCCTCCTTTTAGACCCTGAAACGCCACTGCCTGTACATGCTTCGGTTTCTTCAGGCCAGCAACTAGAAGCAAGTGCTTAGGGGGGGCAAAATTATTATAAGAGGGGGAGCAAATTAATATATATGCCAGTATATATACACTACACACATATTATTGACTGATTTTCTTTTGGAGGGCTAAGCCCCCCTCTTTGTGGGCCTGTTTTCTTTCCCCAAAATCAACTAGAAATGACGGTTAAAATTAAAACGAAAAATTCAGAGAAACTGATGAAGCATTGCAGAATGAGAATATCCCATTGTCATTTGATTTATAGTGCTGGAATCCTTTTACAGGCTATACATTCATTAGAAATGAAACAAAATGTTGGACTTTTTTTGTTTGCAGTAGTTGAGCTGTTAAGTGCTGAATTGATATCAAAATAGTACTGACAGCCATTTTATAGATTTAGGATTCGGTTAAGAATTTGGAATTCTGGATTTGAAAAAAAAAGATTCTGAATTATTCTGGAATACATACCGGTTAATTGTTCTGAAATGGACATCCCTAATTCCCTTTGCCAATGTTATAAGTGAATCTGAAAGTTGAATTTGTCATCAATTATGTATATACTGGTAGTGAAGTTTTTGCAGTTAGTTTGAGAAAAAGTCAGCCTCTGAAATTATGTTCAGTTATTTATTTGCATATTGATAGTTCTGTGCAAAGTTGGAATTTAACCCCTAAATCAAAATTTTATTAATAAAGTGAGTATTATAATTAAATAAAAGAAAATACATAAAAATAATATTCGGCTTATTTAATTTCTGTAGTGGACTCCTACTGACAGCAACAAACTCCGCATCTCAAAGTCAGCTCAAAAAGGATACCAAAGCAATGATAATGACCTGTTCAAATTCTGTTGAAAGATCAAGTATTGTTATGAGAAATTAGAACAAATTTACAGCCTTAGCTGCCTAGATATAGTTGATGATATTCAAACTTAGCCTGGCATTGTATTTAGTTTTCCTAAAGGCTAACAAGGTAAAATACTGTAGGCCTACTAACTTGGCCAGCTTAAGTTGGATAGCCTAAGGCTATCCTGCATCTAACAATGCCAAAATTCTATTCTTGGCACTGATACTGGATACTCTGCAAAATCATATACAGTAAATATAGGCCTACTGTTTATGTCATTTTCAAACAAACTTCAAGTGCAACTCTACAAATCCAGTCTGTCATTTAGTATTAATATCCTTTAAGATTGAGTATCCTATTCAATAATTCAATATTCAAATTAATAAGCCTACAAGCAAGAGAAGTTGAGCAACTGCTTACAAAAGTTTGACTCTTTGCAAGTTGTTGATGACGTCACATTTTGGTTGCTTTGTGTCTTAAGCGTATCTTTAAGCCTTACAGTATTAAAATTTGAATTTAAAAGGTATTAACAGCCACATGCTATTTTTCACTTGCATCTGTGCTATGGTTTAGTTAGGCCTTGGAGCTCAAGTTAAAAAACTTACTGTAGCAGTACTTAAAAAAACTATGTAGCCTATTTTGCAAAATGAGGCTAGAAAAATTGTAGAATAAGTTATCTACTATGATCAAATATCACAATTTTATGCAAAATTGTATACCCTTGAAGTTACAGTAGTTTGTAGGGTCTTTTTAGACCGAAAAAAAATCACTATTTGCATGTAAAATGAAAATGCTGCCAGATCAATCTGATAACTACCTCATTGAAGCGAGTCGGTTGTACAAAAAGTATGCAAGAGCAGTGTTTCCTCTAAGCGCAAAAAAGGGCAAAATATTTTTCGGTATTTTTGCACACATTTTTCACAAGGGCAAAACAGCGTTTAATTCCAGTGTTTTTTATCTTCACAAGCGTGAAATGACATTTAATTTCAGCGTTTGTTTTTTGTCAGAGCCCCAAAAATTGCAGAAAGTATCGGATCTGCACCACAATGACCTTTTTTTTTTTGAGATCGCTTGCCAAATCACAGAAAAAATCGGTTTGCTGCACGGCATGATGACCTTTTTTTTTCTTTTTGGAGATCGGTATTTTGTAGCATCACAAAGCCAAAACTAAGGCATATTTGCAAAAACTTTTGGACACTTTCGCACTTTTTCTGGCACCTAAGCAGTAGAGGAAAACTTAGAGGGAACACAATACAAAAGTTTGATTTTTGCAAATAAGTTTTGATTTTAAGTATTATTATAATTTAACTTTCAAATGGTTTTAAAAAAGTGAGAAATGTTATCAAAATCACATTAAAATGGTTACTTTGTTTTGCAAAATCACAAAATTGCTCAAGTTTCATTACTTCCACAAATTCGTAGACTTCTCTAAAACTAGGCTACTAAATTTTTATCATATATATTGTTGTGAAATATTTTCCCTTGATCCAACATTGAACAAATCGCTGTTTTCTGAAACAAAAAACAGCGTAGTGGCACTGGTAACATTGACCTGTGACCAACAAATAGAGGCTGCTCTCCAGAAAATATGCCATCGACACCTTCAAGTACAACTATACCTATACCAATGGGCCTACTTCAATGTTTAGTGACGGTAAGTTGCGTGAAAGAATGCCATCATGTTGTAACTATTTTGTAGTATGTTTGTGTAGCCCAACTGCAATGTGTGGCAATGCACATTTCAGACTTCAATGCGTTCAATTTTTGCTTTAAAAAATTTCAAAACGTTTTAAAATTTGTTGATAATTTTTTTGTGATGCGACATGGAAAAAGCATTTCATTTAAATGCTATATCAAATATTGTGAAAGAATTTACACTTAATCAAGTACTGGTATAGGTGTCAATTATGGGGGGCCGAAGGGTGGTGCCCTCTCAGGTCTCACTGAAGGGGGCAAAACATGTCTGACCCCCTTGGTTTTCTGGCAAGTAATACCCACTTGGCAACAAGAAATCCGAAATTACGGACTGAGATAGATCCAAAATGCGGCAAAGACTTTTTTTTGGTTTTACCTGAATTTGGGGGCAAAATTCCGGACTGAAATAGAATTATTAAATTTAACCAAAGTTTTTAAAAACATTTCGTCCTCTTGAAATTTGCTTAATCCACAAAGAATCGACGCCTATGAGTACTGGAATAGATAGTGAAATGCTGTTTTGTATTCGTTAAAGAAGCTTGGTGTTGGAGTTTTATGAGGTGATTCTAACAGTGTAAAAGAGTAACGTGTGATTTTGCAACACTCAACGAGCTGTCTAAGAATAACTAATTGCACTTCATTGCAAAAGAAAAATCCTTATCACTATCCGTGAGCTTGTGAGATCTTCTTTTGCCTACCTTTTAAGCAACATATCAAAAATTGATGTTCATTAGGTTGAGGCTATTGTATCAGGTTATTGCTGTCAGAGATGTTGCGAGAAGACTTAAGGTCAGCATTAGGCATTTGGAAATAATGTGTTTTGTAATGGTGTCTTACAGTTTGGATAAAGCCACATTCACATTATTGTAAGATACCACCAAACCCATCTTTTCTTGACCATGCTTTGTTTAAAATGATTTATTTTATTAGAACTGTTGTACATCCATGTTATCCTCCGTAACAAAAGTACTAAATAAGTAGCCCCTACATCCAACAAAAATTCATATGGATGATTTTGATTTCAAAATTTGACAGCAGATATTACTGTGTTTGAAATTTGTAACATTATTCTATTTGCAAAAGATGCTGTTCCCTGCGATGACAATTGTTCTTCAAAATCAACTGGCAGAAGTCATTACCATTGAAAATTTTGTCAGTGCACAATCGATCGCCGATATTTATACATTGAATCAATTTCATGGTAAGAATGTAAATTAAAACAGAAGTTTTTATTGTAATATTATTGCCTATTGCAGGAGTTCTCAACTTTTGGTGTTATGGAGCCCTTGAAGAGGTTGACTATTATTTATGGAGCCCCACAATAAATTTCTAAATAAAAACAAAAAAGTAAACGAATACCTTGCAGAACTCCTGGGTTTCTCTAGTGGAGCCCTGGGGCTCTGTTCAGAGCACTATGAGAACCTATGGCCTATCAAATGTTAGCAACTTTGTTTAATAATATGTTGAGAGAATTTTTCACACAATTTACAAAAAAACTTAATAGTCGAAAGCTACAGCAGTACTTTTCAATCTATTTATGCAGTAACCTTTTTTTTCACCACCCAGTAAATCTATTGGCCTTTCTAAAATTCGGTTCTATTCTAACAGTATGGATGCATTGCTATAAAAAGCATACAAATTTTCAGTACTGATTGCATGGCAGTTTTATTTAATTTTATTAAAAACAGTAAAGCCCTAATTTTAAATTTATCCAAAGTAAATTTAAACTACCAAAATTTTTTAACGTTTCGGACTTGGCTATGTTCATCATCAAAAAAATTTGAAAAAGATTTTATTTCTATTTGAATAAGATTTTATTTTTACTGATGATGGACATAGCCAAGTCCAAAACGTTTAAAAATTTTTCTATTTTGAATCAGGCTTTACTGTTTTTAATCGTAAAAATTTAGATTACATGTGTGTGATTTTCACAGCACCTACAAATAGTGCTCAATGCCAAAGCGAAGCTAGTTGAAACTATTAAACATGAGCTTGATTGTGTGACCAATGATTTTTGGGACTGATGCTGTTGTTATTTAAACACAAGGTTTTAGTGCGCGTGATAGTGTACGTATTTTATAATATTTAAAGTAAATTTGTGGTAATGTTCTTATTTGTTTTATTTAGTACATACATCTACCATCGAAACACATTGCAGTGGTTGATCCGTTTAGATCTAAATTGGAGAATTCTGCAAGTGCGTCTGTCGCTTTCAGGTAAACTCTAATATATATGTTGAGGCCCAAGTTTTTGGAAGGATTTATTAATTTTCAAGGTCGAATGTTGCTTCAAAAGTAGTAGCATGGCTTAAACTCTCAAGGCCTAAGAATAGCATAAAGTTATTATTATGAAACTTCTGGTTTATTGTTTAACTCATAGAAAGAAAATAGAAAAATTTCGCTTGATTGTTGTAGAGTACCATTTTGAAAGCATCGGACAGATAAAGCACACTGTATCTTATTTCTACTCGTTTTACGAGAAAATTTATTTTTTCTGGCTGATGTTATTCAATTTGTCAATTTTCAGTAATTTTCTGCAATTAAGGTCTATTGACGAGGAGCTGAAGGAAGTAAATTGGCAGCCGGTGATAATATCGCACCCACAGCAGCAAGACGGCTGAAACTGCGGAATATATATGTTGGAGGTAACTAAGATGTAGCGTGATCACTGGTCATGAAGCAGAGCGCCCCCCAAAATTAATTACTTTGATTGGCCTGGTAACAACAACAGATTTAAATGTTTTTTCAAAGTTGGATTGTCTTGGAAAACAGAACTGTTTTAGTCTTTCACTCATCCAGATATTTTCCGATGTTGTTTAGACCTATTTAAAAATATTATGTTGTTATGCAAACTGTACATGAAACGGCGATGAAAATCGTCCAGCTATGGTTAAGACTCCTGACTGAAAATGGCAGGCCTTTAGCCGTTTATGGTTGCAGACCAATCAAGTCCGTGTAGCAGTAGATCAATGCTCTCATGCCTGTATTGAGAGGATAATGGATGTTTGCATAATCAAAAAGGTTTGTGTTTTATAGATTGCGAGAAATTTTGCTGAGCGAGTTGTCAAAATTTCCAATGCAAGTCTGCTTTGGAAACACTCAACCATACTTGCAATAGCTCAGATTACGATATGCATGCCGAATATTGGCTACATCAGGTAAATAGAATAGGACGCATTGTAAAAATGAGACAACGAAATTAAATCTTTGGTATAATGTAATACGGCGTTTAAACAGAGTAATTTCGGATCCACTGCAAATGCGCCAAATCGCATTTCGAGCCTGCATTAGCGCTTTTCGTACTTAAAACTATAGGCCTTAAGCGCTAATCGTGCGGAGAACAATATATCATTTAAAAGTAATGAATCAAGCTTACGAAGACTAAAAAAGAAAGTAAAAGGCGAATAATTGTTTAATTTTTACGATTCGGACTGTTTTCTGTTGTTGATTTGGTAAAGAATTGCAAAACCATATTTTAAAAAAGTTTTGAAATAGGGGCGGTGGAATATATGAACAACTATATAGAACATCAAAACAACTATAAAGTACGTTACGAAAAGTATACTTATGGTGTAGTTTGCGATTCAAATCTGTTTGTTGCGTAGGGAATTCAGAAAATTAATTGTGGTAATGCAAATACATTTAACTGCTTTCGATAGTAAGCAAATAAGCATTAACTAAGCTAAAAATGCGAATTGCAAAATCGAAACTAATCTACGGATAGTATCACATATTTTAAATCTTTGCCAAAGCTATATGCTGCGAAAAATGTAGAACAAACCAGCGGTAAACTTGACTTAATCCGGTAATATCGAAAAGTAATTTTTGGGCAAAGGAATGTTTTGCCGTCATTTCGTTGTTTCAAAAGTTTGCTTAAACACTACATAAGTTTTTTGGCATTTGTTGTTAATACTCTATATCCCATCAGTTAAACATCTAAACTTGCGATGTGGCATTGAGCTGTTGGAAACGTTACATTTGAATTTAGAGTTAAACTTAGAAAATGTTTTGCACGCAGAAAACACGGAGAACGACTGCTGGATGTGTCTCGACGGAAGATCGGGAAGGAAAGAATGGGTATGTTTCCCTGACTTCCTAAGGAAGTATTGAAGTACTGCAAAAAGTTTGTCCCTGGACTTCTCTGTGATAAGTCGATGGTGTAGTTTGCGATGTACTGGACCCGTGAACATGCCGACGTTTCTGGCAATGAACTGGCACTTTTTGATTCTGGCCGTAGTTTACTTCTCGCCGGTGGGATTTTTTCACATTGGCGAAATTGATCTTTTTTTTTTATAACATCTAGAAATGCAATACTTGCATGTCTATGCAAAATAAGATGGTTTTCTATGTCTTTGGAGGAAACTGGCATTATATTGTTCCGAACCATATGAACCTTCCAGACTTTACGGCCGCAACCTATTTTGTCTGTACACTACAGGTTAACTCTTCATGTAGTACCCCTGACCCTGTGATTCAGTTCCTGAACGGGAATATTGGCAAATGTTCTCCACGATTCCATCGCGCAGTAACAGCAGTAAATGATACGTATGTGGCGAATTTAATTCATCATCAAATTTGCTGGAAAAAAAGATCATGCACGAAAATCAACAGTGCTTTTGAATCAACAATTCCTTGGATCGTACATTAGTCCAAATGTCACATCAAAAATCTACGAAAAAGAACGTATTCTAGCATCAGATCCCTAATGATTTTGATACTGGTCCTTGTAAATAACGTGTAATTGTGTGTTCACTGTTTAATAACTGCTTTGTGAGAAATCTGTTTTTTGGAATTGCTTTGCATTACCGTTTGAAAGTCGACTTTTTACTTACCACCGTTAATGTTTTTTTATTGTTATAGTTTATTAGGTTAAATGCATGCGTGCGTTGGTATCATGCAGTGGTGTCGGGTCTACGACAACTGACCGCAACAAACTGACCGCGAACAACGCCGATTGGCTGAGACGGGCGATTTTTAAAAAATTTTACTATCCCCAGAGCCATCTTGCCCAAACCCTCTACTTTGTGGCGAAATCACTGCGACGAAACGGTTGGTTCGCGGACAGTTTGTTCGCGGTCAGTTGACTTGGCTCGGTTGGTGTCAGTGTTGTGAAGGTCAAAAAGGTGATATGGATGTGTCCTTAGCATCAACAAGGAGATGGTTAGTATAGATATTACTTAAACGAGGACTGAAGGCAAAATCAATGGGAGTGCTTCTTTTTTCGTGACCCAGCCGTTCCAGAGTTATTCTACTTCAAACACGATGTAGAGGCCTTTAATGTTACAATTTATATTGGCAACTCTGACGTTGATAGCATTAGCGATGCCATCCCAGTTCTAACGTAACGCAATGCCGCAATTAGGCTACTGCATTGAGTTGTTTCGCTGCACACTAATCAGTTTGATCTTATGGGCACAACAGATCCGAGCTGGTACAAAGTAAAGGCTGTTTGGCGGACATGACTAAAAGGCAGAAAAGTAGGAAAAGGCGGTTGCAACCCTGACCGCCCTTTAGCACGATTTCCGCCTTTTCCTACTTTTTCGCCTTTTGGTATTGTCCTTGTTTGGCAGCCTAGCGATCTTAGTAAAAATCAAGGTATTAGATACATTTCAGTCTAAGTCATAGCCTAGCGTAGTAATAAGGCTTTTATTACTAGGCTATGAAGTCAGACTGAGAATAAGACTACCAGTACCCGAGTTTGTTGTATTTGGTCACAGTATTTTGTGACCCTAGATTTCTAGAATGAATTTTTCCAATTAAGTTGCCAACAATGGCCTACTAGCCTTACTTGTACTTGTTCTTAAACGTTTGTTACCTAGGCTACTGTATTTTCTCTTTTTTCCAGCTCGAATCTGTTTTACTGACAAAATCAAGCTGATTAGAGAGCAGCGAAGCGGCTCAATGCAGTAGCTAAATGCGGCGTTGCTTTAGGTTAGAACTGGGATGGCGTCGCCAATGCTATCAAGGCCAGGGTTGCCAATAAAATTAAAATCAGAGTGGCCCCTACCGGCCCGACGTCGTGGTTGAAGTAGAATATCTCTGGAACGCTTGGTCAAGAAGGATGGAATCGACGCCAATCTAGTCTTATGCGATTTGCCTAACTTAAGATATACCCATTGATTTTGCCTTCAGACCTCGTTTAATTTTAATTCGCAAAGTTTAAAGTGTTATGTATGTTTATATTTCATTCAGCGATGTAGCCTTAATTCAGGGGCGTCCAACTTTTTTCAGTCGCGGGCCAAATTTGCTGTTTCAAAAGTTTCGTGGGCCAAAATTTAGTCTTACTTTATCTTCTTCTTCGCAAACTAAAGTCTTCCGATGGATTTCGTGGTGATTTCCGAAAAAAAAAAGGTCTTCACTCAGATTTGATCGTTTTTCCGGCCAAAAACTAGGTGAAGACCAAAAAAAAAAGGTCTTCACTCAGGTTTTGATCGTTTTTTTCTGCCATAGAGCAAGTGAACACACACACAAAAAAAAGGACATTCCGATGGATTTTGTGGGATTCTTCTAAAAGCAAGTACAAAAGAAATTAAAGGACTCGTTTCTGCAACTCACAACGTCAGCGCGGAAGTATCAATCAAGCAGTCGATGCAGAAACCTTTGGCGCGAGCCACTTTAAAACCTTTGGCAGGCCACTTGTGGCCCGCGGGCCGCGTGTTGGACGCCCCTGCCTTAATTGATGGGTTCCGATCAAGTGTATATCAAAAATTAGCTTTTTTGCTTGCTGTGACTACTCTGCCTACATAGTTTCTATCAAGTTATTCGGTGAACATTTGTTTAGAATGAAAGGTGTTTAGTGGTGTCAGAAAGCTAGAAAAGTTGCGGAGAAATATTGTGCAATTTGACGTAATTAGGCTACGGCATGTTTACGGACTTAAGCTGATTCCAAATGCATGAACGTAGATTGGCTTGCAATTATAGATGCAACTGAAGAAGTGAACTCCGATTCAATTCCAAAATTTATTGATAAGTTTTTAGTTTGTTTATTTTTTGCGAAACCATCCTTTTATTGAGGTTTAAAACAAAGCTGAAATTTACTTTGAAGAACTCAACGCATGAAACGATCTCATCTTTTTGTGTTCCATTTACATGTTACGTATAGAGCAACAGTTCACATTATGTTACGCCTGCTTATTGCCTAACATTAAAATAGCCGTATATCGAAGAAATAAAACAAAAGCAATCAAATGAATATTTGAAATATAGTTAGGTTATTTACCCCCTCAGTTGCATACTTTACGCGTATAACTGCAAGCCCGATCCTTTTTTGTGTTCCCTCACACTCATAATGCTTCCACAACAACTTTAGCGTAAATAATATTGCAATTACATGTTTATTTTAACACAGCTGTCTTGGCCAGGAGACTGCAAAGGGACCTTTTGCTGTTCGAGTCAAGCAGCAATTTATATAGCCACAAACGGTGGAGGTTTACAAGCAAATTCCTTTTTAACGCTACTAAGAAGCTGTGGAAGCCAATTTTTTTAGAGTTTAGATTTGACCCGACCGAGAATCTGACTTTAGTCTACCGTTTCAATAGAAGATTCTATCCTCTAAATATGTAAAACCGGAGAAAATGTCTATGTTTTAAACATTTTTTATTTTGGACAAAAGGTTATTCACCTCCACTTATTTTAGTTAATGAAAAAAATAGCAGAGTGTTTCAGAGAAATTCGTCTCTATGTTTTGGAATCATCTTGCAATTGCACTACCTATCACAAGCGTAGCCAGAGGGGGGCCCGCCCCCCCCAAGTTGAAGTGCCACTAATGATAAAAATGTGACAAAAATGCATATTGTTTCTTCGGTTTCAGTTCCTTGTATTTTTCGCATGTAAACAGTAAATAACAAAAATATTGACGACCACGGAGCCCCTCAATTCAGTTTTTGCCAACCAATTTAAATACTGTATATAACCCGGCTGATATTAAGGGTTTTTGTCCTGAAATTTGCTACCTTAGGCCCTTATCTAACCGTTTTATGAACTTAATGCATGACGAGGGTCGGATTTCCCATATGCCGCAGTGCCAGAGGCCCCGCGCTCAGATGTGAGATTTTTTTTGGTCTTCACCTTCAGTATATTTGGCTGGATGATAATGCAAAAATCTCCAAAGTCAGAGGCACTGTGCGAATCCGGCCCGGGCAATGGTTAGTAGGCCGTAACCATCTATTGTACCATTTTTTAATGACAATGCTCCACCTCGCCAGTTTTTACACGATGTAATACTTCTGAAAAAATTAGCGAGTGGAAATGCTCATTTGCAAATTATTAAATTTGATTTGAGGGGTCTGGGCCCCGTGGTTGTACATGTACTCCTACTGTAGTAGTAAATTTTTATTGCCGAGCAACAAAAAATACTTAAATTGCAGAGAATTCGGCTGTAGGATTTAGACCCAGGCGCAAAGTTTTGTTTTGATTTTGGTAATTAAAAAAAAAAATTACTACAACTGATTGTTTTTATAACAAAACAAAAATGTCAAAGGAAAATCTTCAAATGGATTATTATTTATTGTAATTCTCGAGTATTTATTGAAAATCTTCGAGTAGCTTTTAAGCGCGTTTTGGACTTAAATTGTAAGTAAAAGGAAAATTGAAGAATTTAATTTTTGTAATTGGCTGTTACATGGTAAAAATCTAGTTCTTTCAAATGGCTCTAACACATGCGAAATGTAATCCAATGGCATTTAAATAGCTTTTCTTTTCAACAAAAAAGCTCCCATACCCCCATAGCCTTCGGCAGTTGAGGGTTCCGTCCCCAGACCTACTGTACATCTATATTACGTTTGAATTACACTAGTTTATTTACTGTACTACCAATTTAGGCATTTTCACTTTTGGTTTAAGCCCTCTTTTTTTAGTAAAGTCCTGTTAAAATGCCCAACGAAGTCAATGCTGCTGATCTTCCATTCTACAGTATCTTTGTCCTCCAAAAGGTTTTTTTTTCGAAAATTTCTGATTACGTTATTGCATGTGATTTAAAGTTTGGCCCCTCCCAATCAAAAATCCTGGCTACGCCTGTGCTACGTATGCTTTGCTGCTTGCAGAAAATTACTAAAAGTGAAGATGTTGGTTGCAAAGCATACCGTTCAAACAATGTCCGACGCATAGTTGCATACTGGCATACACTATAGTTCGTTACAGCAGTTCGTGGTTAATTCCTTTTACTATTTTAGCCTCCTTAATGTGTTTTATTTTATACTTTTTCTTGTTAAGTGTGGCGATTTTTTTTTCACCACTAAGAATTATAAGAATTCAAACCTATTTCGATTTTCTGATTCTTTACTGCTGTAATACGCGATAGAAAGATTAATTTTTAAAGCAAAAATGAAGACAAATTTGAAAGACAAAAAATGTAGATCGTAGAAATATGATGCAAAAATTAGAAAAAAAATTGTTCCAATAGTTTTTGGCGAAAATTAAAAATTTGAATCTGGCGCGTAAAAGTCCAGGCGCATAATCGGCCGCATCTAATCGTTACAGCTCGGTAAAACCGAGTTTTCGCCAGTGGAACTGCACCTTAAATCAGACCATGTTATTTCTTATTCGTCCTGCTTTGGACAGTAAAACTATAGACACGTGACGTATCTTCTCCAAGCTTTGCATAAAAAGATTACATTTCGCTTGTGTTAGAGCCGTTTAAAAGAATTAAATTGCTAATAACAAAATACCGAGTTTATTTTTTTGCATGGTAGACACTCGACAGATTTTGGTTTCTGGTGAAGTTCCTAATATTTTTAGAAATTTGCTGAGAGGGCTTCACCCCTGTTTGCGTCACTTCTCGTGGCGTTATCCCTCAAATTAATCAAAAATTATTAAATTGGAGGTTGAAAAATTTGGTTGTTATTGCAAGTTTCATCTTTATTTTTAATGTGAATTTTATTTTGCAATTACCACAAACGGTGTTACGCTTTTGAAAGTACTGTTGGTTTCGCTGTTGCTGCCAGTGTTTGTTTCGCTGTTCCAATGACTGTTTTTAAAAGTGAGCTTTTTGCGACCACTACGGATGTTGGCGGCAATACCTCGTTGGCAAAGCATCGTGTTGGTGATCGAAAGGTTGCTAACCCCTGGTCGATTCCCAAACTGGCAATGTGTCGTGTCCTTGGGAAAGACACTTCACGCGTATTTCCCATTGGGGTCGACCGACCGAGCTGTCTACCCGTTGTGGTGGCCCAGCTCACGAAATACTTGCAAACAGAACTCAATAAAGTACTCTGCGTTCGTGTGGTGACACAGACGCAAAGTGCCTGGTTCATGCCGATGAAGGAACTTCAGAATGTGTTTCGTTGCTGCTGCTGTTCGTTTTTTTAGTCATGTTTTAGCGCTGTTTCTTACTTGGTTTTTGCCTTTCATACGTTGCTTTATTAATTAAAATACAGGTGATTTAAAAAACTAAGTCAGTAGTTAATGATTATATAGACAGTGTTGAATCAGCTACGTTGTGGTGATATAAGGGTGTAGTTCGCTGGATTTTGTTGTGTCCTTGGATAAGACGCTTTACATTATCAACTCTCCTTGGTGGCTTCGAACGAGTAGCAAAGACGGTGGACAAGATTTAAAAGAAATCCACTGGAACGTTGGATCACTCCTAAACATGTGCGGATTCTTCCAAGCGCGAAGCAGTCATTGCAAAGAAATGTGTGCGGATCGTCCAGTGGTAACCGTTTAAAGCAATATGATGACAGAAGAATAAATATGCATCTCTGAAGCGAAAAGGTCTTATACCAGATTTTCTCTGCATTATTCTGCCGAAAAAAGTGAAGACCAAAAAGATGTAAGCTTACACGCTACGTTTTCTTTGCAATTACCATCCAAGCGTGGGGCCCCTGGCAATAGTAGCGCAGCGTGGGGCCTCTGGTAACAGCAGCGCAGCTAGGGGCTGAAGCGATAGCATCTCCTCCATTGGCTAAGCAACCAAAATGCACATTAGGGATAAACCACGATTTTTGCACTTTTTCGGCAGCTTTGCAATTAGCTTGAAACAGCTAAAAATACGCAATCAAATTTGATCGCTTGATGCAAAATGCTTGTAAACTTCAAAAATATGGTGTGGAATGGCGGGAGCTATAGAGTTTTTAGTTTAGGTTTAATACGAATCGCTTCTTACATATCGTATCCAATTAGCCCCTCCAATTTTTTTTTTTTTAATGCCAACGCATTAGGATAAAATTTGTTAGATTTTATAATTTACCTGTTTTCAATAAAAAGGCTGAAATTTTGTCATTAACCACCGCCCTCATAACCTATTTAGCCAGCCCGTTTAATCATGCTATTGCATTGCTATGCCACGTTTTAAAAGCATTATTTTTTTACCAAAATAGGCTTAAAATTTAGTTTGTTAGGGAAAAAATGCAAAATCTTCGAAGATTGCTCGTGACTTCACCCTAAGAACCCTAAAGTAGCCCCCATTAAAGTTTGGCACAACAGTTGGTAATCTGGGCCGTGCGCCCCAAACCACTGCTTGTCCCCCTCCCCAAAATCACTGCTTGTGGGCTCCCCAAGCGAGAGTAAACTTTCGTACCATCAAACTTTTTCCACTTGGTCATAGGTATTTTCATTCTTTTTTTCACAGAAGATCTGTTTTCTCCGCATGGTCACAGGTAGTAGAAGCTGAGAAAAATAAAATTTAACTAAATGCTGTTAATGTTTCTTAAATTGCATTTTATTAAACGTAAAACTAGATTTCTAATTTGTCTTTAGAAACGGAAATTCTTTTTGACTAAAACCTCTTGAAAAAAAATTAAAAATTATTTGACGCTTGAATAATTGCACAGAGAAAATTATGGAAAATAACAACTGCCACTTTCAAGTTGGCAGTTTGGTTACTGCCAATTTGAGTTGGCAGTTGGCACTGCCAATTTCGATTGGCGCCAATTTTGGTCACAACCCCTATAGTCTAATTCAGTTGTTGGTTGGAAAGAAAAACAGCCCTAATCAAGCAAGATTTAAGGTTTTGATGATTGGTGTTGGAAAATTGATAGATAGCAGTACCTTTACACTAAGCCAACCAATGCATTGATTTAGATGCGATAATTTGATAATTGATGAAAGAAAGTGAAGGTTACCATCACTACGATAGGCTACTAGGCCTATGAAAAAAACCAACAATTGTCAGCTCAATTGCCCAAATCTAAATGTTAGGGGAACAGGTAATACTTTTTTTAGGACGATTAGGACGCGCGTCCTAAACGTCCTAACAAACCAATACTTTTTTAGGAAGCTATCAAAAAACAAATGAAATCTACCGGTAGTTTATTTAATGCAGAATTCAAAAAAATTATAACACAGAACGGCAAAAGAATGCTTGGAGTCGCCACGTTTAGCTACCAGTACTGTAGCTAACTTATTACAGCATTCATGTCTGAGGGCATAGCGTTATCACAGTGCAGAGTAAGGCCTACCAGTAAGCTAGCCTATTCTCAATTCCGTAGGCATAGGCTACCATATTTTTAGGAAAAAAGACAGTGCCAGTATGGAGCTATACTATTACAGATTTAACAGTCATTAGGCATTGCCGATTTGCTGGTATGTCAGATGTGCTTTCCTGTACATTGTGCAATGTGCCTAACTACCTATTCTGTGTTAGCCAGTCCACAGCCTCATATTATCATTTTTGTTGATGTCCGGTTTAGCAGTTTGGTAAATAGGCTAGGCCTACTGTAGGTCTAATTTGATTATCCTATTTTGACATCTCATTACAGATTAAGTACGGTAGTTAACATTAACAACATAATGACGTTTGATTCAGGCTTCAACTTTTCAACCCTATTTCCCTGTACCTATGCAAGTGCTGTAGGCCTACAGCCTAAACTAATTACATTTAGGCTACTGGACACACTTCCAAACACAAAAGAAGCCTTACGAAATTGCTTAGATAAACTGTAAACGTTAAAAATTACTTACACAGTACAGTTGCAGTCAAATTAAATGCAGGGCAACTATAGCAACATTTATTGGGTGTCGTCAAGTATAAGCCATCAGCCTTATTTCGGATCCTCTGCGACTCGTGTATCTGCATGCACGCTCTTTTGCTTCTCTCATGCGTGCACTCATCAGGGTTAGGGCTAGATCTGGGGAATAGCTTAGATTGGAGAGAAGGAGAGAACGCACGCGCGCTCATAAATGAATTGCAAAGCTGCCGAAAATAAAGTGACAGCTCATACTTAATGACACCCCATTTATTCTTGGCTAATTCTGACTTTGCATTCTTAATTCACTGATCAGATTTTACTGAACCTGGAACATTCTGCAGTGAAGCATCAGTTCACAGTTACAGTATTGATTTTTTGTATTGTCACTGCACATTTTGGCATTTTAGATTTGCAGTAATCTGGTAATGGGCACAGCACACTTACTTTTTTGATACAGTAGTGGCAGCGCTGCTCAGCCAGTCAGCGCTGTTTTTATGGTCTCCAGGGAAAAGTAGCAGTGCTGTTGTTGTTTCAGATTTTTAGCCAAGCTGCAAGTAGCATCAGCTCTTCAGTGTCCCATTTCATGGAAATAAACTGCTGCTCCTGCTAATTAATTTGAGGAATGTTCATGAGTTTGCAAATTTGTTTTCAATTCACACTGTCACACTTTGTAATGTTTGGAGAACTAGACAAACAATTCGTTTGTAAAAGGAAGAGCATAATGCTGATTGAAAGTTGGTGCTCTGTTGGAATCCATAAGTTTAAATACAGTTTTAGGGTTTCTCATGTTCCATTCTCGCATTGTCAGTTGTACTAAATCAGAAATATAGGTAAGAAGATTTATGTGCAGGTGTCTCTCATCATCTTAACAAGTATGATAAATTCAAAATATATACCGTACTATTATTACTGTCTGATAAATTGCTGTCAAGTTACAGATAGCGAAGACGGTTTTCCGCTATAGCCAACCAAAAATGTAGGCAATATTTTGGAGATAAGTTAAAGTACAGTAATTTGTCGGCCATATTCTGGTTAGACCACTGTGCCAGGTCAGAGGTGCACTTCATGTACCACACTTCAAAAGCATAATTAAAGAAATTTTGCGACAACAGCTTGTAACACTAACACTATTAATGCTAGTTAAATTTATAGTTCTCTAAGAATTGAACTAGTAAATTGAAACAGTGTTTAAGAAGCTTGAAAAAATTTAGTTATGGTGATAAACTTGTTGAAAAATTGCTTTTTGTAGAAATGTCATAAATAAGAAAAAAAAATGCCCTACAACTTATACATTGGTGCTTAGCATATTTATCAGCTTATGCATTTAAGGAAGTCTTGACAGCTGTCATCATTAAGAAAGTCTAGACTTGCCAAAAGTGCTGTTCAAATTTTAATTTATGATCACTTGGTCCTTAGCAAGCTTTGCATTTGAATGCAACTCTATATTATAATTTGTGCTGATCAGTTTGGAACATTATTTTGTTTCAATTTATTGATATGATATTTGCACAGCATTAATCTATCTGCTTGTTTTCAATTCGAACTATTAACAAACAAAATGGGATGTGTGCTGTATTTGAATACTGAGTTGGCTCCTTTCAGTAGGGTGTACCAGTTTTGGGTGAATGTCACCGCTTTTCATAAAGTCTTCCAAAAAGTTGCCAAACCACCCAACTAAGACTCATGTGAAGTTTGAGAGTCAGAGGATATCGTTTGACGGTGGTTCACCCCCAATTTAGGAGTTTTTGCTTTCGTGCAGGGAATTTTATCCCCTCTATGCTTGTATCTCTTTATCTACAATGTTGTGTTGTAGCTCAAAATTTGCGCAAAGGCCATGTTTATATGAGTCTGCAATACATTTAAGGTGAATTTACAAGTATCCGTTTATCGTTTGTTTTCGTCCGTTTTTTTATGTTTTTGCTTCTTGAAAAAGTATGCGCTTTTTCATTCGCATTTTTATAAGTCCATATACGCACTAAGTAGACTGTTATATATAGATAAAAATTTTGTTCAAAAATTTTGTGTATGAAGATAGGAGCGATATTTCAAAATAGAGCTGTACCCCTTTCCAAAAAAATTTTTTTGGAAAACTTTTGTCCAGTATGTGACTGTCTGGTTAGTGCGGATATGGACACATAAAAATGCGGATGAAAAAGCGCATACTTTGTCAAGGAGAAGCAAAAATGTAAAAAAAACAGACGAAAACTACAAAAAGCGAATACTGTGTAAATTCATCTTTATAGGGTCTAAAAGCTTTACTTTTTGAGATATTTTGAAAAAACTAAATTTTTCAATATTTTGCTAATAAGTCAAAAGCATTAGATTCTTGAACGCATAAAACATGGGTGGAAAAACTTGTTCAAAGAAAGAACCGCTTGCGGAAAACCATAAACACCAGCAAGCCGCAAAATCGGTTATCACAAAATATCATAACAGCAATAAAAGCTCCAGGCACATAACCAGAAATATGCAATAGGGAATGTTTTTTGGGCTTGGGAACAAAAGCTATAGCCGCTGCTAGAGGCACGGGGGTCTAGAGGCAGAGCCCTTAGCACAAAAAAACTTTGCATTTTTTTGCTAAAATAAATTAATTTTAGGTGTATTTTTATAAAATTAATGCTTTTAAAATGTGGCATAAAAAATGGCAGTGCAAACCTGTGTTCTCTCTAACTTTATGGATAATCGGCGAGTGCCCAAATTTTCTTTGAAACAATTGTGCCCATAGCTCTAAAAAGACGTTTATGTGCCCTAAATTTCACACCAATCCAGTATTTAAGTATACTAAATGTCATATTTCCACAAATTTGTCAAATTTTCTAAAGCTATGTTTACTATATTGCCAAAAATTATTTGCCCTTGCTCCAACAAATCGCCAATTCGCTGAAAAAAATCGGCTTAGTGGGAACACTGGTGCAAATATGATTAAACTGGTTGCATAAATGGGCTATGTGGGAGATGGCTAATGGTAAAATTCTAGTTCTCTTGTTTACATGCTGGTAAGTTACAAAATTTAATAGTTCAGTAAAACTCAACACGAAGTTGTCTATATTTAACAGAGAAAAATAATTGGGGGAGTCTATTGGAAAGATATTTAAGTGAAGTGATTGGTACTTAACTAATCTTGAATAGCCCCCCTCCTTCCTGAGTTTATAATATATTTATTGACAAAACCTATGTTCAGCATTTTTATATTAACGATCAAATTTGATTGCTAATTTTTGGCCAGTTTTCAAAGTTTTTATTGATTTGTGAGTTTTATTTTTGACAAATTAGCCCCTTTCCAGAATATATGTTTCAAAAGATGCTTCAAATCACTTTTTAGTCAATTCCAAAAAAAAAAAAACAGTCTCACAAGTGCTAAAAACGTGGTATTTTTCTTCTTCTGCACTTTGGACCACAGGCCAATTTGGGGGGAGAGGCTATAGCCTCCCTCCTTGGCTACGCTACTGAAAAACACATTGATTGTTACCCTCTAAGGCAACATTCACACTTGATTGCGCTCTTTGAAGTGTTTTACAACTTCGGGAAAATTATTCTATTTTGATTCTTTGAAGTGTTTATATTGCAATTTGTCATCTCAGTTGGTATAAACTTGGTTGACAGCGCTATGAAAACATCTACTTGTTTTATCACTCTAAAATTCATCGATAAATGAAAACAATTTCAAACATGAGATAACATATTTATACAGTATAATTTTAATTTTTTTTGAAATATTATGATTCAATACAAGAGCCACAAAATTTACATCCAAGAGCAGCATACATCTCAGCTCGATAACTGTTTGGTAGAAAGAGAATTTTTGTTCTTCTGATCAGGTTATCGTATCAATATGACAATCAGTTACCAGCCCGAGAGATCTCTCTGCTGCACAGTCATTATAAAACCATTCTAATAGGCACAACTACTTCTTTCAGCAACAAGTGTGATTCTTCAGTTGACCACTTTTGAACTCTCTTTGTTAAGAATGCAGGTTCCTTCCCCTGCAGCAACTCAAAAAAGTCCATGAGTCTGGTCCAACAAAATTTTTAAAAAGTTTTGCCCCAAAATCTTTTGTTTCAGGCGTTTGTTGGCAATCAGGACAGGCTTGGTTCTAATAATGAAGAGTTGCATTTGCCATTTCCTTTTTATCACGATCTGCTACCCTGGCCCTAAGCAAAGCCAATTGCACAAGACATTCACTCAAGTACCAAAGATAGTCTTTGAGTTTAACATAAGCAGCTTCAGATCAGAGGAACAAAAATTCTCTTTCTACCAAACAGTTATCAAGCTGAGATCAAGACAAACTCGTTTTAAACCGCGAATTTGATCATCGGTGTTTTAATAAACTGTTGGGTACTAAGTGTTTTACTGCCATCAGATATTACTGAATGTTAGTGAAGCAGGTAATTTACTTACTTAAGCAGATTGGAGTTTTCATATTGATGTATTTTGATGTTTTATGCATTCAAGAATCTAATGCTTTTAACTTATTTTAAAAAATATTGAAAAATTTTCTAAAAAGTAAAGCTTTTAGACCCTATAAATGTATTGCAGACTCATATAAACATGGCCTTTGTGCAAATTTTGAGCTATAACGCAACATCGTACCATCAGTAGATAAGGGATCACGTCTTTTTGGCACAACCATTTCGGCATCATCTATTTTGTTGCTGGGCATTTTCTGCACAGATCGTTCAAAAGTCGTGTACTCAAAGATAAGAAGATACAAGTGTAAAGGGGATAGATGAAACCCCCTGCATATTAGCAAAAACTTTTTAATTTAGGGTGAACCATCATCAAATGGTATCTGCTGACTCTCAAACTTCTCGTGAGTCTCAGTTGGGTGGTTTGGCAACTTTTTGGAAGACTTTATGAAAATCGGTGACATTCACCCAAAATGGTACACTTTACTTTGCAGCATCCCATTCCCCATCCATGTTAACAAATCTTTTGGCACTTGTTTTTTTACCTTTTTCATATCTATTTGGGCAAGAATACAGACAAAGTTGATATAGTCTTATTGCGTGATCATTTCAACTAATGGAGTGATTTTTAATTGGCCACAGTAAAAAAGAAATTGAAAATGCTCAAACAAAAATTTCAAATAAAAGCGCATATTTTAAGTAGAGGCAGCGAGTAGTGATAACATCTGCTGTTTGTTCACAGCAGCAACAACCGCAACGCCACTGCTGTTTTTAATCAAGGAGCTTGATAAAGTGGCTGAGTCACTTTTTTTTGTCAAATAGTAGCAGTTTCTTTCATCGAATGCTCTACTTCTTAAAGTGGTCTGTAATGGTTACTAAGTTCTGGATGTTTGTTTAGAGAAGACAAAAGGATACAATGAGTGGTAGCCATGAAGATAAACAGGGACTGTGCATTAACTAAAATATCAATCAGCTATTACGCTATATTGTGTAGACAGACGGACACTTGTTTATTGCCAACTATAACGAAAAAATGTAAATCAGTTAAAGACAATCAGTTATTCCCTAACTGTAACAAATAAAACAACATTGTAGATCTAGCTACTGAAGTACCGGTATTGATCCTGGTATGCTGATATCTGATACACTACACTATGGTCAAGAAAACTAACAACAATGGCAAACAACTTTTTTCATTATTGTATGATTTTAGGTTAAAGTTTGTCCGTTAGAGAACTGAAAATAAGCTTAAAACTGAAAGTGCAATTAGAGTCTGGAACACAATGGCTGTTCATGCAAATGCACAACAGCAAACAAATGTACCATCAAACAATGGACTAACCAGCATCCCACAATCAACCGCTATGCATTCAGCATCAACAGCCAATTACATTCCTGCAGCTGGATCAACAACTGAACCAAAGCAAATCCAAGTTCCAATACAATTTATTCAATCTGCCCAATCTGGAAAACTCAAACCTGTGCCACCTCCACTTGTTCGATTAATAAAAACTCCAAAGAAGGTATGCCACTTGTGTAGTAACATCTTAATTTTTGCATTTTGTGCTTTCTGCCTATATAGACTGTGTGATACCAACATGGATGCTGGGAAAGAGCTCTTGAATTACTGATGATGACTGATTATTTAAAGCAAGCAATGCAAAAGAAAAAAAAGTTTTTATTATCAGATTTTGCAAACTTTTTTTTGATTGATTTTACATTTCTTTCAGTATAATTCAAACCTACTAAGTAGAAATAATTGCCATGAAGTATCTTATCCATTGTCCAAGTATACAACTTGATCAGAGTGGAATTTAAGCTTAGATCATGAGATAAAGGCCATATAAAACTTTTGTAGCCCATTGGCCAATGGCCGTGTTGCTGACAAGTTGGACTAAAACTATAAAATCTGCTGCCTAACCCCAATGCTTGTTTTTTTGTATTTTTTTATTCAATTCAGATTTTAATGATGAGCAGCAGAAAATGCAAATCCACAGGTCTTTACCACCATCAATATTATCTCGAAAAAAGCCTTTGCATGTTGGGTCATTGCATTATAATTCATCAAATTTAGATGAAAATTCAAACCTCTGAAATTTTACTTTTGTTTTATTTTGTGATATTTTGGAGTTGTTTTGATATGAATCACAATACAATTGGAATTTTTTTCTATCACGTTTAGTTTTTGAGTAATCAACTGTTGAAATTTTGCATATTTGCCACTAGTGGTGCTAGTGTGCACACTTACGAATAATTAAAAGTGGTTGGAAATCTCATTTCTTGACCGCTTTTGCTCAACAAAGTGTGAATTTATGATGTTTTCAGGGCCAAGGAACTCAAAAATGCTGTCAAATTTGACAAAAAGTAACTAGATTTTACAGAATTAAGGTATTTTTGTGAAAATGCAATGTTCCACTTCCGAGCCCCCCCCTCATTTCTCCATCATTCGACATTTTTCATTCTGCATGTAGTGTTATGATACAAGTTTCCAAGATTATAATATCTCTTTTGGAACTTGCTTAGTTTAAAAATAAACTAAAAATTTTAGGATGCTGTTTCGAATAAGCCAAAAAAATTTTTAACAAGTGGCCATGTGTAAGCGTTGTCAGAAAATTTTGAAATTTTCTTTTAAATTTGTTTTATGTAATTCTCAAAAGCTAAAGCCATTGACCATATGAATTTCAGTTGATCTAGTTAAAAAGATGTGGTTTTATTGCTTGATTTTTAAAGAAAACAGCTCTGTTGGAAAAATTACAATGGTTCAAATTTTGGAAGAAAAACATGCCGGTTATTGTAAGGTAAGGTTGAAGAAACGGCCTTAAAAAATGTAACCACTTTCCAAGATAGTTTTTCTTAGAGCAATAAACCAAATCTTCAGTACTGATTGCATTGCAGTTTACTTGATTTGATTAAAAACAGTAAAGCCTTATTTTAATCAAAATCAAGCAAATATTTTGTTTAGTTAGCACAGCAGTATTTGTTTTAGCTTGAACAGCTCTAAGCATGTCAGATTTGATATACTGATCTCATGGTTTGTGGAAAAGTTAACAGATACAGTGGTTTGCTAGGTTTTCTTGTAAATAAGTGTTATGTTTAGGTAATGTTTTCAAAGGCTTGTGTCTAGATTGCTATTGTAGCATATTTGCATATGGTGTAACAAATGAGTGAACTGGAAGCAGATTTGTGCATAATTACACATCATGATCAGACAAAACTTGCCATTAATTTTGCACTTACCAGCCTATTATATTTGTTTTTAACCAGTTAATGTTTGTTAATCGTCTTGTGGAAGGTGACTAGGCCTACTTTCATTTACAGTAATTCTATTTCATGTCAGCTTAGTTAAACTGCAACATGGCAAACATTTTTGTTGCTAATTCCTTGACCATCTGGTTATGCCATAAATTTTTACAAAATAACTTGTACTTGCAACATAACTAGAAGTATCGACCAGAGGTGGAGTCAAAGACACAAGGCCCAAGGCCAAGGACACAAAAAATATCCGAGGTCAAGGACAGCCTTTCTGAGGACAGAACCTCTTGAGGCCAAGGACAGGAATGCTCGAGACCAAGGACACAGGGCACAAGCATTCTCCAAAAAACAAAAGGTCTTCAAAAATTTTTTTCAGGCGATCTCCAATTTATTGGCGTACCCAGAATTTTTGATTGGGGGAGGCCTAAACCACAAATCACATGAAATGACGTCATCAAAATTTTTCCAAAGAGGAAGTTTTTGTGGGACAAAGATATCGTAGGATGGAAGATCTGAAATTGTTGTTGCCAGTTTGCACGTAACCAGGATTTTGCAAAGGAAGAGGGCTTAAACTAATAGTTGAAAAATGCAAATATCTAACTTTGGGAATGTGTTGAGAAAGCTTGTGTGCGGTAACTCAAATGTATCACAGATGGGGGTTTGGGAGCGGGGCCGCCAGAGGCTTTGGGGGTCTGGGGGCGAAGCCCCCAGCAGTTGTGCGATTTTTTGTAATTTTTTGGAAAAAAAAGCTATTTTAATGCCATTGAATCACATTTCACAAGTGTTCAGAGCCATTTGAAAGCACTAGATTTTTGACATTTGAAAGCCAATTGAAAAAATCAAATGGTTTAATTTTGTTTTTACTTGCGATTTAAGTCCAAAACACGTTTAACATCTTGCATTTTTGAGTTAAATTTTAATTGTAAGTGATTTGGTCCAGGTAGGATGAAGTAAGGTGCATTGTCTCTGGCTACATTTTAGCAGTAAATAATAATCCACTCGAAGATTTTCCTGAGAGATTTTTGTTTTGTCATGAAAATAACCAGTTATAGGAGTACACGTTTGCCAAGGGGCCCAGGCTCCCTCAATTGAAGTTCAATGATTCGTTCAATCAGCATTTTCCATGGCTAATTTTTTTAAAAAGTATTTTGTGCGTAAAAACTGACGAGGTTGGAGGTGAAATACTAAATTGTTTTTGAAAAATGGTACAATAGATGGTTACGTCAACTAACCATGTTATTGCCGGGCCGGATTTACATTGCGCTAGGCCCCTGGCACTCTGGAGATTTTCGCAGCATCTTTCTGCCAAATATAGGTGAAGACCCAAAAAAATCTTACGATTTCAGCTCAGGGCCCCTAGCTGGTACTGCGTCATATTGTGGTAAATCCGGCCCTGATTAATGCATTACGTTCACAAAAAGGCTAGATGTTGGCCTGAGATAGCAACTTTTAGGAGAAAAACTCTCCATTTTCTCCAGGTTATACGTTTAAATTGGCTGGCAAAAATCGAATTGAGGAGGACCCTGCGCCCTTGGTCTTCAATATTGTTAATTAGTTATACTGTTGTCAGCGAAAAATACTAAAAAGAAACTGAAACTGAAGAAACAATCGGCTTTTTTGTCACATTTTTGTCATTGGTGAAATTTCAATTGCGGGGGGGGCCTACCCCCCTCCCCTTGCCTATGCCTATGCTCCAAGTGAGGAAAACAAAGAAGATGTTCGCAAATTTTCCACGAGGTTTCTGGCATTTTCCATTGAAATTTCAACTGTTTAAAAAATAGTGCTGTCCTCGAGCCGAGGAAGGGGCAATTTTTGAGGACTTGAGGCTTCGAGGCCAAGGACTTCAAAATGTGTCCTCAAGGACTCTACCTCTGGTATTAACAGTAAGAGTATCATTTTCCTGTCAATGTTAACATAATAAATGTGGTGTTGGCCGCTCATTAAATCTATTCACACTGGTGAAAGCCTACTTTATAGCAGATTTTATTCAAATGCTTTACTGCTTGAAGCCTTTAAGGAATAAATGTTAACCTAGTAGTTGAGTTTCATATGGACTTAAGTTTTGCATAAACCTTACTGGATTTTCATTTAGCAAAAATGCAAGTACAGGACAAAATTATGTGAGGGTAATTTGGTAGTCAAAAATGCATTTTAAATAAAGTTCCAGAAAAGTTGTTTTAATCTTGGGAACTTGCATTCACACTACATGCTACCAAGAAGCAGAATGAAAAATGCTGAATGATGGAGAAATGGGAGGGGGGGCTCGGAAAGGGAACAATGCATTTTCACAAAAATACCTTAATTCTGTATTATCTAGTTACTTTTTGTCAAATTTGACAGCATTTTTAAATTCTTTGGCCCTGAAAACATATAAATTTACACTTTGTTGAGCAAAATCGGTCAAGAAATGAGGTTTCCAACCACTTTTAATTATTTGTAAGATAGCGTGCTAGTGCCACTAGTGGCAAATAAACAAAATTTCAATAGTCAATAACTCCAAAACCAAAGAAGATAGAAAAAATTCCTGCTAAATTGTAATTCATTGACAAAAGACTTTAAATTATGTGAATATGAACAATTTTTTTAATTTAGTTGTGTACGGCATTTAATGAATTATAATGGAATGACCCTATTTTGATATATAAAACTGTGTTTTTTTGCAGACCAATTCTGCAAATTCAAGTGTTGTCAAACTGAAAGCTGCTACAGCTAGTCCTGCTAAAGGTAAGAAACAAGTTTGATACTGAAGCAGCATGACGATACCTTATGATGACAAAAACTAAGTGTACTTTAGGTCTGGATGATGATACTTTGGGGACAAACAAAAATCATAATCAAATGATAAAAACAGTAGCTTGAAGCTGGTACACTAATTTTGCTGCAATTAACTTAGTTATGCATTTTGTGAAATGTTTTTGATTTGGTTCAATGCAAAACAAAAGTATTGCAGTCATAAGTATAGTCTTACGATACAAGAACACATGTTAGGTAAAAGTAGACAAAAGTATGACCGAGAGTGCTTATGTGCAATTTTCACAACAACCCTGATTGCAATTTGCACGATCTCGGTTCAACTTGCACTAGTGGTACATAATATTTTGTCTTTGTAACAAGTGTACGTTTGTTGTTTAGTTACAGCCTTAGATAAGGTGTTTTATGGTAATTATTTCTGCTTGGTAGTTAAAGTAAGCGGCAATTTTAGGAAATGGCCGACTTCAAAGTGAGTGCAATTTTGCACAACTAATAGTACAACCATTGCATTCTCCTGACAGATGGATAAAAATGTAATTGCAACAAAAGGACTTGCAGGGTTTATAAAAGAAGTAAAACACTTAAAAAGTGTTTTAACTTTTTACCAGGGTCTCAACCTACTGGGACTCTCTTTCTAACAACACCAGCCAAATTGATGCCACAAGGTTCAGCTGGCACCAAGCTGAAAGTCGGCGATACAATTACAATTCCAAAGTCATCACTGGTTTCCGACCCCATCACATCTTCCAATACAGCTGGTATACTTCCAAAAACAGAAGTAAGAATACTAGTCTGGTTATGTAATTGTTTGATTTGGAAGGCATTTTAATTGGAATTGCTGCATTTTTCCCCTTGGTAAAAATTGAAATACCAATAAAAAAAAAACACTTCCATCACCCTGAGAAAATTCACCACTTGCGATATTGTATTCCAAGCAGTCTGGGTTTATTTTTTGCTTAGAAATTTAAGTCAAATGTCTTGAGTATAGACATATTTTCTTAACAAAAAATATTTAGGTCATTATTTTAGTCATTTTAAACGTGGTTTTAAATCTTTAATGAAATTTTTGCTACTTTTCTGGTCATTCTGACCACATCGACTTAGTAATTTTTAAGTTATTGGCTACCAAATGACCAAAAAAAAAAAAAAACAACTACAAAAAATAAAACAGAAAAACATCAATCTAGCATTTGATGACTGGAGGAGTGGAGGTACAATAAACAACGACTTTGTTGTTTTTACAAAAGGTTAAAAAGTTTGATGCTGAAAAGTCTCTTTTTTTGTAATGATGCATCTAATGAAGTCATTATGCTACTGATCGAAAACAGGATAATTTGCCGCGTGTTTTGTCTGAAACTTATTGTTATTATCTCAATTTCTTGTTTAGATGATTTCCTCACCACCAAAAGTAATTCGTGTGGCAGACTCTTCAATTCATTCTGTTCCACCTATTTTGATAAGCCGTGGTATGCCAGCTAATAATGCCATCTCTTCCACACTTGTTAATCCCAATGGAGATTCCAACACAGTATTTACGCATCAAATTGCAACATCAGTGCAACCTGTTCAATTAACTACCATTTCCCCAGCTTGGCAACAGAGGTTTGTTCTAGAGTTAGTAGTTCAATGAAGTTAGCATATTTCTTACGGATTAGGTTTCAAAAATGTAGAAACTGCTTTCAGGATGATTGTTTTGAAGCAGATTTTCCAAAGTTATGTAGAATAGGCTTTACAATCCTCTCAGTTTTCTTTCAACTAAATAAAGCAGAAATACTTTATTGGACTTTCTTTTACTAATTATGTTGAATAGAAATACGGCTACTTTTTCTGCATTTATTCTAAGCTGTTTGATCTTGCAGGACATTTTTAAAGATTTTATTGTTCTGCTGTGAATATCAGTTAAATTAAAAATCAACTTCAATTATGCAGATTTCAGAACTCTTTTTTGACATGTTAAGAAATGATGCATATATACGAATATCTTTTGATTAATTTCGCAAAAAATGTTTTATATTTTTTGCAGTCCTTTGAGAAACAAACGTCCTTCTGCATTCAACGACACCCACGCGTCAGAAGCGTAAGTATAATAAGTGGTCTTTGTGACCTGCTTGTAACACATACAGTATAATACTTATTCTGGATTTCAAAACATTAATCTTCGCAACCCTAGTATCTTGAACAGAAAAGTTTCAATAATTTAAAACTCTTTATAAATAGAATTTTGTGTTCAATGCATAATTTATCTAACAAGATTGATTTCTTAAAATTCTTCATCTCAGTATTTGCTTTAATTACACTTGCATTTCTTGGCAAAGAAGCAATAGTGGAGTTAGCATTGCTACCGTTTGCAAATCAATAAAGTATATCACTTAGTATACGGTGTCACAAGTTGTCTCAGGTCTAAGCTAGACATTAGACAATAAACATACCATAATGTCTTAGTTTGTGAATATTGGCTAGGGATAGCTGGGTCGGCAGTCATGAAATTTTTGTTTGATTCGTTCCTGCATAGTGCCTTTCACTAATTTTTTTTCACTTTCTGGTTGAACTACTACTGAATTCAACGTATATAGCAGGTGGGTCTGCGACGTTTTGATGCGACCGGCTTCACTCTTCTTCTTCTTCTTTCTTCATTGCCCGCTTTTCCGTGAGGGTTGCGGGGGCAGTAGCTCAAGATTGAGCCGCCACACCTCACGGTCTTCCATCACCTCCATCATTTCGCTTGGGCGAAGTCCCAAGCGATTCCATCCAAGATCCTCAATGTAATCGGTCCATCTAGTTCTAGGTCGTCCGACTGGTCTTCTCCCATTTGCTTTGGCATGTAAAGCTTGTTTGGGGAGTCTTTCCTGAGGCATTCTGCTTACATGGCCAAACCATCTAAGCTGTGATCTTTCAATTCGGAGAAGTATTTTTCGCAGTCGATTTACTTGACTGGGTGGCGGGCTTCTTATGGAACACTCAAATCCTCACCCCAATTCCTAAGACTTTTTGATACAAAACCCTATTTCCAGCTCTAGCCCTAACCCTAAAGTATTCACATTTAAACTTCTCACGTCAAATTAGTCGCGCCAAAACATCCTCGTAATAAAGTGGGTACCGGTATACTTTAGTGTTGTAGTACAACTGTATAGTGCTTACTGCTTATTTTGATTTTTGGTTTCAATCTTTTTTCAGGAAGCGACGTCGAACGCCTAACTCCGAGAAGGGTAGCAAAGGTTTGCGGCATTTCGCGATGTTAGTTTGTGAGAAAGTGAAAAGGAAAGGAACAACCACGTACAATGAGGTAGCAGATGAGTTGGTTGCTGAGTATGGAGAAACACATCGACTCAACATGGCGGAACAGGTACATGAGAAATCAATTGGTTTGTGACTTTTTTATCGCGACCGGTTTAATGTAAGCGGTTTCGGCGTGGCCAGATGTAACTCTTAACACAAATCCCAATCCCTAACACATTTTGACGCAAAACCCTAACCTTGACATAGCCGAGCCAAGTCTACTGAACATCAACATTAAGGTCAGTTGGTTCACGGTCACTTTGTTCGCGGTCAGTTTATGGCAGTCAGTTATCATGGATCCGACACGGTTGCGTCCAGCCTTTGTCTCGAAAAGGGCTGATCCGTCACCGATTTCTGTGAACAGACTTTACTTATTAACTCATTTTAGATCTTTTTTTTACCATTGTACATCACCAATTATTGGTGGAGTTCTGGACACTTGTTGAAATGCCCGCGATATTTGAGACTGTTTTAGTGGTTGTCGTAGTTAGCTGCCTTGGTCAAATTCATTCATAAAAAAAAGTTAATCCGTTTTATTTGAAACTTTCTTTAAAAATTCAGTGACGTCATTCTTGATGCATTGAGTGGTGTGACTTGATCGAGTTTTAGTAACATCTATGGTGACGGGTCTAAGAGAAGAAATCGTAATTGCTGATTGCGATTTTGCGAAACTAAGTTCTTCTTGTAAATTGTGAATTTATGGTGATATGCTAATTAGAGCTTTAGGAAATCAAAACTTGCTGTTCATAGAATGTAAGTTTCACTAGTATGCTTAATTTAGACAGTATTACACTCGCAAACGCTGCATTAATTATATTCAGTAGAAATTATTGAATTAAACTTCATTTAAAATTTGGCTGGTTTAGAGCACTTAAAAAACCAATGTTTCAGTCAAAGCATGTGTACAACAACCAGCAGCTATCTACAGTAGGTTAAAGATTTAACACGTGTACTGATCACGTGACTGCCAGTTACTTGATGCATTCTTCTCTAGTTTTTATTTTTTAGGACTAAATTATACATGTTTCCATTTATTATCTTTATGTATTTCTTTATTTAGTTGATTTTAATTTGATAACATTACATTTTAACATATTTTTTGTAATAATGGCGATATAAATAAGCCGGAATCCCTTCTGCCATTGCCAACGCGAAATTATTATGAGTTGAAATTACTTCGCTTTGACTTTTATATTTTCACATACTGCCCAACATTTTGTTGATTGTTAAAACGTTATGAAATTATAAAGATATTAAGTAATTATTAAGAACAATGCTTTGAGAAATTAATGATAAGCTGTGAAGAGTATCCAGATTTCAGTCTTGGAGGCACATCGACACTGTTTTGGAATCGACTTTCGTCTTCTATTCCTTGTTTGTACAAACCAAGTTAACTGACCGCCAACATTATAGTTAAAGTTAGCTTGCGGTCGTTGTTTCGCAGTCAGTTTGTTTACGGTCAGTTTGCGGCGGTCAGTTGTCATGGACCCTGTCAGTACAGCTAGGATTTGAACTTTCAACAGCGTCGAAAGTAGGCTAAGCGTTACCCTTGTGTTCTAAAGGTTCTACTAAGTAATGTTTGAACAAAACAACTTGAAGTTTTTTTCAACTTTACATCACTTCCTGCGTAATAGCAGAATACCACCGAGAGGAAAGAGGTGCCTAGTCTTCCCATTGGGCTATTATAAATAATGTCTCTTTTATAAAGCACACAAAGCTGCACTTAAGTACAGTGTTCTCGGTTTATTCGCGAGATATGCTTGACAATGTTTTTGGTTCTATATTTCTGGAAGACCCGTATAAAGACTAACAATAGAGTAGAACTGCTCTGCTTAGTAGCTCACAGTTTCCTAAAGTACAATTTCCGGTGGCGACAATTGCTGTAAGAACTTTTGTCGAATGGGCTAATTAGCGTTAGGGGCTATGTAGGAATTGCCCGATGCTGTGCGAATATTGCGAAATCGTACATAAATCGTTCTATCCCCGTCGGGTTAGACTGTGGTAGAGTTATGGTTTGAGCGATATTGCAACCAAAACCCTGCGGCAATTTTTACTGCAAATTCGATATTCTTAGTCTAGTCTTGGACCAGTTAATTCAAAACTTCTAGTCCTTTCAATTAACTTGTTAATGGTTGTGGCAGAGCTATGTTTGGTTCAGTTTAAAAGTCTTTGTCTCTCGGTTAATATGCATTTTACACGTAGGGTGCATTACATATGCTGCTGCGACGTAACTCGTATGGCAAGCCGAAAAGTTACTTATTCCTTTGTCCTTGAGAAAGACAATTTAGGTCCACACTGGGCATAAAATCGTGAATGTATGAGCGCATTCTTTGTTTGTTTTAACAAATTAGCAGCTTCTACGCAGGTAAAGAGCTACGCCGGCCGCCGGGCGTACCGATTTTTTTGTTTTAAAATAAACTAAAAATACGCTCCTACGCTCACGATTTTACGGCCAGTGTAGACCGGGCCCTAACGCTTATTTTTGATTGGGGACACGTTGTTTACCGTCGTGATGGCGTAGCCGGAAGAAAGACTTGCAAACAAAATTCAGAAAGAGTAACTTGCGTTGATGTGGTAAGGATGAATGAAAGAATTCGTTATGTGCATAACACTTTTGATATTGAAATTCCTAAAACTTATTTGACAATTGCTAACACGTCGATGGTACTAGAGTATACTGGTTATTATCATATTTTTCTTTGTCAAATCATTTGATCTTTTTCAGTATGGACTTCTAATTTCAGTTTTAAAAGTTCAAAATGAGTCAAGTCAAGAGTATTAATTGTTTTTGACAATATGGCCAACCAGGTTTACATTCAATTGTTTCTTCAGCTTAAATTGATAACGTCAATTGAACTTATGACTGGTAGCAATTTAGCGTTGTTATATCTCATCCTAAGGGCTTTGATTGTGACTACTTGGCATACCAGTATTCTAATAGCTTGACTCCATAATATTATGACTCGTTCTCGACTTGAAATGTTAACAGAAGCTGTTCGGTCGTATAATGGATGCCACCAATGCTGTGACCTATCAACCGACAAAATCGCTGTTTTGTTCGGAAATTCAGCGATCGACTGTGAATTCTGAGTAATGCAATGGTTATGCTTCCTTTAGAGGCACAGAGTTGTAGAGCTTAGTGTTCACTGTTGTATGGTTTATCGTGGGGACAAAGTTCTTTGCTCAGAAAATTAAAAAAAATTCATTACCGGTAATTGCTGTTTCTTACGATACGTGTTCATATATCATATGAGCAAAAAATCATACGTGTTTACAAAGTGCTCTGAAGAGGACCAGAAGAATGGTTGAAAACGTTTAGCGTTAAATGAAAAATGATATCCTATGAATATAATCACTATCATCAGCTAAATTTTAAAATATATACATCAAAATGACAGTATTTCTCGTCTGTTAGTATTTGCAGGCCACGTCTGGGGAGGAATCTGAACTCTTTTGAGCATTATTTTACCACCTTTTAGAGTTTTGTTAGAATTGAAATTGCCAATTTTAAATCTTAATTTTATTAATTACAGAAACTAAATAAGAAAGATTGTAATTGCTAACAAAACTTCTTACTGATATCTAAAATGTCATAGTGTTTATGAAACTGAACCGAAAAAGTTATCATTATTCTAATCAGCCAGCAAACTAAACACTGGGTTTATTGTCAACAGAAAGCGTAACTTGACCTTGGTGAAGTACAAGACAAAGTAGTCGTTAGTTCTGTTTGTATCCCCCTTCTTCCCGTGCTGCGAAGAATACCAATGATTAATATATGTATATGGACTAGGGTGCAGATGTGAGGCAAATTTTTTACAAATGTTTTAAGTTTAGTTAAAAAATTTAGCTGCGTGGCAAAACTGTGGTACCCAGACTTTGTCATCATTGTTTTTTACGTTATAGTCGAATAGGTGGTCGTAGTGCTAACTTTAAGGGATCATCGTGGACTAGTGCAGCTTTTCTTCCAAAGACAATGTAGAAACCTCAGGATTTTTTTTCCAAAATATTACGCTTGTTTATTCTTCGCTTGGTAACTTGCCATAGCCATACTTCTAAAAAGACGGATCTCTAGCGGTCTATTATATTGTTGTTCTACTGTTCCGCTTCAAAATTAAGTTAACTCAAGTGATTGTGCCTTGTACCATCGCTTTACTGACGCATTTAGTGCTTCTTGTTTTGCTAGGCCGTATGTTTGCAGTGGCTACTAATATTTGCCCAAATATATTCATTTCAAAGGCGGCAACTGAAACGTCGAAACTTCAGGTAACCTTTTAACGATAAACTAACACTCTTGTCTGCTTTGCTGTTGGTAACAAATATCGCTTTAGATAATCAGAAAATTTAAAAAATGTCAAAAATAACAAGGCAGGATCGAGATATGAAAAAGAAACGGTAGAAAAAATTTGGGCTCGAGAAGGTGTTTTGGACTGTTGTAAATCTCCCAAATGCTGCCTGTTGTGTTGCTCAGCGAACACTGCTGATGGAAGCACGGCTGTTGGCTCATCGCGGTTTCACTCTTGCACGCTTACCACCTGCCTGTAGTGTAGTTTTGTTCTGTCGATTATCACCGGCTTTGCAATTCCAAGTATTTTGTTGAACAAGTTTTGCGAGAATTGTATTGGTCACAAGCTTAGTATATAATTTTAACGCTAAAACTAGACAGCCACGGACTTCTTAATAATAGCATCTGGACTGGAAACGAAAATCGCGGCGCGGACAAGTTGAGGCCTAAGTTAACAAACCAATTTTGCCGATAAATCGTTTCTTTGTTTTTGCGTAGAAGCAGTTTTATTGGCAACTGGACAACACGATATAAACACAAATTTGGAACTTTAAAACATTTTTATTCACTTGTGGCAAAGGTAAAATTAAAAATATCGCTCGCTGATAAACAAATGAAAACTTAAGCGAATCGTAACGTAGCACTCGGTACCACAATTTTAATTAGCAAACGCAATGACCAAGAAATTGATATTCATCGCGAATAGCAATTCACAAATCAACTCGACCTTGTAATCATTTAACAACTTTTACCTAGTCATGTTAAGGGCCCACAGGAACAAAGTGCTTCTAAGTACAACAACCATTCATAAACATGATGTAACTTATACTCAGAATAAATAAGTAACAACTATGTATTCGCAAAAGTAGCTTTTCAAGCACATTAATCAGCATAAAAACATAAAAATAAATACTGTACCACAAAAAATTTAACAGCAATTGCTATATCACTATATTGAGAGTAATAACAGCAAATCATTATTTAGTCTTTTAGTGGCATAGAAAAGTTGAATATCGACATTGTATAGCGTTTCAGCAGTAAACAAGTCGCAATTCAGTGAGCGACAAATCAGTAGTAAGTATATCAGTGATATTGGGATCTTTTGTTTCACCGGAATAACCAGACCTACAGTTGAGAGCTGAACAATTATTGACCACAATTAACAAAACTGGTTTTAACTAGAACATAAACTTTAAAATCATGTTAGATTTAGACTCTAGATTCCTGTAACATAAAAAAAGCTTGCTAATCAGGCACGTAGCCAGACTGAAAGTTTCACGGGGGCAAGCGCAGAACTTGGGGGGGCAATATTTTTTTCCTCAATCTCTGCAATTGTGTGGTTTTGAAACCAACCAGTTTTGTTTTGCTCATGTGTTTGCAGAAGCTTCATATTTGTTTGTTATTGTAACGAAAACTTTCCATCGGAGTGCATTTGGTCACACATGGGCTACATTATTACATGTTGCATGAAATATATTTGTATCTTTTTTAGTTTTGTATTCTATTCCACAACCGCCAAAACACAAAGCTACCACACAAAAACTAGCAAAAGATCGAGTAAAAGGCAGAAGCAACAAAAACGATATATGTTATAACGTGCTCACTAACAATACGGTTACCATATTTTCATCACCAACAAGGAGGACATCTTTTTAATGAAACTTATTAACAGCTAGTTGTTGTGCACCGCCTAAACGGCAAAAGACAAACGAAAGCAACAATTATTTTAGCTATAGGTCAAAGTATTATTACCACTAGCGTACGCAGGATTTTCGAAGGGGGGGCAGAAATTTAGAGAATAATGAAGACCAAAAGAAAAAGGTCTTCACTCAGATTTAGTCCGTTTTTCTGCCCAAATTGATGTCATAAACACCCCCGACTGTCTTAAAGAAACCTGGTAAGACGTAAGCTATAGCGCGTGCGCGATATATAGGCCTACTTTTGATGATCTAACTGATAATATATTTATACACTAAAAGGCTGCGTGAATGGACATGTTTAATCTGTTCAAAATGCCGAAAAGGAGGACATTTGGGCATTTTTTAACGTCCTCGGAGGACAAGTTATTTTTCATTGAAAAGGAGGACATGTCCTCCAAAAAGAGAACGTATGGTAACCCTAACTAACAATAAAATACAATCCAGCAAACAGAATTGTAACATGGTTGCTTCACCTGTATAGGCACTACACCAACTATTTACAAGATTTTTACGAACTATTTACAAATTGTAACAAACAAACAACAGCACAAACAAGGAACAGTAACACGTGTACTACTACAATCGTTTTTGAAGAATATCAAAAACACACAACAAGATAATAACAGCACATCAAGTTTTGTAAATGACCTATGCTTTTTGAGCGTATGTTGTAACAGTAAGCTAAGGCTAACCTAAGAAGTAGCCGAATCATGAATTAATATGCCTGCAACAATTTAGCCATCGACCATTGATTAGCCAGCCCCTGTATGATTATTGAACAAAGGTTCTACAATATAACAAAACGATTGTAGCCGAAATCATGTACATGATTTCCCCTTAAGGAGGTCCATCATTTATCTAGATTGAATCCTAACAACATCCGACGAGAATCAAAATCAAATATAATGTATAATGAAATGATTTCACACGTAGAAATATAAAAGATGTAGCCTATATCAATGAAGAAATGTCATTAATTGGAGAAGCTTCACAACGTCTCAGGTGTATAATTTACTTGGCTGGAACGCTACATTATACTAATTTATGTTCCCGTTGACTTGGTAAATTTGAATTTTTTTTAATAAATTATTTTACAGTTTTGGGAATTTTTGCGTAATATAAATGTTAGAAATAACGATGCAACATGTAAACTTTTAGATGGCGCTCACATTGTTGGTTTTCACAACGACTGTAGCTTAAATAACTGCAAAGCCAATAATACATTTTTAGCCACCCTCAGGGCTGCACACTCTTCAACTAGAACTCGATCGTTTGACGAGCTTAAAACTCAAAAACTTTTCAGAACTCACGAGCGAAAATGGGCTGATGTAACCCATGCAAACCAGACACACAAAACTAGCAGTGCTTTCTTAGCTTGTTTCCCTAGCCAATACCGAGTTTTGACCAAATACTTGACTACCTTCACCCAGTGATGGCCTTCTGTAACCTCTCAAATCAAATCTGTCATTGTACTCGCTCTACTACGCCGAAGCAAGTTAGCGGGGCCCATTGCTGCGTCATTGCTCCCTGGGAACACAGCTCCTCTCAAAGAAATGTTGCAGCAGTGGCAAGCCATTGGCAACTTGTGTCCCATTTGAACCTCAGACCTCCAGCTTCATAGACGAACGTGTTACCGCTCGATCAACTGGCCGGTTACTGTAATGTCTAATCAGAAAATTGCACATTTATTTTTCAGTTATTTACTACAGTGTAGCACTGGGAAAAATGATTTAATCTAGGATACATTTTTTAATCCAATAACCTACATTATACAATCTTTCTTCTATTGCTTCTACAGCATTATCATAGGTTTCGCTAAATGTTACGCTAGTGCCGGTAGTGTAATGCTTGCTTGTATAGGTGTAATTTCACCAAAATTTTAACGAATTAATGTTGTTGTCTTTCATTTTAAACAATATGCTTCTTCATCCATTAGCCGAAGCAGTTCTAGTGTACAAACTTATTTGATTGATACTATACCTAAAATTACAGTTTTTACTTCAGCCAACCAATAGCAAATCGTCTTGTCTTACCAGCTTACCAAAAGTAATGATTTCTGATGTAGACTATTGCACTGTCAATAACAAAACTACCTACTTACAGACCACACAAATAAAGCATAACTAACATTGCACTCTTATTGCCTCTAGTATAAAGTACTACGCTTATGTCTGCAGTACAAAAGAATTAAGAATTCTAACGTGGAAAGTCGCTGCTTGTTTACATGCGATAGCAGCTCAGATGCGCAGACGCACTATTGCGCAGGCCTCAACTTGTCCGCCGACGCGCTGCTATTTTCTTTCGTTTCCAGTCCAGATGCTAATATTTAGAAGTCCGTGAGACAGCTTTGTCTTCTACTTTGGTATACTTCATATTGAAACATAACTCGCTTTGTTTTCTTGCTAATTGTGATTGAAGAATGCATCTAAACATAAATTAGAACTGTCCGAAATCATTGATTACTTTATCATTAAATCATAATCACTGCAAAGTTCTCTTCTCCCACCGGTTTGCTAAATTTTTTCACCATTTTTTCTGTTTTCTGATGTGCTCTCTTAGTTTGAACTTTGTCGTCTTTGAAGTTTGACTTTCGACTCAGCAAGAAGCTGAATGCACGTTTCGAACCGGTTGCTTGAAAACTTCGACACTGGCACGTTAAAAAGAACAATTAGGGTCTGTCTTATCTAGCCCCCCGGTGAGGTTGGTCTCCCCATTTCGACCCGTCCCCATTCGTGTAGGGATCTCACCGTCAAGCATTGATAAATTAAGGTGTGGGCTGGACTTCAATTTTGGTGCCGTAGACAGAAACAATTCGTCACCAGATATGTTTTAAACTTTCTCTGGATTTTTCAATTAACTTGTAACCGGATCCTTCCTATTCAATTTATCAATGACGAGAGCACCTCTGAATGTGCTAAAGATTTGCTTCTAGGCTACTACTTAAATAGCGCGGTATCTCAACCTATTTAAACCTGGGTCAAGCTTCATGAAAAGTTCAATTTTTTACTCCAGAAGTAAACAGAAATAATGCCGATTGTTACGTTGGTTTGCACAGTTTTTGCTTATTTTTCTGAACGTGAACGTTGATGTTGCAATCCATTGCCTTTGGGTTTAAACACAAAACTCATTCTCTCGTACGTGTGTTTTGTCAGAAACTTTGGATGTACGCGCATACTTGTAATTCACTTTGTCGGATATTTTTGTGTATACAAGGACGATAATAAGATTCGCCTCTGTTTGTGGTTAGTCTTGCTCGTGATGAAAGAAAGGTGTTTCAAGTTGTATAGCAATTGGTGAACTCATTCCTTAATAATTGCCTTTTTTTGAAAGCGTTTTTCATGTTTTACATGGCGCTGTACGGTGCCTCTACTTATTCTTGCAAAAGTCTCGGAAAAGTAATTGTAATTACATCTTTATTCACGAAGTTACCTAGGGTAGGGACCTTGGCGGTCTTCGAGTCAAGTTACCACCTGCCCGTCTGTCTACCACTCGTGGTGGAGGGTAACACTGCCCCTTTTTGTTGTTAAACGTCAAGCAAGGAAGTGTGAACACCAATTTTTATAGTCTTTGGTTTGACCCGACCGAAAATCGAACCCGAGTCTACCGTTTCAGTAGCAGACGCTCTACCGACTCAACCACCGATCAGTTAGCATTAGATTAGCTAGTGTCAAACCATAGGTACTGCTACTAATTTGCATAAATCTAGTTTAGTTATTAATTTTGCGTGTATATTATGGCTTGCCCATTGATGCTTGTAGCGTTGTTACTATGTGCTTAGTAAACCACAAATAAACTTCTCGATTGAAAGCTTATTTAAGCCGGTTTAAGCCACGAGGTTGGAAGTTGAATGGCTGCGTCACATTTTTGCTATTGTATAGCCGGCATTACGCGTTTACCATGAAGGTGAAATGAGACTACGACCCATACAAATTATTACGAATTCTTGTAGTAAGCTGAGCTGGTCAAATTGCTGGACCGAAAAAGTTGGTTAAATTTAACAGGATATAAAGAACATCTCTAAACGCTCAATGTGCTAGCTTAAACTTTGAACTATAGTCTGTTTAAAGAAGTATGGCAATGAATGGAAAAGCACGTACTGGTACTGTGTGACTGTAACTGGTTTTGTAGTTTTCAACCCACCCTCTTTGCCCCCTCCCCTCCAGAAATCTTTAAGCGTTTTTTCTTTTCTTTTGTATCTCGTTAATGATCGTTCTACGCTCTCCTTTCTACTCTTTTTGACCGGCGTAGCCACACATTATTGATGTAGAAAATAGAGTATGACCTAAAACGGTAGACTTTGGTTCGATTCTCGGTCTGGTCAATGTTACACCTCCAAACTTTCCTGCTTGACGTTCAACATTATAAAGCAACAGTGTGACGTCTCATCATGCGTAGTAGACAGGCGATAGCTTGATTGGAAGACCCTAGAACAGGGGTTCGTAAATGGTGGTATATTTTACCTACCGAAGGGGTAAACTAGCTGAATTATAAACTGAAGTAAACTTCAATTTTCAGTATTAAAAAGTGATACTGTTGCACTGGATTGCCGTTGCGCCACACTCTAAAAGGACAGGTCCGAAAATTAATAGCAAGCCGACCAAATCTGCAGAAATTTGTGGAAAACCCGCTGAAAATTGTGGATTTCCGCCCTGAAGACCTTTTTTTTTAGATTACCGCATGTCTCGTAGAAATTTGTGGACCGCCAAGAAGACGGTCTGCGACATCCTGACGCGACTGACCTGACGCGAGACAACTCACCCCGGAAATCCTGACGCTCAAAACAACCTAAAAGCTCCAAACTTTCGCACTCTGCTTTTTTTCTCTTTTCCGCGCTACGCTTTTAACGATTAACGTTCAATGATTGTGACGTAAGTATAATATTTTCCGTTGATTGCAAACTTCATAGGAATCTCTGTTTTGCAGAAACAACTCAAACGCGAGTTGTATTTTCGCGAAAAAAATCGTAATAAAATCAAAACCAAATTAGCAAATCTGTAAAAATCCTGGCGAAAAGTTTCAAACGATGACCGAATGCCGCGATTGAAAGTAATATATGTTTTGCAATTATTGAACGACCACGTAGATATTTCATAAACAATAATACGCGTGGTTAATTTACAGAGAAAAATGCTCTAAAAGGAATTGTATGTTGAAAGAAAATATTAAAAATATAATTCAAAGTCAAGTACCGCAAATCGAAATTATATCTACAATCTTCAATGCAGCGATTAAAGTTTATTATTTTTGCCTATTGTTATTGGATGACCACGTTGCAATTTTACACACATTTTTCATAAAAAAGTTATTAGGTTTTGGGAAACAATAGTTTTTCAATAGACAACGTTTGAAATTAAAGTTGAAATTACGGCAAAGAATAAAAATAGATTGAAAATACTTTGCGATAGTTTGTAATCATCCAATTAATTAATTTCCCAATTGGCGGTTTATTTAGTTTTAACCTCGATTAATGGAGCCGTTAGTTTTTGCAATCGCAGTTTTTACTTTGAATGACTTTGAAAGAACAAAACAAGACGATCACACGCTTCATATCAGCATGCCAAATTATCGTTATTTCTCCGCTTGCAAAATCAAAGCATTTAAACAATAACAAGTTGCTAATTTCGATAAGCTCCAAAATTTTCAGTTTATTAAAGAATAAGATCACAAAAATGACAACAAGTTGCTAATCGAAATGCTATCGACAAATTATTGCTAACCAAAAACTAACAACTTTTTTTATGAAAATGGTGTAAAATTGCAACGTGGTCATCCAGTAATAATAGGCAAAATAATAAACTTTAATCGCTGCATTAATTAATTTCGATTTGCGGTACTTGACTTTGAATTATATTTTTAATATTTTCTTGTAACATACACTTCCTTTTAGGGAATTTTTCTCTGTAAACTAACCACACATATCTACAATTCCTTTTAAAGCATTTTTCTCTGTTTATGAAATATCTACGAGGTCGTTTAATGATAGCAAAACGTATGTTACTTTCGATCGCGGCATTCGATCATCGTTTGAAACTTTTTGCCAGGATTTTTACAGATTTGCTAACTTGGTTTTGATTTTATCACGATTTTTTTCGCGAAAATACAACTCGCGTTTGAGTTGTTTCTGCAAAACAGAGATTCCTATGAAGTTTGCTATTAACGGAAAATATTATACTTACGTCACAATCATTGAACGTTAATCGTTTTAGAGAAAAAAGCAAAGCCATGGCGTAGCACGGAAAAGAAAAAAAAGCAGAGTGCGAAAGTTTGGAGCTTTTGGGGTCAGGATGTCCCGAGCGTCAGGATTCCGGGGGTGAGTTGTCTCGCGTCAGGTCGGTCGCGTCAGGATGTCCTGCTTCGCCAAGAAGATGGGTGTAAATTATACTTTTTTTTGGCGCGGGGTACACGAGACAATTAAGGTTAAAAGACGGGGGTGAATTATGCTCTTTTCATTTGGCATGGGGTAAACGAGGCAAAAAAGGTTAGGAACCCCTGCTCTTGAAGATCCACCGCTGTCTTTTGGCCAAAGCAACGTACTTGACCCACACTCGTTGGTAATTGCAATTACGTAACCTTCGACTTTCGTGATTGCTACGATAAGGAAATAGCACCGCCCTTTAGGGAGTTATGCGTCAACTTCTCATCAATAGTGGGCTGGAAACCTGCCATCCGCTTTTCTTACAGTGTGAACTTTGAATAAAGTTTGGGACTGGTTTTAGCTCAATTTTTAACAAGTTTTAATAATATCTTTTTCAGCAATATGACCAGAAGAATATTCGACGTCGGGTATACGATGCATTAAACGTTCTTATGGCAATGAATATCATTTACAAAGACAAGAAAGACATCAACTGGTTAGGATTTCCTACAGATTCCGCCCATGAGTTACTATCATTACAGGTATGTTATTTTTATTCGTAAGTGCATCAAACTTATTACTTTCGTAACCTTGTCCAATTGTTCTTAGCGAGTTCAACCAATATCTTGTGGATTATGTTTGACAAGGTTAATTGGATTTTTGTAATTTTAGATCTTTAAATTTTGTATCAGTTGGAGTTCTTGCTGAATATTTAAATATTGCCTTGCCCAATCACTAATTTCTGCCTCATAGTCAAAGCGGAATAGGTTGAACGGATATTTCCTATTTGCAGTGGATTAAACTCCACGGAGAGTCCACAGACGTTTCCCCGCCCAGAGTCTCGACCAAAGATCTAGCATGTAAAATAGATTCCAAACATGCATATTCTGAGTGGTTTAGAAGCAGGGTCATTCAGGAGTGAGCAATGCGAGTAGCACCCACAGGTACTACATAAAAGGATTTTCCGTCCTGTTAAGTTCTAAGAAAGTGTCTGTTATACCCATGGAAGTAAGGAGTAGAAAGGGCACAGTATGTTTTTTAAGATGGTCAGAAATTTTGGCAGCTGTAGAGGCTGCTAGACGTGAAGCTGTTATAATAATATTAATTATTCATTTTAGCTACTGCTTAAGAATTAGAAGTTAACGATGTCGACTAGTTATAAATCTGTGTCTTCCCTGGCGTAGTCAAAGCCGGGCAGTTTTAATCAACAACCAATTTCAAATATATCAGCACACTGCTTCACGTCATACTCATTTGTATGACATGTCAAAAAGACAAAGAATCTTTTGGGGGCGTTTTCCGTCGGTTGTATGCTTATAACCGTGTCAAATCTAACTTTCCCGTGCTCTTCCTATAATGTTTGCACTTTCGTGATGCAAATACGCATAGCTGCGTAATATTTGTGCTGCTCCTATTATTCGGGTAATGGACAAACAAAATATCGTTACTACATTCTAGCATGTGCTCATTTGAAATACTTGACATGCCGATTCTTTTGTTCAGAATGAAAAGCGGACGAGAGAGCAACGAATAGAAGAGAAAACCAATCAATTACGAGAGCTCATACTTCAAGTGCGTTTTTCGTCTTTGCTTCTTTCAAATTGCTCTTATTGCCTACAAAATACTCAAGCTAAAAATTGTCTTTTTTCCAGGATTGAACTTATTTTTGGGAGGGGGAGTGACGGAGAAATATTCTTTCGCGCATTTTTCATTTACGTTTTAAAAGGTTAAGATTAAAGTTTGGGTTTAGTTTCAACTTTAGAGTAAGGATTTGAGTTTGGGTTAGATTTGAGTCAGGATAAATAAAAAGTGGATATGGTTTCTTTTGATTTTTAATGCCAATCTAAATTTTTGTTGTTCTACGAAGGTCTGTGTTCTACTAAAAATACTACTAAGATCTTTTTTTTGAGGGGAAGGTTTTTTGATAATTTCCAACAGCTAAAAATAAATTTCCAACAGTTCAAAATAGTTTAAGTTGCGTAAAATGTATGGCGTTTGTCTTGGTTCTAAAGATATTTCGAAACCAAATTGATAAACGAGGTCCCATAAATTTTGGGCGTGGTTACCGTGTCAGATATTCAATTGCAAAACAAATGTTCATCAGCATGAACACCCAAAAGCGACTTTGTTGAACAGTTAGATACGTTACTGTATTTGCAACCTACTGGCCAGTTGGTCAAGCGGTAACGCGTTCGTCTCTGGAGCAGAGGTCTTATGTTTAAATCTCGAGCCGGTTTAATCGGACACAATGCTGCCAACGGCTCGTCACCGCTGCTACAATTATCCGAAAGGAGCTGTTGTGCCTGGGTGCGATGACACAGAGATGGGTCCCACAAACTCGTTACACGCTTCGACATAGTGCTGCAAGTATAATGAAAGATTTGATCTTTGTAGCTGTAAACTAATACAAGATGATAGCCAATGAAGCATGCCCTGCCTAGGAAGTTGGGTCCTTTTGCTGTTTAAAGCAATGCACTACTGCTTAGGCAAAAGCATGATTTTTTCAAGATCTTGCTAACTATTAAGATTGAAAGCAAGACATCAAACAAACACTTGAGTTCTTGCTGCGTATGCTAAATACCTCCTTGTATGATGATGCTATTAAGGCCAGCTACGGTAAACTTGTGCAAGAATCTTGTGCAACGACTTTTTTTACAAAATTGTATACGGCAATATTGCGGTACATCGCACTCAAAAATCTTGTGCGCCGATACAAGGTTTTGAATTGTATGAAAATATTGCTACAGTATTGCATCCAAGATTCTTTTGCTATAAAACAATTTTTTGAATTGTGTGGCAATATCTTGCAGCTAATTGTAATGGTAAATCTTGCGCAACAAAATGAAGTTTTGAATTGTATGGCAATAATGTATTCCAGAACTTTGCGCAACGAAATAAGGCTTTTGAATTATTTGGCAATATGTTGCAGCAAATCGCATTCAAGAATCTTGTGCAACGAAATAAAAGAGTTCAAGAAACGCAGGGAGTTCCCGAAGAAAATTCATTTATCCAACTTCCATTCATCATTGTCAACACGAGCAAGAAAACTGTTATCGACTGCAGTATCTCTAATGACAAGTAGGTCTTGTTAGTTTAGTCCAACTCCAAGATACCGAAAATAAAAAAGACAAGAATCGGAAATCCGGTATCTATGCAATGAAATGGTTTCGAGAATCGAAATAATCGCATTCTGTTGTATTTGGGGTCTCAAAATCGATAAATATCTTAGAGGGACTATTCTGTCTTCGTGTCTAAGTTGATTCGGTGTTTTGGTAAAGTTTTGTACAAAAATCCGTATTGAACTTCTAAAAAAATGTTTTATTTGGGAGTCTTTGCATTGACAGTATCTAGGGATTGATCTGTCATCCATTGCGATCTCTGCATCTTCATTTATGTGACTGAACTAAGCCATCTGAGTCTGCCTGCCAGACCAACGCAACGCACCTTGCTTTGGTTCTACATGCAAGTCTTTCGTCGGACTACCACAACGGGTAGACTGCTCGACCCCAATTTAAAATACTCCCAAAGTGTCTTTCCTACGGCGCAACGACTCACGGACTGCAAGCCAGCATTTGCGACCCTAATCCTGCGCTTTGCGCCCGCGCATTATATGGGTACTGATTTACACGTTTTTGAATGAGATACCATTGTTGTTACCAGATATGAATACATGTTCAACTTTGACAATACGTTTGAAATTCACGATGACATTGAAGTGCTTAAGCGAATGGGAATGGCTTACGGTTTAGAATCAGGCAACTGTTCTCAAGAGAATATAAATACAGCAAAATCGCTTTTACCTCCTGTATTAAAGCCTTACGTTGATGGTAAGTGCGCTTTTCATGCTTACGATTGGGAGACGGTAAATTTTAGTGGTTTGAAATTAAGCAAATCATACACATGGGGATTACACTTGGTATTATATCAGTAACTTTTTTTTTTGCTTTTAAACAATATCAAAATTCGAAAATGTCTGGGACGCTGGCAAAAGATAGTTTTCTTGAGTTGTTTACCTATATGGCCATGCCATTTGTTTTTTAGCGTGCTCATATTAGCTTTTTTCTAGTTGTACTTTTAAAGAAATTGCGTGAGCAGATGATTTGCAGATGGGTTAAAATTTCTGTTAAGTTTGGTGAAAAACTGTTTTTTGCTCTTTTTATGTGGGAATCGTGGGCAGCAACATATGATTGAGGTGGCATAATTAATCATGTTTTTGTAATTCGCATTGCTTTTTCCCTCTTTTTGCACGTATTGTATCAACTAATTATTAGTTTGCCCTTTCATTATCGTAATTTATTTACATGTACTTTTTTTGGAGATCTCGGTAGATTTGTGATTGAAGTATTTATGTTTAATGATACTCTTTTCAGATATGGCAAGGGCACGTCCTATTGCGAATCGGTCGCTGACTAGCTGCGCCCTACATAGCCAGTCTCCTGCTAAAGAAGTTGTTCATAACAAGTCAGTTTCTGCTTTTTTTCACTCTAGCCACATCCTGCTGCAGGCTTATGAGTTCGACAGCCACAAAATGTTACACAGAAAGCTTGTAAAGTTCTGGCTTATAGCTCATTGGTAGTGTTTCATCTCCTCTACCTTATCTACACGAGAAACGTAGTTAATAGCGAGTGTTATTTAATTTAGGTTCATACTGAGAAAACCAAATACAATCTCTGTTTTCAGTAATATCTTCCAATGCAACCGTTACCAATGTAGGTTTAGAGAATTTAAACATATGCACAAAAACTACTTCAATTTCATCTCCTCTACATTTTTATTGTAAGGTCGAAAAATGAAATACTATAAGCGTATTCGATATAATTAGTTCAAAGCATTTTCCCTCGCACTGTAAGAAAAATTCATATTTTTCTTTTAGGGGAGATACGGACTCGGTTGAACTTGGGTCTTGCTTTTCCATGGAACAGGTCCTTGATCCCGAGGACCAAGAAGTTGCCATGGTTACAGATGTGGGTCAAAACGGAGTTTCAATGACTGGGAGTGCCGCGAGGCTCACTTCCCGGTCCTCTTCTGGTCACAACAGCGCGATGTACTCTTTGACCCCTTTGAGCAGTACCGCTGGTAGTGAATCGCGGGGGTCAACACCGTTTGACTCATTTGAGACTTAAATTTGAACTTTAACCTCTATTGTTACGAAAAGATAAGACGATGGGTGACCTAGAACCATGTCCTATTCTTTAGCTTTTTAACTATCGTGTTCTTTGGAACTAATTTATGCCAAGTTTTAGCTTTGTATTTGGTTTTGTCATTGCATATTTGGTTGGTTGCATAATTTAAAATTAATAATGGTTACGTAAGTCTCAAATGCAGATCGGCTTAAACTTCTCTCACGTAACTTTTTCATGGAAAACATTGTCAGGGACGCTTTAAAAACTTTGAAACACTTTGTATTGAATAGAGGCCATAATTCATAACAAGGTTGACTTCTGATCACGTTTAGAGCATATATAGGAATTATAAACTTCGTTTTTGTTTTTGACTATAGGAAAAAATAAAACTATTTTCTATGTGAAAGGAGGGTAGATGAATTGTTAATTCTTTATGAAATAATTTTAGCTTTCTAACTTCTCCCTTAGCCAATCTTTTGGACTGGCTATTTCAAGCCAATCGAAACCTCTAGTTTTCCATTTCTTAGATTAGGAGTTAATGAGCAGGTCGAGCCACAAGGCCCCATTATTTATATAGTGCGTCTTTTTTGTCATTTTAACTTTTTCACCATTTCGCGTGTGCAAATCATGCCGTTAACTGACGATTCACTCACTTGAAAAAGGTTGAAATTATATTAGCGGTTCACTTAATTAGTTATTTCTTGAAGATTTCAACGTTAAACAGTGGCAATACAATTGACTGCTAAACAAGGGTGCACTACACAATTATTTGATCCGTTTAAAAGTATTGCAATGAGAAGAGACTGTGATTCGGAATTTCCAAGCGGGATCAAGATATTTTATACCAGTTTAAACCAGCTAGGTTAGGGTTTCGCACCACTGCGTCTCCATATCCCGTGTCAAGAAGTTCTGATCCGTGTTAAACAGGGGTCAAACTGTGCCTCAGGAATGATACAAGTTCAATTTTGAGCGAAATTAATAATATCGTGTGATACAGAACGGTCAACTTTCGGGATTTGAGTGTTTAAATTATTTTTTTCAGAACATGATTATGTGATCACAAAAACTAGCAATTCCATTATCTTGCAAAACAAGATTATGTTTATTCACTAGGATGTTAAAATTATTGCAGTTTAAATTTTTCTATTGCTTTACCAACATCAGATATTTTTAAAAAATTAAGGTTTTTTAGCTGAAAAAATTTTTTCTACCGTTTTTGTTGCGTCACCTAGAAGACATAATTCTACGAAGTTTCGAAGTAAGGTACAACTTATACGAAATTACTCAAACGTGTTTTAAAAATATGGCCGTTTTTTATCTTAAACTTTCGTTGTGACTTTTTTAATATTGCAGTGACGTAGTGCGGGTCGTTGTTTTTGCCCATGAAAATTAGTCAAATTTATTTGTTGCAAATGTAAACAGAAAAGTAAGACTAATTTTTATACTTGACCGCCGAAATTTCGGCTGATTTTTCTGTGATCAGTCTTACTGCTATATCCTAAGGGTCCTATGCACCAACATAGATTAACTTTGATCCAAGGATGAAGAAAACTAGAGGAAAAACTTATTCCAAATAGTTGAAGAATATCGTCTATAAACTTGCAAATTCAGTTTAATCAAATCTACAAAGTTCGTAAGTGTAGAAGATAAAAATTGATGATCCGTGGGTCAAAGTTAATCCACGATGGTACATACAAGCTTTAATGTTCTCATTGTTCTATAGAGCCTTATGCGCATTGGTTTATAGTTTTCTTTCCAGCTGTGGAAAGTTAAAGCTAGTTTTAGCGTTTTGTATACCCTTTTCTCGATAGATTTTATGGGAAAACCGTTTTGTAAAGATTTTTGTCACACATTGAGCCACTGACAATGCTATTTCGTGAGTAGTTTGTAGGACAAGCACACACACCTAGTTTTAGACCTGTTTTTATACTGGAAGAGACTATTTTACCGGAAATACTTTAACCCAAACTCAAATCTTAATCTTGACCTTAAAGAAAGTACCGGTGTAGAATAAACAAAAAGCGCGGATAAATACTCCTCAGTTTCTTTCGTTTTATCCTCTTCAACTTAAAAATTTTAGGTAAAGTAGTCACTCCCTTTTATATCTTACCAAGCGGGAAAATGCGCGACCTAATAATCTTTATGTACTCAATCCCTTTATCTTGGTGCTTGAGAGCATTTTGGTTTTTTCACCTCAAAAATGTTTTAGCGATTTATATCATAGTTCTTGTTTCAACTAGAACAATGTTATACTATACTGACAATTTTACTATTTATCTGAAGCAATGATCGCCATTTGACTATATTCTGTGTGTGCAGATTTGCTGCTGCTATTCAACGACAAGAAGGAATTCGAAATGTATTGTCATCATCATCATTTCGTAGTTTTTGATTGCCAAGTTGTTATTACTGCTTGTCAATCAATTGGTATTTTTGAGTATGCTAAGCCTTAAAAAGTAACGCTCTTTGTATACGAATTTTAATAAGTTCTAATGGTTCGTTTTTTATGATTCTTTGTCGATGTTGTGATATCATTGTGCAGCCAAAAAGCACGATTTAATGTCGCACCTTTATTCATGCCGTTACTGTTCTGGCGAACAGCTTGTGTCAATAACTGATTACGGAGCGAAATCCGAATTTTTCGCTGATTTTTAAATGATATGGAATTTTGGGGTCGAAAGTTTTTTACCCGATAATTGTGCTACCGCTCCTATTTAGCTGGTTAGAAACGTAATTAAATTTGACTGAAATTCCTTTATTACGTGGTGAAAAATTGTATCAATTCTTCGGGGTTTTTATTGATTATACTTCGTCAAAAATTTATCAATACTTGAAGGATATATATTTTCGGCTTCATCTTTGATTGATTTTTGCACAACAAATTTTTGACTGTTAGGTCATCGCAATGGCAGTAATTTGAAAAGTCGCTTTTTCAATTTTCAACCTAATACTTTGTCTTTTACTAAGAAAAATAGAGCCAAGCGGTGTTTTTTGTAGTGAAGATGTTAATTCAAATTACTCGTACTCCAGGTAGTCGATTTAAGATACGCACTTGAACGAAAGTCGTGTCTTTTTTATTGTGACAATGTACTTGGTTGCTGTTTTCGTTTTATTGTTGTTTCGTTTATTGAACTAGAAAATGTTTTCAAACATTTTCATCATTCTTCGGGCTCCTAAACCCCCGACAGAACGACGTTATTTGTTTGAGACGAAAAAGGTTCTCTGGGGGTGTAGGCCGTTTAAAGGATCCTAATCTAGTAGCGATCGGCAAAGAACCAGACTGCTTTTACCAACATTGTCAGATTGGTAGAAATTTTTTCCGGATATCAGAAATTTAGTATGATAACTAACTGACACATTGGAGACAATTTTTTGCAAGGTCCTATTGGCAGCCTTTCGGGAGACCTTAACTTGTTTTTTCTCGAATTTTATTATCCTCGCTAAATTTTTTTCTGCGTTGTATAGTTCTTTCATTCTCTCCGCCAAGACTTTGACTTAGTGTGTTTTTTTCTAAGTAATCCCTTGTATTCCAGCACTGCTTGTGGTGGTTTCGTATTTTGTGTGCCGATGTTAAACGCCAAAACTGCCCGCTTGTTTCCAAAATAAAAATATCAAGTTTGCATTGAGGAAAATGTGTCTGGTTAGCTTCGATTTCTTCAAGTAATTTTAAGGTGATGACAAAAAAAATTACGAGCAGTGCTTTTTTATCCACGGGGCCCGATTGTTAGGTCTTCCCTTTGAAAATTATTGGTTGAAAATGCGTTTTTTTAAGACCTAAAACCAAGATCTTCAAGAATGAAGAGACCAAAAACAATGTTAGTGTCACTGTCACCTTAAATTGCACCGTCTAAATGGATCGATTTGGTCTCGTGTTAACTGTTGCTGAAGACCCAGACCATGTGGAGTTACCGACATAACTGCCGCAGAATGAATGATTAAATATTTTGGACTTCTACCAGAAAACTTACCGTGCTAACAAAACAAAAAAAAGAGATGTCAAAAACAAACTTGAGCGTGGTAAGTTAGTTCAAGTTTTAGCAAGCATTTACCATGAAAGACGTTCAAAGGAGAAAAGCCCCAAACTGTGAAAAAGACTCGACCTAACGGAGAGGTATATGACTACTACCTCCAAATTTGTAGTGCTCCGATACGAAGTTGAATCACTTTGCCGTACAATTTAGTGAAAAAGGGTAGGGGCAATAACGTCTTGCCACGGATGCGGATTATCAAAAAGAGGTACACTAAACCCTTACAATACCTTCAGAACGAAAGAAGAGGGTCAGAAATTGTCAAAAAAAAGCAATGTGTCATAGTAAATACGACAGTTTTATCTAATTAGTAGGGTTAAGTTTTTGCAACTTTTTTTGATTTTAGCTGCAACTTTTATCAATTTTTGCGAAAAATGTAACAGTGTGATTTGAAAAATATGCTTTGAAACTACAGTATTTTAGCTTAATTCTAGTATTCTCTTTGAATTGTACAAAATTGAGGTTTGTGACGGATTGGCCGCGTCTCAATGTTATCTATGAGGTAACAACAGTTGGTTGGCATTAAAACCCTAAAAATACTATAGTGCCATAGAGTCGGAACCGGGACTGCGGAGCCATTGCAGAAAAGGCCTAGCTTCAACTCCGGAGCTTTCAAGGAACCAACGATATTTTTAAACTCGTTTTGCATGGGCCTAAATCCTATTTTTTACTGCAACTTTGGTTAAAAATAAACGCAACTTTTGTTAAAAATGCAATTTTTTCAGAATTTTAGTGCAACAAAAACTTGCCCAACTAATTAGCATAAACACAGTTGCAAAAATCTTCTTAGAGAACCTACACGTTGGCTTGTGAAACTTCGTAGCCTAGTTCGAAATGGCTAGAAATTTTCAAGTATCCTAAGGCTTTACTGCAGATTTACCGTTTACGCGAAGTCACAAAGTGTCATGCTAGTTGAATTTTTTCTTACAAATATATTTGTACTTTTATCTTTCTAACAAAAGCAGTTTTTCGCAATTCTTGAACAGTATGAAATTCATCCAGATATCCTAAAGAACTGCATGCCGTCATTTTCTGGTAAAAACAACAATACTTTCTTTTAGTTATTATGTAAATAATGCAAGATTGTAAATTCCAGTACATACAATTCACGTTCAATAAGCACTTGCATGCAATAATTCATGTATTTACGATTACAAGCACTTGGAAAGAATAAAATTCAACAACAGTATACAATCGAAGTTCCTAATTCCTAATTACCCCCGAAATTGAAAAACCCAGTCCAATACTAAAAATTTTATCAAGTTAGATAAAAAAGTCTAACCAGAGATCACGTTGCCTTATATGCGGTATAATTTTAAAAGATAGTTTTTCTGTAACAAATTTAACGCCAGTTTCATAATTCATATTTCACAAACAAACCTAGGCTCTGTAGACAATTAGACATATAGAATTTGAGCTTAGTTTGTAACAGAAACGATTTATTTTAAATTTCAGTAAATGTAGCATAACTACGACACAGTAGTAATGTACTATATATAGTTTGCAGGTAATGAATTAAACATTTTTGGGCAAAAACTGCTTTTGCAAACTTTTGAGAAAACGTAGTCTTGATCGAGATATTGCCTGTGGCACATAATACAGCATTGTTCAGTTCAAAATAACATAGGAACAATTTTCAACTTTCACTGAATGGCATTGAAAAAAGAATACCGCAATAGACATAACAGAGCCACTGGATTTACTTTGATTTTATACTGATGATTTTGAAATATCGCAAAGGTCGTATTATTTGGCGAATCGCAGATATTGGATGTTGCTAGGGCGTCACACATATACCCTTTCTATACGTAACAATCCTGGCCTGTTTTTCTTATTGTTCTCAAAGAATAAAAGGATTAAAAAAAAACAATTAAGAATCTACACCGCAGTCAAGACATGGGTTACATGTGAAACGATAACACAATCTAGTCGGGCAATTTGTTAGGATAAAAACAGAAAACGGCTAGTGTAAATGTTTGCTGGCTCCCAGTTTGGTTCAAACTGATCATGATTTGTTGTGTCTTTTGAAAAGATATTTTACCCTTATAAGCAGTCTACTCGTCGCGATTACCCGGAGTCTGATAAAAGACTTGCAAAAAATAACATCAACAAAGGAGCTTTGAATTGATAAAACTGACATACGTAGAGCCAGGTTCACATGCAGTACGTTACTACGGACTAGGGTGTGCGATTTGGGTCACCTTTCTAAACCCGGGTTTCGGGTTTATCAGGTTTTGCTTTCCGAAAACCCAAGTTCCCTGTTTTTATCTGCTTCTAAAATTAGTGCTTTTAGTTACTTAAGTGTGCTCCTTTGTGCTCGATTACTACCCGCATTCTTCCAGGGACGTTATTGATTATGGTACGCAACTGTTTTGGGGGTATTCTTGGCTATGTTTTAATCAAATCTTTTTTGAAACTTTCCACCTTGTTTCTCCCCAAACTTTTTTTTTCAGCTGAATTCTTCAGCATTGTAAGAGTTTTCAGGCAATAATACACTGAATTCGTGCATTAACACAACGTGATGAAACCCGGCTTTTGCACCAAACATACCGAGGTTTCAAAAATTACCTCAAAATCTAGGTTTTCAGGTTCGGGGAAACGCGGGGCAGACATATTAGTATGCACGAATGAATGAAGAAAGCATTCATGTAAGTATGAAATAACCAATAAACCATCAACTGCATTAGCCCCACTTACAAGTAAATATAATCTTCAAAACAAAAAACATATCTTAAAAAACAAAAAAACAATACAATTGCTTCTAATGCAGAAGCGTAGACTTTTTGGTTTCTATCTCGCCCCAAATCTAGTCATACCAACAACCTTGATACAGACGGTTTAGCTCGGCAGTAACTGCGTCACCCACTAAGCTATTCTTAAACGTGATCATTCCAAAATCCAAACAACATGTTATCATGTACACTTGTGGTAGTGGCACTAGTTAATTTATTGCTAAAACCCTCAGAAAGGACGAGTTTGTCTCTCCTCACGATTATAATCGAATCAATTCAAGGTTTTTCCAAATTGAACAGAGAATGAAAATGAACATTAAGCAATGAATAAAAGTATGATGGAGAAGGAGGGCATTATGCAAATTTTAATCATTAAAATGAAAAACTCAAAATTTTCTTTCTAAGTTTCTGCTACACTGCCAAGTGTAAATAAATTAAACGTAGTGATAAAATTCTCAGCACTATGCTCTCAATGACTCATACATGAGTGATTAAGTAAATTGTAAGACAAAAACATACAACTTTTAGCATAAAGACGGATTTACACAATATGCGTTTTCGTTTTTTGTTCCATGAAAAAGTATACGCTTTTTGGTCCGCATTTTTACAAGTTCTATCTGCACTAAGTAGGCTGGTATATATTGATAAAAATTTTGCATAGAAATGATGACAGCGATATTTCAAAATAGGGCTGTACCCCTTAACAAAAAATTCTTTTTGGAAAACTATGTCCAGTATGTGGCAGTCTGGTTAGTGCGAATATGGATGTATAAAAATGTGGACAAACAAGAACGTACTTTTTCATGGAGAAAAAAAACGTACAAAAAACGGATACTGTGTAAATCTACTTTAAGTAAACAGTACTCAAAACCAGAATGCACATAAAAGATACCGCAAAAACTCATGCAATTACGTTATTGCATTTTTGACGCCTACAAAACTTGTCTCTTAATTCTAAGCTATGGTCAAACAATGTGGCTATGCACTGTATGGAGATTTGACCTACATAATTGTGAACTTTGATTTGGATGAGGTTAAAAAAGCGTTTATAGCAAAATTCACAAAGCCACTGGTTCAAAACAGTACCCAATCAAACCAATGCTGAAGTTCAATTTTTAGCAACTGTCAAGTTTGAAAGATCTGCAGAAAGGGTTTACTGTAAACTGTGGAGCAGGTGTATAGTTCTCCTGCTATCTATTTGATTTTTAAATGCATGAAATGATTTTACCAATCTGCTTCACCAGTTGCTTTTTGAAAGACCATATCTTTTCCATTCAAATTCATTATTCCAAGTTTCAGATTAAACTTCCATCGTGCTTTAGCCCGATGAATTTTGTCATATTGACATACAACAACATTATCAGTGTCAAAAAGTTCGACTGGATCTTCATCTGATCCATCATCATCAGAACATAGCGGTTCTTCGACTACACCAGAAGAGTTTTTGCTTTCATCTTCATCTTCGTCATCTTCCTCATCCTCATCATCTTCATCATCCTCATCATCTTCTTCAGAAGATGAGGAATCGATTCCTCCATCTACCTGTGGTATATCAAATTTTGTCAAAAGTTTAGTGGGTGTCTTTGAGGAACAAGGTAGTTCAGCATTTCTTTCAGATATCATTTCAATTCTGTTCACATCTTGGAAATTAGTGTTGTCTGCTGGTCCATCAACTTGAATAATTGCTGAAGGTTGACCAGGTTTTCCTGATTTGTCTGGCTCATTCTGGCGTTGTGCAACAATAACAGTTTGAGTATTAGGTTGTTGCGTAGTCGGACGACTAGGTTGATAAGCTGTATACATTTGTGCTTGTGTAGAAGCTGAGGTAGGCAGCTTCTGGTGATAAATAACTGGAACGTTTGTGGGTAAAGCAAGAGTAGCTTGTTGCCCTGCTGCTGTCATAGGCAAGGCTTGCATTGGCCTGCCATCTGGCATGCTCTTATATACAACAGGTGCATACACAGATATGCCTCCTGGTGCTAAATGATGCTGCGTTGGATTATCTACAGCTTTTGATTGGAGCAATTTGGTTTCCCATGTTGTTTTTAAGTCTTGCAATACATGTTCATCAACACCATCGTCCAAAAATGCTTCTCTCACATTGTTTATGACATCATCAATTACTGCCTGATACACTTTAGATACTGCACTTTGATTGACAGGTGGCTTAGCCATATCATTTAACTATGTTGTCAGACTTGATAAAAATATCTAGATTACAATATACCCAAACTGAAATCAAGATTTTGATTAAAAAGTTAAAAACTCTTCATTTTACATTAAAACTTGAACTAGTTTTGGTATACACTCTTTTTCCGTAAGAACCAGTAAATTTTAGTTGAAGCAGGCTGTTCTTAATTTCTTGACAATTTTCAGCTTTATTTGTTCTCAAATTTTGAGAACATGAATGTCAATTATTTCAGTTCTCAATGCAAATCTGTTTTATTCTCCACGTTCAATGAGTATGACTAAGTGCTTTTTTGCTGCTATTGCAGGATCGTAAACTTGCTAAAAACAAGTGAAAAAGTAAGCTTTTTCAATTTAAATACAACCAAAAAAATCCTTAGTTTCCTGCACAGCTGTGTTCAACAGCACTCCATAAACATGGAAACAACTTACAAGCAAATACCAAAATACTAAAAAATTACTAAAATTTTATTGTCTTGAATCAGTATTATACAGAATTTAGCTTTTTTCATTTAAAATGTAATTTTTTCTGTTTGTTCTTAATTTTTAGAGCTGTGAGGAGATGATGAAGCTGGCATTGTTCTTAATTCCTAATTTTAAGCAAAAACGATCCTTGTGTTCTTGTAAAAAAATAGTGCAGTTTTAATCGAAACCCTAAGAGTTTGAAAACCATAATTCTGCTGTAAAACCTACAATGAACTGGTGGTGAACAGTGAACACTTTCAACATCTGAAATACAGACAGGCAGAGGAGTAATTTTTGTACAGTTGTGAACCACAGCAGACTACCTATTGCATGTTGAAAAAAGCCCATGTCCACCATCAGTTACTATAAAACGACTAAACTTTGGACAGCTACTCTAGTGATTGGATTTGAGTTTTAGTTTTTATGTTTGTTGAAGGGATGTTCGGAAACTCATTGAACCCTTTTATAAAAGAAAAAAACTAAAAAAGCTTAAAACCAGCCACTAGGGGTACTGTCTGAAGTATAGTCGTTTTATGGTACTTATAGCAACTGCAGAACAATACAACAACCTACCACATAGGCTGCTGCCACTCTTTAAAATAAACAAAGCAAAGCATTTAACTTTCTAATTTTGCAATTCTTATGATGCATTTACAGTTTAAACCAGATTTGAGATATCAGATATGGTTTGCAAAGCAATGCCCTTCACTATATATTGATATGTTATCACTGGCGTCGATTCCGGGGAGGCAAGGGGGCGGCACCCCCTCAGGTATGACACCGAAGGGGGGAAAATATGTCTGGCCCTTCTAGGTTTGTGGCAAGTAATGCTCACTTCGCACTCACTCAAGGTAAATACATGATCCCAAATTCCAGACTGAGATAAAACAAGAATGTGGCAAAAACCTTTTTTTTGGCAGAGGCTGCTGTTACATTACGTAAGAATAAGAAACTCGTTATTCTAGCCCTAACCCCAACCTTAACCCAAACTCTAACCCTAGGTCTAACCCAAACTCAAAATCTAACGATAATTTAAAAAACAAAAAAGAGCAAATGAGCACTCACTCTTTGCTCTCTTATTCTCTTTATGGGTGTTACGTAACGTAATACTAGCCACTTCCTTTTTTTTTTGGTATTAACTAAATTTGGGGGCAAAATTCTGCAATTCCAGACTGAAATAGAATTATTAAGTTTAACCAAACTTCGCAAAAAAGTTTCGCCCCCTCGGAATTTGCTGAATCAACAAAAACTTGACGCCTATGTCTGTTATACAGCTCATGGTATACCGGTATTGGACATGCACTTTTTTTGCAAGCGGCCACTGCAACCTCTCTAAGTTATGCACGTCACAGCAAAGTGTAGATCTGACATTATGCAATAGAAACCAGCCCTGCCACGCTAATCTTTGTGTGCCACTAATTAGACTCTGCTACAGCAGACAGTACTTGGGATTTTGGAAACAATGAATTAGGATCAGAGTGCCACAGTGATCCCTTCCAAAACTGAAGTGCAAACTGTAATGGTTTTTCAGGACTTTGTGTAAAATAGTGCTGGCTGCTGGCATGTCTTGTGGAATGTGGTGTAGTGCAATACCAGGCAATACTGTATATATCTTACATCGAAAATATTTTGAATCATTAAATTAAAATTCATTTTCTGATATACCTTATCACTATCACTAATGACATTAACTTTTATGACGTTGTGCAATGGCATATTTTTTCTCACCTTCTGCATTCAGCTTTTACCAATAATCTTGAAGAGTATATATTGTCTGATAAAAGTTGATTGTATTTTATTTTTGACCAAAAGTTCTTACAAAACATTTCTTCCACAAACAAATATTTTAATTGCACTGCTGGTTTGAATTGTCACAGGCTACATAGTATCCTAGTAAACCATTTATTGGGATTGCCGTAGGCCAACAAAAGACAGAGATCAAGAAGCAGCACTTTTATGAAACAAAAGGGAAAGCTTGAAGCTCTGTGTGAACTGCTTTCTCACATTTGTTTCAAATTTTACCCTTTCAAGCTAATGTTGTAAACTTGAATGATGTTATTGCTCCCACATTACGTGAACTTTAGTTCCCCTTTCATGCCCAAGCTATCCAAACTGCCTCATCCAGCGCCTATTTTCCTACCCCAATGCTTTTAAACACAATTTTTTAAGCCAAATTTAGTTTTTTAACGTGGCATCTTATCTGATTTTTAATGCAATGCTGTCCACTGCCGTTGTGGCAGATCGGTTTAACGTTGTATGAATCATGGAATAACACCTGAGCCAATTTGAGCATATATTTTTATTTTACTCACGACAGCAAAAATGCTAGCAAAAGCCTTTTCCACCATAATTAAATATTCCTCAAGTTTTCTTGTTACAAAATATGAGCAGAGCAAATATTTTATGATTAGCTAGCTTATTTTGTGTACTGTATTGTGTATACCGGTAATTATAGCTGAGGCAAAATGAATATTCACTGTTGTTTAAGGAGATAGGTAGGTACTATTCAAAATTGATTGTAGTGAACTGTGAAGAAATGAGGACTACTTGAGATACCATTAATAAAGAGGTGCCACAAACCTTTTCCTATAATTTTCCCTTATTCACGAAAATACGATTTAATCCGTTTGACTCTATACTGTTGGCAAAATCTTCATTTTGTACTTTTGTGACACCACAAAAGGCAGATCTTGTAAAATTTCTTACAAACTAAGAAGTGCGAAGCTCAATGAGGTATTAAGTTAAGCAGAAGCTGCTGTCATGTTATGTAAGAATGAAAAAATCGCTATTCTAGCCCTAACCCCAACCCTAAACCTAACCCAAACTCTAACCCTAGGTCTAACCCTAACGTTAATCCTAACCCAAACTCAAAATCTAACCCAAACCCTAATGATAATTTAAAAAAACAAAAAAGAGTAAATGAGCACTTCCTCTATGCTCTTTTATTCTCTTTATGGGTGTCACGTAACGTAATACTAGCCACTTCCCTTAAGTTATACTAATAGCCGAGGTTTCTGCTTTAGCCAGCAATTCCCACTCACACTAAATTTACAGCTGACTTTAGGCCTGTACAGTATGTGATAATCACTGACGTCGATTTGGAGGGGGTGGCACCCCCTCGGGTCTGAACTCTAAAGGGGGCAAAATATGTCTGGCCCCCTTGCTTTTTTGGCAAGTAATACCCACTTGGCAACAAGAATTCCGAAATTCTGAACTGAGATAGAACCAAAATGCGGCGAAGACCTTTTTGTTTTGGTATTCACCTGACTTTGGGGCGAAATTCAAAAATTCTGGGCTGAATTAGAACCAGTTTGTGGTGAGGACATTTTTTTTTAGTTCTGCACGCAAAATTCTGGGCTGAAATAAAATTATATAGTCAAAACAAACTTCGCAAAATCATTTCACCCCCTTGGAATTTGTTTAATCAACAAAAGATTTGATGTCTACAGTATGGTGATAATCTACTGTAGGCTATCAAATTTAGGCCAGTTTTGAATATGTTATTAACCTATCAGCTGTAAACCAGAGCTGCAAACTCGATCAATTTTTAATCGAGTTCAAGTTCTAGTTCAGCCTATTTTAGCAAGTCTGATTTCAAGTTTGAGTTTTAAAATTAAATTTTTTCAAGTTCAAGTTTGAGTTCTGCAAAATAACTGAGTTTTTTCGAGTTCAAGTTGGAGTTGCAGCCCTGATCAGTTTCCCTCTAAGTTTTCACCTCCTGCGAAAATGCCGGAAAAAGTGTGAACGTTCTAAACTCAATCTGAAAATGCCGCAGCTCTTGAGGCGTTCTCAATCTGTGCTGAAAAATTTTCTCATCTTTTTGTCAGGTTTCAGTGTGATCACCAAAGAAAAAAAAAAAGGTCATCGCGCTGTCGGAGGCATCTTTTTCTCCGATTGTATGCTGATTTAAAAAAAAAGGTCCTTCGTCTGAGTTCTGCAAGTTTTCTACGCGCTTCGTGCGACATACAAGAGCGAGGCGCCGTGATTCGCAGCTGTCTATGGTTTTTGGCAGGAAACAAAAACGCCGGTTTTCGGTGGGAGAAAAAATGCTGGAATTTGCAAAAATTCACTGCGAAAATGCCGGAAAAAATTTTGCACTTTTTTGCGCTTATAGGAAACACTGGCCCTGATACTTGTGCTGTTTTTCTAGGTCGCCATGACATAAACAAAACAGTGAAGGATACGTACTTACGTAGCTGCTACGAAAAATGCAATCTCAATTTACACAGCTTGATCAACAAATATTTTTCCGACAAATTTGTAATCTCAAAATTTGTTTTTAGTGAACTTGAGCAATTTTATTCAAGTTCAGAAAAAGTATTTTTTCGAGTTAAAGTTCGACTTTGGCAAAATAATCGAGTTTTTTTCAAGTTTGAAGCCCTGCTATAAACAATATAAAATTTGAAGACAAAACAATAATACTGTGGATCAGTACTGGTAGCCTAAGTCTACAGGTATCATTACAATTAGCAGTAGCCAAATTTTCAGATTTGGTTAGGTTACCGTACTCACTGATACCAGTTCAAAGATGATAATCGCGTTTCTTGAAGAGATACAGCTTGAAATCAGTTTTATTGAAGAAATGAGAACTATGGTACTTAACTTAAGATTGTAAAAAGGTGCCCTGCCCTAAACCTTTTTCCACAATTCCCCTTGCTTGTAAAAATACAAGTTAAACCATTTGACTCTGTACCATTGGCAACCCTGCATTTTGCAATTTTGTGACATCCCAAAAGTCTTACCGTACCATAGATTAGTACTGGCTGGTAGCCTAGGTCAGTAGGTCTCTGGCTGAGTGGCTGTCTGATCTCAGGTCTACTGTACAGGTACTAGTAGCAAAGTTTTCAGATTTGATCAGGTTAATCACTGCTACCAGTTGGTAAGTTATCGATATTACAGTAGATTGAACTGCACTAGGTATACTGATACTGTCCATTAGGATTGTAAGGTCTATTAGCAACACAGCATCCAAATTTTTACTGCCACAAAAATTGTACTATTCTACAATGGCAGTCCTAGCAATTTGATTTATAGGCCAACTGTACTTGCTTTTCTTAGAAGCCTTACCGGTAAATTTTTCCTCCTACTGTATTCTGTTGATACGGTATTTTCTTAATGCAGATGATTTGCTAAAGGCAGTGGCTATTTAGGCTCTATAGGCAAAATAGCTCTATGTTATTTTGCCACAGGAGGCAAAATAGTCTTAAATGCTATTTTGCCTCCAGCGCAAAATAGCCCTAAACTTATAGGTCGGTAGGTGGGCACAAATTCGTAAATAATGAAGCTAACTTTTTCATTAACTCATTAATTCGCTAAAAAGTTTTTTTTATGTTAACGAACTAAATTAACTTTTATTAAGCTTCATTAACTTAATATGTTAATCTTTTTATCGTTAATTTTTTGCACCTTCCATTCATCATACAGGTACGAACCAGTTTGCACAGGTACGGTAACACTTGTTGCGTATTAGCACGAGTTTTCCGCTTTCATAGAAAAATCAAAGAAAGGAGAGCTTTTAGTCAGTTGGTGGCAAATAATAAGCTGCAGCCTCATATGTCTATTAATTGTCACTGTTCGCAATTTCCAAAGATTTTACGATCGCAGCTTTGTTATTGTATTTCAATTTTCAACCTATTTTTAGGGTGCCATCCAGATTCCAGAATTAGCCCTCCGCTTTTTACGGGGAAACTTTGCGACACATGTGTGTACGCATGCTTGCGACCTAATTTCAGGCGTGATGTGCTCTACATTTGCAATTTTTTTTTCTTTTTGACCTGCTCCAGATTCTTTTCAATCTCATTAAACCGACAAATATTAATTACATCCAGGTCGTATGACAAACTACCAATTTAACACATGTTTAGCACTGAGCAGTATCTATCTTTGAAATAGGATTAGACTGTAAAACCGGAATGTAACTTCCAAAACACAAAAAGACCACCATAGTAATAATTTTTTCTTCACTTACAATGAGTTCAACAGTGTCATTAAGTGTTCTAGAAGTGAATGAACTAAAAGAAATGTAACTAAAACCCAAAATGTTAACAAATTAACGGCTCTTTCACGTCAGTTTCTTGATTCGCTAATAATTGTACTGTAGCCTGTTATTATGCACAAATTTAAAAATGATAAAATTCCTGATACATTTCAAAATTACTTTACTCTTCCAAGTAATGTACATCATTACTCCACTACAAGTAAGCTTCAACTAACATTCTATGTCCCAAAATTCCGTCTGGTTAGGTTTCAAAAATCGTTTAAATATAGAGGTGTAAAAATTTGGAATAGTATAGAACAAGATTTAAAAACGCTTTCTCTAAAAAAATTCGGCAAAAAGTACAAAAATATATTGCTTCAAAGCTATTTAGATCAAATGCTCAATTAGTTATTTTGCTCAAATTTAAAATGCTTTTTAATTTCTCAATTAAATCGAAAATTCCTATTAATTTTGTGGAGCTGTTTGACTCGAAGACCCCTTAAAGATCACTTCACAGCTCCTTCTGTCCTTTGCTGACTTTAATATCATTTATAAATTATTTTCACCTTTCCTTTCTTTTGTGTGTGTGTGTATTGTTACTGTTAGCAATAAAAAGTGTCTGTCTGTCTGTATGCTAATTTCTGACTACACAGTACAGGATTACAGATCTGCCGTCTGAGACTACGTTATTGCCTACACTATAATTCAATTATTAGGCGATATTGCTTGTCGTACAATAACTTACCGGTATGTTAGTGAAAAAAGTTTGCCAAAATACGACTAGTAGGCCAGTCTGGGCCCACATGACAGAATTTTCCTAGCTCGCTTTAATTAACGAGTTGTTTTTAAAGAGGCGCTACCGGACGAAATTCTCGCTAAACGCAGAGCTGGGCACCCGCGACTTGAAAAGTAGCGGCGCTGCCGCTATTAGGGCTAGGCAAAATAAGCAGCGGCGCTGCCGCTTATCGCTACTCAAATGAAAAAGTAGCGCCGCTGCGGTTACTTGCATGCAAAACAGCGGCCGCTGCCGCTACTTTAAAAAAATGAAGAGAACATAAACGATGGCAGTCAATAGTCAAATACGGTACCTAATGGTGAAATTTCAACTTTATTTACGAAAGTAAATTATTCAAGCTTTTAAAATACTGGTACAGGTTAAAATCGGCATTAACAGGCTTAAATATTAGACAAGTAAGTAAAAGTTTGACGCAAAAGTAGATCGAGCGTTTAAGACATTGGTGTTTACGAAGTCGAAGGAGATACTTAGTAATGACATACATGTTAGGCAAATGATGCTCAATGTGATACATGTTACACTAAGTATTTTTTCTACGAATATAACTCAATAACTAAGTTGTCTTTAAAGCTTATTTATTACCTGGTTCTATTTGTTTGTTCTATTCTCAGCGCGCTATAAACTCAATTCTTAGTTATACTGTTAACTGTTGTAGCAAACTTTATTTTACTACACCTTGATGTAACTACTCAGGCCCGGCGCCACGAGACATAGGCGCAGCCAGATAGGGGTATGGAGCCTGGGTCCCCTCCAATTGAAATGCGACCAATGATAAAAATGTGACAAAAAAGCCTAGCCCATTGTTTCATCAGTTTCAATATTTTTCAGCATTTTTTGCGTACAACAGTACACGCGTACAGCGGTAATTAACAATAATATTGACGACCAGGGGGCCGAGCCCCCTCAGTTTAAAGGCGGTGAATCATCCAGCCAATTCCAGTAGTTTACAATAGCTAAAATTGAACTATAATTTTTGATATTTTTTGTTTTAATTTTGCGGCTGCGGTTGCAAAGATATTCAACAAATACAAAAAGATGTCCCCCGGAAAAAAGTTTTTGGAAACTCTGAGTTTTGATCTTCCCGCCAGAACCACAGTAGGCCTAATGGTTTAGAGAACTGTGGTAGGCCTAATAGTTTAGAGATAGTTTATTTCTAAATAGTTTAGGCCTAACTATCTCTAAACTATTAGGCCTAATAGTTTAGAGCATAGGTGGGCAAGTTAATGCAAAACGTTAGCTTCGTTAACCACTAGTCCGTTAACAAACTTCACACCTCCGTTAACGTTAATACGTTATTTTCAGCTTTAATTAACGGAAGTCAATAAAGTCCGTTAATCCGTTAACATTTTTAGGGTAATTTACATTTCGTTTTATTCACTCGCTTCTAGAACACGTGTTGACGCTGTTGAGCTGATTGTAAGGAAATATTTATTGCTATGGTGGTCTTTTTGTGTTTTGAAAGTTACATTTTACAGTCTAATCTAATTTCAAGATAAAAACAAGTTCAAATGCACAACGAAGCTGCAAGATATTTACGATAAAAACCTTAACGGAAGTTAACAGTACTTAACGGAAGTTACTTTAGTCCGTTAACAGCACTTAACGGAAGTTAATTTAGTCCGTTAACATGAAAAAACTTTTTAACGGATTAACGAGTTAATGAAAAAGTTAGCTTCGTTATTAACGGATTAACGATTAACGGACTTGTGCCCACCTATGGTTTAGAGATATTTAGGCCTAATAGTTTAATACGATTACAGTAGGCCTAATAGTTTAGTGAACTGTGGTTTTGGCGGGAAGATCAAAACTCAGAGTTTCCAAAAACTTTTTTCGGGGGTACATCTTTTTGTATTTGTTGAATATCTTTGCAAACGCAGCCCCAAAATCAAAACAAAAAATATCAAAAATTATAGTTCAATTTTAGCTATTGTAAACCACCGGAATTGGCTGGATGATTCACCGCCTTTAATTTTTGCTAATCAATTAAAATGAATAACCTGGCTGAAATTAAGGGTTTTTATCTTAAAGTTGCTACCTCGAGCTCTCATCTAACCTTTTTAAAAACGTAATGTAATAACCAGGGCGTGATTTACCATATGGCATAGGACCAAGGGCCCTGCGTTCAGATGGTAACACTTTATTTTTGGTCTATACTTATTCTGCAAAAATCTCCAACGTGCCAGGGGCCCCGCGTAATGTAAATCCGACCCAGACAATAACATGGCAATTAGGCGTAACTATCTATTGTACGGTTTTTAAAAGCAATTCACCTCCACCTCGCTAGTTTTTACGCAAAAAAATATTTTTGAAAAACAATAGCGAGGATAAATGCTCATTGAACAAATTATTGAATTTGAATGGAGAGGCCTGGGGCCTGTTGACCGTACATGTACTCTTACAACTGATTATTTTCACGTCAAAACAAAAATCTCTAAGGAAAATCTTCTAGTGGATTATTATTTACTACTAAAATACTTTTAAAATTTAACCCCAAATGCAAAATCATAAACGTATTTTTGACCAAATTATACATAAAAGGAGGATTGAAACAACTTAATTTTTTTAAATTGGCTTTTAAATGTTAAAAATCTAGTTCTTTCAAATGGTTCTGAACACATGCGAAATGTAATCCAATGGCACTAAAATAGCTTTTTTTCCAAAAAATTGCAAAAAACTTGCCAAGCAGCTGAGGCTTCGGCCCCAAACCTCCATCTGTGATACGTTTGAGTAAACTAGTTTGCTTACATGTCTCCCAATTTACATATTTTCATTTTTAGCTTTCGCTTTTTAATTTTCTCATTTTTGAAAACTCTTCGTTAAGTGCCAAACCAGGCCATGGCTTCTGATCATACATTTTACGATATCTTGTCCCACAAAAAGTTCCTCTTTTGAAAACTTCTGATGACGTCATTGCATGTCATTTTTGGTTTGGCCCTCCCCCCAATCAAAAATTCTGGCTATGCCTATGCACGGGGGAAGGGCTTTTTGGGCCGTTCCCCCCCCAAATCACTGCTTGTGCCTCCCAAGTGAGAGTAAACTTTTATACTAGTACAAGAGGACCGGCAAACTTTTGCCCAAAAACACGTCACCCCAAACGCCTTTTTTCTATGAAACAGCAATACAGATCGAGTCAACGTGATCAAGTACCCTAAGATTTTGCGATGAAGACCTTTTTTTATTTTTTTGGTCTTCACCTCCAAATTTGAGGGCAAAATCCATACCAAAGGAGGATAACATAGGATTTGGAGCAAAATATTCACCAGATTGGTGAAGCATTCCAAAGGCGTATGGTCTCGGCTGCGTAATCGTCCCCCCAAAAGCTTTTTTTGCTCCCTCCTCCTGAAACCCACCAATCTGGCTCCGGGTCTGTTACTGTACTGTTCTGCTTGCAGTGCACAAACTGTACTGTGGTCTGCGACCAGATAGCCAACAAATCATCTTCATTTTGTGGCGTGTCAGAAGGGAGCGCACTCCGATTGTGGTTAACCGGCTCGACTGCACAGCCTTGTGTGAGCAGGCGTGAGTTGTTGATTGGATGTTGGCTGTTGCTTAGATAGTGGCTGACGTCGGGGTCACCAGTTGTGGCGTGTCAAAAGGGAGCGCGCTCCGATTGCGGTTAACCGGCTCGACTGCGCAGCCTATGAGCTGCTATGATCTGTTGATTTAAGAAGCCATCGGTTAGAATTATCTTTCGTTTGTGGTTACTTCCATGCTAGTTTCCACATCGCCACTGGATGAAGCAGGAACTGCAACAATTTGTTTTACTAAATGCTTGCATTTTGAGGAAAAATTGCGGAAAATCGTCTATGAGATCTGCAAGTTTTTAGCAATTTATCTCGAACTGTAATTATCGCATTTTCGTTAAAGAGAGACTACTCAAAATCGGCTTTATTGAAATCGGTTTTATCAGTTCAAATTGGCCCGCTACTAGCCACATTATTCGTTCAATTTTGGTTCAGAAAAAATCGGACCACGTACGATAAAACTGGCCTACACGTATGCGAGCTACAACAAAACTTCACAAGGTAATTTTGTATGTTCTACTAAACTAAAATAAGGTGGTAACAAGAGCAGAGTGAAAACAAACGGAGAGTAAAGACTCCAAATGGTAACGTGTGAAAATGTGAATCAAAAAAGTCTTGGAAGGATTTTGTTAGGAGTAGCAGCAGCGGCAGAATTTTTGCTTAAAAAACAGCACTGAAGCACTGCCGCTTTTTTGGTTAAAAAAAAACAGCGGCGCTGCCGCTTGTCGCTGGTGACGAAAAAAAGCAGCGGCGCTAGTAGCGCCGCTGGTGAACAGCACCACTGTGCCCATCACTGGCTAGTGGCTAAACGTATGAGGTCATTTTTGCACGTGTATGTATGTAAAGCCTTGCGAAATCCGTTACGTCTTCTTTCTCGTTAAGTTGCTTTGAGCGATTGCGGAAAGTACTTCGAGTAAAAGAACGTCACATTTTCCTTGCCAACTTAAAGAGGATCTTGAAGCACTCTTTAAGCCTGCAAGAAATCATTTTGGTTCAGAAATTTAATGGCGAAATGTTGAAAACTTACTTATTATTAGTACTGAGTAAATGCATAGGTGTGCAAGTTAATGCAAAACGCTAGCTTCGTTAACCACTAGTCCGTTAACAAACTTCACACCTCCGTTAACGTTAATCCGTTATTTTCAGCTTTAATTAACAGAAGTTAATAAAGTCGGTTAATTCGTTAATATTTTGCGTCTAAATTAGATTTCTTTTCATTCACTCGCTTCTAGAACACGTATTGACGCTGTTGAGCTGATTGTAAGGAAATACTTTTGCTATGGTGGTCTGTTTGTGTTTTGGAAGTTACATTTTACAGTCTAATCTACATTGAAGATAAAAATAAGTTCAAATGCACTAACGAAGCTGCGATCGGAAAATCTTTGGAAATTGTGAACAGCGATAATTAATAGACCTAAGAGGCTGCAGCTTATTATTTGCCACAAATTAGAGCACCTTTCTTCGCTTTCTTTTATAAAACTCGTGCTAATACGCGACAAGTGTTACCGGTGCAAACTGGTTTGTACCGGCGCGATGAATGAATGGTGGAAAATATTAACGATAGAAACTTTAACGGAAGTTGATAGAACTTAACGGAAGTTAATTTAGTCCGTTAACATGAAAAAACCTTTTAACGGATTAACGAGTTGATGAAAAAGTTAGCTTCGTTATTAACGGATTAACGATTAACGGACTTGTGCCCACCTATGAGTAAATGTAATTATGGAGAAAGGTTTGGGCATCTCTTAATTACCGCAGGTAGTTCTCATTTCTCCAATAAAACCGATTTCGAGCCGTATCTCTTTATTAGTGCGTGTGCTGTGCGTTGGCGTCCTCTAAATTAACTGCTTATGTTACATATTCTTACAAGTTACATTATTCCTAAAGTGAAATAGGCAGAAGTAATTTAGTCGTTCGCAGCGATATTATACGTCTTACAATCCTACTTCATTTGACAACACATTAATGCTGCCTCCATGTCTTAATGGATAATCATTTCAACCCTTAGTGATGCAGGTGAGGTGGAGTCCCACTCGTGGGAGCATTTCCATCTTTCGAAGTCACCTGACTTTATCATTAATGTGAAGAGGAGTCGATACAATACAAGGAATTTTGATCGCTGAATAAGACTAGCTCGACAGCTAAATTTGAATAACCAAGCTATCGGTACGATCGGTAAACTAGGTTATCGTTTTCATTTCGTAACTTCAGCTACTAAAAATTACATAATTTGTGCCAACTAGTACTAACTATAACGTTATTGTTATTGCAATAATTTTTTAAAAAACACTATGACATAGTATTTTAACAATGTTGGTGTCCTGTGATTTGGACATAGACTAGGATCAAATCCGTTAAAACCAGGATAAGTAATCCATTCCAGGTTCAAAGTAAAATTCGTTTTTAATTCGAGTTTTTCTCGTCGACAAAGTTGGACGGGTTGCATATTTCCAATTTGTTCCACAGTTCAGTGCATAAGGCTATTTTAACCTCAGTTTAGCGCTATGTCACAATACAAAAACTGCTCTTACTAATAAAATTTGTCGTTAATAGTGTAATACAAGGTTCCGAGAATGTTTTCACCTACTCTGCTTTGAATATTAGGCCTATGACATTCAATGAATAGCCTACTCTCACCCTTTGCAGGCGTGAGAGCAGTGGCTGAGAGTAGGCTATTTATTGAAGGAAATAGGCTTAATATTCAAAGCAGAGTAGGTGAAAACATTCTCGGAACCTTGTATTACACTATTAACGACAAATTTTATTAGTAAGAGCAGTTTTTGTATTGTGACATAGCGCTAAACTGAGGTTAAAATAGCCTTATGCACTGAAATGTGGAACGAATTGGAAATATGCGGCCGGGTTTGTTGTGGTCACTGTGTTCACTACTCCTTACAGTGTTTATAGCAATTTAGATTTAGATAGATTTGAGGATTGATAGGGTTTTGGAGCGCTGAGAATACATAATGTAGCCTACCGATAGATTCGCCTTCAGTCTGCAGAAAATAGAAAAAGGTTAAAGAAGAGAACAAAAGATTTGCTAGGTAGGCTAGAAAGATTCTACCTTCTACGGTATTCAGTATGCGACATTTTATCATAAACATTTAGGCTACTAGACGCACTAACCCATTTAGTAAGCACTACGGGTACCGTAAGTAGTATCAGTATTTATTCACCAAAAGCGCAACAATAAGCTCAGGTAGGAGCAGCGAAGGACCAAAATGATCACCAAGTCTACTAAACGTTCGTGAGACATACAGGCAATGTGAGAAATGGCAACAAACACCGGCGATAGCAAGGGGTAGAAAAAAAAAGTGTTAATGATAGCAGTTAGCTAAAAACAATGTGATTTATAACAACAACACTTAGGTACTAAGCCTAGTTTTGACAAATGAAAATTATTCCAATCAATATCGGTAGGCTACCTATTTAATGCCTACGTAAATCCATCAGCGTCACCAAAATATAACTCAACATTTAGGCAAAAAATCACACTGCAGCTAACCATAAAAAACAAAAAGTACCGTATTAGGTTAAAGCACTAAATACAAAACAGTAGGCCTACTGCTAACCTGGTAACAGATGACAGAGCATTGCCTGTTCAGTATCGCTCATATTGGAAATTTTGCCTCTACAGGCAAAATAGCCACTGCCTATTGGAAATGTAAGACAGTGTAAACTAAAGTTTTGACGTTTAGATCATGGTTCCAAATTAACTTAAAACTGTCTGTTTTAGAATTTGAGTCGTACCAGTAGTACGCTACAATCTACAATAATCAGAATCATAATAACATTTGGTAGTTTTGGCCTAGCGTAGTCCAGAGTCTGTAATCCTAGTGGAAGAATTACCGGTAGGCCTACTTGTTATTGCTAGTGCCTACTGCATACCATTCAGAATAGGCTAGTTAGGTACTGGTACTCTTCAAATAATAAGACCGGTAGCTAAATAATTTTTTTATCACCTAGCTGTTCATTACTGGAAAGTACCGGTATCTGGTTGTAAAAGTAGCATACGCATGCCGGTAACACTTCGACAACATTAAACTAACAGCCTAAGCCTAGTACGGTAAATGTTCTAGGTCTACAGTCTAGGATTAGGCTATTAATTTTTTCTTTCAATTCTAAAGGCGTGCTGAGCAATAGCCTAAATGGTTTTATGTTGCATGAAAATTGCACTTTTAGGCTATACCTGTACAATAAAGCTAGTACTAGAACTGATGTATGATTAGTTTCTAATTTGTTATTGTGCAATAAGCATTTTTCTCGCAAAATTGATTTTATTAACAATTATAAAAGTGTCAGTGTACCAGTGTTGGTATTGGATTTTGGCAGTTAAATGTCGACTGGATCTGCAGAAAAAAGAGGTATGTTGTTGAATTTGCCAATTGATCGTAAAGTATTGGTAACAGTAGCATAAAAACAGGCTGTATCTGTATCCCTAAACCACGGAGTGAAATTTTTATCCCCTTTTTTATTAATTTTGACCCAAATCCAACCCAAATTTGAGTCCTTTTCTAAACGTAATCCCAAACCCTAATCTTAACCCTTAACAAAAAATGTAAATAAAAAATGCTCAAATGAATGTTCCTCATTTATATTTTATTCTCTTTAAGTTAAAGTCCATGCCACATGGATTTAGTCCTTAGATACAGACACTACCTAAAAACTACTGTAACATTTGTTACTAGTAGACATTAAAAAAATTTTTTTTTGTTAAGTTGATTTCTCTCTTCACTGCCTGCTTTCCTGTGAGGGTTTTGGGAGCAGCAGCTGGAGATTTAGCCACTATACTTAACGATCTTCCGTCTCCTCCATCATTGAAATGTCAAGCAATTTCATTCTAATTGATTCATGTAGTTCTAGGTTATCCAACTGGTCTTTCCCCATTTGCTTTGACAAGTACCGGTAGAGCTTGTGTGAGAAGTCTTGGAAAGCCGTGAATTCTGAGTTACTTCTTTCAAAGGTTTCAAAACTAGTTAATGTTAAACTAATTTTCATTGAAACTAAGTAAAGCAAACAAGACAAAAAGTTTGATTTGCTTAGACATAATTTATTCTGTTGGCATGGATTAGTTTTATAGTAGAGTGTTTTTAAGCAAGTTCTACAACTTGCTTAGGCAGCTTTACTAACTAGTAAAAGCTGTGGTAAAGGGATGTTTTTAAGTATAAGTCGTTGACTTTTTTTATGAACCTCTGCGACACGTGTAGAAGCGTGTGAGTGCTCTTGCTTCTCTCATGTGTGCACTCACTAGTATTAGGGCTGGATTCAGGGAATAGCTTAGATTGGTGCGAAAGAGAGAGCCCCCGCATGCTCATACACGGGTCACAGAGCTTCCGAAAAAAAGATGACAGCTTATACTTAATGTGACACCCTTGGTAAAGTATTAACAGATTGCTTTTTCAATTATTACTAGTTAAAATTTAACTTACCATTATTTTTATTCTTTTAGACTTACCACCAGGTTTAGAAAATAATACAAAGGTTGTCAAAAAGCGAATCAAGAAACTGACGTCCTCATTTAGCAAATCATCTGCATTGGGAAAATTATCGACAGAATATAGGGAAAAGTATAGACTACTAAGAAAAGCAGGTATTTGATTGGTAGGACTGCCATTTTAGAATAATACCAGTACAATTTTTATGGCAATAAAATAGGATGCTGTGTTGCTAACTTTGTGAGTGCTCAACACCACAGCAACATTTGTTTGTCAGAAGCTCTATCGTGATGCACAGTTGTATGTAGATGAGCTATACCAACCGCATGCTCTAATGGTTTCACGTAACATATATGCATATAAAGAAGATTTGAGTGAAGTAGTTTGGGTAATTTTTGTTTGAAATTTTGTATAGGTCTGTTGAAAAAGAAGAATAATGAAAAAATAAAATCACCAGCTGGGAGTCAAGAAGAGTTGCGTTTTGCTACTCACAAAAATAAGGTAAGCAAGATGTTTGCTTTTGTGTTAGTTACTAATATATGATTATTTAACAATTTCATATTCCAACAGAACAGGCATGACTAGAAATGACCAATAAATTCGAATTTTTGTTGTGATTGCTTGATTCATGAATTAGAACGATGTTCCCTCTTAGGTTTTGGTGTGTCGGCATGCACCCAAAACATCGGCAATTTTCCTAAATGCAAACAATGGAAAATTCAAAAATGAATAATCATGTGACCAATAAAAACGCTGATTCACTGATAGCAATCAGCTTAATGGGTACATAAGATTAGAGTTCTGATCAGACCAGCCATTTCAAAACATTAAATGCGACTGCTTAGTGCTTATGTTTTGCTCATTACATTGAACTGAACAAAACAAATATCACATTATTTTGCAGGCCCAAGACAACTAATCGCCACAAACAAACTGAGGGTAAACCAACTGACCGCCAACTAACTCTAACCCTAATGTTGGTATTCAGTTGCTTAATGGTCAGTTTGTGGCCGTCAGTTGACCTGCTTCTTTATTTTGCTGTAAATATGATGCCTTGAAATTAATTTGCAGGTCGCCTGTATTGGGTATAATAATGATCTACAGTCTATCATTGTTGTTGAGTTGTATAATTTAGTATAATTTAAGTTGTAATTGGCTAAAGTTAATGTTAATGTAATTGCTTGTATGTTGTAGGAAAGCGATGAAGATCGTCTTCAAGAAATGTACAAGGATGTTAAAATTAGTTTGATGTATTTTGGAGCGATTATTAGCAATAAGCGGGTAGAGCAAGTGTCTGGATTAGCTTCTGAAATTCTTGATGTTGTCATCAAAATTCTTGACCAGTTATCCAGAAGTCAATATTCTCCTGAAATAAGGTAAGGAAAAGCTGTCAAACACTTTTTTTATAACTTAATTGCAATGTTATGTTAATTTACCAAGTTTTCTTTGTGCAAAGACAGTGAAGTAAGGTTATGGTGGAGACGTCTGAACATCAAATTCAAAGCTGTGGATTGCCTAGTTTTTGCTTTGAATCAAACCGGAATACCATTTCAGACACAGATGCTCTAACCACTAGACTACTGATTGCTTGCAGCCGTGTTACATGTTTGCTCTATAGTGGAACTAGTTCGCTAGAAAAAGATCCATATTTGCTTGGGACACCTTTAAATTAATGCATCTTATATTAATATGGATGTAGACTTCGGAATTTTAGTCAGTTTACCAATACCAAAAATAACATGAATTAGGTAACGCTGCATGTAAAACTAGTTGTAAGGATATGGAGCACCCAAAAAGCACGAAATTGTAAAGCATGAAAACAAACTGTATATATTGTTTAGAATTTCTGTTTATTTGTTCTTTTTTTTGTTTTCCGTTAATTTTTTTAAACAACTGTTTGTTTCAGTACTGTTCTAATGTCATGCCGAAGTCACGTGATTCAGAACATAGCAGAACTTGTTCGATGGTCGGACTCGATGCTTTTAGAAAGTGATGCGGCTGCCAAAGAAACACAACTCCAATCAGCACCTCTTCTTATAGGTAACGCATAATACATGATAAATGCTTGGTTCTGCTGTTTTGCTGGCTCATCCTGTTGTTAACAAATTTATGACTCACCACACGTTTGCTTCTCAAATGAAACTTGCTTTTCAACTAGTTATTTTTCATGCATAACGGTCTGGTTTTTGCTTGTATGGACTCTTGTAGTGGCTACTGTTTGTAATTACATCGAAAAGCCTTGTTGCTTAACTTAAAACAGAAGGTCTGGTGTGAAAACTTTATTAATGCTGATTGCTGAAGCATTTTTTATCACTTTACATTTATGAAAACTGCAATTTTTTCGGTATTTGGCGTTACGCCGTACGACTCATTTGGCCGAGTACCTTTTCATGGCTTTAATTTGTTACTCTTTAGATAGGTTAATTGAAATAAAGTGTTGCTTAATATATTTAGAGAGCGTCAAAAACGGAGTCCAAGATCTGATCAATGAAGCTTTAAACAAAATTCAAAATAAAAAAAGTGAGCCTGTGTCGCCAGTATCACCAAACAGAGCCGTGAGGTGAGTTGATATTTTTCTCGTTGAATGAGTTTTTTATCAATTTTTCAAAAAATTATTTCGCTTGGGCGGGTTTTTGATTAACCGGGAAATTAGTTTTGCGCGCTATCCTAATAGAAATTTGTAGAAGAAAAAAGGACATGTGCTAATTCTTTGTTGTACATATAATAAACCAACAAATTGGTAAAAACAGGAAAAATTTTTTCCTGTTCCAGTTACTTGCGAGTCTGATTTTGGATAAAGTTGTGTAATAAAACGTGTTGTATTTTCTTGCAAAATCTATCAGTGTCTTGGCATCACGTTGATGTACCTGTTACCTTAAATAGTAAATAGTCCTGAATTGACATGAAAGCGCCGCGCCGTATGTTTGATTCCATTTGACCCAAAAGCGTGGATGTGTATATGGAGAAAATCCCAAAAATGGTTCTTCTGTTTACATTTTGACATGTTTTCCCAATTTTTCTTTGGTCTGAGATATGTAAACAGTGAAATGCGTAGTAATTTATTTGCAAAACTTAAACGTTAAAGCTCACTGCAAATGTTAAAAGCCGTTTATTTAAAAATTACCACAAAAATAGCCATATTAAAATGGGTACATGGCAACTGACTGCTGCAAACGGACCGCCAGCGAAGTTTCCGGCGTTCAGTTGACTTGGCTCGTAAAACTTGTGTTTTCGTAATCAATTTTTATATTATTGCCGGTACTTGCTTCTGGTCTTATCTATGCTATTTGCTGTGAAAATCTAATTCAAGTTAATAGTGTTGTAACAAATATTTTGTAGTCTTCCAGATGTACTGGGTACATTACGTGTAACTCAACCCCGTAGACCATCTTTGGTGTTACACCCGAGGTATAATGCAACATGCCAGTAGACGACTTATTTTTCTATTAATACACTACTGTTACTGCTACTTGCACTTTATGCCAAGTGTTTATTCAAATTTTTGTGTACTTAGTGCACGCAATGACAGAAGTGGTGCATATACCGGGCGTTAGACTAACTATGTCAATGCTTTAGTTGGTTCCTACTTTTTTTTAATCCTAGCGAGTTTTGTGCATTCAAGCTCTGCACTCTAAATATTTCAGCCCGATATGCTTTTTTACCAAACTTGAAATGGTTCTCTTTTTCATTAATTTTATAGGAGAAAGTCAAAAATGAAATTTTAAATTTTTAAGAGAAGTTAACTCTTCGCTATTATATTGTTTTTTATAGATGCTTTGTGAGGTGTGCTAAATAGAATATTAGAATACCAAATAGCACAATCGTAAAATTCCGTTTTTGCATCCCAATAGATCATCATGTAAAAATTTACAATTAAGTTACTGAAGAAACCTATTTAGATTACTTACCAAAACTTATTAATTGAAAAAAGTGCAAAATTTTCTTTTGGTACTAGTCAAATGACGCAGTTCTGCACTTTACTGTTTTAGCGCTAGTAAAAAGTTTAATTGTTTTCGAAACGGAAGTTTTATAGTAAATCAATATACGGTTACGGAAGTTTTAAAATCTGCATGGTTTTCTAGCGGTATAAGTTAAGTAACTGTAGCTAGGCACTACTTCATTTCCGCATTTTAATCTCAACTAATTATGTTTCCGTGTTATACTATCTATATTCTGAGTTCATTATACAGTTTTATGCGTCAAGGTTTTTTTGTCTAAATTTGTTCGTTGCACTTTTGAATCGCTTTTTCATTTCAGCATTCGGACTATATGTACAGAATATTCGGTATAATATAGATTTAGAACTCTTGGCTTACGTCGTTTTTGGTGCAATTACAACTTTTACAATTTAGTCATACCACTGCAAGATAATAATTTATGTGCAACCGTAAAACATACTTTTTGCTGAATATGCGATTTGATTGGCTCTAACAAGCAACCTTAATAGTAGCAAAATTACTACCGGTACATTTTTGCACTAACAGATAGAGAAAACTTGACTACAACGCAACCCCATCTTGGTCATAAAGTGCTCGTCGCAGTAATTGTTTATTTACTGATTGAAAGCATGTCAGTAAATTAATTTTTTTCGCTTAACATAGATTAATTTTGTTATTTTGATAATAAACTTAGAGTTTGAGTAAAAACAAGATGCTAAAACTGTCATGCACATCAAGGTGTCTGGTTTGGCACTGTAATTCACTTATTTTGGTGTTTAGTTCATTTTTAGTTGCATGAATGACAATTTAGTTGAAAATAGATGTTTTTTTGTTAATAGTATTTCCGAAATTGGGTGACATTGTGAAAAATTTCAGAGCTAATTTTATTTGACGTGATGCGACTTGGAAGTTACGCCGCTGCGTCGTTTTATTTAGTCTTAGTTTAAAATTTGAAAACCCGCATTTTTATTTATTCCAACTTCGAAGTTTTTTGCAAGTGTACTGAGCAAGACTGAAACTACTTAGATTCGGTACTAAAGTCTGGTTTTTGATATATTTTCTTTTTAGTAGTTGCTGTCAAGATGTTTAAGGCCGTGGCCTATGTGCTATTTGTCTTGTATTTAACGTTGTTCCTAGCCTAACATTTTTTTGATTTGTTCCAATATTAGTGATTTAATTAAGATCACTAATTGAGCATATAAACACTTGTAAACATTAACAGATTATTCGCATCATTGCATTTATGCATTTTTTTTTCTGTTATGATTTAACTATATTTTTCAACTAAACCACAAATCTTGAATGGGGTTTCTGTTGAATATATATTTGCGTTAGTTTTCAGTTTCAATTGTTTTTTATGATTTCATGCATGGTAATTAATTGGAAATTACTCGGTCACAAAAGGATCCCTTCTAAAGGTCTACAGAGCAGAGAAATGGAACAGTTCATCATGTAATAAGTGAATAAGTACACTTTTTCCGATTGGACTTGGATCGTAAAGTTTATCTAATACGTATATCCCACAATTCAACTCTTATGACTGTTTTGCTCCTTTTGCATCGCTTATGATTGTCACGATTTTATCTGTTGTAGTTGAGTCAATGCTCACTAGATCAGCTAAGCTACTGAGCATAGAGACTTAAGAGAGGTAATGAAATCCAAACGTCTTGAACTTTACCTCTCTAAATTACCGCTTGAATCAGTGAGTTTCGAAGTCAGCTACATGAAATTGAGCCCCATATTATCACGGTCATTCACGGCCTGGTTCAGTGGCTCATCCAATTTAAAATAAAGTCTGATAATTCTTGTCTCCGTAACTGTATATACTGTTAGTGCATTTCATGTTGTTGGGCCGCAAACTGGTTTTGCGTTATGATGAACGTATACCTTTGTTAATGCCAAATTTTGGTTTAGTCTTTACCATATTCGACTCCAAAGGCTATGGATTTTTAGATAGGATGAAGTTCAGTTGGAAAGTCGTGGCTAAGCTGAAATAAGCAAAATGAGAGTATAAGTATTAAAAAACAAAAACCTTACACTGCAGAATGTCGTATAATTCTAAGCATTTCGAAATACGGAATTTCCGGGTCATAAGATGTTGGCAAATGTATCAACTGAAGCATTTGAATTTATGATGTTATTGTTGTTGTACAGCGCGTTTTTTCTTTGTTTTAACTTGAATCTTGCTTAAAAATCCCAACTTCCGTCTATCCTAAGTAACCAGGATCAACAATTTTTGTTGTCGCAGTATTGCTTTTGACCCTATGAATCACTTTGCGAAAGCTTTGTTTATAAACTTATTGCTTTGAAAGTTATTGCTAAGTATACAACGTAGAGACATGCTTTTTTAGCCTTTGATTTGACGCTAACTTAATTCTAGTGACGATATGCCATTGCATTGTTGAGCGGTGATACATACCTTGCTATTAGCATCATCCAATCTCCGCCTGAGACTCCGCTGCGGAAAATCATTGTTGAGATTAGTGATAAGGGGAAGTGGATGGGAGCAAATCTTTTTCGACTAATTTGACGCAATTTTAACCTAATTATAAAGTGGAACTTAAGAAGTAGAAGCATCCGAATGCTTGCACTGCCACATGTATCATTTAAAGAAGTTACGAGTATCATTGGTGTTGTCATTACGGTTCTGGTAAATGGTGATGTCATTTTTGATAGTACTGTTGTTTGCTGGATGTAGCAACTTTCTTGGGCCCAGCGTAATACAATATGAGGACAAAATTGTTTTTCACTGGACGAAAAATTGTAATGTATTGGAGTGTTTATTTTAAAAACTATCTAGGTGGTCGATTAACAAGTGGCATTATTGTTTGCTTCTGGAGTGCGATCTATGGTTCAGTTCTCGTGCCGTTTAAATCAAACAAAGAGGTGCCCACGTATTACCATGCACTGTTGCCACCTCTCTTCGTAAGAAAATCGTAGTCCAGGCCTAGTCACCTCATCATTTTGTGATGGAATACAGCGTTTATGATTGACCCTTGATTTTAAAATGTGATTTTTTTCATAGAGGCAGATTCTGTTTATAAAACACCCTTCAAAATGTGATCTTCAGGTACGCATTCCATTTTTCGCCAAGAGCAAAACGGTTGATGTGTGAAGACATTTAGTTTTAGCGGGCCTGAAGTTGCAATTTGTGTCGTTCTTTTGGAATTTTGATTAATTCAACTTCCATGATTGTTGCCATGCGGTTGGAAGTGTTCAGAATTACTAAACCGAATCTAGGAACAGTTGGTTTGTAAAGACTTGCAATCACCCAATCTGCACATCTGCAGAGTAATCTAAATTAAATTCGACACGGTTATCTTCCCTTGTATCTGTTGTTTCGCTGGGAATTGCCTATTTTTAACGTGAGTTTTTTTACAGGATCAATTTCAGTCCGAAAAACGCAGAATTTGGAAAAGCAAACAATGATTCGGTGCCAAATAACCGTGGTGAAGTAGCGCCACCAATACCGCCAAAGAAAAAGACCAGTTTAGCCAAGCCAGTTGGAATTGTTGCTCCCTTTAACCCCGAAGCTGATGTACGAATAGTAGATATGTTCTTGCTTTGCTGTGCTTACATCATCTTGATGATTTTGTAAATCAAGCATTAAAATTTGTTTTTTTTGCTTCAAGTAATCGGGTTGTCTAGCAATATGCCAAATATTGGCCTGACTTTGATTTTCAAAATTGCAATTTAAGCAAGTGTAACCAAAAACATACAAATACTGTCAACTTTGGATCCAATCAGAAGAGTTCGCACTATAAAAGGCATTGCGTTCAACTGTACTTTTTCAACAAGGTCCAACATGCCGATCAATTTCTTGTTTTTGGTTCACTAGAAGTACTACACCTTATTAGACAGTGCGTCAGGTTTGGCCGAATAAGTTTTTCTGCCGTCTTCAAGCAATTTTGCATCTTTACCTATTACTTCCTGTTTTCGCACTATTTCGAGCATAGAAGCTTGCCAGTTTTAGGTACGGTGGCTTGGAGACAAACATTTTTGAGGTTATTACTCAATTTTTCTTTTCTGCGAAAACTTGAATAACCCTGAATGTTTGGCAAAGTCTGCAAGCACTTGCGCCGTCTAAAACGAGATGACAGCATGTATTTTAGTATTGAACGTGCTACTGTTGTGAGGATGGAAAATACAATTTTGCTAAACTTTTAAATATTTCTAAACTCGCGTTTAATTGCAAAATCGAGCTATTGTTGTAATTTCGCTGAGTTCGTACAATAATGTGTACTCATATTTCTGCTGTGGCGGTTATGGACTGCTACCCGCCGTTGGGCTAATATTTTACCTGGTTTCGACTCCTTGCTAGCATTGTCAAGATTAAGATTACAAGATACAAATTATTTTGCAAGAAGAGGAGTGCAATGTAATTTCGTTCTTTTTTCATAACTTTTTGTTTTTAGGCTGCGCAAAACTCGCTGAGTGTTTTTGGGGTTAATGGTCTTACAAAATCGGAGGAATCGCTATTAGAAAATGGTGAATTCACGCAGTCGCTGCCTTATCGAATGACCACCGAGCTTGGCGACCGCGTTAGCTGCTGCTCAAGCAACATTAGTTCCGATACCACAGGTAGGAAGCTTTTTCATTACACTAAATTTTTAGTAAGCAACTTTCTGGTCTGTGTTGGTACCATGATACGATGCAGGTTATTGAAGTTAAAATTTTAACTAGAGAATGATTTTTATTTATGAATTAGTTTTAGGAGCGTGGTAAATAGTTTCTTGAATCATTTGATCGAAAACAATACAGCCAAAATATTTTACAACATATTCAATTAGACGTTTCGGTTATTTGCTTTTAACCATTGTCAAGCTTATTCAACTGCGCACGTTTTAATCAGCGCTTTGTAATTTCTAAATTCCATGCGTACGCGACAGTTTTAAATGGTTTGAGCGTGCATTTGCAGTTCTGCTCAGTGCAAACGCTGTGTTCCCACTAACTAGTCCGATTTTTTCAGTCAATTAGCGATTTGTTGGAACACGGACTAATAATTTTTGGCAATATGGTAAGCATAGCTTTAGAAAACTCAATAATTTAGTGGAAATATGACATTTGGTATTCTTTAATACAGCATTGGTATGAAATGTAGGGCACATAAACGTCTTTTCAGAGGTTTGGGCACAATTGTGTCAAGAAAATTTGTGCAGTTGTGCACTGGCCGATTAGCCAAAAAGTTAGAGTGAACACTGCTGCAAAGCATAAAGATTTCTGGTTTATTACTTTACTTGGTTTTACAGACAGCTCGGATCCAACAAACGGAGAAGCAAATGAATTATTAATTCAGAATATCTTCAAGCGTTACCGATCCAACAAACCGGTTGACCACTTAGCCCGCAGATCAGATATAACAGCTGACTTACTACAACCTACTTCAGCTCCTGAAACCCCAAGACACAGCCGGCCCTCATCTTTTCCGAATTTCAATGCCAGGTAATGAGTTAAGAATGTTCTTTTGAACTAATTTTTTTTTGTATTTGTGGAGTTTGCAATTTTTGCTCCCAGAAACAAACCTACAGTCAAGATATTGTCTTTAAAATTTCATAAGCACTAATTTTGTTCATAAATTTCTATAATACCTTGCAAACACTGCATTATTTTAAGCCTTTTAGCCTGCCAAGGTCAGAAATCGAGCAATGTATGAGGTATAAACAGCCGCAGTTTAAGTTGAGTTTGTGCGTGTTTTAATAATTACTATTTTTCTATGATTTTAGTTTAAATTGTTAACTTTGTTGAGCCCAGTTTGAACCGCGTATGTTTTTTTTGGGGGGGGGGGAGAGGGTGCATATTTTTTGGAGGGGAGGGTAAGAAATAACGATATAGTCACAGCCTAATAAATTTTATTTTTCGATTTTTACTTGAATTAATGATTACATCATGCAAATAACCTTGGTTCAAAATCAGATGTTGTTATACATAATACTGCTTACTTTGCCAGCAGATATTTAAAAATTTTTTTGATTACGTCAGCAAGTGTTTTGATTAAATCAGCAAATTTGCAAGAGAACGATTAATGACACAGCTTGTAAGGTATCGGAAAAAGTGATAATAAATTCCAAATTCTAGCGCATTTCTGTAAATCCTATTAGCCTACTAATGATAAGGACTTTCCAGAACTGTCTAAACAGTTAGCTTAACTATAAGTTGCGTAAAGCTTTTTTCATGCATGATTGTTTTGCATTTACATTGCATTAGAACTGCGCTGTCCGAAGCTAGCATGCGCTTATCTCTTTACAACATAAACGTGTGCACACATGGTATGGCCAACTCCACCAGCTGTTTAGCTGGCAGGTTTGTTGAAGCATTGATTTGTTGGGTGTCGGTTTTTTGCTCTAGCATGGCATGCATCTGTTTCGCCTTCAATTGAATAATTTATTTGATGTTTTGCCTTTTGAAGTTGAATTTACTCAAAACGGGTTGGAGTTTGCTTCACAAGCAAACTGAACTTTTAGAAAGGCATTCGACACCGATACAGAACTAGGTAATTTTTTTCTTTTTTTGTTGAAGACCTGGTAGCATATTTTTGAAGTGTACTCTTTTATCACGTCGATTTGCAATGTCTCAGGCCAGCATCATTGCCCGAATCCTAACTCTAATAAAGGTTCTGAAGAAAAAGAATAAAAGAACGCAGGCAAAGGCGCCCGCTGAAAAATTTGCAGTACCTCCCTCCAACCTATTTATTGATGCTCTGTCGATTAAGCCACGAAATCAAAGCTTCAAACAGTAGTTTCAGCTTGCGACATGACTCACGTTTATTCTGATTACAATGGTCACGTGTTTAGGTGCAAGGTTGCCGTTCAGCAGGTAACCGCGCTTGATGACGTCATCGGAAATAGAATGCCGGAAATAATAGTTGATTAAAAATCACTTCACACTATTTCTGACGTCATCGCAAACCTGCATTCTCTATCACTTCCAACTTCTTATTTCTATTGATTGCTCGAATGTCGAATTTTAAGACTTGCTAACTTGCTTACAAAGAAATCTTGATAACTATGAGCACAAGCATTAAATCGAAACATCAAAGTAAGCACCATCGTTGGCAAAAAATGCATTTATTTGAGAAACTTATGCTCATTTTCTTCTTCAAAATTGGTGAATAAATCAATTTTATTTTGAGATATTAATAAAACGAATGAAGAGGTGCACTGAAGAGTCTACACTATCAATAGTAGGTAAGTGGCAGCTTGACTCGAAGACCACCAGAACTTTAGCCCCTCCTCTTGCCCCAAAGTAACTACCTAAGTAAATGCGGGAATTAAAGGTCTGGTCCACCGATTCTAAAACTACTTACATCTAGTACCCCTAAAAAGCGTGGTGGAGATGTGCCAGAGTTGTAAACGGGCTGACTGGTTCAAGCCCGAACCCAAAAATGTGAGCCCGAACCCGAAAACTAATCTAAAGCCCAAATCATGGCCAAAAAAACTTAGATGAAGTCTTCATTCAGCAATGTTGCCAAGTTATTTTGATTATATTTCTGTGCACCTAAGACAAAAAGCACGTCTCAGGCCCAAAATTTTGTCAACTTTAGGCCCGAACCCGAGCCGAAAAGCCCGGCCCAACTTACAACTCTTCGATGTGGGACCATAGGTCCTGCAAAAAAAGACGCTCTGAATATCTAGTGTAACTACTCAAACGCACCAAAGGTCCTTTTTTGCAGGATTCATAGCTCAGCTGAGTAGTTATACAATATATACCGTGCTACTAGCAACATCTTTTTTTTGGTCGAAACTCATCCGTGTAAAGGGGCGTTTAACAAGAGTCTACGAATTGAGAGAACATAAATGCAAAACAAACCTGTTGACGATGCGAAACAGCATCCGCAAACCGATTGATCAAAGTAGTTTAGCGGAACAAAAATCAAACAACTTAACGGAACTGTAAATTGGGGATTTCGTTACGTTGGAAGGACTAACTTCATTGGAAAGCAATGTCGAATGCTTTCCGCAAGTCCAAAGAAGCTGCTCGGTGTTGACACAACGATTTTATTGTTTATAACGGATTACATAAACGGGTTCACTATGTGCTTAGTTTTGATTCCCAAAAATAGGCTATGGATTCTGCACTAAACGTCCAACACGGCTTTGCATATTTGAATAAAAAGATTTATCATCAAACAGTAAAGTTTTACGCAGCTGCAAAACTTTAACTCGGCTTGCTAGGATATTGTTTGCCTTTTTCCCAGGTTCTTATGTTAGAAGGTTGGTCACATTTATTGAGTAATGTAAAATGGTAAACATTAGGCTCTTTTGTTATTTTGTGTTTCTGGGCCAGGGATTACGGCGGTCGATTATGTTAAAGCAAATTGTTTTGAAGTGTTTATACTGGTTTTAGATTACAGCGATCAAAGATTTCGCAAACTACCTGACATAATCACGTATCGTATTGTATTATAATACATTGTGAATGATGTGATACCAGAATGCTAAGTTTTGTGGTGCTCAGTGAAAAGCTGTAAAATCCACAATTTCTACATCTTAATTAACTACAGTGCACTAATGTACTGGTAACTAAAAACGTCAATTGTTACATTCTCAGCTCATTAAATTTTGCGTTTGTCGGAGATTGAAAGATTTTTTTTAATTAGAGAAAAAATGTTTTTGCTGGGTTGCTAAACCAACCTTTAAGCAAAAAAAAGCATTACCGTTTAATGCATTAAAAATGAGTTTCACCTTAGTTTGAAAAAAAAACATTTTGTCGTTTTCGGTCCATTGTGAAACCGCTTTTTCAGTTTGTAACTGATGCTCTCATATATCATTGTTTAGTTTCTAATCGAGTGGACAAAAGTACGTACTGTTGCGGTTTTGTAATGTATCTTCAATTATGCACGGCATGCTATAACTACGTAACAGTCATCATCTATTCGCCGTGCTAAAATGTTTTTGTTTTACTAAAATCCTCTTGTTCAATAAGTGAATCAGAGTAATTGTAAGCACACAGAACTTTGGTAGGTTTGTTTTCTAAATATTATAGTCATCAGTGCCAATTGAATTTAGTAGGCTTTATCTGCCCCATCTAAGATTAAATTTCGTTTCTTTTGTTTGCGCCTAGCTCATTAGCTGATTAAAAGCTGGTATCACCACAAAATTAAAATACTTTAATCTGCTGATGAGGAAACTATAGTAATGTCTTGAAACGTCCTGCAAAAATGTTCATTCTCGTTTTCGCTCTTTTGAACGTTTACTTGAACGTTCTTGAACGTACTTGAACGTTTACATGAACGTACTTGAACGTTTACTTGAACGTTTACTTGAACGTTCCAGTCTTAATGCTCCAAAATACTTTAGGATGTCTTTTAAGTCTTTTGGTTGTGTTGCGAACTGGCAGCGTTGTATATTGCAAAAGAATTTGTGCTTGATCTACGACAAAAAAAGCACTATTATTTCAGCAAATAATTTATGCCTTTTGCTAAAATTTGTTGGCAATGCTATATAAAAAAAAAAGCTTTTGTCTTTTTGAACAAGTGGGAACTTTTTCAAAATGAAAATGAAAATTTCCACGTATTTAGCAAAAAAAAAAAGATACAAATAAAAAATTTGATTATTGATTGTGTTTAGCTTTCTCTTTCCCTCAATATGCTTAAAAATGGTGAAATAAAAAAAAAATATCTTCAAATTTGCAATTGGAATTGCATCAGCCATTATGACTTAGTAAAAAAATAAATAAATAGTCAAACATGCATCACACGGTAATGTTTGGATTGTTATTAATTGATCAATACCGTATTTGCATTCATCAAATGATCTCTTAGCCCATTATTGCACATCGATCATTTGAGTTGTTCAAATTACAATTGTGCGAATGTGATGCAATTCAGCTACTACAATGGCGTACAACCAACCAATAACTCTTCATGACAATACTTTGCTCCACAATTTCATGTCATTGTAACGGTGCTTTTATATTCCCTAAATTGGTTGTGCTGTGCGATCACAATCAATGCATCCTGATCATTTTGTTAACAATGGCATTACATCATGTTTTAAACACCACTGCACTTGCATTTCTTTTAAGTTGGCTAGACACGTCATGAAAAAATTTTTCCCACTTCCCTCCAGTGTGACTTCCATAGCAAATTTTTTTTAACTAGCAGTGTATCACTTTAAACAAATGCAAAAGCTAAATTAATGTGCCAGCGCAGTTATTTTTTTCAGTAGTACTTCAAACTAAAAGAGACGCAGTTGCGAAATTTGCATTTGAAAGTTATGCTGAAGCCTCTTTCAAAGCAATTTCAATGGTGCGATTATAAAAGTAACTGCAAAGATTTTTGTATTATGACGCTTATCTGTACTGTTTAGTTGCCAGCATTTAGAAGCAAATGTTGAAATGGACACAATCAATGATGAAATTTTCTTATGGCTTGTTTTTATTTCCAGCTAAACCAAACTAGTTCAACCAACGTGTAGTTTGAAAGAGACAGCCGAGCTGTGTGACCTGTGTTTGCTGATATTAGTCCTTGGTAAATTTTACTCTTACCTCGTTCGTTTCCATTATTCTGCGATTATAAACAAGAAATAGCTGGCGGAAATGCTCTGCTATTAACACATCATAATATTAAATCGGTTTTCGTTGAATAATAAATTTAATAATGGATTCACCATTAAAAGGGCATTAAGGTTGGAAATGTTTTGCTCCGTTTTCTGTAAAATACTTGACTCCCCTTAGAAAAGCTTTTTCTTCTTAGAAATTTTGTCTTGGTTGTCAATTAGAAACAAAATTTCAAAAAGTTACTGCTTGCGTGTTCCTAATTCTCAATAAGTGTTTTTGCAGCAGAGTTATGGTCATTAGCTGCTTTTCAATCGATATAAACCAGATTTCCGAAAGTTAATCTTTTATCACAATAATGACAAAATGGCAACACTGAAGTAAGAAGAAAATTGTTGAATTTGAAGTGTAGTATCTTGAAAACGGAAAGACGTTGAAAATGCAAATTTGGTGAGAATGCATTTTAGGCTCTTCCCAACGTTTTGGTCAGCAGTGAAAAACTTGACTCGAATGCCCTTTTTAAGCTCTGAGGTCGAAATTTCAGATGCACTGATGCACGGCGACTTCTCAAACTGTAGTAATTATTTTGCCGACCAATGCCTTTTTGAATTTGAATCATTCTTAACTTTCAGTCGTGCAAACGCGACTGCTGCCGACATTTTTTCAAAAATCAGGTTGGGACAAATTTTTGGAGCTTTCAGAAACTTTTTAAAGCTCGTAGTACGAGTTTTTAAAGTTTTATAGCCTTAGTTAAAAGTTTAGCTGGTTAAAATTTTAATTTTTAAATATGATATTTGATTTGAATAAGGTAAGCTGAAATATAAAACTGGCTGTTGAGTTGTTTTGAAGTTGGAGGAATTGATTTTTAAAAATCTTGTTAAAACTTACATAATTTTTGGTTGTTTTTATGCTTGCTTTAACGCTATATCAGTGCAGGTCGATATAATCAGAGGTTACAATTACAATTTCAATTTAATTACGTACTAAATGACATAATTCGCTTGATGTGACCCTTTGAAGTCTCGTTTTTCACCTAAACACGCTTGCGGGTCGAATTATGTCCACAATTTTTCCACTTAAAAGTCGTTACAAAGGTGAACCCGAAAAAAGGTTACAAAATGCGTTTAAAATTGCCAAACCTTACTGTGAACTCTTGTTTTGTCGATTTGAAGTTTTACAATTCATAACAGCACGTTTCAACGTTTTTTTTATTTATTCAGAGATGGTCGAGGTCGTTTTGGTTCTTATAGTTGTTTGAATATTTGTGACGTCATATAGTTCTGTTGACAGCCCGTTTGATACTATGTGGCCAAAGTTTAACGTTAATGTCGTAAAGCCGATTTTGCCACAGATATATTCAGGTATTGGCTTTTTAAGATATTATTTGGGGCCTTAACATTTCGGACTGCAAGTGCTTTAAGCCGGTTCGACAGAGAAGCTGTTTTGGAATAGTGTGATTGTATACTTGGGAAAAATTGGTTGATCTTGCTAGTTGCTTTCACGACAAAAAGGTAGTACTGTGTGTTTGTTAGATCCAAATTGCCACTTTACTTTTTGTAAATGCTTGAGTGAACATCAATAATATTGCAAGAAACATTTTGTCTTGTTATCTTAGGTCTGATAACGTTTTCGCAATAATCTTGATTCTCTCAGAGCTTGTTGTTTTGTTTTTTGAAAACTTTGTCTTTGGTATGTTGAATTGTTCAAATTGTGTTTCAGGTTTGTAAGAAAAATTTTGAGCTTGTTGTAGCAACTTCATTATTGATGACTAAAAAGTCCTTAACGACGCTAAACATGATCATAAGTAGCATTAGAAAAGTTCAATTTCAATCCTACCCTCCTAGAACATGCACTATTTAATAGTTAATGTAATGCATTCTTCATTTTCGCTTTACTGCAATAGTTTGGTGTCGTTTTAGTGCTTAGCAATACTTTTGCTCATATCAAAACTTGCAGCAAATAGCTAAAAACCAGTGGTTAAATTTTTGAACTGTTGTGTGTGAACGAAAGTGCCAGCTCATTTTACCAAACATCATTTTTATCTTCAATTCAAAAGTCGATAAATTTGTGTACAACTCGAAACGTTTCAGTTTACAAGAATGCAATTTTGGTTTTGTATTATTGTAAACCGAAACGTTTCGGGCTGTACATAAATTTCTGTTCCGGGTTGTACACAAATTTCTGTTGTACACAAATTCCTGTTTCGGGTTGTACACAAATTTCTGTTTCGCATTGTACGCAAACTTCGGTTGTACTCAAATTTCTGTTTTGGGCTGTTCACAAATTTTGGTTGTACACTAATTTCTGTTTCGGATTGTACGCAGATTTTGGTTGTACACAAATTTTTGCTTCGGGTTGTACACAAATTTCGGTTGTACACAAATTTCTGTTTCGGGTTGTACACAAATTTCGGTTGTACACAAATTTCTGTTTCGGGTTGTATGCAAATTTCGGTTGTACTCAAATTATTAAACTTGCATTGTTTGCAAGAATGCAGTTTTGGTTTTGTATTATTGCTGCATACCAACTGCAACACTAAATCTTTTTGTTGTCTTTTTGACGTAAACTTAGCAGCATTAACAATACAGTACCTAATTCAGCTCGACAACTAACAGCTTATTTTGTCAATTCGTTTTATTTACCTTTACTAATACCTGCCTTCCACAAAGCTGTAATTTAAACTCAACTGTTTATTTTTCCTAAGCCAAACGACGCCTGTGATTGGTCATGATGAAGTGGATGGGCTGCTCGATTCTTCAAGGCAGTCAATGTGCAGCAGCGGTTTCGGAGATTTTGACACACCACCTGCTTTACCAGCCAAACAAAACAAGTACTATTTGTAGTGCTTAATTTTAGATGCTATTTTAGTGGTGGTTTAGGTTAAGAACGTCTCAGCTTGGGACAAAAGCATAGCTACTGGCTTGATCTGCCCGGTTTTGTAATGCATCCTGTTCTCGTTGTGAGACAGTTGATGGCTGTGAATTTTTATGATTACCGTTAGTTTTTGGTGCATTGCAATTAGACGGTGCAATATTTCGTGATAATACTAATGTATAATGTGATTTAAGTGCTATCCTAGGGTAAACTATCTTACTGCAGTTTCAACATGAATATAGGAATACTGCAATTTGTCAGTTTTGGATTAGATAAAATCACGGGTTTTGGATAAGTGAAGCCCTTTTTACGTAGGTAATGTGCGAAGTTTTTTAAGGATGTTTCAACTAAAAGGTTTAGCTTAGCAGAATAAACTTACGTCAATTTTATGCGTTTGCGCGCAAAATTGCCATGAAAATGTTTCTGCGCAACCAACCAATCTTAAATTGTTCTGGAATGCTGTTTTCATAACATTGTTGTATGTGTATGTGACTACGGAGTATTAGGAATGTTTTGATGTCTTGTTTTGCTCGTATTGTATTGCTTGTGGCATGTTATTTCGTCGGAATAACATGTACTTGTAATGTTATCTGGTCATTGGCAGAAAAGTGATTTGCCCTTCGCTCTCAGTCGAAGTCGCACGATCAATTATCAGCACTACTATTCCTGTTTTGCAAAAATAACAAAGCTGGTAGTAATTGAGAAAATATTTAAAACGAAAAATTGTCATATTTTTTACGTAGAAATAAGTAAAATCGAAAAAGATTGGTTTTTTGTTAAAAACTAACTCTTATGGGTACGAGCGCATGCCACCAAGTGTTTAATGCTTTGTGATTGTGGCTTTTACGTTGGCTCCTCCCCAGTTAGTCTATGTTCCTTATTCATTTCAACTGTAAATTTCATTTTGGATGATATTCGCATTTCATTGCTTGTTTAATGAATTTAGCCTAGAAAGTCCAATATCATCTGAATCGAACGCTTTTGTAAGGTCGAACATCATTTCCAAAACAATTTAAACGACATATTTTGTCAAACGTGTCTACTTCTGCTCTTTTGGAGCTTTAATTGAGACTGGGCGATGCACTTTTCTGCCATTTTTAAATCTAAGCTTGTGTTGTTTCAAGTTAAATATTCTTGCATGTTTGTTGCTTCTAGGCTTCCGTTTAACAACCAAAATTCCGAAAAGTTCGAGAGCGATGAAGAAGAACCTCCGCCGCTTCCAACCAAAAAGAATAAATGTATGTACGGGCACCAGATTACTGGTGTCTATAGTGAGGTTAACATCAAAGTTTATAGCATTGTACCTAAGACATCATTTTGTTATTGCATATATAAAAAGGCAGTAAGTTGCACTGTAAGGTAATCTTTGGTTGCAGATGTTGCAAAAAGTGACTAAAATCTAGTGAGTTACAGTTACTCTTTTGAGAAAGTAATTGGTTAAATTTGCAGTTACAACCAGAGTTACTTTTATGCACGAAACTGAGGCACAGCAACTACCAATTATAGTTCTCAATAAAGTAATTAGTTTCCACATGCGAATGTAGAATTCAGCGAACTACAATGGAACCTCCATCAGGCCTATGTTTAGCGGAAGGCACTGTTCAGTGTTAGGTTATACGCACAATAAAGTATTGTTGCCCTCATTTCTTCAGCCATGTTGTGCTTTTTGTAATACATTTGCTTTACTAGAAAGTTACATGCCGATTGGATGTTTCACTTTCTCGTAATCAACATAAAAGTGTAGGAGTTGGTACGTAGTTAATCACATGATTACGTCCCAAGCATTTCACACGGAAGTTGATCGCATATGGTACAGACACTCCAAAAGCCAAAAGCAACTTTTGAGACGTATCCAACTTTCGAGGTTTGTCCACGTGATATGATGTCACCGTCTAAAATGATTCTACTGTGTTAGACCATATTATTACTCTTGGTACATTCGGAGATAAAGCCAACTATGGTGTTTCAAAATACCGCCAAAGTCTAGAATATAGATTGTGACATACCTCATGCCTATAGTTGACGAAAAAAGTACGCTGACGATCATGCCATGTTATCGAAGCTGCTTTTTTGACTTTAATGTTTTGAAAATTACGCCATTTTTTGCTTGCAAGTTGACAAAAGAGATTACAAACGCAATACCAAATTCATGCATCAAGTCTCACAAAAAATAGGTTACAGTGATGCAGTTACACAGATGATAAACGCAAATCTGATCATTTTCTCTTGATTGCGGCACAGAGATAAGACAGGAAGTGCGATAGAACCTTTTGATCATCAATTCGAGCAGCTTCCCTAATGAACCGAAATCTTGTTTGAAGTTGTGATGTATTTTGCGTAGTTTTGCTTTGTGGCACCCAACGTTTACTTGCTTATTCTTTTGTAACGGTTGATCTTGATCTGTTGTCTTTATTTTGTTGCAGTTGATCTTTATATGCAACTCTTTTCCCAAGAAGCCCCCCAGCCCCCACCAATGTCCGACCTGTATCGAGAGACAGCTATGCGCTATGGTGCCCCTATCAATTCCTCCGAATGTACCACCCCTGCAAAACGGGCTCGGTCTCAAACCCAGAACGACTTTTCGATCTACGCTACGCCCTCGGCGCCTGTACCCAATCGCTCATCGTCATACAGCAACACTCTACATAATGATGAAGACAAGACAGAACCTCTCGTGCAGGTTTGAAAACTTGATTTTGCGTTGCTTATCATTGGTATTTTCTTACGTTTTTAGTCACCAAGTTTCCTTGGCTTGGAGACAACAAAGGGACCTTTCGGTCTTTGAGTCAATTTGCCACCTGCCTACCACACACGTTGAAGGCTTCACACTGTCCCTTTATGCTGAACGTCAAGCAGGAAAGTTGTGAATACTAATTTTTATGGTCTTTAGTTCGACCCGACCAGGATTCGAACTCGTGGCTATCGTTTCAGAAGCAGACGCTCGATCCACTTGACCACTGATCAGTAAAACTTTTTCATCTTTCCAGCACCCTTCTCCTCAGCGAGCTCGGTACTCTGGTATCTCCTCCTCCTCCTCTTCAGGATACTGCACCTCCTCACTCCACGCCTCTCACACCAGCATATCTTCACTTCCCGATCAAAACCAACTTCCATCGGCCGCCCACCCAGATACGCCCCCAGCCTTACCCCCCAAAACTAGGAAACCAGTAAGTTTAATGTATTCTTTTTTATTTTGCTTGTCATTTTATTTTCTTGCCTCAGTTTGATTAATTTGATCATATTTGGTTTGCTTTATTATTTTGGTTCATTTTTGTGCCGCATTTTTGTTGTTAATAGGATTAATGTCTTATTTTGCATGCTTTATTTTTTAGTCTTTTCGTGCCCGATCAACAACGTCACCATTCCCCGCCCCCACCTCATTTTTGTACCAGAACCGGCAGCAGTCATTTAACGATACTAATATCAACCATTCTGCTGGGGTGTTAAACGAAGAAGGCCCTGAATCATTGTTTCAATTTCCTCCTACTAGAAGTGAACCCCATAGCCCACCTATAGGGCCCCCACGACCTCCCCCTAAGCGAATAAGTGGTACGTATTTGAGGACGGTTTTGGACCGCCCACGTGCCGAGACCTATAGCGCCAATGTAGAACAAAATCGTGTGTTGAGGAAGTCTTTGGACCATTCTCATTACCCCAATGGTGATCCCCATTGGCGGCCTTCCCATTTGTACCCCAATCACTCGGTTGAATTAAATGAGAACCCTTGGTACCCTCAACAACTAAGCCCTCACGCAGAAAGCCCAGGTCCTCCGCTGCCCCAGAAAGTAACTGCTAGAGTGGAGCCTACAGCTTCAATAAAAAGAGAGGTATTTTACATTTTTGTTGATTTTGATTTGTAATGGTTGAGTTGTATTTTAGTTTAACTGTTCAATTGTGTTTATGCTTTGGGTTGTTTTTTAGTTTAAAATTGAATTTGCGGAATGTAATTTATTTTCTAATTCAAGTATTTTTAAAAGTTAATTATACTTGCGTAATAAACTTTTAAGTACACGTTGTATATTACGTGCGGTCGTAATCATGAAACTAAATGCCAAAGCTCCCTGTTTTGGACTATTGGTGTCAAAATGTGAGAAAATTTTGCTACTACATTCATATGGCTGTAAATATTGAAAAATTAAACGAATAATAATTTTGCAGATATCCTAAGTTTTGGCATGCTGTGTATAACTAACTGTGTAATGTGTACAATGTACATGTACATTTGTACACCCAACTGTTGTCATTGTTGGTTGCTATTTGTATTGTAGCGGTTTTGATTTCATTAGCTCGTAATAACGAAGAGTTAAAAAAATGGCATCAGCTGATTTGATTTTTTCCATGCTTTGGCATTTCTAGAACTTCAAACATTCGACCTCCCACCCAGAAAACATAGAGAACACGCAAAGTCAATCTCAGTCTGCAAGATTAAAGGAATCAGAAGGTAAAATTCTTTCTCTGTTTGAACGAATCTCGACATTTCACACATTTTAAAGGCTTGCCAAGTGGTTTGAAAAAGAATACTTTGCAAAATCCTTATAAAAGTTAAGCTCCTATAACGAATATGATTAGTAGGGCAACTTTTTGTTGCACTAAAAAAATTAAAAAGTTGCATTTATTTTTAAAGAAAGTTGCAAAAGTTGCGTTTATTTTAAAGAAAGTTGCAAAGTTGCATAAAACGAATAAAAAGAATAGCGAAATCAACACCGAGAAGGTTTGCGTTTACTCTGCGCTTGTTTTATTAACATACAAAGCCAAATACTTCCACTCATTGTCTTGGGCAAACTGGCGATCTTTAGCCAAGAGCTTGCCAAGCATGCTGAAGCTCCTCTCTACTCTGCATGAAGTAGGCTTGCCTAATGCCTACACTTGGGATTTCGATTATTAACAAGAATTACACTTGGATAGTTGATAATTTTTCTCTTTTTTTTTTGCAATATTGACAAAAAGTTACGCTTAAAAACCGAAAAAGTTTCAAAATAAAATTTGGACAAAAATATCCTTACGCGCTATATTGAAGTTTTGTGCCACTCAGGAAGCTGTCCGAAGCTGTAAAAAAAAGTTGCGAAAAGTTGCCCTAATGATTAGTGTTCTTGGTTTGCCTTTAGACTTCCTTTTTCTGTGTCAATCGAGCAAAATTAATTTTATTGCTGTTAGATTCAGCTATAAAGGAAGTAAGAATGCAGGAATTTATGTAGCGTTAGTTATTAAAATGGTTGGAAGTTTTCACCTTTTTTTAAATTTTTTTTTACTCACATTAGGACAATAAATAATTGAATATATTCAAAGAAATCTATGTTTAATGTAAATCAATTAATAAATACTTTTTATTTGAATAAAGGTGGAACGAGAAAGTGTGCTCTTTATAGCTTGTGTTATTTTGTCAAATAAAATAACTTGCATACATTGTAGAAGCCCAGACTTCACCCAAAGAAAGCGAAAACGTTTCGGATCAGCACGACAAAAAGTCGCCACAAGGTAGCGCAAAAGACGAGCCTGACTTGCCCCCAGCGGATCCGGGAAACCTACTCGATTTAGTAGATTCAAGTGACTATTTGACTTTTCACCGTCACAAAGAACATAACGTACCCGAAGTATACGCAGGCTGTTGTGACGCATTAATCGTTTATGCGGCGGAAGCGAATAAAAAAAGTAAGTTAACGTTATCGGAAGAACCAGGAAACATATGTTTCCTGTTGTGTTTAAATGCTAATTGCTTGTTTATTGCAAGAACTACGTGATTCAGATTGGAACCGTAAGTTTGATGATGCTATCTTGACAAAATGACACTTCACGTTTATGTTTCAACTTAAAGTCATTTTTGTTTAAAGCATTCATCATTTTCTCAGGGAAATACTTAAGAAATGTTTGTTTGCTGACCTATGAAAGCTTACAGTTTATGTTTTCATTTGGTAAATGGCGCGTATCTTTCCGATATTATTGAGTCGTACGTCTGTTCTTGTACTTGAACATTGACAATATTCTGTTTTTGAAACGAACTTGGGTGATGCAGCAATTTTTAATAGAATTTGAATGCCGCATCAATGTTGCCGCAGTTTTGTTGCAGCTATCTTATTTGATTTTTAATCAAACTTTAATGCAGCAATAATGTCATCTCATTTTTGATAAAATTTTAATGTTGCAGCACTTTGACTTAATTTATTAATCTGATTCGCTCCAGTATTTTATTAGTTTTATGGTTCCCATAAGCAGGAAGAAAATTTTTTTTACAAGTATATTTATATTTCTTGCAGATCTCATCTATTATGAAGCGTTTCTTACGACGTATCGTACGTTCATATCACCTATGGAATTGCTTGAGAAGTTACTATATCGATATCCTTTTTAATGGTTATTACTGAGCGAAGTAGGGTCAAGTTTGGTCTTTTATAAAAATTTTGCTGTCATTTTAAATATCTTTAAAACTTGCTGAAATATTACTACAGTAATTCGGTTATTTTAATCGCGATTTTGGCACCGGTATTACTCAGTGAAGAAAATCGATTAAGTTTGAAAAAGCAGCAATCATATCCACTTGTAATTGATTAATTGTACACTGAAATCTTAGGCTTGCGTTTATCTAGATGGTTAGTATTTTTTATTTATTATTGTTTTTTGTTTTCTCAATTTTTTATACTCAACCGAGATTGGCAAAGAATGAGAGCAGAGAAATTCCAAGCAAATTTTCTCGATGAGTGTTCTAATTACTTTTTTTTTTCAAAGCTATATACTGCAGCAATGTCGATTAAAAATGTTTGTCTAGCCGTTTTATGCCTGAGTACGAATCCATTCGTAGTCATTTCCGTAACTAAGACATGGTAATGGCGTAATTTCTTCTACAAGCAATTCTTTTGAAATTATGTGTTGATACATTTACAATTTTAGTCTATGTATTCAGTTTGTTTTTCTTAACATAATTTACGCAAAAGAGGTTTGGTTCCGATGCCGATTCTGCAGCAGATCGCGCTAGTAATCGAACTAGCCGGAATGCGTTCTTTTTACTGGTGCGAGTCGTCGACGAATTGAGGTAATAAAACATATGTGATATGCAAAAATGGTATCAGAGCTTTGAAACTGACAGGGGTTTGTTATTACCTTGTTCGGTGTGTCAAATTTCTCAGAGTATTGGTGGTTGAAGACTGTAGAACCTCGGGTTAGTTATTAAAATGCTGCTGGCTCATGGTTCGATTCCAGAACTAGCAGTGCGTTCCTGTATCTTCGAGAAAGATACTTATCGCTCATATTCTGTTGACCACGCTATTTCCCCATTGTCTGTGACCCAGCCTTACGAAAGGCTTGTTAACATAACCCAAAAAGGGTACTCTGGGTTGGTGTTGTTACGTGGGTGCGGAGAACCTAGTTTATATGCCTCACAGTTGGGTTTAGCCATTAATGATGGAACAATTAGTTCATCAATTTAAGAACTGTTGCCATTGTGTTAGTAAGAACTAACTCCTGACCTGGAAAAATCGCTTTCTCAAAATGGATACAAAGATGAAAGAGGAGGATTATCTAGGTTTATTACTTGAACTTTTAGCACTTTAAGAGTAGCAAGGTTGACGCCATCATTAACCATAATTTTCCTTAAAAAAAATTTTTAACGAGAATTTTTCAATCTGTTTCTGCGCCATTATCGACCTCGCTGCTACGTCACTACTTGGCTTGCTGAGAAAAAACAGTTTATTTCTTAAATGTGACAGTTCTTCTACTTTAAGAATTAGTCCGAATTACAAAATATTGATTGATTCGGTAATTGTGACGTTTCACCTAATCGTAACGCTTTTCGACCACACACACTGGAGCTGCTTTTAAAGGATAGTTGCTGAAGTACCTAAATGAGTTAGTCTTTGATTTGAGATTTAATTTTGACTTGCTGAAACTGTTGTTGGAAATAATATTCATTGAAAAAAAGTCAGTTTAATCCTTGAAATATCCGTTAAACTCAACGAAACCTTGTGACTTGGAGAAAAGATTCCATAGTAACTTACTTACAGTTGGCGCATAGTTTTTCTTCAACGAATTAACTACAAAAACGTAGACTAATTTTGCTGAGGTGCAAAGATCTTTCCTTTACTTCAGAAACGTACAAATCTCAATTTTCTTCTGAGTAAAAGTGCCAAACCAGTCAGCAACAGGCTATGCAATATGCATTCTTTACAATGCTAGCACTCATAACTTAACCGTTAAAACCTGCGTTTTTCGTTCTTTAAAATCTTTTTTTTTTTCCAGTTTGGTGGACATCACAAATGAGACACTTGACATGTTGATGGAATTGGTTTATAAGCTGCTGTGTAATGGGGATTTAATGCTGGCTAAACTACTCCGTAGCAAGGTCTTGGGCAAGCACGAGCACCGCAGAATGAATCAAGTTGATATCATAGCAAAACCTCTGGCTGCTTTAGATATTTCGTCAAGGTACGCGATTTTTACACATGAGAATCGTGCTCAAAATCAGACTTTAGTACACTCGCTGTATTATACCGAAGTGTGTAGCGAGTTAGCGCAGCCCTTTTCCATGTCATTGCGCTGTGGCAACATTGCAATCGCTGTCCGATTTGACTGGTAGAGATACCGAACTCCGGATCTTTCGTTCCAGAGACAAAATTAAATTAGCATTTACAGCTTTCCTGTTTGACGTTCAGCAATGAAAGAGACCCAATCCTCCACCGTCTGTGGTAGACAGGTTAACAGGTGGCAGCTTGTCTCGAAGACCAAAGGTCTCTTTTCTTCCTCTCGGCATAGACAACTTGTAAAATTTTATAAGAAGTTTCGATTATTTCTGTTACAATGGAAACGATTCAGTCGTTTTGCCAAGGACGAGTTTTTCTCTTGGTATTGATGACGTCGACAAAGTTACATTTGAATTAGATCGATATTCAATTCAATTCTATCGCTTTAATAAGGTTTTTCGCTCCTGTTTTAGATTCAAAATACGTCACAGAGGTTTAGAGGATTGTGACTGGGAATTTGTATCGCGAGATATCGGTGTTATACAGAACGATTTTAAAATAAGATTATGCTAATTGCGTAATCTTAAAGATTTTATAAAAACGCTATTGAATAGAGTGCAACTAAGTTTGGTCTTAGTGCAAAATGTACATTCGATTTGTAAATGTCTTAATTAGGATTATTTAAATCTCGCAAATTATTCATTTTTTTGCGGGATTGGCTGAATTTCCATTGTTTATCGACCTTGTTAAAGTTGTTTCTGATTTTCCGACGATCCAGATGCTACTATAACCAATCTAATTCATATTTGATTTCTGACAGGGTTATGAGCATCCATGACTTTAGCAGTGAAAAAGTAGCGGAGCAGATGACTTTGCTTGACTTGGAATTGTTTCAAAAAATTGAGGTACGATCGAATTTCAAGTACGCTTTGAAATCAGTACTTTGGGTTTAGGTTTTTAGCTTAAAATCGCTCAATAAGTGATAGATAGTCTATTTTACCTTCTAAATCATTTCGGGTCAAGCACTTTTAAGTCATTTCAAGTCAACCTCCTTTTAAGTCATTTCGAGTCGACCAAAATTTCCGATTGGATGTTGTTGGCAGCACTGTAAGTCTCTAACCACTCACAGCGACGGATATTGAATTTTTTTCTATTTCGTATTCACTTTTCGACGAATATCAGAAGTGGTTTCAGCAAGATTCGAATTCTTTATTTCAATTAGTAAGATTCAAAATCCTATCATTTAACCACTACACGACGGCCGCATCAAACTGTTAGAAGCAAAATGCTGTACTTACACGTAATTGCAAGAAAGTATGTTTTGTATCAGATGCCCGAGGTTCTACAGTGGGCTAAAGACCAATGCGAAGAACTGTCTCCTCATCTAACACGCTTCACTGAACACTTCAACAAAATGTCGTATTGGACTCGCACAGTAATTCTAACGCAGCAAAAACCCCAAGAAAGAGAGAGGTTGCTTAATAAATTCATTCGAATTATGAGAGTAAGTATTTTGGTGACTTAATAATAAGAAATTGAAGAGACTTATTTTGATCGATCTTTTAAGAATCAAGGTTTCCGGTTCCGAAATTTTAGTGTTGTACAAACTGGTAAAATTCATTTTGTCCCATTTAAACCTTAAATGAAAATTGGACTCTAACTATATTTCCGCGTCACTTTTAGTATTCCTGCTGTGTTTCGCTAAAACCGAAACTAGGCTGCTTTACGGAAAACAAGTGCGTAAATTGTATGTAGTAGAAGCTATGTCCATCTAATACGTGATTCAACGCAAAACGGATCCGTTTCCCTTTACAAGATCTTATCAGTTGCATATACAGCTTTGATGATTGGCCAAGAGCGCAGTCGTTAATAATCAGTCAAAAGTTTTTTTTTAATTTGTGGGACTTAAAAGCACAATAAATTCAATGTCTTACTTCAGCATCTTCGAAAACTGAACAACTTCAACTCGTACTTGGCTGTGCTTTCTGCGCTTGATTCTGCTCCCGTCCGACGTCTGGAATGGCAAAGACAAACCAGCGAAGGCCTGCAAGAATACTGTAGTCTAATTGACAGTTCTTCTTCCTTCCGAACCTACAGAGCCGCTCTTGCGGAAGCGTCGCAGCCCTGTATTCCTTATTTGTGAGTATCAGTTGATTATATTGCGTGAACTTTTTGCATCCTACGACTTTGTGTTTGTCAGGAAGGTCATTCAGAGTTATTTCAAAACGTGTTTATAAGCGATCTGCGTTTTTGTGGTCCGACATACCATGCTGCTAGCAAGATCCATTTTCTTTTTTCCTGGGTTTTCGTTAAAATATTCATTTGTTTTTGTGTTGTTTCGATTATTTTTTAATATGTTTGGCAAAAATATTCCTTTGTTTTTTTCAAAAACCAAGATTTTAGCAATCATATGCAAAATCTAGTCCATTTTACGAACTTTAATTTTTAGGGGCCTTATCCTCCAGGATCTTACTTTTATCCACCTTGGAAACCCGGACGAACTTGCTCCTGGGATCGTCAACTTCCGCAAGAGATGGCAGCAATTTAATATTCTCGACACAATGAGACGGTTTAAGCAAAGGTACAATATGTCTTCAAGTTGCAAACACAGAGCATCTGAATTTAGTTTGTGTTACTTCGAAAAAATTTTGTGCATTTTCTGTTTCACTAACTCGAATAATTTGAATTCGGATCTATTTTGGTCAGGACAGCTTAGTTTTTAAGACGGCATGAATTTCCTATTTAATTGGTGTAATTAATTTTTTGTGTTATTTTGTTCAGCCAATACCCATTCGAGCGCGACGATGACGTCATTCGTTACCTGGATGGCTTCAGTGAACATTTATCAGAAGAAGCTTTGTGGGACCTTTCGCTGGAGATCAAACCAAGAAACAGACGCCAAAGAAATCTGCCCACTGTGAGTTTTCAAACTAAATTCTCTTAGAATATTTAATTGTTATTTATATTTGATTAAAAACAGTAAAGCTTTATTTAAAATAAACTTAGTAAAATTTCTGAACGTTTCGGGCTTAGCTATGACCATCATCAGGAAAAATAAACTCTTATTCAAATAGAATTATTTATATTAGTTTTTTGGTGGAGATGCTCCACCTCAGAATCCCAGCTGGACTAGGAGAACCCAGGAGAGAAAATGCCCATTTCCACACCATTCAAAGATTGAGCACCCCATTCTTACATAGGCGGCCACAGCTGATGGATATCCATTAGTCGCCCCTTACGAACCCTTTGCATGGGTGGCTTCACGACGATAACTGACCGGGAACCAAATGACCGCCAACTAGCCGTTATGTTGGCGGTCAGTTGACTTAGTTCGGACTTCACCTTTACATGTTTGAACTCTGAGCTTATGAACAGTATTTGATGGCCTTAAACTAAACTTATTTCAAATGTTACTCTTTAGGAGGAAGACCAGCAGACCGTGTCATCAACTGACCAATCACAGGATGATATCTTGGATACAACATCGACGTCAAAAGACGAAGATCAGAGCTCTTTGCGTACGGACACAAGTTGAACCGCGTTTTAGCTGTTCAGATTGCATTTTTTTTTGTTTTGACTACTGCTCTTTTGAGCAAGTTTATTTGCACGAATTTGTATGTTTATTGTTTTTATTTTTACCGTTTTTAACCTTCTTAATTCTTATCATCTTGTTCTTTGTGCTGCTTTTTCAAAACACTGGCGTTCAATCTAACGTAAGTTTTTTATTTAGCAAGCTTTTTGAGGAATAACTCGTCTAAAAAAAACTTTTCAAATACTATGAGTGGTTCAAAAATTGGATGATGCATTTTTGTGATCATACCGTAAATACGTAGCGATTAAACAGTCCTGTGTACAAAATGATGCTAAATTCCTACGAAAATGTTGTTTGGGGATATTCTAAAGTTAAATTTTTATACTGTGGTTCGTTATTACCATGAAATAAAGTGCACTCGTAAATTTAGTGTAAAATCTGGGGTTACTAGCTTTATTACCTCAGTGGTGTTTGAATTCGATTCTCTTTTTTTTTCTGATTTAGCATTATTGAAATTTTCAATCTTCATCATCTATCGATTGCTAATTAGCTCTGATTTTTTAAAAAAACAATTCAATGCAATGTCAAATGGTGCATCATAATTTGTCATGAATAACTTATTGTCATAAGTTCGCATCAAAATATATCACAACATTGAGAATGAATTGGTATATTTAATTGCTTTGAAAATTAAAACGACACTCTATAACAGTATTTGTATCACTAAGTAACAAAGTTTTATCGTAAAGAAGGAAGCTTTCAAATCGTGTAGATTTTGCACTGAGTGATGGCGACAAAAACATTTTTCAATTAAAAAAAATGTTCAAAAGTTAATACAACCCCAACTCAAAAACCGAACTGCCTCTCAACAAAAGTTTCGATTTTCGGTGGCCAGTTTTGTGCAACCATCGCGCGCTAGTTAATGATGAATGTAACTTTTTGTCAAGGTTGAAATTATTACTTGAAAATTAAAATTGTATCAATTATCAACCGTACTTTTAAACTATGCCAATAAATTCTTGGTATTTTGTGAGTGATTTTTGATTGTTTTTCGATTTACTTTGCTATTTTACTCCCTTAATCAAACCCACTATTTTTGATTGCGTTTTGACTCAAAGAAAAACGGATTCAAGACAAGACGGTTTTCAAAATTAGGATAAACTTATCACTGTCGTTGCTGATACCTGCCTTTTTGCGATTGTTTTATTGTCAAGCAAATCAAGAAATTAAAAAAAAAGTTGACTGTTTAACATTTAAACATGGTCTTTATTAAAGTGGCTTTAAATGAAGTTGTCAACTGGGTGCAATATTTAACAAAAATCGATAATTAATAGCCTAAGTCGATATTTCATTTATTTATTATTATAGTTCGCCAATGCTTTTTTGTCGACAAACTTTTTCAGCAGCTTTTGACAGTTCCTTAATGTTTGTTAATTGCCCATACTTGGTGGAAAAATTGCGTTACGGTATTTGGCTTTGTCGTATGGTGCCAATTTTGGTTGTGAAGCTGACTCATTTTAAAATCTATCCGATCTTATTTTCGCCTAATATCTTTGATTTTGTATCAGTATATTGCTACGTTATTAGTTTGCATCAAATGTTTTGTCAATGTGTTTTGTGCAGTATTGTGTAGGTAATGTTTTTGGTCATAATGTTTTTAGTATTTCTGGTGTTGCTCGAAATGCATGCCTATTTTTCTTCTTGTGTGTTTTTCACTCTTATTGCTAGTTTGTTTTTCTGCTCGTTTTCAAACTTATTGTCAATAAAAATTTAACTAATAAATTTGATCAGTTAAAGTGTACTGTAGAATTTAAACATTAATGATAATGAAATTAAAACATAGATTGAAAAATTCGTTACTGAAAAGTCGTATAGAGTTGTTTGCAAATTTGAAGGGGCATTGTGCCATCATGCCTACCCCGTTTGTCTGAACCCACCTTAATATTTGTAATGAAAAGTTGAGTGAAATCTTGCAATGCTCCCCTTCTGTAAAACGAACAACTGTCTTAAATGTTTCTGCAGCGGTGAGACGAAGCGTGACTGCGCTGAAGACCTTAAATTCAGCCGAAAATCATATCAAATCTGTAGATAGAAGGTTTCGGAGAAAACGTATTTTGATGCTTAGATTCGACTCAAAACCATTCAAGTCTGCTGGAAGTGCAACAAAATTTGGGAATGCAACTAACCAAAATACAAAAAAGAGAGCGAAGAACTTTTATTGGTTTTCCCCTCAATTTCATGCAAAAATGCTATCATTTCAGCTACAGGCGCAGCCAGGATTTCTGATTAAGGGGGCACAAATCAATTGCAATGACGGCATCAGAAATTTTCGAAAAGAGGAACTCTGTAGGACAAAGATAACGTAGAATGGAAGATCAGAAGCCGTGGTCTGTGTTTGGCACCCAAAATTTCGCCAAGGGGAGAGGGCTTTAAGCAAGAGCTAAAACGTCCAAATTGAGGAGACGTGTTAAGTAAAGTAGTGCAACTCAAACGGGGGGCTGAGCACTCAGCTTCCGGAGGCTATGGGGGTGAATCCTCCAGCCGCTACGTTATTTTCTGTAATTTTTTGGAAAAAATAGCTATTAATGCCACCGTATAACATTTCGCACTTGTTCAGAGCCATTTGAAAGAACTAGATTTTTAATTTGAAAGCCAATTGAAAAAATTAAAATGTTTAATGCTCCTTTTACTAACAATTGAAGTCCAAACCACGCTAAAAATCTTGCATTTTGGGGTTAAAGTTAGTAAGTAGTTTGACCCAGGTAGGGAGTAAGCTACTTCGCCTCCTGCAATATTTTAGCAGTAAACAATAATCCACTCGAAGATTTTCCTTAGAGCTTTTTGTTTTGCCATGAAAGTAACCAGTTGTAGGAGTACATGCAGGCGCGTAGCCAGGATTTGGAAAAGAGAGGGGGGGCTTTTTTGAAAGAGTGAGAGAACTGTAAGCGACCTTGACCCGAATTTTCATTGCTTTCGAATCAGATTCAAACGGTTTATCCGAAATTGAGACGGATTTTTCGGCGTAAATCGAAAATTGAAACGGTTTTTCCGCCCAAAAATTGGTGATCTCTAAAAAAAGAAAAAAAAAGGTCTTCACCGAAATTGAGACGGAGTTTTCGGCTGAAAACGGAAATTCAAACGGTTCTTCCGCCGAATTACGGCAACTCCTTCACAACTTCGTCACCAAATCACTTCGGGGGGCTGTTTACATTTTTTGAGCAAAAATCGGCCTCAAAAGCACTAAAAAGTGCAATTTTGCATACTTTTCAGGCCAATGGGGGGGTGGGGGGGGGGGGGGCTCGAGCCCGTATTTTTTGCAAGGGGGGGGGGGGGGGGCAAGCGACGTATTCATTACTTACCGGATCAAACAAAACCTTACAGATGCAACCAGGATTTTGGTAAGGGGCTTGGAACCTAAAATTAAAATAATTCTGCTCAAAAAATGTTGCCATTGGGCGGCATGTTGAGCAAACTGATGCAGTTCAAGTGTATTATTCACGGGGGTCTGGGGGCTTCGCCCCCAGTCGCTGGGCAATTTTCGCAATTTGTTGGAAAAAATAACCATTTTACTGTCATTTGGATCACATTTCAAACGTTTTTTAGGCCTTTGGAAAGAACAAAGTTGCTGAGATTAGGAATCTACTTGAAATTCTTAAATTACCCAACCCTTTCAGTCCTCTTTATTTCCAGACCAAATTCAAACCACGTTTAAACGCTCGCATAATTATGTGAGTTAAGTTTTCCTAGTGACTTGGATAAGGAGAAGGGGAGGCTAAGCTTTCTTAGCTTCCTCGGTTGCTCCTCTGACTGCAACCTGAATTTTGCTAAGGGAGATGATGGGGCTTGATTTACCTAAATATTGAGAGTTTTTGATTAAAAAATGCTCTAAATTTGCTTCAAAAATGACTTCAAAATAGCAAACAGGTGCAACTTAAGCATATCACATACCGGGGTCTGGAGGCAAAACATTAACTGATGGGCACTTTTTGTGATTTTTCAGAAAAAAAAATAGCCATTTTAACGTTATTTGAATCAAACGTCTCATCTTTTTAGAGCCATTAAAAAAACTAAATAAATGCAATTTGAAAGCCATTTAAAAGAATTGAATTGCTCAGCCCCTTCAACCCCCACTTTACTCACAGGTCAACACCAAATCTCGTGGTAATTAAATATATTAAATGCTGAATGGCCCCCCCCTATACTTTTTTTTTAGAAGCTTACGTTAAGCATTTTGTATTAAGCCAAGGGTCGGCAACCTTTTGAACTAGTGGGCCCCATTCAGTCCTATCAAGGTTCCAGCGGGCCGCCACCATTCTAGCGGACCAAAAAATGAAGGTCTTCGTCAAAAATTCAGGCCTTTTTTCGGTCGAATTGATGGCAAAGACCAAAAAAAAAGAGGTCTTTGCCGAAACTTCTGGCCTTTTCTTCGGTCGAGTTGATGGCGAAGACGAAAAAACAAAACAAGAAAGGTCTTCGCCAAAAATTCAAAAAATAAGGAAAGAACCATTTCGGCGGTTTATTGCTGCATATCTATCATTGAAAAAAGGAAAAGGTCGCGGGCTGAGTGAAATGTCTCTGCGGGCCGCATCCGGCCCACGGGCCGTAGGTGGCCGACCCCTGTATTAAGCAATCAATTTTGACTGCTTATTTTTAGCCTTGTTTTGAAGTTTTTATCGATTAATTTGTAAGCGTTATTTTTGACAAATAAGTTAATACCCCTCCCCTCAAAAAAAAAATGATAATAAATGTTTCAAAAGTGGGCTTTGAACCACTGTAGAGACCATATCACTGCAAAAAAATACCTCTGAAGGGCAAAACTTGTGGTATTTTTCTTATTGTGCACTTTGGTCTACTGGTCAATGCAAGGGGACACAGCCCTCTTGGCTACTCTATGGATTCAAGTTTGGTTTTGAATTCGGTTTCTGAGCAAAATTAATTTATTGGCGGAGTAATTATTATTTTAGTGTTTATACATACTGTATAAGTACAGCTTAAAGTTGAAATGTCAAACGCTGTATTGTATTTAGATCCTGATAAGAGCTCAATGACACGGGAGCGTAGCCAAAAATTCGCAATGAGGTCTGGGGGAGCCTCAGCGCTCGAAAATTTTGCATTTTTTTTTACAAAAATAACTTAATTTTAGAACTATTTCAAAAAAATAATGCTTCTAAAACGTGGCATAGAAATTGGCAGTGCAAACATGATTAAACTTATAGCAAAGATAGGCTACAAGGTAGGTGGCTAATGGCAAAATTTTAGTTCTCGTATTTAGATGCTGGTAAATCATAAAATCGTATAGTTCAATAAAACTCACACGAAATAATGTATTTCGTCTTGGTTTTATGTAGAAAAATAATTGGGAGAGAGTAATAGAAAAAGATTTGGGAGAAGTGATTGGTAATTAACTAATACTGAATAGCCCCTACCCAGGCGCGTAGCCAGGATTTGGAAAAGGGGGGGGGGGGGGCTATTTTGAAAGAGTGAGAAGTGTGCAAACGACCTTGACTCGAATTTTCATTGATCTTGAATCAGTTTCAGACGGTTTGTCCGAAAATTGAGACGAAATTTCTCGGAAATTCCAAGGTTTTTTCCGCCGAAAATTAGGTGGTCTCCAAAAAAAAAGGTCCTCACCGAAATTGAGAGTGATTTTTCGGCCGAAATCCGAAATTCAAAAGTTTTTTCCCCCAAAATTAGGTGGTCTCCAAAAAAAAAGGGGGTCTTCACCGAAATTGAGACTGATTTTTTGTCCAATTTCGGAAATTCAGACGTTTGAGGGGGGCTGTTTTCCTATGGGAGGGCTATTTTCAGTTTTTCACAAAAAATCGGCCTCAAAAGCACAAAAAACATGCGATTTTGCATACTTCACAAGCCAATGGGGGGGCTCGAGCCCCCCCACCCCCCCTGGCTACGCTACTGCCCCTACCCCTTCATTACTGAGTTTACAGCATATTTGTTTATGAAGGTAACGTTCAGAATTTTTATATTAGCGATCAAATTTGATTGCTTATTTTAATCTAATTAACTGATACTGAATAGCCCCTACCCCTCCATTCCTGAGTTTACTGTATATTTGCTTATGAAGCTAACGTTCAGCATTTTTATATCAATGATCAAATTTGATTGCTTATTTTTGGCCATTTTTCAAACTTTTCAGTGATTTGTGAGTTTTATTTTTGATAAATTAGCCCCCCCTCCTCCCGCCTGAATATACGTTTCAAGTGATGCTTTAAATCATTTTGAGTCCGTTCTAGGGCAAAAGACTATCTGAGAAGTGCTAAAAACGTGGTGTTTTTCCTATTCTGCGTTTTGGTTGACAGTCCAATAAGACAGGAGGGTGGCTATACCCCCACCGCTTCTGGCTAGGCTACTACAATGACGGATGGTGAAACGTTTGATATTGATTATTTAATTAAACGATTAAAATGCTGAATCTGAGGATGTTGCTTGAGCTCGTTTTTAAGAAAATGCTGTACGATAATTCACGTAAAATGGCAATCCTGTTCCTACTGCCCCCGCCCTCTTCACCAAGGCGAAAATGGTAAAAAAGCTATACAAAGTGTTGTTTTCCTAGGTTAGATAGAAGTATTTAGACTTATTTTTCAAATTTAAACACAAAAAAATACTTGACATCTTAATTTCCATGGGGGGGCAAGTGCCCTACCTGCCTTCCTGCGGGCGCCCCTGCTCCCAGGAACCCCCCAAATTTTTAAACTTTTGAACGGCTTAAGCTAGACTGCCAGTTTTTTTTTGGTAACAGTAGGCCTAGCAGATAGTTAACAGGCAATTATTTTCGAATAGTTGGGGGGTACCATCTGGCTGGAAACCTCCTAAATGGACCTTCCAAAGTCACTTTTTTGAAACTTTGTATGTGTGTGTTATTTTCATTGTCGTTTGTGTACTCGAGGATTGCCAACGAAAATGAAAGACGATCAATTAGGGTGCTAGTTTTTTTGAAATTTGTTGATATTTGGGTTGGTCGTTCAAAGGGGTTGCTCCGCAGCAAACTCCAATCTAGTTTTTTCCTAGAATTTTCCTCTTGTTGAGTGTTGACTATGATTAGACCCAAAAAAATACGTATTAATTTCGCAACTGCGTCTCCAAGTTCCTGCTCTGTACCGTTCCTAGACGCCGACGCCCGAGACTGCGTTTTCAAAGCATTTTTTTGATTTATATTCTGCACTTGAGCTTTCTGCGCCAGAACTTTTCAACTGAAGCTCAAGTCAAAGTGTTCGTCCTCAAGCAGTCATGCTTCTTCTGTAGCAGTAGTATCATACTCATAGTAGGCTATAAGCTTATGGGGCTACGGCTACTCTGCGATTATTAGAATTATATTGTCGGTTGATTACAAAAGTCAAAGATATGAGATGTTTTGTACTTAGCAATAACAGAATAATCCAGAGTCGGCTTGCAATTTAGAATTGCGGTAGGATCGTGGATCAAATCAGATGATATACAATATGGTAGCCTACGACTTTAGCTTTCTGACTAAGAAGTAGGCTACTGTGAGTAAATCTGAAGTAACTTGTATGTAGTGAAAACATCTGACATAATTTTAAAATAAGGAAACAATATAGCCTATTGATACAAACGGCCAGTAGGTTGAGTGGTCAACTGGTCATATATTGCTGCTGTGGCAGTAGGTCTGAGATTCAGATCTTGGGCTGTCAAATCGGACACAGTGTTAGCAACAGCTTGCAACCACTGTGACATTTCGAAAACTTGTTACTTATATACTGTACATGCTTAGGTATAATACAGCGCATATAATAAAAGAGTTGATTTGAGCTTTGGTTTGATTTAGATTGGAGATCGATACAGTAGGCCTAGACAGATCTCTAAATCAAATGAAAAATTACAATGTTGAGTGTCCTAAACAATGGCTAAGTCTTTACTTAAGAAATTCTTTCCTGTTGTCTTTGCTAGTACTTTGCTGATTGGAATTTCATCATTGTTCTTTGCTTTTCCGTAAGTTTTGTTTTCTGAACGATGCTAGTATCAGTAGGATTATTACTGTTACTGATTATGTTTAGAGTGATGATCTGCCTTGTAACTTAGATATGGACTAATTATTTGTTTTTTTGCCAGAAGATCATTACTGCTATAATTTTGCTAAACACTAAAGTAGCCTTGATTTTTATCAATAGCGTAATAATAGTTTTAAAACTGACAAGTTTAGCTGTATTTTTTTGAATTCAGGCTTTTAGAAGCAAAAGATTTTGTATAGCCTACCTACCTACTTTCTAATTAAAGCATCAAAAGCTGGCATTGTAAAAGGGGCAGCTTTGTAAAGGTAAAAAGTAAAAAGGGGTAGCTTGCATTGTAAAGCCATATTTCTATTGAAATATGACAGAGTGCAGAATATCTAGGCATTTATCTTGATTCAACTCTAAATTTTACCAGTCGCATTCAAATGATTGAGCGACAAGTGTCTTCAGCCATTGGAATACTGTGCAGATTAAAATGCATGCTTCTAGCTAAAATTTTGCTTTCTGTGTCTTACACTATAGTTTTTCCACATGTAATGTTTGGAATTTTGGTCTGGGGATGTTCATCTAAAAATAAATTGCTTGGACTCCAAATGCTTCCGAACAAATGTCTGAGAATAATAGAAGGCTGACTGATGAAACAAAAACTTGAACCTTTATTTCTAAAATTTCAAATATTTAAGAATAATCAACTACTTACTGACAAAGTTACCATAATTATTTACAATTATTTCTATTATATCAAAGTTATTACCTCTCGCCAAACCAGGATAATGGACAAGGATGATTTGTAACTACCCCTTTACACAACAAAACATGCTAAAAATTCAATCAAATATGTGGGAGTTAAGACTTGAAATGTCCTAGCCCTAACCCCAACCCTAAATCTAACCCAAACTCTAACCCTAAAGTTAATCCTAACCCAAACTCAAATTCTTACCAAAACTCTAACGATGATTTAAAAAATAAGAAAGAGTAAATAAGCACTCACTCTTTGCCATCTTATTCTCTTTATTGGCATTACATAACATAACACTAGCCACTTCCAAATTTAAACAAAAATATAGATTGCATTTGATTCAAAAAAATGCAACTACACAAAAATGAATGTCATTGCTTATAGAAAATTGTGAAGTTTTTAAACATTCAATTTGTTGATATGACTAAATATTCGATTTTTCATTGGCAAAGACCAATACCTACACTCACAGGTGACCGTAGGCTCGAAGACTGAAAGGTCACTTTGGTTTCCTAGTTGATTAACATGTATTAGTAGTGTTGTATAGCGTTTTTTTGTACTGTAGTTTTTCGATGAAATAAACCTCTGACTGATTGACTGACTTTCACTAAAAATGATCTTTTAAACACTTATGTTAACCATTTGTTTAAAACTGGTAGCAATACTTTTTTTATTGATGTTTATGTCTGATTGTAAAATTTAAATTGTTTTTGTAGTGGACAAAGGCTGGTTTTGGATCTTACACCATGGATTATTGTTTATGCTGCAACTGTTTTTGGGTATGCTTTTATCAACTTTATTATGGCTGGCGTGAAAGACCCAGGAATTTATGCAAAACGTAAGTAATTTTTTTTTACAATTTTGCAACAAACTGTTCTATAAACAATTTTTCATTTTCAATAGCAACGGACATTGCAACAAATAACCAGCCAGTTAGTTGAGCGGTAATGTGTTTGTCTCTGGTGCAAGAAGTCTGAGATTCAAATCTGGGGCCAGTCAAATTGGACATAGCATTGCCAATGGCTTGCCACTACTGCAACATTTCGAAAGGTGCTGTGTTGTCCAAGCGCAATGATGTGGAGATGAACCCTGCAAACTTGTTACATGCTTCGGCATAATACAGCAAGTATAATGAAAGATTTGATTGATTTGATGGCAACAAATGATTGGCATTAAATAATCACTTGCCTGCATTTTGACTTTTTATCAGCTTGTTTGAAAACTTAATCTTGTTCTTTTATTTCAAAAAAAATCATTTACCAGATAATCTTATTGCTGCTGATTGCTGATTAATACTCCGACTTTTATTCTGACCTTAAAACCTAAAATTGTGTGATTACTTTTGCTACTGTAATAGTTTTTTTTTTAAATTTGTAATGAAATACGGTGGTAGATATTTTGCTTAATTTAATTATAATTGCTGGTAAGGATTGAGGCAGAGTAGATGTTGTTAAATGTCTAAAAAAGCAAATTTTTTGACAGTCTGGTGTGTTGATGATTCATAAGGAATTGCTTTTTCAGATTTTGCACCACCTTTGTTTGATAGTTTACTTGTTCAAGATTTTTAATGCTTTAAATTTGACAGGACTGAAGCCAGAAGATGATGAAGATGACCAGCAAGCTCCTTCTCATCTTACTATTCTTGTTAAGGATGTATCAGTGCGAATGAAGTGGTGCAGCACTTGCAAATTTTATCGACCTCCTCGAGTTTCTCATTGCAGTGCATGTAACAAATGCATTGAGGTAGACAATGTTTGTTGTCCAAAATATTATTTGTGTGGTCATTTCAAATGATTTATGGTCATTTAGAAATTGCTAGTATAATTTTAAGGATTGCATGTTAAAATGTGCCTAGTCTTTTTGATGTTTTAGTTGTTTGATCTTAATGGCTTGCCATTATCATTCATTCACTTAAACATTATGTCAATGATCGAAAAAAGTTATTTAGTTATAATTAAACGATGGACATTGTGAGCTTTCATTCATTTATTGTGTCAAAGTATTGGATTAATTGTAATCAAATCAAATCTTCATTATACTTGGTGGAACAAGTTGGTGAGGCCCATCACATGGTCATTGTTGCTTACAATCAACACCGCTTTTTTCAAAGAAATGTCGCAGCGGTAGCAAACCACTAGCAACATTGTGTTCAATTTGATAGACCCAAGATTTTAACCGTAGACCTTTCACTCCAAAGACGAATACATTATCAATTGCCTAAGTGGTCGGTTAAATTAATGTAACATGTTAATATTTGAACCATACTTTGCTTTTTTTCAGAAGTTTGACCACCATTGTCCATGGGTAAACAACTGCATCGGTCAAAAAAACTACAAATATTTTTTTACATTTCTTCTCACTCTTTCATTACACATGGTCAACACATTTGTATTTACACTGTTACTCGTGATTCATAATGCAACTAGCGGTCAACCTCGTGACAGTCATGATCCCTTTATTGCAATTTCGTAAGTTTCTTTTTGTGAAACCTATTTATTTCTAGATGACTAGAAAATTTTTTCATTGTCAAAAAATTTGCAACTTATTTGATTGTTCGGTTTGCTGGCTTTTCTAACATCCGTATAGTGTTTGCAATGGAAATTTGTCTCAGTGCTGTCTTTGAGTAGTCCTATTAACTTTCAGTAGTGTCTGATGAAGTGTGGTTACTTTAAAGACATCTCCAAAAATCAAAGCTTTCGCAATGTATGAATAGCTGTATTTGAAATTTCAATTTTTAATTGTCAGGGATGTCATTAACTTTTAAGTCTTTAATTGCCAATACAGCTAACATATTAAGTTTGTAATGCGAGAACGGTAGTTGTTGGTAAGCTAAGCACCGGCGCAGCCGGGGGGGGGGAGGGAATTAGGGGAACCAGTCCCCCCCTTTTGAAAGTACACAATTTCACAGAAATTATTTAATAAAGATAAAATGTCAAAGAACTAATTTAAAACCGCTAAACCGCTCAACTCGAGTGTAAATTCTACGCTGAATTGCAAATAAGCAACGTCAAAACTTTTGCATTTTTTGAAAAAATTTTTAAAGTTCATTAGCTTCTCTATCTTTAAAAAATTTCAGCCGTCTAGCTTGTATTGTTTCCGAGATAGTCGGGTTGAAAAAACGTTTGCAGTAACAAGGCAAAGTGAATGACTGTTAACGTAACAATGGAAATGAGTTAGAATCAAAAAATCAATTTCGGTAAATATGATTGAAAAAGTTATCTCTTACGTTACATTAATACAACAATCGCGCATAAAAACTTGATTTTATAGAAACAAAACCCGGAGAGTAGTAAGTAATGCATGCATAATGCATAGTAGTCAGTGTTGATATTTAGTAAAAATGTTCGATCATTGCGTTGCCCGTATCGCGCTGTCTTGGAATGATAATAATGTCTCGACAGCATACCGTATTGCTTTTGCCGGAGAACGCGAACGAGGCAGAAAGCAACGCGATTTTGCGCCAAAAAACGCAATCCATTTAGTTTTAAAACTCATCATTTTCCAAAAAGTAGAATCAGATACCGGTGAGAATTTGGGGCGGCCGAGATCTGACATGCATCATTCACGAATTAATTGTCACCATACTCAAATCGAATTTTGACCCTAATAAATTTCGATATTTTAATTGAAAACATTCGAAAAAAAACACTAATTGCTGAAGAAAAGCAATTCTCTTTTAAGAGAATGACTCTCCATATACCTTTAAGTCGAAATTGATTTTTTATTATACTGCATTGGGTCCGTTTTACCGATCACGCCCTGTACATATAAATATACGCATGTCATTTAATTTCATGCATTTTGCCTGTTTTTCTTTTTTTTGCGTGTACACTGAAAAGATTTCAGACGTAATTGGACTAAACCTTCTTAAGTAGGCCTACATTTAGACCAACAGCCTAGAGAACCCGTTTGCCAGAAAAACAGCGGAATCAATATAATATTGTTCAAAAAGTTTTCGTAGTTTACGAAAAGCGTAACTACGATGTCAGTTTGATCCTTCAATTATATTTTCAGCTGGGGTTGGGGGAACGGGGGATCGGCTGGTTTGAATTAATCTTACAACTTCAAACTGCACAATGTCAAATGTTTATTTCAGTAAATAGTACGCCAATTTATTTTTAGGAAATCTTTTTCAATCGATTTGTATGTCCGCATATTACACCGTATAGCTGTGTTGATTCGTAACAGTGTTCTCGTCTATCAGAGCAGCTAGTCCGGCGGCATATTTCCAATTTGTTCCACAGTTCAGTGCATAAGGCTATTTTAACCTCAGTTTAGCGCTATGTCACAATACAAAAACTGCTTATACTAATAAAATTTGTCGTTAATAGTGTAATACAAGGTTCCGAGAATGTTTTCACCTACTCTGCTTTGAATATTCGGCCTTTGACATTCAATGAATAGCCTACTCTCACCCTTTGCAGGCGTGAGAGCAGTGGCTGAGAGTAGGCTATTTATTGAAAGAAATAGGCTTAATATTCAAAGCAGAGTAGGTGAAAACATTCTCGGAACCTTGTATTACACTATTAACGACAAATTTTATTAGTAAGAGCAGTTTTTGTATTGTGACATAGCGCTAAACTGAGGTTAAAATAGCCTTATGCACTGAAATGTGGAACGAATTGGAAATATGCAGTCCGGCGACGTTGTTCAAACTGTGTCGAAGTCTAAACTGAGTACGCTGGTTGTGAGCAAAAAGTCGCGCAGACGCTGTCCACTTATTCCCGGTCTACACTGTGCGTAAAATCGTGAGCGCAAAAATTCATCTTTAGTTTATTTTAAACCGATATTTGGTACTCCCGGCGTATCGCCTTGCCAGTGTACAAACAGTCAGTTGTTCAAACTAACGACACGCCCGTACGTTTGCGATTTTATACACAGTGTAGGCCGGGCCAAAAATTTTTCTTTAAAAGCATTCTACGCAGTTTTCTGTGCGAACCAAATTTCGTTCGCGAGCGTGCTCGAAAATAAACCCATTGTACTTAGTTATGGTATGACCAATTTTCCGCAAACGCCGCGTTCAAATTCGAATTGTTTGATTGAGACAATTAACCGCACATAAGGAATAGTTGATCGCTATCGCATTATTGTTGCTTAATGCTTAGATCCCTATTTTTTACCAATGATAATAACAGTATGAGCACAGTAATCAATTAACAAAACTTTGTATTGGCAAACCACAATACAGCGCATTTTTTTTTCTGTTTGAAGATAGCAACAGTACGTGGTGTCAATTAACATAGATAATAATAGGGAGCACTTATTTTTTCAAAAACTAACCGTTTTCGGGTGTAGGTGGGGGGTGTTCGGATGTTTTGCGAATTGTACAATGTACATCATTTGTTCTTAATTTGTTACAATATACTATATTGGAAAGTTGAAATATTAATTTGCCAGCTTGCCTGAAGAATAACGGTAATCTGTGACTTTCTTATATGGTCTAAACGCATTTTTTGCGTCCGCTGTTGCATCATCGAATAGAATGAAATTGTAAAACCAGGTGAAACCACTTTTATTCTTTTGCATTTGTTTATTTTTTTATGCATCTGCTGCATGAACAACGGCAGGGCACCTGCCTGTTATCGCTAAACTTTTGTGATTTGCTACAGTTTGCGTAAATGAATACTTTCCGATTTGGATATGCTTTAATTATAACAAAAAAATTTAGTCCCCCCCTTTTCTTTATTTCTGGCTGCGCCGGTGAAGCTAAGGTCTTGTTCTTGTATCACTTTCCTCCTGCGCAATTGGAAACCCTCTTTAACGACAAGTATCTTCGAGCAGTTAACTTGACATAGTACCCTGACTGAAGATTTGGTAACAGAACCATCAAGGGTTTCTCTGTTTTTGGAGTAATGGGAGGATAAAACTCGGCTTGTACAATACCTGTAGTAAGATGAAACCTATTAAAGACGTGCTTCTGCTTTAATGAAGATTTCTAATATAAAAATGATGTTTTATTCTTAGCTTTTATCTTCCACGGTCATATTGTTTATTTTTCAGATATTTTATTTTGGTTATTGTGTTTCTTTTATTTATTCCTGTGTTTGGTTTGACGTGTTTTCATATTGCACTCGTGGCAAGGGGAAGAACCACGAATGAACAAGTGAGAACAAACTTTTTGACTTTCTGCACTTTATCTTATACACTTACAGTTGAACAAAGATCCAAATAGCTCCTGTTATATCAGTTTGTCTTGACACAAACCTTTAAGACTAAATAAAAATCAGTGTAATTGTCGATTTTTTAACGCAGATTTGTGGTGCAAATAAATTTGGAGAATTTTTGTTTCTGCTTGCTAGGTTCAAACAAGTCTCAATAGTTTTACTCTACAATTTTAAACTGATTTCAAACAGTCTTGTTGGGATGATTTTAACCATTCAACTAACCATCATAGTTTATTTATTATTATCATCCAATTTTTATCTGACTTTTGCCTACATGAACTAGGACAGGGTTAGCCACATTCATCTTCATTGCCGTGGGTGCGGACAACACTGTGAAAGTGATGTTGATGGGTGGGATTGATTTTGTTATGTTGATGGAAGAGGCTAATTACGTTAAATTTTTCAGGTTACGGGAAAATTTCGTAAGGGTGTTAATCCATTCGATGAAGGATGCTGGAGGAACTGCACGAGCCCATTTTGTACATCCGAATCACCGAAGTAAGCCCTGACCACCAATATCAAGGCTCAGTCTGAGCTTGGTGGAAAATCGTAAGCGTGGGAGCCTTTTTGCTAATTTTAACCCAAATTTTATGCTCGGCATGCTTAATTATTATTACCACCTCTCCAGCGTAAAATTTGTTAAAATAAGCATAGCATGATACCAGTGTCCGTTACTGCTTAAACTATTATGATTGAAATGCTTAAAGGGTTCGTGAGTTTGCCAAGGGGTCAGCTTACCAATTCTGCAGCTAGACACTGAGGAGCTCCCTGACAAAAAATTGACAGTTTTGAGCAACTGGCACTCAAACTAAATGCAAATTCTATGAACATCAAGCTTAAGATGTCAACTGCATCCTACTGAACCAAGGTTTATTGTTGTTTTGAATCTTCCAAACTTAATAAAATTGATAGGATTCTATGACCTAGATAGCGAAATAATTGCTGATAGCGTATGTTATCTCTTCTCTTTCTCTCATGCCAACATTCTTCATAGGATGGGCCTGTCAATACGCCATCAATAACTCCCTATCTAATCGAAGTATCATATTTAAGCGTGATATTATTTTATGATAAAAATGATAATGTGACAGTTTTTTGCACAATAGCCTGATTTGCTCGCATTGTTTCTTGATAAACCAAAACTCTGTCTTTTGTATCATTAAATGGACCATGTTTTTATTTAGTTTGTCGAACTGTCAGAATTTCATTGCAAAATGTGAAATCAAATCTTTTATTATACTCGCTGAATACCCCGAAGCGTGTAAAGAGTTTGTGTGGCTCATTTCCGCGTCATTGCACCCGGGCAACACAGCTCCTTTCGAAGAATGGTTGCAGCGGTGGCGAGCCGTTGGCAGCACTGTGTCCGATTTAATCGGCCCGAGATTTGAACCTCCGACCTCCAGCTCCAGAGACGAACGCGCTACCGCTCTACCCAAAGCATTCTAATATTTGATTTTGCCATGACGCTGGGTATCCAAGACGAAATTGCAGTTATTTATATTTTTGTGTTAAAACTCTGACTATAAAAAAATCAAGTTGATTCATTTTAAAACGGATGATTATTTTTACAAAAAAAAGTTTTAAATATTTGATTTTGTTAAAATTTTAAGTATTTTTGACGGAATTTTGTTTTACGGCGTTATATTCTCGCGCGTGGTCGTTACCAGGGGTTATTTTTAGCGCACCTAAAAAACAGGATCTATGTCAAAGTTTGAGATGCTTGACTATGCAGATAGTAACTTTAAAACAATGCTTTTATTGAAGTTTAATTTAGCCTCTTAACCCTGCTGCCACGGATGATTGTTGTTTGTTACGCTTGGGTGCGAAAGGTCAAAATATAGCGACATGATAAACGATATATATGGCATTCGAGTAGCCTAACCTAATATCCGCATTCTTCTAAAACCAGTGGATTAGAGGGACATTTTTACTGAGCAAAAATAGCTTTGCTAGCAAAAGAACGAAACTAAACTCAACTGCAAACTCAATCTGTTTTCATAACAACTAACATTTCTAACTATATTAGGTGGTCATCTCTGACCTCGCATATCATCTCGTGTCTAAATATTTTTGCTTTGTTGGAAGCTTAGAACAAATTTTTCTAATATTCGGTGATTTACGCTGTAGTTTGCCGGATTTTCGCGTCATTTTGTCCGGGCAACATAGCTCCTTTCAAAGAAACGCCGCAGCGGAAGCGAACCATTGGCAACACTGACTCTGATAAGACCAGCCCGAGAATTGAACCCCGGACCTCTCACGCAGGCGAACGCGTTACCGCTCGACCAACTGGTTGTTTAGAAAAATTTTAAGACACTATTTCAGTTACCGTGGTTTGAGGCTCAGTGGCTATATCGCAATGCGCTAGTTTACCATTCAATTTTTTTAGAGTATTGGTTCAGTACAGTGCACATTATACTGTATATTTAGGTACATTGGGTATCAATCTACTCCGTTGTGGCGTTACGTCGCTGACAAACCATTTGCGCTTCAGTCTACTTTCAACAATGTAGCCATTGTGCAAGTACAAGGCAATGGCTACAGTCAACCTGTAACTGTTTTGAAAAAGGTATGTACTATGATATACACCGATTGTTACTACCAAAGTAATATTTAAATTTACTTGGCTAGAAAATGGCGAAGGGACCTTAGGGGCTGTCATTTGTCCAGTGGTCATAATCCTCTCTACTTTATTATGAGTATTGCCATCAAAAAGCTCTGCAAAATTATTATCACTGAAATGCAGAATGTCAACATTCGTTAATCGTTTCTGAAATGAACGCGGAACGTTAGTTTTTTGTTACTAAAAAAGACAAAAAATTATCAATTTTGGAAAAATAAATATTTTTTTGCAATATAGTTGGTAAACGTTGTATAGTATCTTCAACGTCATTCTAAGAAATATATTGATGTTGTTAATGATATAACTGCGAACTTTACTAAATAAGAAGATCGACAGTCATACTGTTATCTAATCTGTCAAACATGCAATTATCGCACTTTTGCACTTTTCGTTTTTGCAAATGCCGCAGGACAAAATGAAAGCTTTACATTTCAATCAAATTTATGGTCCTTTACTTCTAGGTACTTAGTCACCATAAAGAAAAGCTTTGAACATTATGATCTATTAAACCCTACCTTTTGCTGACCGAACTCAGTTACCTTTTTGTATTTGTCCGATATTTTTGCCAAAATCATTCGAAACGACCACTTTGAATAACGGAATTTACTGCTCGATCGTAGCGTATAATCGCTTCTTAATGTTTAATGAATGAACAAGTATAAAAAATTTGAATCTCCAAACTGGAAAAAATTTTTTCAGATAATGTTATTCATACCATATTTGATTAAACCAACTTTGACAAACATACATGCAGTTTTCAAATACGAAGCACCACTCCGATTACAGCGTGTATTGTAAATTACTCTTTCGTTTTGAACCATATAAATGTCAGTATGCGAATTGCGACTTTTTAGCCCGCAGGAAATTATTTAGCTGTGGTATTTGTGAGGTTATTCAATTTTATTGCTCTCGTATCCAATAAAAGTTAAGCCATTTCCTGTTTCAACGGTTTTGGTTTCAGTTATAAACTTAACTGAGGTTGCGAATATTAGGCTGTCTACTTGTAAAAATTTTAAGCCTAAACAAGGGTAACTACGACGATACCAGTTGTACCTCATCAGTTGCTTAAATCTTGTTGCAATTCCAAACAGGTTGGTGCTGCAACTTCGGCTGGTATTACCGATGCATGCTTAATTTTGCTTTTTCTTTAAACTGATTATGAATTTCGTTGCTATTCTTTATTAATTTTGCGAAAATAACCACTCACAGACAGTGTTCCCTCTAAGTTTTCACCTCCTGCGAAAATGCCGGAAATAGTGCGAACGTTCTAAACGCAATGTGAAAATGCCGAAAATTTTCTCATCTTTTTTGTCCTATTTCAATATGATCTCAAAAAAAAAAAAAAAAGGTCATCGCGCTGACGAAGGCATCTTTTTCTCCAATTTTATGTTGATCTCAAAAAAAAAAAAAGGATCTTTCGTCTGAGTTCTGCAAGTTTTCTCCGCGATTTGTGCGACATACCAGAACGAGGCGCCGTGAACCGCAGCTGTCGACGGTTTTTGGTGGGAAACAAAAACGCCGATTTTTGGCGGGAGAAAAAACCCCGGAATTCGTAAAATTTAAGTGCGAAAATGCCGGAAAAAATTTCGCACTTTTTTGCGCTTATAGGGAACACTGTGTCACAGACTTGCATAACGTTAACTTTTTAAGCATTTTTCGATTTTGGTAATATGAGTTTAAAAAAAGTAATTGATTTTGATTCAGCTATACAGTAGTTGTAACATAGTTTTTAATATTTCGAGTGTCATCTTTTCAGACTGTGGCCGAATATGATGTTCGATTGGATAAATTGTCACGTGATTTTGAACCCCCGCCCTTTGAACCGACCAATCATTATCTCAGCAGTTCAACTCGAACAGATAAACAACGCAGGTAGTGAAGGATAGGTTGTTGTTGTTTGAATTTTTTCACTATATTATGATTCATCTGTTTCTTTAAGTCAGAGGTGACGAACCTGCGGCCCGCCAAACGTTTTTGTGCGGCCCGCGAATCGGTTTCACAATCGCTATTGCATTGGAAACCATTGTGACATTATCTCAGCGTCTGCATTAAAATTTTTTATTATGTTTTTAATATTTGTGCAATGCGATACCGAAGCAGATAGCATGATCGAAGTTGCAAGTCCCCTAAACAATTGACTAGACTAGAGGTTAAAACTAAAGAATGATTTATCACAATGCTTCATTATTGCCTCATGAATTAGGACAATGATTGATTATGAAACTTCACGCAGAATGTATTTATGATGTAACTGATAATGTGCTGTGCTCGTAAAATAGATTGTTAGCAAAAGGTACAGTTAAGTTGGAAGGAGTTATAACGCAGTATTTCAGTTCTTAACAATTTATGCTTGCTTGGTGGTTTGTAATCAGGTGAAGCATTTTTAAATTTAAAATTTAAAGTTATAACAATGTTGATATTCATCATGGAGAGTTGGAGAGGCTATAAAATATATCAGAAATCGTCTTGAGTAGTTTGATAACTGCAGAGCTGTTGGCAGTGCGAGAGCTTATGCTTCATTAAAATTTATTCATCACTGGAGTGTATCGGCAGTGCTGGACTGCTGGTTTGGATCAAGTTAAGGCTAGGACAACACTGCTCCCACAATAACTGTATTTGAGTGAAATTAAAATGCCAGGTATTAATTCCAACGTTATCACTGTAGTTTAGTAGGCGAACGTTCAGTACTAAAGTGATTAACATACTTAAATAAAAATTGGGGCCAAGGATCCGGCAGAGGGCAATGACATCGTGTTCCCTTGTCCCTCTTTCTCCATGATGTGTGTGTCCATGGGTATGCTCAAACGCTAATAATGCAAAATTTTACGGATATTTAGGCATTTGTAGTTCTATTAATTTTCAGCCATATTAGTCATTTATACTTTGATGTCTTCGAGTAAAAAAAGAAAGATTGCAGATGAGGAGAGGGCCTTTCACAACGAATGGACTGATACGTTTTTCTTCATCGAGGAAAAAGGAAAGCCGTTTTGTTTAAAGTGCAAAAAATTGCTATCAGTCATGAAGAAAGAAAATTTAAAACGCCACTATGAGACCAACCATCCTGAGCTTAAAATTTTGGATAAAGAGATTAGGAAAATAAAGATAAAAGAACTTAAAAAGATTTGCTCTCTTAGCAAAAGGCCATGACTTCTTATTGTAGCACAAACGAGGATGTGCTCACTTTGAGCTATGAAGTTTCGAAATTGATTGCTAAAAAGCTCAAGTCGTACGACGATGGGGCATGGGCAAAAGAATTACTCGTAAAGGCAGCAGAAAAGTTGGCTCCAAAGTCAGTTCATTTGTACGAGAAGTTGAGCTTGTCCCGACCCACTGTTTGTGATCGCATAAAAGAAATGGGCCAAGATACTGAAGGAAATCTCAAAAGAAGAGCTGAAACTTTCGTTTACTTCTCCGTTTGCCTTGATGAAACAACAGACAACAAGAACACTACGCAGCTGGCAATATTTTTTCGAGGGATAACATCAGATTTTCATATTGAAGAAAACTTGCTCTCGCTTGAATCGATGCACGGAACTACACGCGGAGAGGACCTGCTGCAGAAGCTTTTCCAATCCCTAGACAAGTTCAACCTGCCGTTAGATAAGCTGAGTGGTGTTGCTACTGATGGTGCACCAGCTATGGTCGGCAAACATAAAGGGTTGGTATCATTGCTGAAGAAAGAATTGGATGCAAAAGAAATTAGGCATGATGCATTGATATTTTGTCATTGCATTATTCACCAACAAAGCCTTTGTGCAAAATCTGTGAAGTTTGATCATGTGATATCGGTGGTTACAGACTGTATTAACTTTATTAAAAAAAGAGACCTAAACAACCGCATATTTAAGCAAGTTCTCAAAGATTTTGATGCTGACTATGATGGTCTTCTGTGTTACAGTGCAGTTCGTTGGACAAGTTGTGGGAACATGCTAGCGCGTTTCTATTCTCTTCTGCCAGAAATTATTGAATTTAGAAAATTGAAAAAGTGTCCTCTGACTGAGCTGGAAGATGAAAATTGGGTGTGCGACTTGGGATTCATGGTAGATATCACAAAGCATTTAAACAACTTGAACATCCAACTTCAGGGGCCAGATCAACTGCTGCACTCAATGCTTTCAAAGATCAAATCCTTCACGACAATGCTGGACCTGTGGAAAAATCAATTGAAAGATAACGATTGCACGCATTTTCCCACATTGGAAAAACAAAATCCGACTTCTTGTACCCAATATGCTTTAAAATGTTCCAGGCTCTTGGAAAGCTTTAATGCCAGATTTCAGGAGTTCAAAGGCAAGCAGTTGGAGCTCGATATCTTTTCGATCCCCTTTAATGTTGCACCTGCTTCTGCACCCCCTAAGATCCAACTGGAACTAATAAAGCTACGGTATGATGACAAGTTGAAAGCGCTGTATTTGAACAATAAGCCGTTGCTTGAATTTTATCGTGATTGTGTAGCAAAGCATGAATTTCCAAACTTGCGACGTCATGCTTTGAAATGTTCCTCTGTTTTTGGCAGCTTGTACCTATGTGAACAGTTTTTTCTAAGCTGAATTTGACAAAAAGTCGGTACAGGTCGAGGCTTACGGACGAAAATCTAAGTTTGCAGTTGAGAGTAGTCACATCTTCAGTTCGACCTAATATTAAGCGTTTAGTAAACCAAAAGTGTTTCCAAAAGTCTCACTGAAATGCTATCAATACATGACTCTATATATTTTTAGGTTTCAGTAGTGCGGTTACTAACTTTAGCTACAGTACAAGGATTCAGATTTAACCAATTTCGTTAGTTGTTGCTTGTCTGTTGCACTTGTGGTTGAACAGTTTCGTTTTTCGTTATAAGAAGCTTTCATTGTATGAATAAAAAATTGTGCGGCCCGTTACTTCAGTTGTAATTGACAAAGTGGCCCGCCACAGCAAATCAGTTCGTCACCCCTGCTTTAAGTGAATTTCGAGTTGGTTGACTTTTCATGTTTGTGTATTTGATTTCCGTATTACGGTACTTCATATTACTTTAATTTTATTATTTTTGTTGAAGCCGCTGTAGTGGCTAAGTGATTGGACTTTGAATCATAGTGGTTGTGAAACCGGGTTCGAATCTTGCCCAAAACATTATTGGTATTCGTCGAAAAGGACAAAAAGTCCCTGGTGATGCTCGATCAAGTGGTTGAACATATCGTAGTACTAGCAACATTCTATATCTGTTTGATACTCAGCGCTTATGGAAAACTTCAGTGAGATCAATGGCTTTGTGACCTTCTGACGCAAGAGGTTTTGGTGCACCGATTTTATCCTAAACCTAAAAGGTTTTGACGCGAAACCCTAAACCCAGCCATAACTCCAACGAGATCCCGTCAAAAAGTTCTGCCCCCGAGATTAACGAAGAAAGAAGGCAGAAAATAAACTTTTTAGTGACATCTTTTGCTGGTAGCTACTTCGAATTTACGTTGTACAGTTTTAGATATTTGATTCCTGTTTTTGTTACAGGCATAATCCGTTGGAGGGGCGTAGTCACTCTTTGCGGAGTGTTTCTGAGCGATCAAAGATTATGGACGGAAACAGTAGCAAAGCTTCCGTAGTCGTAAGTCGCTTAGTTGCTTGATCAAGTTCATATACTAAGGAAGTTAAAACCGAATGGTGTCAGGGCCATATTGTTTGGCACTGGATCTTTGGAGACATTTATTTCTTGGTCTCCCGTAAAAAAACTCCTGCGAAGAATGTATACGCTCTATTTGCTTCAGTACATATTTTCAAACGCGAAAGCAAATGGAGGCCCAAAAGAAATTTAAGCAGTTTCGGCTGCAAAAGTAAGTCGAAAATCAAACTAAGCCCAAAAGTAAGTAAACTGTGTGATTTCGCTGGCTTCGCGCTTCAACTACCTCCCCGTGTCTTAATGCATCTTAATGCAACCCTGGTTAGGATAGAGAATTAAAACTAGGGAACTGAAGTACCAAAGATTTCTTAAAGATTAAAAAGGGCATTCAGGTCGAGAATAAAAAGGGCATTCAGGTCAAAATCTTCTTGCTCAGTTTTCTCTTAAAATTTTTTGACTGATCTGAAGACTAACTTTACTAAATTTGTGCGTTTTAGGACCTTCCGTTCTCGAGATATGTCAAATTAGATTTCCTCTTAGAAAGGCTTTTTCCCCTTTAGAAATTTGCCATGGTTGCCAACTACAAACAAAATTTCAAAAAGTTACTGCATGTTTGTAACTATCAATGCGTTTTCGGCAGTGTTGTCAAAACAAAGAAGCGTGTTGGAATAAATTGTTAATTAGCTGCTTGTCAAGTCAATTCAAGTCAAGTTTCCGAAAGTTAGCCTTTTGTCACAATACTGGCAAAATGGCAACACTTAAGCAAGAGGAAAATTGTTAATTTTGAACGTAAGACGTAGAAAGTTCAAATGTGATGAGAATGCACTTTAGGTTTTTCCTAACATTTCGGACAACTGTAAAAACTTTGACTTGAATGCCCCTTTAAATCAGCTTCTGGGTTATAATTGAAGAAGCATTTCAAGAGGCTTATTTTTCATGCTTGTAAAGAGGCAATAAAAAATTTTAAACACACTTTAAAATTGTCAAATATTTTTAGGATTTTGACCCCAACAGATTTCGAGCCAAAGTTACTGTTTTGTCATCACGTGATCAGGCTAATAATGCTGATGAAGTTAAGGTAAGGTCTGCCTTGTGTTACTATCTCCTGAGTAATGTATTAACTAATAAGGCAAATCTTTGTGAGAAGTTATTGCCATAATATTTGGGAAGATTTAAAGGTTTTGGGCTGAGAGTTCCGATATTCGAGTTTTGGCATTTGAGTCTGAAGTTTCAAGTCCAATTTTAGCTTGCATGACACACATTTACAAACTTTATATCATCATCAGGTTTTCTGGCTCATCTTCTACTTTTGGGTCGGGGTCTGCATCCTATTCAAGGAAAGAGATTGGGTAGCTTTAACTAACCAACACTGAACACTAAAAAGTATACTTAGTTGATTTCAGAAATTTCTCTACGCAAGAAAAACCAGTATGTCTTACACGTGCCAGTAGGGTCAATAACTAACCATCGCAAACTATGACCGTCAACTAGCCCTTACTCTTAATGTTGGCGGCCCGTTCAAACCAACTGACCCTAGCCCAAGTGTTAGCGGTCAGTTGGTCAGTTTGCGGCGGTCACTTGACTTGGATCGTGGCAGTTAGTATTGCAAGGTAATGGACTTTTTAGCGCATAATGTAATAGTTAGCGTAATTGAAATTTTTCGTTCTCTATTGTTGACGTCACATTGCTTCTTCGTGACTTTCCGAGCAGAGATTTAAACACTTTTAGGATTAAACTTGCATGAATAAATAATGAATATTGATTGAACTTAGGCGACCGATGAAGACCTTGGGAATTCTTTCTCTAACCGTTCAAGCACAACTTGCTACTTCAGCTCCGATCCCAACTTGCCTAGTAACAACTTTTCTTGTCAGAAAGAGCAAAATGGACATGGTATGCCACTTTATTTAACGCCACTTTTGTGAGAAAACAAACCAAAGGCTTCAAAAAAGCTGCATAATTGCCGGTTGACTTCGTGGTACATCAATGCACACATAACGCATTATCGGAAAAAAACAGCAAAAAAAAAAAAACGAGTCGAAAAATGGTTTCATCTCTGAAAGTGAACTGTTTATTTTATATGTAATTTCATGAAGTGTTTGGTTGGGAATTTGATATATCGCAACCTATGTAAATAATTTCTGGCTGAAGTTTGTTTTTCTAGCTCGAACATCTCAATGGACTCAAGATTCCAGTTTGCTATTTTTAGTTCGAATGTGTTAGCTCATCTGACTCGAGTTTATTTTCAGCTCAAACATCGCAAGGGTGCTCATTTGACTCGAGAGTTTTGTTTTTAGCTCAAACGTCTTAGGGGTGCTCATCTGAATCAAGTTTAATTCTAGCTCGAATGTTTTATAGACGTTCATTTTATTCAACTTTTTTTAACTCTGAACATTTCTAGGGCACTCACCTGACTCGAGTTTTTTTTAGCTCAAAAGTGTCAAGGGCGCTCATCTGACTCACTCAACAATCACCTTTTACTCTCTTCCGAAAACGAAGAAGGCGATCTTTCGCCTCATTGGGAAAGAAAGGGATCCGTGGAGGAGGCAACATTCATTCCGCAAGAAGATCACTCTTCTTTAATTGTGTCTTCTATGACAGCACCTGAGCGCTGCGAACTTCTCCTGGAGGAAAAGGGCGATGCTGCTTCCCGTCAAAGTCGCTCTTCCGATGCGGAGTCATCGAGAACAAAGAAGAGTCGAAGTCGTTCGAAACAGAGCTCAAGTTACAGTACAGTGGAATCTCGCCGCAAACCAAGACTGCATATCGTTCAGCAAATAAATGAATGCAATTCTTTCAATACGAACAATAGTAATTCTGCATCCTCGAATGAAGACGTCTTTGCTTATTCGAAGGCAGGTGCTCATCAAAGAGATATAGATATCCCTTCATTACATCACAGGCAGGTTGGTTGCGTATTAGATATCTTACTTTGGACCGAGACGTTTTGATGCCACTGGTTTAGGCTTTCACGTTAAAACTTTGTTTAGGTTCGTTTAGTCAAAATCGGCCTCATTAAAAGCGTGCTTCAAAGAAGCGCGTTACCCTCTGCAGCAAACGATTAACAATCCCATTTGCAGCAAACAACGATCCATCTGCAGTGAACGATTAACGATACCATCTGCAACGAAACGATTAACGTTGCCATCTGCAGCAAACGATTTACGATCCCATCTGCAGTAAACGATTAACGATTTTATCTGAAGGGTGAGATACGCTTGTTGAGTGGAGATTACCAATCAAAAAAGAAAACGAATTCAAAAAACCAATCTATTTTCCTGCTTTGATCAAAGAAACTAATTATTTACAGGAATAAAAGCAGCTGACTTTATTTTTGCAGGTCGCTCTCGATATAGATGCTTCCTTGGCTCAGGATTATATCAAATTCGAAGAGACTGAACGCGAAATGAGAGGCGTTCCGCTCTCTAGCGCCACCCAAAATGAAAGTGGATACCCACTGGTTGAAGCTACATTACCTGTGGGAGATGCAAAACAAAAACTAGCCAACGGCAAAACTGCGTTTCTAAACACGAAAAATACAGCTTCGAATGAAAATACACTACCAGTGGCTGGAGACCAGAAGCCACAGCGCGCTGCTAGGATTGGAAGTAATAAGGAAGATGAAAAAACCCTTTCCCCTCAACGATCTAGGCAGCGTCCGCGCGCCACACCTACTTTGCAGCATTTACCTAAATATGATCGGTTGCCGGCTTCTGGACATGTGTCGTCCATCATCGGGCGATTTGAACAAACGCGGCCGGAAAAACCGACCGAAATTTCCGCGTCTTCCAATAAGAGAAAGTCGGTCGAACGAAATCCGCCTTCTGATAATTTCACGCCCAAAATAGTACAAGGATCAAAAACCAGATTGACCTAACTAATGATGAAAACAATTAAGGGCACTAAAGCTTCTAAACAGTGTTAAAAGTTGTTAAAAAATCTTTCAGAGCAAAAGTCTGGTAAGTAGCTAGATTTTTACAGTTATATCTTTGAAACCCATATTGTTTTCAACATGAAAGTGTGTTTTGCAATTTTTCGAAAGATAAAGATGATCATTTTAGCTGGTAGTGTTCAAATAATGTAATTATTTCTTAAAAGTTTTTGCCAATAAAGTATCATTTTTCAAATCTCATTAATATGTGTTGTGAACTGTGTAGGCTTTAAAAAAAAATTACCTATCCACACCACGAAACTTTTATATACTTAGGCGATTTAAAGAGAATTTGTACGTTTATCAACTTCAAAGCAGTTGAGCAAATGGTGCTGTCAAATACCATAATATGCAGTTGTCCGTGGTAAACTAGACTTATTTAACTCATTACGTGTTTGATAATTAATGAAACTGTAAACAATTATCAATAAAACAATTATCAACATCATAATGAAACTGAACGCAAGTTTGCAACTTTCGCGCCAGTTGGCCAGAGAGTGCGCAAACTATTTATTAAGCACTAGCTCACTTTTTTAAATCATATTTTTGCTTATTAACTTCTATGGTACATATCTATTGCGTTATAATAATAGTGCGTTGGTATCTGCTTACCTTAATAAATTGCACCATGCTTTATTATTTCATCTATTACGAGTGTTTAGTCCAATTTCATTGCTAATCTTTATGTTTTCAGGTTATTTAGCAATTTGTTACCACTTGCGGTGATATTTCTATGTAGCATACAATTGTATGCCGTTTTCTAAAAATAATTGGCAATTAAATTTGCATATTTCAAACTTCTCTCACTTCAACTTCAAACTTGCTTAGTACAAAGCCGAATTATTAACGTGGTTCTATTTAAACACGATTTACGTGATCACATAATGATTATTCGATATAAATTTTGGTCAACCGCTTTTGACAAAATTTCATTGTTGTTTTCATTTCTAGCGGCTTAAAACGGCGTTTCTTTAACGTTTCTCGAGCAGCTTTTCTTTTAACATTCGGTGCAAAAACTTGTGTTTTAACCAATGATGGTGAAAACCGAATGCAGCATAAGAGTACAGTGATTTGGCTAGTAGTACGAACAGTGCTTGATACCCGCTGTGCCTGCATTTGGAATGGTGCCATGTTATACTTGTTATATAATCTATTTGCAGTGTGTGTGGTATTGCAACTGTATTGAGCAATATTATTTTCGTTCATGGATAGAGTAATATTTTTCGTTGCTAATGTTCGTTGTCACTGTTAGATCTTTTCTGTTTCGTTGTGATTACGTCATTTTCCAATGACGTTATTGGTTGTGAGAACGTATGCTACTCCAAATATTTCTTACCGAATTGAGTATTTACGTGTGTTTGAATTTTGAAGTAGTTTGCGAATTCCTGCATTCCAATTTTGTCTTTTACCTTATTAAAGTAGGTCTTGCCCAAGTTTGCCATTTGCTTGCAAAGGGTATCCAATTTTTTTCACGTCGCAAAATCATAAGGAAACAGTTTCTTTTCTATTCTCCATTCCCAATTCACATTTTTTAATTTTCAAAGAATTCTAGTGGCTAAATGCGTTTGAGTGGTTAGACAGACGATGCTGCTTGCAACAACAAACCAAACCCAAACTAGAAAAACATGGTTGAATTAGAGATCAAAAACGGTTGTTTTTTGAGCCAAATTTCATACTCGTTTAGGTTGAGTTACTGAATTTCACTTTCAAAATGTCTCGGCATTCTTCTGTGTGCCCGCAATACTTATTAGTATGTCTTCCAGTCACTGTTACTTCATGATGTATTGGTAGCGCAAGCTCCACCTCTATCTTAAATATTGCTATCAGCAAGTACAATAATTACCTATCTAAATTTGATTTTAACAACTGTTCTACATGTACATGCTTAGTGGATTAGCCAAAAAAATTTAAGCGGAGTACGAAAATCTTGTCTCCTCTGAATGGGATTCGGCACATAAAGCAAGAACTTAGGGTTGGGTTTAAACTCTTCAAACACTTTAAATGTCCAATAGCCTGTGACCTCAAGCCACGTCAGATTGGTTGATACTTTTCCGAATTAAAGAGTAATAAATCCAAACCGAACAAATTTTTATTATCTAACCACTTGCATTTGTGCATATACTTGACTCGCGAGCTGTCTGAGACCATGAGTATACTGTGCTTTTCATTAATGCATTTTGTGGACGTGGTTCTAGGCTGCACAGTGCACAGTAAAACTTCTAGGGTTATTTGGTTTGTTGAAAAGTTTGTGTGGTTACTAAATGATTGGAAATCATAGTGCCCGCTGATATCGAGTTACTGAATTTCTGTTACAACAGTTTTGTTTGTTCAATAAAATAATTTCTGATACGTAACAACTTGAATGGACATGGCAGGGTTGAAACTGAGACGACTTCTGGCAAAGTTTTGAAGAAACAAAATTATTTTTATTGAAATGGTAAGGCAATAAACAAACAAAAAACACCTGAATTAAAATGATAACACACTGAAAGTAATTCGGAAATCACAAAAAAAACATGACAGAACGGATACAAAGATACGGTACATTCGATTCTCATCGCACCTACATTTCGAGCGCTTTAACTCACATAATACTAAAGAGCACTTTGACCGAGTTAAATTACGTGCCCCCTCATCTCCCCTTACTTCGTGGTCAAGTTCAAAACATGTTTAATGAGATACTATTCGAAATGGGTTTTGTTGAACCCCAAGCCTTTTTCCACAATTTTCCTTATTCGCAAAAATACGATTTAATCCGTTCGACTCCGTACCATTGGCAACTCTGCATTTCGCAATTCTGTGACATCACAAAAGGCCTAACTGGTAGTCTAGGTCTACAAGTACCAGTAGTCAAATTTTTAGACTTGGTTCGGCAACTCGCTGGTACCAGTTCTTAAGTTATGGGTATTACAGTAGATAGGCCTACCGTACTGTATTATTGCGCTAGCTTTTGATTACAGAGATCAGCCTACAGTGTATTCGGTTATTTTTAGCAAGAATAGAACTGGAAGGCCAGGCTGCTATTAAATAGTAGACAAATAGCCTAAAGTCTGCGAAAAATTTTTGCAAAATTAGCGTTTTATGATGTTACAGAATTGTGAAATGCAAGGCTGCCAATGGTACGGAGTCAAACGGATAAAATCGTATTTTCGCTAAAAGGGCAATTGTGAAAAAAGGTTTAAGTTTTTATTTCTTCAATGAAACCGATTTTGAGCAGAATCTCAAGTATGCATATTTGAGCTAAATTTTCTAAGTGACCTAGCTGAGGAGGCTTCAGCTACCGTAGTCCCCTTCCCCGATTACCTCATTGCAACACTGACAATTTTTATCACATTGCTAACACGAAGAAGTCAAAATTCAGTAACTTTTTACTTGCTTGCTCCCTTAGCACTTGAATAGCCACTGCGTAATGGGCCATTAAGAGCGATTTAAAATAGGGGAGTGAATTTTCAAGAGATACTACTCGAGATTGGTTTTATTGAACAAATGAGATCTACACGTGGTAATAATGGGGAGTCTCAAACCTTGTTCCACTTTTCCCCTAATCCACGAAAATACGATTTAATCCAATTGACTCCGTGCCATTTGCAATCCTGCGTTTCGAAATTTTGTGACAACAGAAAAGGATGACTGCTAAATGTCTCGCAAAATTAGCAACGCGATGTTTGGTGATCGAATATCAAACAATTAAATCTATTTTTGCGGATTAGAGAAAAAAGTGGAACAAAGTTTTGGGGCACCACTTTATTATCTCAAGTAGTTTTCATATCTTTAATAAAACCGATTTCTTTTAAGCGTAGATAGATGTTAATATCCAAAAACAGAGTATGGCTTCGCTATAGATGAGGGGTCGGCAACCTTTTGAACTACTGTAGTGGGCCACATTCAGTCCTAACAAGGTTCCAACGGACCAAAAGAGAAAGATCTTCGCCAGAACTTCAGGCCTTTTTTCGGACGAATCGATGGCGAAGAGCAAAAAAAAAGTTTTCGCCAGGAGATGAAAATCATTTCGGCGGTTTATTGAAAAAAGAAAAAAAGGTCTCGGGCCGGATGACAATAAAAGGTCGCGGGCCGGGTAAAATGCCTTGGCGGGCCGTAGGTTGCCGACGCCTGCCTTAGATGGTTACGGCAATTGGAAAATGTTGAATGAACGGATGAGGAGTGTGGGGTAAAACTGGTTTGCGATCGAATAATTTTGAAAAACTGAGAATAAACCGTAAAATTATAAGAAGGCAAAAAACGAAGAAGAAACGTCATTTACAAAAGTACTAAATGCGCTTAAAAATTTCGCACCACCAAGCAGCATGAAGATTCATATCCAATTATTGTGAAATCAAAACAATCGAAAAGAATCTGAGTTAGACAATATTGTCGTGCAACTCAAAATACGCTTCTTGCATTTCTGTTAGGAATATTACAAAGCACACTCATTTATGCAATTTAAATTAAGAATAAAGTTATAAACACAATAATGCTCGACTTGAAAGAAGTATTTGACACAACCAACACCGAAGCAAAAACACTATCATTCAAGAGATTGCAATTATGACTATAGTAATATAATACACTTCTATATATTTTACTAAGACTTTCAGAAACATTTTGGGATAACTTATTAGGTGAAAATTACAAAAATTGCACAAATTTTTTTCTACGATGTTACAAAAAAGAATTTCGACTAAAAGATGGCTTAATAACTTAGTATCATGATTTTTTGGTGATTGCACAAAATCTGTTCATTTTCAAATTCAGTACGTTTTTCGTCAACTATGATGTACATATGATAACCAACAAAAGTACAATTTGGAAACGTTTTTGCAAACTTGATTGCACAAAAAAAAAGCAGCGCCAAATTGATTCTATACGCACTGGTAGTGACAGAGCTTTTAAGAATGCACAGATAATTCTAAAATACAAAATCTGCGTACAAGTCCGGGTGGGTTTTCTCAACGTTTTACATGGGACACCGGGAAGAAATTCTGATTTTACAAGTTAAATAATTTGTTGCCTTCCGAAGAAAAGGCATATGAAAATTTTACAAAACCATTGCGGTCGAATCAAAAATTTCTTGACTTTTTTATTAAGCTTTGATCGGTGCAAATTCTATATGCATCGGTATTTAAATTGCAATATCTGCTGTACTTTTTAATTTAAATCAAGAATTTGAATTTTTTAAAAAACTTTCTATTATTTTGAAACTACATTCAGTGACTTTTGAATGGACGCAGTTCAATCAAAAGTCTAAGACATGTGTTTCTACGGTACTAATGTACAAAAACCATTATCAAAATTCATTCGTGATCCAACTACCGCAGAAGCATAATTAGATAGCAAATTACGACATGGTGCCGGAGCTTGAACTTTTGAAGCTACAAATGTTAAATCACAGTGGGCAATTTTAAATTTTTTCACTGGCAACACTTGAACGAACAACGGCACTTGTAAAGATTTACTGTGGCTACAAGAATCCGTTTACAATTTTAAAGCTATTTTTGTTGCATAAATTCATCGCTTTTTCTCAAAAAGAACACACGAAAAGCACCAAGTAATTCAAACAGCTGCAAAAACTTGTTGATTTTAAAAACATGATTTTTGACATGGAAAACGCGCAATAATGATATTCATGCTTTCACCATTTCTGATTTAGCTGATATCATGGAATTTTGAATAACTAACCACAAAAGTTTAGCTAAAAAAGACAAAAGTTACGCACTCGATAAAGCCAAAAATACGGCATAGCTCAGTATTGACTTTAGCACTCCGTAACTTCAAATTTTTTTTACTTCACCGCCATACTGGCTGGTGGTCCTACCCAATCCCTCGGAGGTCCAAAGAAATGGTCCCCACACTTTTTTTTTTTTAATAGACATTAGTGTGCTTTTTACAATTTCGGCTGTAGAATACAGAAAAACAAAACGATTCAAGCGTCATATTGATCGTTAGTAACCTGACAGCGCACATCATGACAATGCAATGTGGCAGAGCAACCACCACAATGCAGAGATAAGTGACTAAGCAGTTGGCGGAAAACTTGTTCACGCAAAACGAAGCAAAAAAACAAGTTAAAATTAAACAAACAAATCGGCTGCTCTTCACTTTAGATTACACAAACCAGATTTTGCTAAAACTTACGAGAGTTTTGATTTCGGTCTAATAGCGCTGGTCTAGGTACAAGGTTGTCATGACCATAACTGCATAATATAGCTTACGTCACGTGAGAACAAAAATAAATAACATAAATGCACAAAGTTTAAACCAGAACAGTAACAAAAAGAAATGAACAATCCAATGAGTCACACCATATATCTGTCATAATCTTTTTTTTGTAGCGTTAACAAGAATTTTGTAGATGAGGTTATAATGACAGATTACGTTGGAAAATCGTGGGGTAATTCATTTTCTAATTTTTTTTTTTGAGAAGCTATCCTTTACCAAAAAATACCAGTAGCATAGTTAAGGGCCAATCAATCTTGAGAATAAGTAACAAAAATGCACGTACAATTCAAATACAGTTAACTCTCGTTAGTCGGACACCCTCGCCATCGGACACAAATTGTCAAGGAACGGATTTTCTGCATTGCAATGTACTATGTTTTACCTCTACACTCGGGCAACCTCGCTATCCCACTTTGACAGCGAAATTCTATGAGCAAAAGTGCAAAATGCATGAAAAAACTCCCCGTTAATCGGACATAGCAATTAGACCGCAACGTATATATTAATGCCGCAGTAGATGAAACGATTAAAACGCAGTTGTCACTAATACTACAAGAAATGCAAGAACCTTCTAAACACATGTAGATTTGTTTATCACTAAGTTCATCTTTAATTTCAAAAAAAGTCAAATTTAAAGATTGCTTTACATACCATGACGTCTTGAAAACAATCAGACATCATAAGAAATAACTGCTTTGACCAAATTCATTATCTCCAATAAATAGCAGAAAATTAACATATACCAAAAAACAGTTTGTGATGAGGTTCTCAGATTAGTTTGAAGTTTAACATATTTTGAAAATCCGAGGACAAAGCGAAAATAATTCTTAAAATCTTATTGACATTCACTTTTAATTTAGTTCATAACTGAAGCATTTTATAGCTATTAATAAATATCAAAAACCAAATCAATGCAACTGTTGGTTGGAGTTTGAAACCCACTAAAAAAAATCTACAACACTGAATATAGTGAGGTAATAAAAATGAAAAAATTGAGTTTTTAGGTGGGATTTTTAAAGAATTTCATTCCAAACTAGGTTAAGTTATTTAATGTTTGCTAGCTCGGTAAAACGTCACATAAGTAAGCCTCAAGCTCAAATTGCCAATTGGAATAAGCTGAGCTCGATCATTTATCTTTTAAAACTGTTAAAAAACATTTAAAACCTGAAGATAAATAACCAATAAGGCTACTTCGCATTTTTTTGCAAAATAGTATGAGATACAAAGTAAAAAATTCACAATCCTGAAATCGAAACTCAGAAAAATCAAAAACGACATATAAATATTGAGGAAAAGGGTAAAGATTTTGCGAGTGTAGTAAGCCCTCCCTAACTTCAGCTGTGCTATCTTTTGGGGACAGTGCTGTAAGAACGGTCTGGTACGCGCATTATATCCAGTTTTCCAGCATAAATTGCTTGATATAAAACGTCTTTGAAATTCAAATCAGATTGACTAGCATTTGAACTTTTTAAAACCTCATTTAGGGGCTTTTCAAAGTCAATTAAACTGCCGCATAACGGCGCTATAACCTCCTCTTCTTCATTGGTACCTGCGGCAGTGTTCCAAAAACCAAAGCTGGATTTCACCATGGACAATGGAACTCCTCCCAAACCTGGTTTTAAACCAGTGCTTTGGGGCACCAAAGCAGTGGGCCAAGGACCCACTAAGGCCGCAGGGTACACATGAAACGGAATTGGTTGATATAAATGAGGTAAAAAATTAGAATCCTTTTTCTTTCTTGCTTTGTAGTTAGCAAAATTATAATTGCTCAAGCGAATATCAGTTACACCTGAAAATGAAGTCCTCAAACTGCAGACATTCGCAACGTCTGGAGACAATGTTATATTAGTAGTGGTAAGAAGAACAGATACATCTTTTGAATTAAAAGTCTTGGCGGTTTTTAGATTTGCTTGAACGTGTAAAATTCCTTTCGCAAAGCCCAACTGCATCGAAAACTGTGCATTGTGACCCTGAGATTCAAATCGGGGGAGAACTTCTAATACAGCACCTGGGTATTTGTCTCTGTACTGGCTTAAAATTTCATCCACTGAGGGCGATAGAGACCAATTTTGAATGATATTGGAGTCAGTATGATGATCGGTCACTACCACAATGAGGCGGGCCTGCATCAAGCGTTCTTTGATGAGAAAAACTGGCTCGTAAAAGTGGCGCATAAAAGTTTCGAATTCTGCGGATTTTGAAGACGAAACAGCTACGATGACAAACATCGTTTTCGTACCTGCAAACAACAAAAGATAAATCTGGTTAACAATCTCTGTATGATAAACCTTGCTCCATCGCTGATCTCTGTGAATTAAATGAGAGAGCCAGATGGAGAGTGGAGGCAGTGGAGCTGTGGCATTTTTCAATCTAAACACTGGAAGAATCGGCTACATATACACTGTCCGAATTAAAGCACATTTTGTTGAATGTAAACGAAATAAACTAACATAATTCTACAAATAATTGAAGATAAATTGGTACCTGTTACTGTAGATTTCGTAACCATTGAAGCTTCGAAAGCACGGACGGGACGAAACAATTGAATTCGCTTAATCTGGAATGAGTAAATCAATTCAGCAAAAACTTTTGAAACGAACGAATTTCTCAATCAACAGTGCATATGCTACAATAGCTCTAATAAATTTGAATGAATTTCAAAGCCTAACCTTCACCCTTCACCGGAACTCTAGCTTAGGTATTTGTGAGATCTAAATCATCGTACTACTTTTAGATACGTAACTGAAGTCAAACACCAGTTTGGATAATTAGAGAGTTCAATTTCTTGAAAGTTGTTACGGAAAACAATTGAAAAGGTTTTGAAAAAATCACATGATCTGAAGCAAAGAAATGTAGATAACACAGTTCTTAAAAACTTCAATTGTGAAATGACTATCTCTTGTCTTTCCTGTAAAAGGGGGCATGGTGCAACGATATGTCAGACCATAGAGCCACAACAACGCACTAAAACATTAGAAAAAAAAAGTGGCCATTTTCATATCACTAAAATGGCACCACATCGCCACAAAGACGGCCACTGCTAATGAGTACCCATTAGTTACCTCGCACGAACCGTGAATGGGTGACTTCACAATGCTACGCCAGAGAAATGCGGACAAGACGACACTGAAGGGAAGGATGCCAGTAGCTGTTGCCCGAAGAGGTTAAGCCACCTAGGTAGGTTAAGGTAGCCACATCTGGGTTTACTTTTTCTACCAGAATTTTATAGTCAAATGTTTGAACTTGGAAATCATTTTATCGGTTATTTCAAAAATTTTCGGTCATTTTCATCACAAAAGCACAATTTTGAAGCTTGTATCCATAACTATGCATTTTTTCACAATTTTTAGTCATTTCTACAATAGTGGCTTAACTTTTCTCGGTCTTGACTAAAAATTTAGGTCAATGGTTGTCAAATAACCATAATATCCCAACATTTGACATCACTTATCACAGTTTTTAGTGACAGCAAGGACAGTGGCTACAAATTGAGTCTCAAGCAGACTGGGCAATAGGATAAAACAGCGTTTTATTTGAAAATACCTACCATTTTTTTCTGGTGTTGTGATTTACTCTGGAAACTCATATTGACGTCATATTCTGTGCCATCTAAGTAATTCGAACGTGCCGCGCCATCGATCACGTGACTAAAAGTTGCCTTTTGAACTTGGGCGTCGTCCAATACGAGGTCAATTGCAAACTCGCAAACCTGGCAAAATTTTAATTTTTCAAACTTAAGAAATTTTTGGCCATAACTAGGGCTATTTTTATTTAGACCTGAATTAATTTTGATTTTATATTATTGAACTCTGAAGTTTGATAAAAAATGTTTTGTAATTCGCAATTCACGTACGTTCGAAGAAGGTAACCTTCTTCGCTTTTCATTAACAACATTTAGATAAAAACCTCAATCCGTCGTCTTGTGATTAATACAACTGAGCGAGGCAGGACAAAAACTCGGGAAACTGCACACACTTTCATGCTAATTATACAAAGACTGGCTGTTCTTAATATTTATGAATATTTGGCCTCATTTGTGCTTAAATTTTATTGGAAAATGACACAAATTCATTCTTGTTTGATACAAAGTAATGTTGTATAAAAATTTTCTCCATTGATACAGCTTCAAAAACAAAACAGTCCAGTCCAGTAGCGCAGCCAGGGCGGGGGGCTCGAGCCCCCTCCCATCGGCCTGAAGAGTATGCAAAATACCCTGTTTTTAGCACATTTGAGGCTGAGTTTTGTAATAAAAACGAAAATAGCCCAAAACTCGCTTTCACCTTTTTTTTTTTTTTTGAGATCACCTTAATTTGGACGAAAAAATCGACCCAATCAGATCGAAGATCAATCAAAATCTGGGTCAAGATCGTTTGATGGTGTTTCCAGGCTCCAAAACAGCCCCCCCCCAATGCAAATTCCTGGTATTTCGTTGCGATTTTGATATACAGTACTATATGATACAAACTGACTTTTTGAATTTTTAGTTTGGTTATAGTGTTCTTGATTTATACCCAGGCTGGCATTCTTACTTTGTTCCTATATTAAAAAAAAAGTCCATATTGTAAAATTTTCCTTACAAAAATTATAACGAAGGCATTTCTATTGTGAAAATATGACAATATTGCAACTATTTACAAAAGTTTGCATTGGAAACACGTGTATCGAAAATGCACATAAAATTTTGATTGCTGCTTAAATATTCAGAAAAAAACTTTTGCTCATTTTTAATAGGGAATTTTTGATCACAGACAATTTTGATCTAACCCAAATTTTGACTTTATTTTGATCCATAAAATCTATCCTAAACTGACTCCAGAGCACCTCAAACCAATCTTAGTTTACGTTTGATGATATAATAAAGTCCTGAAAAAAATTGAGTTTATTGACTTTTGTGGGCCCTAGCAATAACGTACTAGCTTTATAATACCTAGCAATAAGGTAGGCACTAGCTTTATAAGAATTTGAGCGCACTTGCTGTAGCTAAAAGTTTTTAAGTCCCACAAACTAAAAAACTTTTGACTAGCTATAAACCACTGTCATGAAGCTCGTCACCAAAACTGTTCACTCACTAACTGATAAGCTCCAAAAAGCAAAAAGGTCCCAGCCAGCCAATTCTGATAATATGCAATAGCTAAAAAAAAATATAATTTTTGAATTTTTTTGTTCTCATTATTCTCCTAAAAAGTTTTCGGAAATCCCGAGTTTGTTCTCTTCTTCTTCCTTAATCGCCCACTTTTCCGTGAAGGTTGCGCGGGCAGCAGCTTGAGATTAAACCGCCACACTTCACGGTCTTCCATCATCTCCATCATTTAGCTAGGGTGAAGCCCCAAGCAATTCCATTGTAGATCCTTAATGTAACTGGACCATCTAGGTCTAGGTCGTCCAAATCGGTCCCACCCTAAATTTCCAGAAAAAGGGAGGGTTTTATCCAAATTGGATTGGTCATATGATATTACTGAAAGGGTAAATATTATTTAGTCTCTCTTTTTCCATGGAAGTTCATGCTGAAAAAATATTTCTGGGTTCCCAAAAACTTTTTAGGGGGATGTCTTTTTGTATTTGCTAAATATCTTTGCAATCGCAGCCCCAACATGAGAACAAAAAATTTCCAAAATTTTATTTCGATTTGAGCTATTGTGAACAGAACACTTTATTTTTGTTGCCAATAAAAATACCAAAATAACACAGAATCGCACAATGATAAACAGCAACGGGAGGCTGCGAAGGGGCCAATGGTCTTCAAGTCAAGCAGCAACCCAGGCAAATATCTTAATTAAGTTCAAAATACTACAGTAAAATATTAATTTGTGCAGCTAAATATTTAGTAATGAAAAGAAATGACAACAGACTGTTATGATACGCATTAGTAAATTTAGTTCCTGTATTTACTAAGGATAAACTTTTTATAAGACTCTTTAAACTTTGAGTAAGGTGCATTTTTAAGATCAGACGGAATGTTATTCCATATCTTACCTCCAATGTATTTTATAGTGTTGGGTTTTTGAACTCATGGTCTACTCGAATTGGCTTCAACCTTTTAAACTAACCAATTTTTAAATATTCAAATATTGTCAATATTTAAATTTTTAAATACCGTCATCAACAAGGTTATTATACTTTAGCATTTATCAATGATGCCAATCTTGATGTAATTACATCAAATTTCATGATTTCGACTTAATATCTGATGTTTTTGTCCGTCAATCTGATGTTGAACTGCTAAATAAACAACCTGAATGATAACTAGCCCACATTGGATAAACAAACAATTCCTTAAATCATTTGCTTTATTATTTATTGCATTATTTTAGCATAAGGTTTTTATTGTTAAACACACCAATCACTACTGATGCGATGCACCTTTATCGGACTTTCTGACAACCAAATGATCATGGTTAGGTAATTGCCGCAAATGTTTTTGCTTCAAGCTTCAGACTTGGGAGGAGCAACTGCACCTGCTGTTAGCCCTTAATTTGTTAACCTTACTTTTGTTTGTGAGCCAATCAGATCGCTTAATGCTGAAATGGTGCTGCTTCAATCAACAAACCAATGTGTTTGTTTTCCATAAGCAGCAAAACGCTAGGTTATCAACAGATTAAGCTCAAACTGCCATCTAGTCATAGTTGCAGCGATGCACCTAGCACGTAATACTCCGTTGGCTTACTTGATACATATTTTGGTAATCTGGGTTATCGGCTATCACTTGCACTAGGGAAGCAATAGGCGATAGTACACATTAGTTTACCGCATGTTCTCTACGGTTGTAAGCCTTTTTGTTACTTAAAGTTACTTGCCTTTGAGTTGGTTTCATTGTTTGTGAAATCTTAGTACGGATACTGAGGAAAACGAAGTTTTTAGGATTTAGAAAAATATTATCTAAAACAGTCAAAAAAAACTCTCATGTGATATCTTTGCGTCCCCAGTAAAGCTGGAAAGATTGGACGTACTGCGACTCTGCCAGTCCCACGAAGTAGATTTTTTGATTTGCTCATTTATCTGAATCAAATCTTTCATTATACTCGCTGTAGTACGTCGAAGCGTGTAACGAGTTGGCGGGGCCCATCTCCACGACATTGCACTCGCGCAATACAGCTTCTTTCCCAGAATATCTTGTTATTCTAACCGATAGATGAGTTTGTTCAGGAATGGTTATTATTATAATAAACGTAACCAATGACATCTCTGACCTTTATATGTTGATGAACGAACAATTTTATCCATCTTGACATTACAATGAACGACTACTACCGTTTTGATTTCTAATGAAAGTCACCAATCTTGTGTGCGTAGACTCTTAAGCATAGGCCACCAAAGCAAAACACAGCCATGCTAATCAATTTTGTTAAAACACAGCCATACATTTGCACTGCCACAATATGCAAAGGATATGATTATATCCGGTTTCAAACCAGGAACAGAAACCACCGTGTAAACAAGTATTTCAGTTATTAAAAATAACTAGTCTACGGAAATGGAAATTCCGCCTATTCTAAAACGCAACCAACAAACAGGAGACTGCAACTGATGCAATATTTTCATGTTTAAATGGTTTTGAACAACTGATGTTTTTAGGCCATTGCCAACGTTTCACCAGCTTGAAGTAGCTGGCTGTACCAACAGCTTAAAAAACACCACTACTGCAAACCAGTAGAATATGAAAAATGCCTGGTGTCCACAACTGCAATATTTTCAAATTGAAAACACAATTAAATTACGGTATCAAGATATTTGTCTAATGCTAAAGCTTGGGTAACTGGTTGGAATTGCTCGGGTCTTCCCTGGAAAAGAAATTCAGATGCAACATACGTCACACACAAAACCACAGCAAAATGCTGGTGATTGGAGACAGAAGTGGGCCACCTCATCAACAAGCACAAGGCCACTGCAAATAGAGACCCGTCAGCAGTACATAGCGTGGAATAGTTTCCGAAATTCGCGTTTCAAATTATAATTTCTTGAAGATGATTTTTGAATATCAAATCAAGCGTTGGCAAAAAATCAAAGCACCCCAAACATCGGCACTGTGTAAATTTAAGAAACCAGACATTTTACTGTTTGTCTAGATGACTGCATAGCGTGCACCCAAATCGAACTGTTCAAAAGAAAAGCAGGAACAAGTGCAATATGGAGTCAAAAATTATGCTTCTAACGTTTTTAAAGCAGAACTGCGCAATGCGGATACAACAAAAGCAATTCATTTCCAGCGAGGATAGTTGAGATTTAGAGCACTGTTACCTAAATTACTATTAAAATACACAATATTTTTGTTGAAAAAAGCAGTTGTAATGGTTTTGAAAGCAATCACAAGTAGTAATATAAAATTTCCATGAAAAGTGTCTTAATTGTTTTTTTTCTATTTTAATGTGCCAAAATTGCAACAATTTTTACAGAACCGGAAATGGGATTGAGACGTTTAACTACGGACGTTTATGAACCAGAAAGTTTGTTTTTGACTGAAACTTAACTATTTTTGCAATAGTGACAATCCTGGAGAAACACCCATTGATTTTAAACGAAAAACTAAATTTAACACGCTACATGAATTCCAATTAATAGGAGTCACAAAATATCAAAATACAGCAATTTAGACAATATGCAAGCCTACAATCAAACAATATTTTAAAAGCAAATGCAGTATAAAGGCTACATTGCTACAATGGCAAATGATTTAAAATGAAAATGTGAACTATTTGACTTCCTATTGAACTTTTGGTATATCGCTTTTAACTGTTATACATTGAAGCTTGTCAGTGCTGCTAAATTATGATTAAGTCTACGGTTGTGTAGGCAACCTAAACGGCAAATCGTTTTGTTGGTGAATTTTCGATGCTCTTACCTGCCTCAAATCCGCTAATACGTCGTTGGTGATGTCATGCACGACCTGAGGTGATAAAGTGTGTATAGATTCTGTGGAGAACGTTTTCCAATCACCTCTGTTCGGTCCCCTACAAAAGAAAATTTGAAACAGCAATTTGATAACATGATACAGTGGCTGAGCTGGCTTAGTGTAGATAGTCAAAAGCCGGAAACCGAGGAAGATTAGTTTTCTGATTACCAACTAATGCTGCTGGTTAGTGATTTGGTTAACACGCCGAAAGTCTACCAGAAATGCATTTGATTGCGTTCCTACTGTTTAAAAAACAACAAAAACAATCAAACAAGACGATAAAAAAATTGCAACACGGCAAAGCACGAAAACGCTTAACGTGACAGACAGGTTTCAGTCGGCAAGGTGGTCAACACCACATGTCAAATCGGGGAGTTTAAATCACTCTCCCAGATGCGGGAGGTCAAATCTTGTTGTAAAGACGCATGGAAGGTAAAACGAATAAATTTTCAAGTTTTTTTTTTATTTTAAATTCACTAAACAGCGTTATGATCATTAAAAAAGTACCTTTTTTTCATAATGCTGGTATCTTCGTAATCATCACTTCGTTTTTGAAGGCCATTGTTGATACGAATTTTCAAGTTATTTATTTCCTGAAAAAGAGAAAGTAGATAGCTGTAACTAGGCTTACTAAACTTTAATGAGCTAAGTAAACCCAATCTCTTATACAAAACTCAGATGAAAAGCGTTCTTGAACGCAGATCAATAAAAAAGAAAACAAATATGCTAAGATGAAACAAAAACAGCATTATAGACATCACGCGATTTAGGCCCGGTCTACAATGGGTGTGAAATCGTGAGCGTTCGAGGGATTTTTAATTTATTTTAAATAATAATTCGGTACGCTCAGCGTACAAGCAGCCGGTTGATTAAAATAAACTAAGAATACTCTCTTACGCTTACGGTTTTATGCAGAGTATAGACCGGGCTTAAACAACGTAGGGTCTCCCAAAAGATCATTCGTGTTGCTCCGATTTTACGTTTCTACTGGAATGTAACAACAACTGTTTCCATTTTTCGCTTCCAATTTGAATCTATGGTTGAAATGTTTCCCTAGTCTACCCACAATTGCTTGAACAGCAAACTGGACTCACCTTATCTGATTCAGCTAAATCCACGACGTTATAATGTCGGTGTACTCTATACATGATAAGTGGAAGTTTCAAATGATGTAAGGTAATGGCACGACCGACATGAATATTTTCCTTCAGTATCCCTGAAAATGGGTGCTCCTCGTTGTATTCTTCGCGGTAGGAATGATAGAAAAGCTTGAGCGCCTGTAGAAAGTAGCTGTCTATCAGTTGAACTTGGAAAAGATGTGGACTCCTGTAGTGGTAAACTCCGGTTCGACTTCTACTCGGGCCACATTGAAATTTGCTTGGTTTTCTGTTTGAATTAAAACAGGTGGCTTGGAACTCCAAACTTGGACTCGAAGGCGTAATGTCCCGTCTCTTAGGCTTTGGTCAAGGTAAACTATATTATTAAAATTACAAATACTATCTTAACTGACATGTAACACAATTGTTAGTATCTTACACGTTATCAACGTGATGGTATTACAAGCTTTCCTGCCATTGCGCAAGAAATTAAAACAAAAGTTGCCACAGTTCTTGTTAAAAATTCACTAATAAATTACCTTTTAACTGTAATGACTTTATAGCGCCAGAATTATTGAATTTACAGACAGCTGAAAAAGTTTTCCAGCCCTGAAACTAAAACGACCTGATGATAGCACAGTTTATATCATAATCCAAAAATTTTCTTAAATGCAAGAGCTTAATAATTAGCTAAAGCTCAACGCAGACTAGCTGGTGTATCATTAGTAACTACTAAACTTGTAATTACTACACAATGATTGCTAATTGTAGGTGAAAACTTAAATACGACCCTATTGATCCTCATAAACAAACCAATCTCAAAACCTTGCCTTCTTTGCTTTAACTACGAGGTAATTGATTCAAAGTAATCACGATTTAGGCCTAGTCATGCTTGTCTGAAAGGCAATTAGTGCGTTAGAAGAACGACAGCAGTAAAAAACGTCAAATACGAAAATCATATTTGAAATAAGATTCTGCATAAAATTCCGACTGGATAAAATCATTATTGCTATATTGCATGGTTCATTCTCAAGCATTTCTCCAATTTCAACGCTAAGAGAAAAGCTATATTTCACGAAACGTAGTTATCTTTTGGCGCAATTAAAAAGAAAGCGTAAATTGAGCAAATTTATTTTTTTGCTTTGAAAAACTTTTAATCGAAATCGCCGTTCAGTTGCATGGCAAACCAAAAGCATATTTTAAACTCATTTTCGTTTTTCTTTTCTGGTTAAGTTTAGTTTGGAATTCTAAAATCATTTTGAAACATATTTTAAATCCATTTTAGGCTAAGTGATAAATCCTTTCAAATTTCAAAAAATTTACAAGTTGTAATATTTCTATATTTAGCTTAAACAAAAATACTGATCATTGATCAGTCCCGATGTAAAAAAATCTCGAAAACAAATCCAAGTTTGTATAAAAGTCTGATTAACGCGAAAAATGATTGATTAATTGAATGCGACTTGAAACAGCTTTGTCGGACGGAGCTTAAAGAAGTATCACTCACGAGCATGAAAAAGACTCAAAAGCGCGAAGCAATGGAAGCAATCCAAGAAATCACATTTTGCTACAACCAATTCGACCCATGATTTACTCGACTTCGAATACCACGAAAAGCGAAGCATAGGTAAATTACGTATGTATGAAGTTCAAAACTAGCAATATGTATCAATCAATATTATCGGCCAATATTTGGTTAGAACAACATACTTTTACGGATATTTTTGAATGGCTCAACTATTTTACCCTGACTATGATGGACGTTAAGGATGAGGATCTTTATCTGTTTCATCTTGACCTGAGAGCAGCCAATATGTTATCTTATTATTGTTTCAGCTACATCTGAAGAAACTGTAGGAAAGACAATCTCTTTGGTAAGTAGGAACAGCGCAGCCTTTGCTTGGTGGTGAGAGTATGGTGCAATAGAAATGCTTTACCGCAAAACCCTAGAACAGGCCAGTTGGTAGAGCTAACGCATTCATCTCAGGATCGGGAGGTCTGAGGTTCAAATCTTGGGCCGGACAAATTGGACACAGTGTTGTCAACAGCTCGCCACTGCTGCAACATTTCTTCGAAAGGAGCTGTGCTTCCCGGGCGCAATGATGAAATGGGCCCAGTCAACTCATTATAGTTTTCGGCGTATTATTACAACCAGCCAAATGAAAAATTTGATTTGATTAGCAAAACCCTAGTTGGTCGTCTGGAGAACCTGGGAAAGAAAAAATGTCAATTTTCACACAACTCAAAAGCGAAACTGGCAACCCATCACCACATAGGCGGGCACTGTTGATGGGTACCCATTGGTCACCTTTCACGACCCGCTGGATAGGGCAGCTTTGTAACTCCACTCTGAATGAAGCACGGGGAAAACAGAATCGTTTTGCCCTTCGGGCGCACATCAATTACAGATTCATGAGCCAGTAAATCCGAAAAAAATTTCAGATACTTTCGACATGAACTACTACTGGGCTTCTAAAGACCGGTAAAATTTGAGGTGCGATCTAACAACTACGTTGTCAACAGGGCAAGTAAATTATTGGCTAATCCAGGTCGAAAATATTGTAAAAGTATACCACAAGTGAATTTTAACTGATTGAAATTGCCTAAGAACGACAGATGGTATTGTGCAAATTGCAACAAACACTTGTCATAAGCAGAGAGACAGCGCGTTGGTTATTTGCATATATTATGTCACAACAGATGAATTGAGACGTTGACTTTCACGTTAAATCGAAAAGCAAGTCAGTCAGCCAAAAACGCAATATATCACAACTTAGTTCAGCAATTACCTTAAACTGATGAACTAGCGTTCCTACTTGTCGTTGTAATAGAACACTAAACGCTAATTAAGATTGCGACGTCACATATTACATAAAAACAACAAATAAAGCAAATTTAATTGAGAACGAGTAAATATTTGACGAAAGTTTGTGACAGCGACGAAGCTTGTAAAACACATCAGCACCATAAACTTTATGACACACGGCAATATATGATGCAAGTTAATATCAAAATCTTTATGAAGCAACTTTTTTCGCAAACATTTTCAAGCGAGATTGCAAGTAGTTTGATAGCAAAGTATTGACAAAATGCAAATAGGTTGGATTGAATATGAATTTTGAGCTAACAGAATTGTTGAATTTGAGTTGGTGATTCTGAAAACTTTTGATTTTACCTAAACGCAAATTTGCATTGTTTTAGCAGGATTGCTCAGTTTTCACGACGTTACGAAGCATTTACTTGTACATTATGTACAAGCAAGACGAATCACAAAGAAATAGGATTCAGTTTCAATTTAACTCCACTCAAAATTAATCTTATTTGATTTTGAATTTCAAATTTTTGTTGACTCTATTGCTCGCTTTTTCGTGAGGGCAAGGGGACAGCAGGTCGACACTGAGCTGCCACGTTTTACGATCTTGCAACACATCCTTTATTTCGTTGGAGAAATCTCTTGATTATGAAAAAAAACAAAGGGCTTAAAAATGTTTCAGTTTGGCGACGTTGTTTACTGATTGATGTTTAACAATCATTTTTGTTTCAGTTATAGGATGGTAGAACATGAACAATTGAACATTGGAAATCATCTTATGAGCAGTGAAAGCAACGTCACGTAACGTAATGTGCACCAGCAGATACACCAATACATTACAAAACGAACAATGCCAACAACAGAAAAATTATTTCTCCAGGATAGAATAGTAAAAACCGATGGGAAGTACCAAACAGTGGTCAACTGTTTACTAATGATGTTCCCGATTTTAGTTTAGCGCAAAAATAGCCATTTCTCAACAAGGTTCTCAAGCTCATCTCTGGGGTTGAATCGCGTGGCAGTGCGCTGCACCAAACTCTTATTCACAGGAGAGAGAGGGAAGTCCGAAAATCCATTTTTGCTAACAAAGTTATCTTGGCCAGGAGACAGCAAAGATACCTTTCGATATTCGAGTCAAGCAGCCATCTATCTACCACGGTGGAAGCTTCACACTGTACAGCAGAAAGCTATGAATGCCAACTTTTACTCTTTGATTTGACCTAACCGGTAATCGAAGCCAAGTCTACCTTTCAGTAACAGACGACACTCTATCCACTCCATCACCGATCGATATACTGTACATCGAAGAAGTGTTGACACCAGCTAATCATTGGCGTTGTTCAAATATGTACCAAGTCACGGGCCACCAGTGTTGTTCGCGGTTTTATTAGAAATTTATGAAAGTTATGTTCGCACTTGTTTATATTCCTGTTTTAACGGCCCAACCAAGCTTTGAAATATGGATTCGATAATAAGTAACTAAATTAAAGCTTAAATTGTTTAAATCTATAAATTAGTCATCTACTGTCTGCCAAATTCATAAAAATTCTATGGATGTGTGTACACAAGTGAGAAGTTTGCACTATACGCGTAACTTTTCTTGAAGAGGATTTCTTTGCAAACAGGAATCGCTCAGAATTTTGTCGCTCCTTTGTTTCTAGATTGGCACTTTTTAAGTATAAAGATTGGATTAAACTTTTCAGGTTGAATTTCTCGAGTATAATTACATTAGATTAGAGTTATTTTTACGGAAAAGTTAAAAAATCGAAAGACTTAGTTCGTTCATAGACTTTGGCGTTCATTTTTAATTCTTATGACAAAAATCAGTTTTTGGCCTTTCAAGAAGCAAGAAAGTCAATATTTGCGTTGATCATTTATTGTTTAACCCAATTTAGGCGCGCTACCGTTGAGAATTTCCATTTGAAATTTTGAGACTGTATTCTAGGTGTTGCAATGAATGGCAAGGCGTGGTAAAGACAATGACCATACCAAATCCGGCCAACTCAGGATAACACTGGATTTAAAATAAGATGATGATGATTCTTGGTGTTGCTATGAAGTGTACTTTTAACTCACATTTCTATTCTTGAAAACAATCGCATTAACTCATGCTTCCGGAAGCAAAAGTAACAAAAACGCAACCACCCTACTACTTGGGTGTCCGCGACTCTTTGGCGCAGGCAGTTTGACGCGGCCTGTTTTACTTGGGAGAAAACTTTACGCTCGCTCGGCTGCGCCTAAACGTTTCGCGTCAACACGTCTTGCTTTACACCAGTTGTATCAAGAAGTCCTGACTTGCAACTGCCTAATGCCTCAATACTGTACTACTGGAAACTGGGGAGTGTGGAAACGAAACAATCATGTGATACATACCTCCCAAGCATGAGTGCATTCAATATGCAGATATTTGGTGACACAGCGGCCAATTTCAACATCCTCCTCTTTAGATACAACCCCGGCAATGCAATCGTCAATGTGAGGACATAATGCTGGAAAAACGAATATCGGTAATATAAACATTGACTAACTTATTTTTAGTTTCTTTGTTTTTTCTTTTGGCCATTTAAGAGTCATTGACCAAAATTATTAGTGAATATCTATCTGAAAATAGCCATTTTGATAGATTTGATTTGAGAATGACTAACTAATTTGAGAAGGTTCAACAAATTTCGGCATATAATCCTTAAAATTGCGCTTGCAATTGCAACAATGAGGTTAGTTTTTGAAATGACCAAAAAAGAAAAAAAATCTGCGAAAAAATAAACCCAGTAGCAATCAATGCACCGATTTTCTGTGATGGGGCGGTGCATGAGTTCGACGAGCATAAAGGTTGGTTGAATTTGACGAACTGAATCGGTTACAAACCGCAAACCAATTTGCAAGTTTTATCAAAAAGACCTAAAATATTCATAAGTTTTTGCAGAGTTTTGCATGTAAGAAAATTACGCTCGCCAAGGCAAAATGGCAACAAATTTCCAGAACCAAAATCCTACTTTAAAAAATATCGTAACAATAGCTCTTGATGAATGAAAAACGGGGATCAGTTTAGTGAGTAAAAAACTTTCCGTTCAAAAAATATTGCTGAAATAGTTAGTGCCACTAATTCACCTTACGCCACAGCAACAATATAGTCCAATTCACTTTTAGCAACATCATTTTCTCGTCAAATCACGATCAGCTTTTTTATTTCTAACATAATGGCAACAAGGGATTTGAATCCACTGACAGGTTATACGACCAACCAGGTAGGCACATGTAGTCTAATTCAATCTATAGGTTAGTGAATAACTGCAAGTACTGGTTCACTGAGACGTGGCTAGCATAATGTACAAAAAGTTTAACATAGGTGAAAACAATCATAAAAACAATAAGTATAAAAACAATACCAGTCACGCACTCATTAATTATTTAAGCTGAACGCAGCACACCACTTTTTGAATCATAGCCGATTAACCTAGAATTGACAGGGTTTAATCTAATCACAAATGCTAAATTCGACAGCTATTTTCTACATTATCCCTCCACTGTTTTAATTAAGGAACGAAATAATCATTGTGCTCGTGCAACAAGTAGATGACATACATTCGCTATTGCATTAATTATGATAACAAACTAAGGGACGTATATATAAAGTTTATATTCAAATCTCAAGCCTTGGTATATTAGGATAATCATATAAAACAATCGACTACAGTACAATGAGAGGAAAACGATCCGACTAAATACGGGTTATCCAAGTTTTTAAGCAGTTGAAAAAAGAAACAATGTCTTTTATTGACCAACGGGTCTAAAATACGGGGGTTATTAAAGTTTTTAAGCAGTTGCAAATAGAAACAATGTCTTTTGCTGAACAAAGAGTCTAAAATTTAGTGAAAAATGGACTTACTTACCCTTCATTGCCCTACGATTGAATATAACACCTGGGCCACCCATACAGAAGTTGTGGCCGTTTAATCCCAACCTTCCAACCATTTCTCGGACTCCATGTCCAGGCTGGCCCATGTATATCTGCGTATAGAAACAAAAATAAGTAATCGTTGTATGTAAAAAGTAATGCAGTAGTCGCAAACTGGCAACAATGAAAAATGAAATATTTTTACAAAAGGTCGCTGCGCCATTTTGACTAGCAAAACGTCGAAATTAAATCATCAAACCTTGCAGTTAACAGAAAAAAATAAGAAACAAACTTTGAATTGTTCGTTATGCGTAATTAAAATTATGATGCAAAACTGGGTTAAGTTTGGATTTCTGGCGTTTCGAGTCTTAACTTGCGGCATCATCGGCAGTTGATAACGAGATTTTGAACTATGAGCTTATCAACGTACAGAGCTGATAACGACGAGAAAAGCTAACAATGCTTTCGTCTAGGCGCTATTTTGAGATGAAAATAATCATCGACGGTTTTCAGTGCACACAATTGTTCAAAAGCGAAAGTTTACAAACCGCTTAAGTGCTGTCTGCTAAATCTCAAGAATACGGACGGTCGCATTCTCAAGCTTCGTTAAACCAGCTCTACTTGGGTTAGTACGCGATTTTCGCTGTTTTTTTGAGAAAAACTGACATCATATGACATTAAAAGTTTACGTTAAAAGATTACCAAGAGTGATCAATTGCTTTTACTGTATCTGTAATTTCGACTTTCAACCGAAACTGACTCAAAACTTCGCTTGAATTCGAACAAATTATTCAAATACCAAATCTATTAGCATTTATGATTTAATAAATGACTAGGTTTTGCGAAATTCAAAATAAACGGCGTATTTTGCAGTTTGAAATTAGTCATTTTAGCTGTGAAGAATAAATGATTCGAACTTATGAAATACTGTAACATTGAAAACTAAATATCACTGAAATTTAGTGCAACACCAGTCTAATCTAAATGCATAAAAGACTGGCATAAAAACTGGTTTAAAAATAGCTTGAACACATGCAAATTGCATAATAATTAGGAAGTGGCTATTTTACAGGAAAATTTTAAAGAAGTAAAACAAAAATAAAATTTCTCCTCTGCACATTTTTCGTTCGCTATTTTAAGCGTCAAGATAAGGGTTTGGGAGATTTGGGGTTAGTTTTAAAGTGACATGGCTGGGAGCACGTTCCGTTATTTCGTTCCAGTTAATCACACACAATAAATTTTTAAGATTATGTCATATTCAAATACAATACAGTTCTAAATTAATCAGTTAAATCAAGCAAGAAATCCAAATTACGATATACTTTTACCTAATAAATCAGGAATCGAAATTAACTTTTTCAACAGCTTGCCCGTCGGGCAAGTTACAACAAATGTTTACTTGCCCGGGGAAATCTCAACTTGCCCGAAACAAAGAGGCACAGAGCATTTCAATGTTGTTTAATCTTGAAAAAGAGCGTGATTACTACAGAATTAGCATAATATCTTAGTTCGAGAAAATCCAGTTCTTGTGTGCGATTTTTAAACCAGAGAGACGTAATAGATACCTTTTTCTGGGATGGCAATCTCATTGCAAGCTTTTTTTCCAAAAATATTACACCGAAACTTGCAAAAAAATCAACATCCATCATCGCATCAGAAAATTCAACAAAACAAATCTTCGATTTTTGCGAGCGATTACTCCGATTTTTGTCATCATTTTTGTTATTTTTTTCTGTTTTGTCATAAGTCACATTTTAGGCAGAAGTTTGAGAATGTTTTAGCTTTGGTTACGTCACAATCACAATACGTAAATTAAACTAAAGTCTTGCGCTGTTTGAGCTTTAGTTTACGTTGTTTTAGAAGACAAAGTGTAGTTTCAAAATTAATCAAAAAAATCTATCATAGGAAACTAGAGGCGAGTTTATCGCAGCGAAAAAATTTTGAATTATCGCAAAAAAATCACATCTATTGTTCTACTCTGCATCGCATCTCAGTTTTCTTGCGTAACGTGTATCGCAGAAGTTATCGATGTGTTCTCAATCATTCAATTTACAAAAATTAATGTTCGGATTGTTATCATTTCAATTGTTACGTTAACAATAATTCACGTTGCCTTTTGCTAAAAAAGCATTTTGTTTTTCCATCGCAAACATCTCGCAAACGGCACCAGCAAAAAAGCTGAACTTTTTTGTGTAAAAGAGATCTTTAAAAAAAAACTAAAATAAAAAGTTGCCGAATTTTCGACCCTGCTTTCTTGCAGCACAGGTTGGTACTTACAAGTGATAACTGAAAGAACGATTGGCGCGGCAAACGTGGGAAAATTTTACGCTGAAAAAGAATGAAACATTTTGCGCCAAAAAAATTGCAAAGCACATCCGAGTATCGAACGAATCTGGGTGCGATTAGGAAGTGTTAGTTGCGATTACGGATGTGTGTGCGATTAAACTAAGTGTTAAGTGCGATGATTGCGCTAAAATAAAGCAAGCAAAAGGTTACTTTATATGCATTTAATTTATTGTACCGTAGCAAAAACGGTAATTTGGGATTTTAAATAATCTTGTTCGAAGTTGCTCACTTTATACGCTGAATTTTATTGACTTGCCCGTCGGGCAAGGGAAGCCAGAAAAGAATTTGCCCAAGGCGATTCCTATTCTGAGAACGCTATTTAGCAGTGCGACCAAAAGGCCATATTCGATACTGTACAGTATATTGTATTACATCCATTATTCAGCACAAGAGCTTTCTGAATAAAATTGTTCAAAACTTTTAAGAGCAAGTAGAAGGTTTTCTCAACGTCAGAGATGACAGTTTAGCAATAAAAACGCGGCCATCCAACCAAAATCTATCAAAACCATTAAGCTCAAGTACTTCAACGTCTTAAATGTTGAGTAATCCCAAATTTTTGACTCTTCTACGTTTCTGTGATATCAATTCATAGTGAGAACTCATTGTTTTGAAGGTCCATTTAAGGGCTAATTGTCGAACACGGCATCTTCAAGTTTGGCACGTTTCATCTTTCCCTTATATTAGCCAACTGTAACTCTTAAAATTTGATGCGTCTACCAGGAGTTCTTGGTACTTAAAGATTTTAAAAATTTAAGGGGCCCATTTGGCATGGTCTCCTCAATGTGGCCCACCAAATTTTGTTACCTTAAATTTTTGATTCATATAAACCTATCCAATAGATTTAATTTATTTAGCTTAATGTAGTTAATGGGGGGAGGTGTCAACATAATTGAAGGATCCGTATAGTATGGCATCCGCAATTTTTTCATATCATATTTTACCTCTCTTGAAAATTTCATTTATCTAGCTTGAGTGGTTAAAAACTTTGAAGGACCCGTTTGAGGAGGATTACCCAATTGTGACACCTGAAATTATTACATTTATTTACAAATTTTGATTTTATCTGTTTTATATTTACCAATTCTGAAGTTTCATGTGTTTAGCTTGGATAGTTAAGACTCCTTCCATTTTGATACACCCAAATTTTGTCATATCATAACTTTCTGTTCTAAAGTATTTACCAATCCTGAAAGTTTCATTTGTCCAGCTTAGGTGGATAAAAATTACCCTAAAATTTTGTCTTTTTTTCATGTTTGCCTATCTTGAAAATTTGATGTTTCTAGCTAAGCAATCAAAAAGTTTGAATTTTGGCATCCTCGTTTGAGAGGGACTCCCCATTGTGGTACCCCCAAATTTTGTCATATTATAACTTTCTGTCATGTTTACTGGTCCTGAAAATTTCATGTGTCTAATCAAAGTGGATTAAAACTTTTAGTTTCGGTAGCCACGTTTGGGGAGAACCCCCATTGTGATAGCCCCAAATTTTCTCAAAGTTTTTCTTTTCTTCATACTTGCCTAACCTAAAAATTTTGTGCGTCAACATGTGTGGTTAAAAAGTTTGAATTTTGGCGGCCCAGTTTGAGGGAAACCCTCTCATTTTAGTTCCCCTAAATTTTGTGATATTTTATCTTTTACTTAAATTTATCTATTCTGAAAATTTCATCTGTCTAGCATTACGATTGAAAAGTTTGAATTTTGGCGGCTCCGTTTCAGGAGGACCCCCTCATTTTGGTGAACCCAAACTTTGTCTAATTTTATCTTTTCCTATTTGCCTACCCTAAAAATTTTACTTATCTACTGTGAGTGGTTCAAAAAGTTAGAACTTTGGTGACCTTGTTTGAGGGGGACCCTCATCATGGTATCCCCAGATTTCGTCAAATTTCATCTTTGCTTTAAATTTACTGATCTTAAAATTTCATGTGTTTAACTTAAAAGGTTAAAAAGTTTGAATTTTGGAGGGTGCGTTTGGGGGAGAACCCCATCGTGGCAACCTCAATTTTTGTTAGGCTTCGTTTATTTTTAATATTTACCATTTCCAAAAATTTGATCAATCTTAGCTCTAACGGTTTAAAAGTTCAAAATTTTGGAGGACCTGATTGAGGGGAATCCGCCCAACGTGGAACCCTCAACAATCGTTTAAAGTTTGAATACCGTGCGTTTAGCGGTTTAAAAGTAGATAATTGGCGGAAAAGAAAAAAAGAAAAATAGTATATATTCAAGTTAGGATAAATGAACGCAACCATAAAAAAAGTAGTTGATAGTGTGTTCAAAAATCACAAACCAGTTTTCATCAATATCGGTACTTATCGAAATTATCGGTTCAAATTCGTCCACCTATTTTCCAATTTTTGGCCAATAAAATTTTGCTCACGTGACCGAACGTCACCAAACTCAGTTCGCACCAAGTCTGCATAAGCACCAGTGACGTGCGGTGAGGCTTCTGGTTGGTGAGGTACAATTTTTTTTCACACACATGTCAATGCCGCAACTAGAACGTAGGTCTAAGGGGGGCAAAATTTGTTTCTGGAGGGGCCAAAATTTTTTGGTTGGTCTAGTTTTCACCAAGTTCTCTGTTGATAACCAAAAAAAAAAAGGTCATCGCGCCAATATGGTCTACTTTTCTCCGAGGTCTCGGTTGGTTTCCACAAAAAAAAGCCACCATTTTGAAACTGCTGCAAGGGTAACGAAAGTTTGGGTGGGTATGCTGGGCAGTTTGGGGGAGAAGAGTTTTGTTTAGGGGGGCGCCGCCCCCTTTTGCCCCCCTCCCCCCCTAGTAGCGGCCCTGACACATGTTTGCAAAAAAATTATTAAAGATAATGAATGACAAGCAAATAACTGTTTTCATAGCCATTAAAAGAAGACCAAATTTTTCCATAATTAATCACTCGTTTAATCTCTGCTGTTCACTTAAAGCCAAATCAATATTTCAAGTTTCGAAAATCTATAAAGGTTGGCCAATTATTTGACTTTGAATGTGGACATGATTGAAGTTTTGATTCTTGCTAAGTCACAAAAACCAGGTTTCAGTCCCAACATTATTATTTGCTAAAAATATGAAAGCAGAAATGACGATTTATATTGCGCAACCACTCTTTTCTTGAGTACGGTAGTACTCTTTCTGAAATGAGGGATTCTTTCGTATTGATGTCTCGAGCAAATCCCGGTTTTGTTCGAGCTAAAACTTCAAGTTTAGTTATGGAAAAATCTCTCAGCTTAAAGACTAAATTTTCTTCCATTTTAGTTAATTTCCTCGTAATTTATTGTTTTCATTTCGCTAGAGAAGTAACTCGTTCAATTTCGCAATGAACAAAAGGCTACAAAAAACTGCTTTGACTTTTTCTTATTCTATGACGTCATAGGTGAGGCGTGCCTCAAAATCAGATTTCAAAGCATTATGCGTTGTCCGCGATTTTTCTGAGAGAAAAAGGCATACTTTTAGTTCTTTGATTAAAATTTGCTTGGCTGAAGTGAGGCACAATCGAAAATGCCTCACTTCGCATATTTCAAGCGATGCTCGCTGGCGCTTATAGAGAGATAGCAATTAACCGAATAGTTTCGGCGTTTTAATGCGAAGAGCATAACATAAAAGCAGTGAATACACAAAAAAACTAAATATGATAAAAATTAGTCAAGTTTTAGAAATATTTTGATTTGCGTGAAAACATTTTATTTTAATTGTATACTTTTATTTTTGTTTTTATTTGTACAATTCTTCAGGTGAGGCACGGCCTCACCTGCCTCCCCTGACCGCACGTCCCTGATAAGCAACCATGTTGTGTCCAAATTTCAACGTTACACGTCGAGTGGATTTTGAGTAATAAGCGAATTAATGAATTTTCGACCCAAAAATCGCCGTTTTTTCTGTTTTGTTTTTGTGTTTTAATTCGCGATCACGTGACCTACGATCCCAAAAATTGGCACACATGACGCTTTCATTAATTCTTGGGTCCAAATTTTAATTTTCTAGGTTTAACCGATTGTTAGTTATGAGCAAATCAATCCTCATATATAAAAATTCACGAACAAAGGTCCTATGCGCGCTCGCGCGAAGTCCCAATAACTAAAAGTTGTGGCTGAGAGAATTTCAAATTTACGGAAGTTACAGAATAAAACTGTGTCAAATTGATGTGAAAACGGATGCGAAAGTTTTGCAATTTTAACTAGCGATGTGAGAATACAAAATTTATCATCTAACGACGACAAGAGTAAGGATTTGAATTGGGATTATATTTGAGTCAGATTTAATCAAAAAACTAGATAGATATTTTCGGTGAAATAAACCGTTCCTAGCAATTCCTCTGTAACGGAGGCTGGGACGGTAAATAGCAGTCACTGAAACGACACAAAACTAACTAACAGGTTTGTTTCGAATTCCACTTAAACAGCTTCATGAAACTGATATTTAGAGGCACATGAACACAGTTTAAGATCACACTTCAGATGCAGAAATAAAAGTCATTTAACCGAATTATTAAAACATATCACTCAGTTATTATTTTAAAACAATTGGCAATTTATTATCAGGGTTGGATAGAATTTGAACCTACTCATTAATTAGTATGAATTTGAATGCGGATTTTCAAAAGTCAATGAATCTGAATTTAAAAAATTGAAAAAAAATGGATCCAACCCCGGTCATTATTTCAAAAATCATTTGAATGGTTATATTTGCTTCTGCATCTGCACCTAAAAGAAAATCTTCATCAATAATTCACTTTCACTATGCATTATTGGAGGAGCTTTAACGGATTATTTTCAAGCGCAGACGACTTGAAAAATGAAACGATCACTGTTTTTTGATATGATCAGCTCCAAAGAGTCAAATACCAACTCAGATATGATAAAAACTGAAAAAAATTTGTAAAAAACGAAATTGAACTAACCTATTTATGTACGCCTGCAGAAGTAGGAACAACAGAAGAAATTGAATTTTAACTTTGTGAATATTTCAAATCCTACTCTTACTACTGTACCTTTAGTAAATTTTGTAAGCTATTAGCTTCGGCCGGCGCTAAAAACGCTACCAACCGATAACGAAGAATTGAAGATTGACCATTTCGAATTGAATTAGTTGACTCGCTAAACGCTCCGACGTAACATAACGAGAATATTTTTGAAAGATAGAGAATGTTTAATTGGAAATTTAGAAGCGTTTAAACTTAAAAACCCACTAGCTATGAAGTGCCAATAAATTTTGATTATTCAACAATTTCTCACGCTGCCTTTATAGTTTGCGTAGTTGATGCTGAGTATGTGAATTGACAATACTCGAATGTTGTCCATCAGCCAACCTACCTCGATTTTTTAGTTTTCAAGTATTTACATAAGAGGCCAACGTTTGATCCAATGCTACAACAGGATCTAACGTCCATGACTCTAATACTGATTCACTTCGCATCAAAACTTTTTTTTTTATCAATTTGCGTTAAAACGTCTCGGGTGGGGTGGGGAACAAACCTGCGCAAAAACGTCTCGCATCAAACCGACAGCCGCCTACCGTAGTCGTGGCAAAAAAAATTAAAGAAGTTAGACATCATTTACCATATCACTATTGAGAAAGCTAAAGTTTATTTGAGGGAATAACATTTTATGTTAAGTGCTAAAGCAAAAGATTTTACTGCAGATTTAGACCGTTGTTTGCTACTGTTCGCATGTTCTAATCTAGTCGTAATTAAAAAACAATTATTAAAAGAACAATATTGATTAGAGCAATACGAGTATTTCAAAGCATTAGAAAGCGCTTTACTGTTTTATTAGCCTTCTAATCTCTCCAAATCGGAGAAGGTAATGAGTATAAATAACTCAATGCTTTGAATAAAGAAAATATTACGCAGCAAAACTACGTTGATTTCAATTTAGACAACTATTTTTAACTCTAATATAACATGAACTGCTGAATGCTATCAGGAGAAAAAAGTTTTTAAGGTGTCGTTTTAACTTTTCGGAGAAACTCAAAACAAACTTTTTTTCAAATTCAAAAAACAGTACAAAAAGCTAATCCTGGAATCATACTAATAAACATTACTGGCAGCAATAATGAAAATACCGTGGTTACGTTATATTTTGGTGAATAATTTGTTATGATGCACTGGTATACACGTTTAATTCATTTGCAAAAATCCGTGTTTTCACTTGTCACTGCTTTTTTTTCTCGCAAGATGGTTGCTCGTCTTGAAAACCAAATAATTTGGTCATTTCGCAGCAACCATCACTTATGAAATATTTTCATTGTTGCAGTTTTATTTGTATTTGTTTGCGTAAAAAATAAACTTTCTCTTTTCTCTTAGCTTAGCACACACTCACAACAGTACGGAACCCTCATTGCATGAAAACGTTTTTTTACTGTTTGATTTCACGTATTTGTTTTTCAGATAACATTAATGAAAACCAACAAATATTCCAAGAAACAACAACTTATTAGACACTTGAGTGTTTGAAACTGCAAATTTGATGAGCTACAATATGAAGAAAATCAAAAACAATAAATTTGTTTGTTAATTTTAAGCTGCTGAAAAATTGATAAATGAACGTCGACAACGTTGATATATTGTGTTCTGAATTGGTAATTACGCAAAGCCGCAACTAGGAGAGGCAAAAGGGGGCGGCGCCCCCCTCAAACTGCCCTTTTCCTTGCTGCAGTTTCAAGACGGTGGCTTTTGTTTTCTTGGGACCAACAAACTCGCAGAAACGTAACCAATTTGGCGCGATGACCCTTTTTTTTGTTTTGGTTTTCGAAGATCAGCACCAACTTGCTCAATTTTGTGGCCCCAACTGCAAAAAAAATTTGCCCCTCCTAGGACAACGCTCTAGTTGCGGCACTGTAATTAGGATCGGGTTTTAGGTTCAAGTTAATTGCAGTAAGGGAATGAATACATTACAAAAAAATGTCTGTGAAAACAGCCATCTAACGTAATTTCTAATTCCGACTGGCACAAAACCAATCACAAGGAAAAAGCGCAAACAACACGTAATGCATCATAGCAATATATTGTATTTAAAGTGTGGAAAATCAACATGATTATAATGCGAATTGACGAAAAGCCTCAACAGTCAAAAAACATGATGAAAACTCGAACAACTAGTTGGATGTACAAGGTAAACTGAAATAGAACAATTCTGAGAAAGGCACATTGACTAGAATATGAGTTCTACAATACAAGTTCAGTCTTTGCCAAGCAAAAAAAAAACTTTTAACCAAAAACCCGGCGATGCTATGAAATATTGCCTGAAGCTACATAAGTTTATCACAGACTGGTGGACAATTTACTGGTTTCTGTTACTGTCAATTTTGTGGGAAGTTGCGGAGGCGCATGAACGTTAATATTTAAATAAACGTTAATTTTTCAATTTTGTGGGAAGTTGCGGAGGCGCATAAACGTTAATATTTAAAAAAAGGCTTAAAATAGCAGTTGTGTGACTTGTGTCTAGGTAACGTTTTCTTAACGATTGATTCTGTCGCTTAGATATTTTACGCTTTGAAACAATTACGCACTCGTTTGGCTTTTAAGCAGACGAAAACTGTCAAAGGAGACGCTATAAAACGAAATAGAGTTTATAACACAGTACACGTTGCAAACCCTGTCAAAAGAGACGTAATAAAATGAAATAGAGTTTATACCACAGAACACGTTGCAAAGAAAATTCTACAGCCTGGATACTACTTCACCCATATTCAGAATCATCACTTAAATTCAAACTCTTTTCAAGATAATTGTGTTCAGATGCTTTTTAGAGCTTATTCTATATAATCGTTAAAATGATGTTTCATTGACGGTATGTTTTCTACTTTCTTCAATGAAAATATGAAAAAATGACTGCTTGTTGAACTCGCTAGCCAAAACCACAACAACCAAACTGTAAATATGTTGCTAACCATGGGCACGAGAACTCATAAGCTTACAATTTTTGTAAGGTACTCAAATGTATTCAGCAAAATGCATAAACGTAATAGCAACAAACTTACCATTTTGTCTGCATCAATTTGTGAAAGAAATTTCTTTAGTTTTTCAACCCGAATATATACGTCATCATCAGCTCGAATGAACCATTCAAAATCGTCCAAGTGATGAGAACACATGTACTAAACAATGAAACAGAAACATACCAGAAATTTTTTTAAAAATCCCGACGTAAGGGCACAAAGACATAATCTTTCAAGAACATAAATCTACGAAGAGCACAAAGACAATCATTGAATATTACAATAGCAAGAATTATGATTTTTCACCCATTTCTTTATATTTTGAATTACTTGTTCTTGAAAGTGTCTATAATTCCTTTTTCCTATTTCTGTAAGAATTATTGCGTAAAGCAGATCAACAAAAGCAAATTGAAACAAGTTACTTACTTTAAGCATTTCAAAAGCTTTTCTTTGAGGTGGGTATTCAGTATCGCTAATATGATCCAAATTGACCACTGGTATTCCATACTTTTCTCTAGACCCATGCTGTGCAAAAAATTCTATCTTATCCACCTAAAAACAGCTCCAAATTAACTGAGATGATGCAATGGACTTTGCAACACTCAAATAAACTTTTCTTTCATTGTGTCGAAATGATACGTAATCCAAAGTTTCCAATTACTATGCATTATGCAATCTATTTAAAACCAAACACATACAGCATCAGAAACCCATGAAAATTTAAAGGCTGCAAAGGTCAATACTGCTTGATATCAAATTCATGCTCATTGTCCACCTACCCAAAGAAACACACTCACAATAATTTTACCTGACTGCCCCAAGTGTTATTTACTGCTAATGCTCGAGTGGAAAGAAATTTTTCAGCAGTTATGACTCCAACAAATATTCGATTTTTCTCGGTAAATCCAGCAATCTACATAGATAAAGATTAAATGATTTATATATACTAGGATTACGATCAAAAACCCTGACAAAAATTGCTCAGATTTATGATCAAAAAGGATATAGGTCAATTTGTTCTTATTGATCTAGCTGAGATACACTTATACAGGCACGATTTGGTGCCCAATGGCTAGACTCAAATCCAGTTTCCCCTCTAACTTTTGAACTCCTGCGTAAATGTCGGAAACAGTGCAAAAGTCCTGAAGTCAAAGTGAAAATGCTGTAGTTCTTGAGGAGTTCTCGATTAGTATAAAAAATTTTGGCGTTGTCCAAAGAAAAAAACATCATCTAGCTGAGAACTGCAACTTTTCTACAAGATTTGTTCAAGAGAGAAGGGTGTGGTGCCGAAAACCACAGCTGTCTATGGTTTTTGGCATGAAATAAAAATGCCAGTTTTTGAAGGGAGAAAAAAACGTTGGACTTTCCAATAATACAGTGCCAAAAAGCCGGAAAAAAATTTTGCACTTTTTTTAGATTATAGGGAGCACTGCACAAATCTTCTAACTTGTTTGCAGCAATGACATTCAATTCCAGTATATTTTAAGTGCAACAACTAAACTACTTTTAGTCAATAGTTATACTTAACTACCTTATGTTTCCAAATTGTCTCTATACTATAAACAAGCATTAAAGTAAGTTAACAATATCAGAAATTGGTCACAAGGTACCACAGCAATAAAAACAATTCTAGCTTTATATCATACCAAATCTGTTGAAAACTCTTTTTTGCTTTCATGATTCACATCATTAGCAGTGGATTTTGCAAAAAGTTGTTCTTTTACAAAAAGATTTTTTCTTCTGTCCAGGTTCATTGATGATGGTTTAAAACCTTTATTAAAAGTTAGTTTCGATTCATCAAATGGCAAATGCGATTCCATCAGCACACGTTGTTGAAACACCAATGTAGTAAAAGCAATTCCAACTAATATTCCCCATATAAATGGTATGATAATATGCCGTTGGCTCCGATATACATGCAAACAAACATTTTTCATATAAGAGCAATCACAGTGCTTGGTCAAGTCCTCTATGTACTGTTGCAATTTTTGAAACTTACTGTTCGATTTAATTGGGAAATGTGCAACAGAAATTGCTTTTCCAAGAAAATTATTCATGGAATACGATTGAAAAATGCTACTGGTATCTTCAGAATTATTTGGTTGTAAATTAATTTCATTATTCTCTAATGTCAATTGACTTGTCATAGTGTGAGCTCAGTTACTGCACAACGTGCGAGACAAGTTAACATCAACACAGACTGTGTTGAAACAAAGTTTTAATGAATCAAACACCATCTCAAATCAGCTTGTCATGATATCACTAGTATTATTTCACAGTAAAAACCATTTTAACTATTTGAAGCCCAATTTTACGCTAACATTACTTCATACCTGAAACAACACTTAAAAATGACTTTGAAAAAAAAGATTAAGATTTGCAATTTACTATGTACACTACATTTGAGATTTGTTTTTGATAAGAACCAGTAAATTTTGAGTTGAGGCTGTTTTTAAATTTTCAGCTTCATTTCTTTTAAATTTGTTGCATAAGGTAACACAAAACATTACCGTACTTAACGTAACTTGCTTTACCTAACACAAACTTACTCTGTCTATCTGTTACTTGGTCAAATTTATTCTCTACTTAACTATCACCTTCACTATGGTCTGAAAACTTAAGGCAACACAAGTTTAGTCTTATTTTGTCATTGATTATGACAACGCAGCAATGCTAAACTGCAAATACTGTAGAAAAACAAAACAAGAAAAGTCAGCTGATTATATAGCCTACTTACAACAGAAGCACTGTCCAGTAATAAACTTTGTTCTTGGTTAGGTTTATTTTTCTTACAGAGCCTGACAGTGTTCTTAAATTTTGAGCAAAAATGAGTCTGAGGTTCTTATGAAACACTGTACTTATAAAAAAGTGTTCAGCTCTGAAAGTCTAAAGTGATGGTGCAAAAAGCATGCCTAAAACTTGCAACTGTATTGTCACCATTGGCTAGCCTACACATTCTCAGTTCTGGCCATAACAGATGGATAGGCCTATCGTAAGTGGTTAACGGTAGCTGGTAGGCATTGGCTAACTTTTGCCATTTTCTATATAAAACTGAAAATATCAAAAACCAAAGTTGTTACAAATTGTGCATTGCCTTGCTTTTATACCGGTAGGTATCTAATCTGAAATACTGTACTGGGCAGGAAAGCTGTGAATATCAATTTTAAAAAGGTTAATGACTCAACTAAAAATTAAATGAAAGTCTACCGGTATCAACTTCAGATTTAGTAACACTTACAGTCTCATTCTTGCACATATCAAATAAACGGGCATTTTTCATTTACACTACCAGACAACAGTAACGCTAAGTAGGCTGCTCTTTTTGAGTCTACAGTAGTTTGCAAGCTTTTTGTCAAGCTCAGGGCTAGGCCAGTAACGCCACCACAATTAGACTGCTTGGCTTGAACTTAATGGGAAATAATATACCGATACTGGGTAAGCATTAATGATTAAGTGTCTTTCCTAAACAAAAATACATCACACATACCAGTAGGCTAGACTGTAGCTAGTTCAAAAATCAACCTGGGAGTCAGCAACCTTTTGATCAGAGATCACAAACCAGAAAATCCACAGTCTATCAACACAACTAGGGAGCAGCAGAGCAGTGAACTAGGTACACTCTACAGACAGACAGTAGCCTACTAAGGGTAAGTGTACCGTATAATATCAACACCATTCACCGTCTTTTACTGCGGCACAATTGTGGTGTGTGCCGTCAGCTGTGGTTTTATTCAGTACCATCCCAATCGAATCAGCTCCTGTATTACAATAACATTTACATCCTCCTGTCACAGACTACAGAACCACCGAAAATTTATAAGGGTTACTCAAGCAGTCAAAAGAAGTTTAGTCACAATATCATACAGTAATCTTACTCAATTGTGACGTGTGTCCGCATTTTTTGAGAGGTAAAAGCAGAGCTGGGTTTTTTTTTGACGTCATAATAGTGACATGGTGAGCGGACGAGGATAACGCCAAAAAATAGGAATTGTTTTGAAATTTTACGTGTGTTTTCTTGGCTTGACGACGTTACCGTCTTCATCCTTTTTTGCGCCCCTAAACGTTAGAGGGCAGCATTTTCCCCCTCTGCATTAGTCCAGATATATCGCGGTCTAACTCCTTTTGTAGAGTTCGCACGGGATCAGAATTAGTCTCGATGGAACCGTCAAAGCTCGAGCTTCGACTGGCTATAATTTTGACGTCACTTTCTTGTGACGTCACAAAGTAGTATGTTTAAGAAGAAAAAAAATCGGAAATTTTCTTACGTAAACAACCTTTAGTTACTTGGGGTTTTGCTCGCAGCCGGAGCCCAACATTAAAAGTTAGTCCACACTTGGTTCGTATCGTTAACTAAATATCCTGCAAATTTCGTTTCAATAGCTTAACGTTTAACGAAAATATCCTTGATTGTTTGCTCTGTCGTTGTAAAATTCGTCTTGAATTGCAGTTATACGCAGTGATTGTGTTATTGCTTAGGCCAATCACCAAATAGGAGGGTTTCACGTGACGTCACACACTTATTTTTGGCGCGAAAACTCAGCCAAATCTGAGTTGGCTGAATAAAATGCATTGGCTTAAATGGAGGAAAACCTCAAAATTTGACTTTTCTCAGCGTTTGGGGCGTTTCACATGCTCGGTTGAAAATATGTTTTGAAGAAATAGCAGACAGGCTATATCTAACCAGAAATTCGAAGGAGCAATGACTGTAAGAGGCGTTTGAGACAAAAGCTTAAAAGTAGGCCTATAGCCTACTTCAGATCAAATTGGACTTTCCAGAGCTGTTTTTTATAGTGCATGGTTTAGATTACCAAAAAGTTATTTTGTAGGGAAAAAATAATTGAATTGCCGTTAATATCTTATTAGTTTTGGTTTTCTAGCATGCTAGATTGTCCATCAAATTCTCAAGATTAGATAGGCCTACCTCTAATGAGAAGTGAAATTTGGTCAAAGCAACCAAAATCGCCAATCTAAAGCTTCTCAAAAGTCAAAAAAGGCAAGATTATTTTTACTAGCAGTGAATCAAGTACTTTATCTGTTCAATTATATTGTAGAGCGAACAATTGTATGCAAACTAGCCCATAGTACTTACGTACACTAAATGATTCCGGTACTGTATGATTATATCCGATATGATTGGATTTGAGTGTTTTTGCAGAAGCTTACCACCAAGCAGTCTAACATCTTTTGAATGCAAACCAAGTAACTGTTTCAAGGTGAAATGTTATTTCTTTCAGGAATCGTTTAGGTAAGTTGGTCGATTAATTAGCCTTATTTTTACATTTGTGATAATTGTAATATACCGTAGCTACAGGTATCGGTATTCCGTATTGTATGCTGTTATTTAATTAGTTTTGTACCGTACTGCATTAAGGTGGATTACTATTAGAGCGCTATCAGTCTATCACTTATTGTGATCAAGCCTTGAGGTGAATCAATAAAGCCTGAGCTAGAGACAAAGGCTTAATGAAGCCCTGAACTGGAGGCTAGGCATAAATCTTTGACTGCTAAGCAATTTCATTTAATTTTTAAGGGTTTTGGTTGCTTTTTTGCTTAGTCTGCATGGCAAATTGTATCATCTGATATTATAGATCAGTGTTTGTGAAACTTGTGATTTTGTCCTGAAAAGATTTACTTATTGATTCAAAACTATCTTTTTCAAAATAGTGCATACTTAGCCCTATCTTTTAAAGAAAGGAACTGAAACATGAATGCGCATATGTTTAAAAATTTGTCACAATATACTATGAAGTTTCCGGTGATTTGTTATTAAAGCAAACTACCTAGCAAAGTAGCATGTTCATGAATCTTTGAAAATTGATTTCAGTAATGTGGCTCCATTTGCAGCAGTTAATAATAATAAATGAAGAACCGTTTCCTTTGTTTGCCTAGTTTAATGTTGAAAAATGTTGTAAGTTTGAGAGAATAATAGGGGAATTTTATTGAGGGTGGCATTGGTACATTAAATATTTTGGTAATTTATGCATTACTTCAGTGATGCGTGATTTAAATAAATAAATTTAATCTACCTTATTTGAGCACCCATTTATTGATTTGATATGCAGCTAATTTTGGTTGGCCGGCAGTTACAAAAATTACTAATCAGCTCACGCGTTTGCCCCTAATAACCCAAAGCAGCATTTGCGTGGCCAGGCTTTGCAGGACAATAAGGATGTGTGAATGTAACAAAAAAATAATCTTGTTAACGTATTATCGGGAATAAAAAAAATGTTCAAAACTGTAAGTTCACAAATCTAAACCAATTAAGATTTTAGAAAGTGATGCACTTGGTGATTACTAGGTTGCTATATTGTATAGGCCTACTGCATTGGTGCTGATCCAAAATAGAGCAGCATGTTATGTTCTACTGGCAGCAGTTTTTGCGAATGCAATTTCGCAAATTTCCAGTGCAATATCAGGATACCGTCTGCTATGGCTTTTTGTAATGTGCAGGTATCTGAACTGAAGATTCAATTGAAGTAGTGAATTGCTGTATTGCTGTCTTTGCTGAGCCTGTTAACTCATCTGCTTTCCTCTCGATGATTCTGCTTGTGAAATGAAAACAATGAACTGCAGTCGTTTATTGGATCACATCATAAGCTACTGGTTTACGCAGAACGCTGGAACTTCGAGCAGATAGCTGTTTTTTCTTTGCTGTTTTGCTGTTCTTTTTGCTGGTGGTGCCAAAAATTCACAAGATCTATGTACGGTAGTAATTTAACCTCCAAAAAGTTTATGCATATTTCTATTATGTATACATTATGAAATATAACAAGAGTATCCAAGTTACAGAAATTTTTTCTGGGATTCCAAAGCGGGCGTAGTCTCAAGTATGCATTCAAAAAACACGATTAACGAAACTAAAAACAAAAAAACTTTAAAGATGAAGCTAAGACTGAAAATGTTGGTTGGCCTGCAGCCTATTAATTTTCTAGACGTAGGCCTACTGGGCATGCCATCAAAGTCGTCTTGTGATACCCCTTGCCATTCAAAAAGCCTAAGTTTTCCTTCAGAAAAACAAGCCGTAGGAAGTTTCTTGACGTTAAGCTAGCTCGTATCGCTGTAAGAATTGCAGCACCCATGGAAAATAATCGTTCCACAGCAGCGGGACTTGGTAAGGAGGTGTTGTACGTTATAAATACATCCACCCAACTCTGTCGATATTTTGAACCGTAAAAACGTATTTTTTTGTAAAGTGCTAAGAAACATCCCTACGATATGTTGTAGCTTTGCGGTAAGAAATCGGTTCGCAAATCAAAATCTTGAGTCCGGGATTTGCGGACTAGCGGACCGATTTGCGAAAGTACCCTGCACTGGATTTAACCGCAGAAATCTACATAAACCCAGGGCGAACACATCGTTCTGTGTATACCATTTTGTAAAGCATTTTTCTCCTAACATGTGATGCATTTGATTTAAATTTTAACCAAGTCATAAAAAAATTGTAGACGCCTTGCCAAAACAAAAATATTTTGATTTGACAGTAGGCTACGCTTATTTAAATGTATCGAAAAGAGTATCTTTAAAACGTATCAGCAATACTGTACCCATATCTGTATCGAATTAAGGAATATCAAAAGTATCGCGTATCAGTATCGAGTTTAGCAAAATTGAGAGTATCACGTATTGGTATTGCTAAACTAAAATTTGGAGTATTGCGCCAATCTCTACAGATGCAGAACCATGCAGTGGTAGTGCCATGCAATAGCACCTCTTTCTGTTGTAAATATCGTTTGTTTTCTGTTTGTGTCCAACATTTTTTGGTTTGTTTTTGCTGCATTTCGTTTGTCTAGCGAAAGACGTTACTTAGGCCTATGTGCTTTGGCCAAGATATCCTAAATGCAATGTAACGACGGTGGAAGTAGACTCAAAGGTTATTTTGTTCACTTCGCTCAATCCTTATTGCCAGTAAGTTTTCAGTGAAATTATTTTATACGCAGATGGCAGTGCTGCCGTCGAGGGTAGGCTCGTCCCAGCAGCGTAGCGGGGGACTATAGCCCCAGGGCCACTGAGAGGGGGGCAGGGGGGTACAATGACCCCGGGGCCCATGGACTTTGGGGGGCCCCATTGAGCTTAAAAGGGGCCCAACGAACTGACGCTAAGAAATGAGCGTGCGAGGCCTGAAAAATGTTAGAATTTCGGCGAAGACCTTTTTTTTGGAGATCACATCATAATTTGGACAAAACTGCGGCATTTTCTCTGTCTGTTTTGGTGTGTACAAAACCGGAAATCCGTGATATTTGAGCTGGCCCCGGGCCCACGTTTGGCTTTCGGCGCCCCTGTATAGCCCTCCCCATTGGCCTGCAAACCAAAATGCACGATAAGAAAAATACCTCGTTTTTAGCACTTATGCGACTGTCTTTTGCACTGGAATAACCCATAGATTCAAAAAAATGATTTAAAGCATATTCAAAAACGTTTATTAATGGGGGGGGGGGGGGGGGGGGAACTAATTCGTCAAAAACAAAACTCATACATCAGAAAAAAAAACTTTGAAAAATGTCAAAAATTAGTTTTCAAATTTGATCGCTGATCGAAAAATGCTTAACATAGGTTACATCGAAAGATATATAAACTTAGAAATGGGGGGGGAGGCTATTCAGCATTAGTTAATTGCCAATCACTTTCCTAAAACTTCCTTCCATTAGCCGCCCTAATTATTTCTTTATCTATAAAATATAAACGAAATAGACAATTTTTTTTAAATTTTATTGAACTACTGGTATAAGATTTTATGATTTATCAGCTTGTAAATACCACGTGAACTGAAACTTCAGCAAAAGCTACCTTCCACATAGCCCATTTGTGTAGCTAGTATAATCATGTTTTGCTCTGCTAATTTCTATTCCACGTTTTAATAGCATTAATTTTTATCGAAATAGACCTAAAATTAATTATTTTTGCCCCAAAAATTACCTAAAATTAAATTCTTTTTCCAAAAAACAAAATTTGCTCCCAGACCCCCAGCCTCCGGCGGCTGTGGGCTCTATCCCCAGACAGCCCCCCTTATTGCAAATTCCTGGCTACGGGCCTGCCTCGGCCTACTCACTAATTTTGACTGGATAAGCTCGAGTAGGATCTATTGAAAACCACGTGATCCATCATTTTTAATAGATTTGTTATTGGTCAGAAACAAAGTTTAGCCGAGTTTGCAGCAATTCTCGGTAAAGATCTTTTTTTTTCGGCTTACCCAATTGCAGGACGAAAACCAATTAAATTCCGTGAAGAACTTTTTTGTTCTTGGTGTTTACTTATTTTGTGGTAAAACACTGCCCAAATTTCCGCTCCCGGGGAAGACTTTTTTGTACCATTTTATCCTCTTATTTGGCCAGAATTTGACTCAGAGTCTACCCACTTCTTTGTTTAGGTGGCAGCATTGCTTATACGATACTCTGCCTGTATACTTGAAAATTTATTTCATTCTTTGTTGGTACATTGCTTTGTGATTTTAAAATGCGTTGACTTTGAAATAAACTCTACTGTTACCACTACTACTATTGAAAACAATCGCTTCTCAACCGAACAAGTAATTAACGAACTTTGGAATAAAGGCGAAGACTCAAAACAGCCCCTGTGTTAATTTGAGCGGGTTTTTCTCCCGAATTTAAAGGTCCTCACTCATAACTATTGTTGAGTTCCGCCGGGTGGCGCTGTTCCTCACCATTAAACGGTATTTGCTTAAGATCCAACTTCAACTCCTAAATAAGCTCGAGCCTTACAAACAAATGCAGGACTTTGGTGTTTAATGCCTCTTCTTTTCCGTTAAAGAGCCCTGCATACAATTACATCTTGGTACAAAATAGGAGTTTCGTTTTTGGTTTGCGGTAATTCACTTCCTGCTGACGAACTGCACTAATCGCATAATCAGATAGATCGAGCGTCCTCTTGCTTTCAGTTAAATCAGTAGTTTCTGTTAAGAGGTCATCTATACAGTATACATAATGCCATACATTGAGTTAAATCACAAATCAGGAATGTAAATTTGAGGAAAAGTGGAATCGTTTGTTGAACTTCATTTTTTTAAGTCGTCAGTTAAAGCTAGAAAAAACAAACTTAAAAATGTTTTTACCCTGTAAGTAAAGCACAAAAGCCACAATTTCGTGAAACGAAAAATTATGAAAAAATTTGGAAATTGACGAAGCACAAGTTTTTGTTTTTAAAACAAATTTTAGTTAAACTTCTCATTGTGCCAGAGTCGGTCAAAATGACTTAATTAAACATGAAATTGGACTCTAATTTGACGAAATTAGAACTTTCGCCTTGAAATTAAATAAACGTGTATTGTGACTCAGGCCGCTTTATTGATTGTGCTACTTTCAAGTTAGGTAAACTCCTGATAAGTGCGACCTAAAAATATTGTAATATGTTATCTTTAGCCTTTCACTTCATTTCTACCTCAAATAAATCTTTTATTATGCTCGCTACTCTACGCCGAAGCGTGTAACGAATTTGCGGGGCCAATCTCCGCATTATTGTACCTGCAGGCAACACAGCTTCATTCGAAGAAAAGTCGCAGCAGTGGCGAGCCGTAGGCAACACTGTGTCTGATTTGACCGGTCCAAGATTTGAACCTCATTATCATAAGTGGCCACCTAGCGACTATTTTCCTTCTACACAGATATCACTGCGAACGACGAAGAACGATATTTAATGCAATCAGGGCCGTTTTAAGGCTTCGGGGGTCCCGGGCACAAGTGTTTTAAGAGGCACTCAAAACAATGTTGAGAATGCAATAGCACGACAAATGTGGTATTAAATCTATAATGGATCCAGCAAAATATCGTGCATTTTATTAATGGTCCACTAACAAATTCTTGCACATCACCGGCGCATTAAAGCGTTTTGCTCTCAGTCTCAGATTTTTATGTTTCTTTGTGCTGTTGTGAAGGCCGCTTTCAACGAGTATGCACAGATTTATTTATATACGTATTTTTTGGTTTATTTTTGTTACAATGCTATCTGAAAAGTGAAATTGTTTGAAAATCGCTGAACCAATAATAAAAAAAATTCGAAATACGCTGCAATATTAATTTAAACTGACGCTGATTTAAAAAATGATAAAAAAAAAGTATATCTATCACTCTACGAACCTCAGCTTTTCTGACGCCCTAAAACATAATAGTTAATTAGAAGTATTTTCAATTCACATAAAAATGCGAGGTAAAGTGCACGCGAAACATCATTAAAAAAAGTGATATTTACTAATTCTTTTGCTGTTTTCACGATCAAGGACTCCTTCCGAAATGCGGCTCTGAATGCTGTCAATAAAATAATTATAGACTTGGGTACCGGTACGCTTTGTTTTTGCTTATGTTCATAGTACTGTAAATCCTCCTTTGGATTTTCTGATCTTTAAAATTTTAATAGCTAGTAAAACGCCAATGCCATCGCCTCTTAGTTGCAATAAACTTAAAGTTACTTTAACCTGAACTTGACTTAAAGGCAACTATCACGTATCCAAACACAATAGCATAAGCGTATTAAAATCACACCAAAACAACAATAATTTAATCAAAAATGTATTTATCATACAGTAGCAAAGATCAAACCCAAAGGCAGGGCCTACGAGAGGGGGGGGTAGGGGGAGACAATGACCCCTGGGCCCATGGAGTTTAGGGGGCCCATCCAAATGACATTGAGAAGTGAAAGGCCCATCGAAGTCGCATGTGAACAGCTTTGTTTCTTTAGATCACTTGATTTCAGCCGGAAAAACCGTTGAAATTTCGGAGAAGACCTTTTTTTTGGAGATCACATCGTTTTTCGGACCAAACAGCAGCATTTTCTCTGTCTATTTTTGAATTTACAAAACCACAATTCCGTCACATTTGAGCTGGCCCCGGGCCCAAGTTCGGCTCTTGGCACCCCTGCCCTAAGGTTGCAGATGGTAAAAATCGACTACGCAGTAACAAAGCCATCAAGCGGGGCCCACGAGAGCATTGGTCTTCAAGAGCACAAATAAAACAACTTAAAGCCATAGCCCCCCTTTACGCCACTGGTAAACATTGGGTCACTCTTAGCCTGGTATTTCGTCCGTGGCCGTGCAAACATTGGTCACCCTGGGTTAATGGCACCTAAGGTAGTCCTCAATACAAGCAAGCCTCCACACGGCAGCAGGGTGCTGACTTTAGCGGGGCTCGCCCACAAGATCAGCTTTCAAAACTCGCTAATTTCGATTGCAAATCTACTGTACGCAGTAGGACTTAAACTGCAAAATTTTGCTTGGGGGGATGCTTTTGCAGCCTTGACCAAACACATTTGGAATGCAAAAGCACTTTAGTGGAAATTATGCCTTTCCGTCCCCGAAATCGAGTAAAGACCAAAAAAAGGTCTTCACCAAAAGTTGAAGAGTTTTGTCCCCGAAATGAAGTGAAAACCAAAAAAAGAAAGGTCTTCACCGCAATTTGGGACTAAATTCGGCCGGAATTTGTGGGATTTATTCGTGGTGCCAGGTTCTTTTCCGTCTGTTTAACCAGCGCTCAAATCTCGAAGGAGGGACGCTGAATCTCGATGGGGGACGCGTCCCCCCAACAATTTAAGTACTGACTGTACGTACTACTTTAATCTACTACTTCAAAATACGCCAGGTCCAAGGCCATATAAACATTCTGAAGATTTCTAAGATTCAAGCTTGTAATGCATTTCAACGAAGAGGCCCTCGGAATGGTATCTAATGCTACCTCCTAAATGATTTAAAGGTCAGAGTAACACTTGGCTTAACGAAATTAGGCCTACGAAAAAAAAACTAACGTTATGGCCAAAACAAAAAGGCAATAGCTACTCCTACAAAAATAAATTAGAAAGGTTGAGGTGAACCAAACAGCAGAATCTTCCTTGAAACTAAAAAAAGTTCATTAACCCCAGCCAGACGAAATTTCCGGCTGAAAATTAGTAGAGACAAATATACATGTACCCGTATGTACGTATACGGGATCTTCAGCAACGCCGTTGCGACATCATTACAGTGCAAAAATTCTCAAAATTATGACGCCAGCACTGGACCATTGGAGGCAGTTCAATCGGCTAAGCGTTTATTTTCTTCATATAAGAGCAAAAAGATGTACCGCAAATGTCCCATTAAAGCGAAGTGATTCACCATTTTTGCAGCCAATTCAGCTTTCCCAATAGCTGCAAATAAAATATACAAGTAAACATACAAGGATGGCAGTACGATACGGTACGTTCAGACTTTGCGTACTACGTACCTCGCACCTTGAACCGTACCGTACCAGCGTACCGTTTTTCAGTTTAATTTTTGAAGCGTACCTTACCAACGTACCTTACCCGTACCATTACAAAAAAGGCGTACCGTACCAGCGTACCGTACTTCTTAGCAAAAATTGAGGCGTACCGTACTTACGTACCGTACTGGCATTCTTGCTTTTATAACTACTCAAAATCGCTAGCGTATAAATCAGCGGCCTCAATTCACACCTTTAGCGTCAGCTTCAGCTGTCTCTTACCTCTGCATACAAAAAGCCGGCGCAATGTGCGAAAAGTCTGTGATTTTTAATTCAAACAGCGTACCAACGTAACGTACCCGTACCATTACAAAAAAGCGTAACGTACTTCTTTCAAAAAAGGAGGCGTACCGTACAGCCATCCTTGGTGACATATTACTTACAGCGCAGCTTAGGAACACTAATACTTTAAATTGTTTTTCTTAAGCCCCATAGCAGTCATTACCCTTTTTTTAAAAAACACACAAGCCTTTAACCCAACGGTGCACAACCTGCGCCCGTACAACCATACGCTGATAGAAATCAAAGAATTGATATCGTCATGCCGGTACCGGTACTTTACCGCTATTTCTTTACTGGTACTTCTTTCGCTATGCGATACCGGTACTTCTTTCGGCTATGCGGTACTTCTTTTGTTATGCGATACCGGTACTTTTTTCGCTATGCGAAGCTATGCAAAAAAGTAGAAATTAATACAATACAAAAAAAATGCATTATGTTTTATGGCTTATGGTGACCTATTTCGTAGCAAATCGCAAAACGGTTCACCGTAACAACAAGGCATTAAAACAACTGAAATAACTAGCAATGCAATCTCTCATTGGAACGACCGACGCTCGCGTCGCGTGTTCCTTTGTTTTTACTCGGCCATTTTCAAACTAACGAGTGCGAGATTTCAAACTTTTGCTTATAACTCGAGAACCGTTTGGTCTAACTACATGAAATTTTGACAGCAGTTTGAGATTAATGAGTTTTATGTTTGTACCAAATTTCGAGGCAATCGGTCACGTGACTTCGGGTTTATAACCCGAAAACCGCCCCGAAAGTTTGGCGTAAAAAGCGGTCTAAGTCAAAAACGGCTTAAGTACGGCAAAAAATATTTCTCATGGTTATATGTCTTAAGATATCCTTTCATCCCTACCAACCCACTTTCGGCCGCGATGAGGTTTTTTTCTTATTTTTTTCCTTTTTTTTTCCTTTTTTTTCCTTTTTTTTCCTTTTTTTTTCCTTTTTTTTCCTTTTTTTTCTTCCTAAATCTTGTACGCTCGAGTTCTCCTAAACCACAAAACATAGAAATCTAATTTTTGTGTGAAGTTGTTGAGGTACATACGCAATTGTGTCTCCTGAAATTTTTTTGGGGCAACTCCCCCGGGAACCCCCCCAAAATGGGGCCCCAAAAAATCAATTTTTTGAACGGCTCAACCTAGGGTGCCAGTTTTTTTGGATATCAGTAGATATTTGAGAGACAAATATTTTGACATAATTTGGGGGTACCACCCCCCCGGGGACCCCCCCAAATGGACCCCCCCAAAAACAAATTTTTTTAACCATATAACCTAGGGTGCCATTTTTTTTTGATATCAGTAGATATTTAAGAGAGAAATATTTAGACATGGTTTGGGGTTACCACCCCCCCGGGAACCCCCCCAAAATGGGGCCCCAAAAAATCAATTTTTTGAACGGCTCAAGCTAGGGTGCCAGTTTTTTTGGATATCAGTAGATATTTGAGAGACAAATATTTTGACATAATTTGGGGGTACCACCCCCCCGGGGACCCCCCCAAATGGACCCCCCAAAAACAAATTTTTTAACGATTTAACCTAGAGTGCCATTTTTCTTTGATATCAGTAGATATTTAAGAGAGAAATATTTAGACATGGTTTGGGGGTGCCACCCCCCCGGGAACCCCCCCAAAAAATCAAATTTTTGAACGGCTCAACCTAGGGTGCCATTTTTCTTTGATATCAGTAGATATTTAAGAGACAAATATTTTGACATAATTTGGGGGTACCACCCCCCCGGGGACCCCCCAAATGGACCCCCCAAAAGCAAGTTTTTTAACCATTTAACCTAGGGTGCCATTTTTCTTTGATATCAGTAGATATTTAACAGACAACTATTTTGACATAGTTTGGGGGTGCCACACCCCCGATACCAGAATTCCAATACCAGAATTTTCAGTACTGGCATTTTGCTATGACCCAGCTTCATATAGGCCTAGGGCTAATTCATATTCATTAAAATAAAATATTTACAGAATTCCAGTTTTACGGAATTTTAACCTCAACAATAGCCTTTACTCCAATCGTAAACTCAACCTTAATAAAGCAAACCAAAATCATAAATTAGTGGAAAGGTCTAAAAATTCATCAAGAAAAGATGGGATCAGCCACAAAATAGGGGATCACAAACATCAATTCCGTCGAAAAGACCTGGGTGGCAGTAATCTGCTCAGTCGCATTACTGCTAACCGAGGATCACTATTAAGCCATCATAATTACAAGATTCGCATAGGCTAGGAAAAACTTTTGGTGGATAATCGGTACCGGCAAAGTCCAAAGCATAACAATTTTGTTAAGTCATAGAGCTCAGTCAATTTCTTGACCGAACTACCACCAAGCAAAACAGTCGTGCGAAAAAAAAAAAATCTCTGTGGCAAAAAGAAATTTGAGAGTAAAATAACCCTCCATGCAATGCTCAGGATAGCGCTATTTCGGTCAATACCAAACCTCGTCAGCTGAGCTGGCATGAATCGAAATGAGTAAAAAACAAAAATTTTCTCACTATTTATAGAATTTCCAGTCGTCGAAAACAGGCCAAGCCAAAAAAAATAGAAGGCCGAAACAAAATAGCAAAAAATCGGCAAAACCAACAATAAGCTCCGAAGTCAAAATTATCGTTTCGCCAGCGATCAAAATGCAAATTAGCCGTTGAAATCTGCCATGAATTTTAACTAAAAACATTATTTTGGAAGCAAAATTGTGCTAAAAAATATTGACCGAAATAGCGCTATCCTATTAGCGCTATATTAGTATTGACCAAAATAGCGCTATCCTGAGCATTGCATGGAGGGTTATTTTACTCTCAAATTTCTTTTTGCCACAGAGATTTTTTTTTTCGCACGACTGTTTTGCTTGGTGGTAGTTCGGTCAAGAAATTGACTGAGCTCTATGACTTAACAAAATTGTTATGCTTTGGACTTTGCCGGTACCGATTATCCACCAAAAGTTTTTCCTAGCCTATGCGAATCTTGCAAAATCATAATAATGCTGAAAATAAATTATTTCTCATCTCAAATCAAAATCAAAATCTTTCATTTATACTCGCTGTAGTACGCCGAAGCGTGTAACGAGTTTGCGGGGCCCATCTCCGCGTCATTGCGCCCGGGCAACACAGCTCCTTTCGAAGAAATGTTGCAGCGGTGGCGAGCTGTTGGCAACACTGTGTCCGATTTGACCGGCCCGAGATTTGAACCTCTGACCTCCCGCTCCAGAGACGAACGCGTTACCGCTCGACCAACTGGCCGGTCATTCATGAAAATAAATATTTTACTGCAAATTATTCACTTGGGAAATTAAGAAAACATTGATTTTGTGGGTACCAACTGGGCTAATTAATTACACTCTTCTTTAATGATAGCTCTTCTTTAATGATAGCTGTTCTTTGCCTATGCCTATTGATTTTGTCAAAATTCTTGGTGTAATATTTGATGACAGACTGAACCTTGAGAAGCATATCAATAGAGTAGTTAGTACTTGTTATGGCAATTTACGTAATTTAGGCAGAATTGCATCTAAGCTTACTAAACCTCTAAAAATTCAGCTAGTTCATTCTTTGATATTGTCCCATATTGATTATTGCAATGCCTTGTTTTATAACTTACCAGAATATTTATTGCACAGGTTGACAAAAGTTTTGTATTCTGCAGTGAGATTTATTTTTGGACTTCGGGGTTATGAGATTTATTTATTTTTGAACTTTGCGTAAGCATATGCTACCATATTTGAAAAGCCTTCATTTTTTACCAGTGAAATTTCGTATTGAATTCAAAATTGCTTTGCTCACACACAAGTGCCTGCATGGTTATGCTCCTACATATTTGAAAAATTTAATCAACTCTCGTTCTGTTTCGGAAAGATATAGCTTGCGTGTTAATGATGATAATTGGCTGCTTCAAACGGTAACTAGCTTAAACTTTGCTAGATCCCAATCTATGTTTTTGTGTGCATCACCCAAAGTATGGAATTCGTTGCCATTATCTCTGCGTGAAATTGAAACTTTGTCCCTTTTTAAGAAACGTCTAAAAGCATTTTATTTTAATTTAGCTTTTGAGGATATTGACACTGTTTGATGCCAGTATTTTGCTGCTTATTGCTGTAGAATTAGTACCTCTGTTGAGTTTTAATTTTATTTTGTAAAGCTATTTGAATGTTACTTTGGCCCCTTAGCAGTGGCGGATCTAGAAAATTTTGGTGGGGGGGGATTTTAAGCACAAAACCTCAAAAATTCGGATGCCTTCACCGAAATTGAGAGTGATTTTTCGGCCGAAATCGGAAATCCAAACGTTTTTTTCGCCCAAAATCAGGTGGTCTCCAAAAAAAAAAAGGTTTTCACCGAAATTGAGAGTGAGTTTTCGGCCGGATTCGTGAAGTTTGGGCTGGTGGGGGGGGATGCATCCCGAAATGGAGCCGAATTATTCGAAATAGAGGCTGATTTTTCGGCCAAAATCGTTACTTTTAGGCTGGTGGGGGGGGATGCACCCCCCCTAAATCCGCCACTGCCCCTTAGTCAGATGCATTGACACTTGTTGGTGTTATCTCAAGGGGGATATAAATTGCAATTATTATTATTATTATTAAGTATAGAAACTAGTAAGTTTTTCATTGAGGCCAGCTTTTATTGTACTGTATTACCAGTAGGCTACCGGTATTAGGTTGTCTTTTCTTGTTGATTGAAGCCTAATAATCAATCGTTTTAATTAAACTGAAAATGGCAATTCAACAATCCAAGAATGCTCTGCTGATTACTTGCTATTCTATGTACCATACAGTAACATACATTTAACTGGCGTTTTTCATGTTTCTTGTTAAGTCTACGCTGGCTATGTTTTAAATTGTTTTTAAATTTGAACCAAAAATGAGCCTTGAGTTTTTATAGAAATACATTAAAAAAAAGCATAAACAAGCCTACGACATGATCCCTTACCTTGCTTGCTCGTTTGCTTTAAAATAAGTTAGTGCAAACCTTCACAACAGATTGTGGGAAATTTTGAAACATATCCCCAATCGTTTTTCAGCTCTCTTCTTCAAAGCATAAGGTGCGGTAAAGGCTATCATACCACGCTAGCTTGACTACAATCGATTACTAAACAATATCACTGAACAGATACAGTACAAGATTTATTGTTTATGGAAAAAAGGCTTGCATTGTTTTGACTTTTGAGTAGCTAGGCTGGCTATTTCGGTTGCTTTGACCAAAATTCTCTTTGACTGTTGAATATAACTATCTTTTTTTTTGAGAATTTGACTGACAATCTAGCATGCTCGATAACCCAACGCAATAAAATATTAACGGCAAAACAATTACTTTATTCCTGCAAACTAACTTTTTGCTAATGTAAACTATGCGCTTTGAAAAACAGCATCGGAAATTTTAATGTGGTCTCAAATAGGCTATAGGCCTACTTTTAAGCTTTTGCCTCAAAATGCCTCTTACAGTCATAGTTCCTTCGAATTTCTGGCTCAAAATAGCCTGTCTGCTATTTCTTCAAAACATATTTTCAACCGAGCATGTGAAACGCCCCAAACGCTGAGAAAAGTCGAATTTTGAGGTTTTCCTCCATTTAAGCCAATGCATTTTATTCAGCCAACTCAGATTTGGCGCGAAAAATTGACCTGAAAAGTCACGTGAATGCAATAAAATCACGTGAGTGAAACCCTCCTATAGACTGTGACATCATTATGAAAGTTTTTAGTTAGCCGTATGACTAACCCGCTCAAAAAATATTCATGACAATAAGCGATCTAAAAAAAGTTCCATGGACGTAAAGAGTTAATTACCGCATGGTAGCAGAGTTGTAAGTCGAGCCGGGCTTTTCAGGTCAAGTTCGGGCCTCAAATTGACAAAATATCGGGTTTAATTCGGGTCTAAGACGCGCTTTTTGTCTTAGGTGCACAAAAATATAATCAAAATAATTTGACAACATTGCTAAATTTTTCAGATCAACCTTAACTTTCAGTTTTTTTCGGGCATGAATTGGGCTTCAAACTAGTTTTCGGGTTGGGGCTTATATTTTCGGGTTTGGGCCAGGTTTGGGCCTGAACTAGTCGGCTCGTTTACAACTCTGCTTGGTAGTTAATTATATCTCCCTTAACGTGAGTTTTAATTTTCCCCATTGACTTCCAACGGTTATAATGAGCTAGTCTATCTGATCATGCGGGTAATCATTATTAACTCTGATATCGGTTCAACTACGGACTTCTAAATATTAGCAGCTGGACTGGAAACGAAAGAAAAAAGCAGCGCGTCGGCGGATAAGTTGAGGCCCGCGCAGTAGTGCGTCTGCGCATCTGAGCCGCTATCGCATGTAAACAAGCAGCGACTTTCCACTTCAGAATTCTTAATTCTTTTGTACTGCAGATATACAGTGGCGGATTTAGGGTGGGGGATGGGGGGGATGCATCCCCCCCCACCAGCCTAAAAGTAACGATTTTGGCCGAAAAATCAGCCTCTGTTTCGAATAATTCGGCTCCATTTCGGGATGCATCCCCCCCCACCGACCTAAACGTAACCAATCCGGCGAAAAATCAGTCTCAATTTTGGTGAAGACCTTTTTTCTTTTTTTTTTTTTTGGAGACCACCTGAATTTTGGCGAAAAAAACGTTTGAATTTCCGATTTCGGCCGAAAAATCACTCTCAATTTTGGTGAAGACCTTTTTTTTTTTTTTTTGTTTTGGAGACCACCTGAATTTGGGCGAAAAAAACGTTTGAATTACCGATTTCGGCCGAAAAATCACTCTCAATTTAGGTGAAGACATCCGAATTTTTGAGGTTTTGTGCTTCAAATCCCCCCCCACCAAAATTTTCTGGATCCGCCACTGCAGATATAAGCACAGTACTGTATACTAGAGGCAATAAGAGTGCAATGTTAGTTGTTACTTTTTTGAGAATACATAGTTGTTATTTTTTTATTCTGAGTATAAGTTACATCATCTTTATGAATGGTAATTTACTTAGATGCATTTTATTCCTGTGGGCCCTTAATCATACTGGGTAAAAGTTGTTAAATGATTACAAGGTCGAGTTGATTTGTGAATTGCTATTAGCGTTGAATATCAATTTCTAGGTCATTGCGTTTGCTAATTAAAATTGAGGTACCGAGTGTTACTTTATGATTCGCTAAAATTTTCATTTGTATATCAACGAGCAATATTTTTGATTTTACGTTTGCCGCAAGTCAACAAAAATGTTTTAAAGTTCCATATTTGTGATTATATCGTGTGGTCCCTATCTTTTCAGTATGATTTCGGAATTATTATATCAGTTGCCAGCAAAACTACTTCTACGCAAAAACAAAGAAACGATTTATCGGCAAAATTGGTTTGTTGACTTAGGCCTCAACTTGTCCGCGCCGCGATTTTCGTTTCCAGTCCAGATGCTAATATTTAGAAGTCCGTGGTTCAACACTCCATTGTAAATTCTTGACTATGCCTGCACCTGTTGCTAACTATTTCGTTGATCAGGGCAGGGGCGTATTTCAGATTTAGGAGGGGGCATTGTGCCAAAGCCCCCCCTTTAGGTCGCCAGTAATGTTTAAATACCTCACAATCGTACGCAAAATTGAGCCATGCCCCCCCAATTTGGAATTTGGGTAGAAAATCTGGGCAGAAAAACGGACTGAATCTGACTATGACCTGAGTGAAGACCTTTTTCTTTTTTTTGGTCTTCACCTAAATCTGGACAGAAGAATGGGCTGAATCTGAGTGAAAACCTTCGTTTTTATCTTCATCTTTTTGGTCTTCTTGTTTCTCATCTGGTTTTTATCTAGTACCTTTTCAAATTTCTGGCTACGCGCCTGGCCCCTCTTTTCGAAAATCCTGCGTACGCCACTAGAACAGGGGTCGACAACTTATATCCCTTGAGCTGTATCCGGCCCGCGATCTCAAACATCCATCCGAGATCCCTTATGTGACTTCCAAAAGTTGTTGGCCACGCAACCGAATCGTGCTCTGAAACTACCCCAACATTTAATAAAACCTTTTTTTTTCTTAGGGTCCTCAACTACAAATTGGCCAAAACTACCTTAAAGTTTGGTGAATACCTTTTTTTTATTTTTATTTTCTTTCAAATGATTCCAAAACGTGCAAAATTGTATACAAATGGCGTTAAAATAGCTATTTTTTTGGGAAAAATTACTAACATCGCACAAAATGACCCCTTGGCCTCGGGCGGCGGCTGCCTATCCGCAGACCCTGGTATGTGACATGCTTAGTTGCACCAGTTTACTCAGGGCGTCGCTTAAATGACATGTTTTTGATCAAATTTTTTTAAAACTTGGGTTCAATCCCCCGTTTTCCTCAGCAAGATTCTCGCTGCACCACTCTATTTTTGCTCAAATGAACGGTTGCCATATTTTTGAAGTAGAAACGCAAAACAGAATTATTAGAGAACCGCATTTTCTCCTGAATTTGAGTCAAAAAACAAAAAAAAAGATCAGAAAAAACGATGTTCATTCACTTCAGAAAAATTGCAATTTTGTTCGAATATGAGGTGAAGTTAAATAAAAAAATTTAACAAAAGGTCAACATCTTCATCATAGGTAAAATATAAATCGCACTTTTTTGCGGATTTGAGATGAAGACCAACTACTATTCAAGCGGAACAAGACTTCAAAAAAGTGACTAATACCAAACCCATTTAAACATGCAATTAATAAATGATTTTGTTCAATACCTCTACAACTAGAAGACAATAACTAGGATTGGGCAAAAATATTGCAGCTAAATTAAAGTTTAATCATGAATTACACTGAACATCTGCATCAATAAACGATAACTCATACAGTCTATGAAAGCTTTTTTTCGATCAAAAGTTCTAGAGGTTCACGATTATTACTTCATAATGATGTCACAGTCTATTTGGTGATAGGCCTAAGCAATAACACAATCACTGCATATAACAATGATATAACTACAATTCAAGACGAATTTTACTAAGACAGAGCAAACAATCAAGGATATTTTCGTTAAACGTTAAGCTATTGAAACGAAATTTGCAGGATATTTAGTTAACGATACGAACCAAGTGTGGACTAACTTTTGATGTTGGGCTCCGGCTGCGAGCAAAACCCCAAGTAACTAAAGGTTGTTTACGTAAGAAAATTTCCGATTTTTTTTCTTCTTAAACATACTACTTTGTGACGTCACAAGAAAGTGACGTCAAAATTATAGCCAGTCGAAGCCCGAGCTTTGACGGTTCCATCGAGACTAATTCTGATCCCGTGCGAACTCTACAAAAGGAGTTAGACCGCGATATATCTGGACTAATGCAGAGGGGGAAAATGCTGCCCTCTAACGTTTAGGGGCGCAAAAAAGGATGAAGACGGTAACGTCGTCAAGCCAAGAAAACACACGTAAAATTTCAAAACAATTCCTATTTTTTGGCGTTATCCTCGTCCGCTCACAATGTCACTATTATGACGTCAAAAAAAACCCAGCACTGCTTTTACCTCTCAAAAAATGCGGACACACGTCACAATGGTTTTTGCATGGAGTGAGAGTACTGTATGATATTTATACTGTGGTATTGTTTTAGTGGCGTTAGAAATGAATTTTAATTAAATGGCGTGGCGCAGAGTGGCTCCTTGGTACTTAACTAACCGGCGCGTAACGTAAAGTAAATCTTTCGACGAAATTCAAAAATTTTTGAAGCTTGACAGACAAATTTAAATTCTAAGCTCTCGAAAATTCCTATCACTGATGAATATTCATTGAGACCAAACTTCTGAGTTTCTGCTTCAATTCATTGATCTTCAAACTTCAAAATTCATTTTGAAGTTTATCAACATTGTTTGAGACTTGAGGGCAGTCAAATTCGTCGGCAGCGTGACCGAATGGGTAAAGGCGTCGTTTTTACGACGACCCTAATCGAATGATCTGGGTTCAGCCCGCACCCTGTTCACGATATTGCGTCTTTGGATAAGACGCTTTACGATGATTATATCTCTGCTTGGTGGCTTCGAAAAGCAACAAATTCAGCGGACAAGAATTCGAAGAAATCCACAGGAACATTGAATCATCGGAAACTCCTTAGCAGGAGCGGATTCCTCCAATCACGAAGTAGTCCTGATAATGAAAAGTGTGTGGATCGTCCAAAAAGTAGCGTCTGACGCTGTCTGGTGACTGGAGGATAAATATGTGCTACAACAACAACAACAAATTCAATACAAGTACCAGCAGCCTACCGATTGTAAGGTCTTGTATATACAGCGCACTGGAGTACGTCGGACCAAACACAAGAGATTTTAAAGGCAGTGAATCATCCAGCCAATTCCAATGATATACAATAGTTAGCCTAAAATTGAATTTTTTGATATTTTTTGTTTGAATTTTTGGACTGCGATTGCAAAAATACTCAATAAATACAAAAAAACATCCCCCGAAAAAAGTTTTTGGAAACATTGAGTTTTGTTCTTCCCGCCAAAACCACAGTAAGCCTAATAGTTCAGAAGCAGGGGCGTCCAACTTTTTGCAGCCACGGGCCAAATTTGCTGTTCCAAAAGTTTCGCGGGTCAAAATTCAGTCTTAGGTAATCTTTTGCCCCAAAAACTAGGCGAAGACCAAACAAAAAAGGTCTTCACTCAGATTCAGTGGCGTACGCAGGATTTTTCAATGGTGGGGTGGGGGGGTTCAAAAGTGACATCAAAAATTTATTTGCGATGATCTATACTTTGACAAATAAATAACTTAGTGCAATGTCACGAGATGGAATCAAAGTTACTCAATGCATAATGCAAATAAAACTTTTCAAGCACGAAACAATTAAAGGCGGTGAATCATCCAGCCAATTCCAGTGGTTTACAAAAGCTAAAATTAAACTATAATTTTTGATATTTTTTGTTGTGATTTTGGGACTGCGATTGCAAAGATATTCAACTAATGCAAAAAGATGTCCCCCCGAAAAAAGTTTGTGGAAACTCTGAGTTTTGTTCTTCCGCCAAAACCACAGTAGGCCTAATGGTTTAGAGATCTGTGGTAGACCTAATAGTTTAGAGATAGTTTATTTCTAAATAGTTTAGGCCTAATTAGGCCTTACTATCTCTAGACTATTAGGCCTAATGGTTTAGAGATAGTTAGGCCTAATAGTTTAATAAAATTACAGTAGGCCTAATAGTTTAGAGAACTGTGGTTTTGGCGGGAAGATCAAAACTCAGAGTTTCCAAAAACTTTTTTCGGGGGGACATCTTTTTGTATTTGTTGAATATTTTTGCAAATGCAGCCCCAAAATCAAAACAAAAAATATCAAAAATTCTAGTTCAATTTTAGCTATAGTAAACCACCGAAATTGGCTGGATGATTCACCGCCTTTAAGCATTAGGCATACATTTATAATTAAAGGCGGTGAATCATCCAGCCAATTACGATGGTTTACAATAGCTAAAACTGAACGATAATTTTTGATATTTTTTGTTTTAATTTTGGGACTGTGGTTGCAAAGATATTCAACAAATACAAAAAGACATCCCCTGAAAAAAGTTTTTGGAAACTCTGAGTTTTGTTCTTCCCGCCAAAACCACAGTAGGCCTAATAGTTTAGAGAACTGCGGTAGGCCTAATAGTTTAGAGATAGTTTATTTCTAAATAGTTTAGGCCTAATTAGGCCCAACTATCTCTAAACTATTAGACCTAATATTTTAGAGATAGTTAGGCCTAATAGTTTAATAAGATTACAGTAGGCCTAATAGTTTAGAGAACTGTGGTTTGGCGGGAAGAACAAAACTCAGAGTTTCCAAAAACTTTTTTCAGGGGATGTCTTTTTGTATTTGTAGAATATCTTTGCAAACGCAACCGCAAAATCAAAACAAAAAAAATCAAAAATTATAGTTCAATTTTAGCTATTGTAAACCGCCGGAATTGGCTGGATGATTCACCGCCTTTAACATCATTATCTTTGCAACCGAACGATCAAGAAAAAATTGCTCAAAACAAAAGCTACAAAAACGCATATAATTGAAAACAGTACAAAGTTGTCAGGTACGTAGCCAGAAATTAGCAATGGGGGTTTGTGTTTTGGGGTCTGTGGGCTAAGCCCCCAGCGCTTGAAAATTTTGCATTTTTTTTCAAGAATAACTTAATTTTAGGGCTATTTTGATAAAAAATAGTGCTTTTAAACCGTGGCATAGAAATTGGTAGTACAAACCTGATCCAGCTGTTTGCATAAATAAGGCTATGTGGGCGGTGGCTAATGGTAACATTTCAGTTCTTTAATTTGCAAGCCATTAAATCACAAAATCTTAAGTTGAAAAAACTCACAAGCATTTATATTCTGTAGTTTATAGAGTGAGACAGTTGGGGATGGGGGAGGGGCTAATGGAACAAGATTTGAGTGGATTAATAATTAACTAATACTGATTAATTAACAAATACTGAAACCCAGAGGTGGAGTCGAGGACACAAGGCTCGAGGCCAAGGCCAAGGACACAAAAAAAATCCGAGGCCAAGGCCAAGGACAGCCTTTCCGAGGACAGACTCTCTCGAGGCCAAGGACAGGAATGCTCGAGGCCAAGGCCAAGGACCAAGGACACAAACGCAAGTGCTCTCCAAAAAAAAAAGGTCTTCACAAAAATTTTTTTGGCGATCTCCAAAAAAAAAAAAAAAAAAAGGTCTTTAAAAAATTTTTCAAGCGATCTCCACAAAAAAACGTTTTCCAAAAAATTTTTCAAGCGCATAACGAAATTTTAACAATTCAAAAAATACTGCTGTCCTCGAGCCGAGGACAGGCCAATTTTCGAGGACTTGAGGCCTCGAGGCCAAGGCCAAGGACTTCAAAATCTGTCCTCAAGGACGTCCTCGAGGCCAAGGACGTCCTCGAGGACTCCACCTCTGCTAAAACCCCATCTCCGTATTTTTGATGAACCCAATGCTAAGTATTTTTAGCGGTTAAATTTGTTAATTTGGCAATTTTTTGAAATTGTTACTAATTTGTAAGTTCTATCTTTGACAAATTACCCTCCAAGAAACTTAAAATGTTTCATGAGTGGCTTTAAACCATGTTGGGAGTCCATGTCATTGCAAAAAAAAAAACAGGCTCAGAAGTGCTAAAAACGTGATATTTTCTTTATTGTGCATTTTAGTCGACAGACCAATTGGGGGGGGTTAAACCCCCAACCCCCCTGTGTACGCCCTTGCTCAGATTAGATCGGTTTCTATTGCCAAAAAGTAGGTGAAGAGCAAAAAAAAAAGGTCTTCAGTCCATCAAATCCAATAGATTTCGTGGTGTTCTGTAAAGCGCCAATACTAAAGAAATTTAAGGAATCGCTTCTGTAACTCATAATGTCAGCGCATAGCGACCAATTAACCACCCAATCTAGAAACCTTTGGCGAGCCACTTTGAAACCTTCGGCGGGCCACAAGTGGCCCGTGGGCCGCGTGTTGGACACAAGTGTGACATTTAAAACTGTGGTTTTGGCGGGAAGAACAAAACTCAGAGGTTTCAAAAACTTTTTTCGGGGGATATCTTTTTGTATTTGTTGAATATCTTCGCAACCGCAGCCCCAATATCAAAACAAAAAATATCAAAAATTGTAGTTCAAATTTAGCTATTGTAAACCACCGGAATTGGCTGGATGATTCACCGCCTTTAATTCGAGCAGCATACTTTTAATTATTGAGTGTATGATTCGCAGGCTGTGGTTTTCTGGAGTAGGAAAACAGCGTGTTAACCAAAAACAAAGCTAAAATTAGCATATGGCAAATAAAAATTGATGGATATCAGAGTAGTGTGGTCTGTTCAAAATAAATGTATAGCAAATTCGTATTAATTAGCATGAAACAGCAAACATCAAAGACTGTACTAACAAATCTTACTGAATCATTTAGCACCAGTTCGTGAATTAAAATACAAATAATCTGCGGGTTTTCAACGTAGCAGCTTGAAATTTACAAACAATAAATCTAATTGAGGTATTGTATTCAAATAAAATAAAAAGACAAAAAGAATATTGATACATATCAAAAGGGGTTTTGCCAAATATTTTATAATTATCTCAAATAACTGCCATTTATAAAAAAAGACCCTAAGAATCTATGCTTTATTTACATAGGAAGGCACAAGTCCGTCAATCGTTAATCCGTTGATAACAAAGCTAACTTTTTTATTAACTCGTTAATCCGCTGAAAAGTTTTTTTATTTTAGCGGACTAAATTAACTTCTGTTGGCAGAGGTAGAGTCCTTAAGAACGTTCTTGGCCTCGAGGACACATTTTAAAGTTCTTTGCCTTGGCCTTGAAGGTTAATCTCTGCTAATTACTAACTATACTTTGAATGATACATTTAGCCAAAATGACAGTGGTCTGCATCAACTTTTCCAATACGGTTTGTTTGAGAGAAAATGATGGATCTCGTCTATGATTCAAGCACCATTATGATACGCATATGATACGCATCTTAAATGATGGCTTTCATTGTGCTGCCTCTTCGAAAAGGTTCAGCATTAAAGAATGTTATTTTAATTATTTAACCTGAACGAGTACAGAATTGTTTAACAACTAAGCACGTTTTGAACTACGGATAATTAATAATTTATTTCCGCGGTCAAAGATTATATCATAACTCTTCAGCTATTGCGACTTCTGATGCGCTAAAGCAAGGCCTTCAGCACCAACGTTATGAAGCAAAATCGAGTAATAAAAACTAGAATCTGAAGCATTCTCTTCAACAGCAATTGCAGCATTACAACTTGCAGTAGTTAGTCTAGATCTCGAGTCAAGGCCCTACTCGCATTACGAACACACATTGATCCATTTTTCTGTGTGACAATTTTTACTAATAATATGACGCTTTTGGTATTCTCTCAACGTAATTTTTTTTAACTTCTGATTTCAATAGTCAAAATCAAATTAAATATTTTATTATAATTGCTGTATTACGCCGAAGTGTGTAACAAGTTGGCTGGGCCCATCTCCGCGTCTTTGCGCCTGGGGGCAACACAGCTCCTTTCAAAGAAATGTCACAGCGGAGGCGAGCCGTTGGCAACACTGTTCGATTTGACCAGCCCGAGATTTGAACCTCGGACCTCCCGCTCTAGAGACAAACGCCTAAGATTCGACTTGTTTTCTATACCGTAATCATACTTACAGAGGTGGGCAGCGCAAGTCATAAAAGTTGCGCCGCAAGCGTTTTCTCAAGCCCAAAAAATAATTGCGCCGCAAGCGCAACCGCAAGCGCCAGCACAAGCGTGACATTTTAAAATGTATAATTTTGATTGACTCACTGCTCAAACCTCACTAGGTTACGGTACGAAACCAATATTTAACGCAAATTACGCACGCTACCAAATTAGAAAACAAAAATTATTGATTTTCTATAAAAAATAAGCATTTGAAAATGCGCATCGCTTAACCTCTTTGGGCGAAGAACAGATTCATATCTAACGAAAAAAGACTCTCAACACTCGTACTTAGCGGAACCGCGGTGTTAAAAAATTCCACTATTAATTCTGCATGTGGTGGTAAGCGAACGACTTCGTAGTCACCTTTTTTTCGAATGGCTCTTCAAGAAAATTCTTTACAAGCTTCGATACATATTTTGTGCTTCTGGAGCAACAAGCATATTTACATGTGCGACTTTTAGCTGCGAGAATCGATATTTTGCCTTTTTTCTTTCTCAAATCGCGTAGGTCACTTACATGGCGCAAGATTCACGGGAGATTTTGTCTGCGCAATATCGCCAGACACACCCCCAAAAATATCAAATCGCAGCAGTCACTCACACGGGAGACATTTTAGCGTGATGCTCGCATACAATTGCAACTCGCAGAAGTCACTTACACGTTGAGACTGCGAGCCAGTGATTCTCGTAAAATTGAGTTGGCGGAAGAGTCGCTATCGCACTGGTTCACTTACACGGTTCGAGATAGTTTCAAAGCGCGGCCTGCTGATTTTGAATTTGCAACAGCCAAGTGCCGCAAAAGCACTTCAAATGCGCAGTTTGTCAGCTTTTGCATCTGAAACAATCACGCTTCGGAATTTTGAAAAGAAATTGTATGAAGCCAACGCATGTGTAAAACAAATTAGAGTGAATACAATCAAGGAGCCAATTTCGTTAAAACTTCCAGTGAAAATGCAACGTGAAAGATGAAGCTGCAAGGGCGGCGTTGCTGCTCGTGCAGGATGTGTGATACGTAAACACTTGAAATTACTCGAAAAAGCTTATTTACTCTTTATCATTCTGTGTCGGTTTGGATGGAGCAAAGTCAAGCGGGCATTAATGCTCACAATTTATAATACATTCTCTCATTTACCCTTTTGGTCTTGGTTTTTCTCTACCGCAACCCCTCTCTGACTGCATTTCTTGTTTGGTTGTACATAATATTTGGTAAAATAGAACAATAAATTTCAGCAACATTTTTATGCAGTTAATTCTAACAACACTTTTGAACAGTGGTGATCATTAGCATGGGCAAGCCGGGCGGTTGCCCGGGGCCCCCCCACTTGATTTCGTGCGCTACAAGGGCCCCCCCTTAAAAAAATACGCAACACATGCCCCCCAAATTTTTGGAGCACATTTACGCCTACTATAGAACCTTTATTTGTACCGGCATTAGGGTTAAAGCATCAGGGGTCCTTTGTGGAGGGCCCCATTGGAGGCTCCTTTTGGGAGACCTTTGCAGAGGGCTCTTATTTGAAGGACATTTTTGGAAGGGCCCTTATTTGTACATTCCTGTACAAAAAAGAGCCCCCTTTGTGGAGGGCCTTTTATGGGAAGCACATACAGAGGACCTGTTTGTGAGGGCCCTATAAAGAGGGAGCCTTAAGAAGAGGGTCCGTTTGAGATGATGAGAGAGGGCCCTTTTTTTGGATAGTTTCTTTGCAAAAAGCTCTTTTCGGCTATGAAAGAGGCTCTATGCAGGGTGCCTTCTTGAGGAAGGTCCCTTTGTAGATGGTTTCTTTACAAAGAGCTCCTTAGACTATAGAAGGACCCCATTTTTCAAAGGGCTCTTTAATGTTTATTTTTTTTGCAGAGGGCTCTTTGTTGAGGGGCACTTTACAAAGGGTGGCACTTTAAGTGTCAAAAAACGCCTAGCCCAAAGCATTTATAATTGATATCCGTTTTCGGACATGGTATAAGACATAGGTTATTATATTATACAGACAATTAATACAGTTATATAAATCTCTTTTAGTAGAAAACCGCATTTTAGAAATTTTTTGTTTGTGCTGTAGAATGTACTGTACGACACAGAAAGGCCTAGTTTTATTGTACTGAGCATGCATGGGTAGGCCTATCAAATAATTTGTTATCAGTTATGATAATGTTTTTTGTCTTGAATTTTCAGATCCTGATTGGCTAGTGATAAGATTTTTTAACTGTGCTCACCCTCAGATTTACTAAAACTAATGGTAGGCTACATGCCTACATCGGTTATGCAAGAACCTTTTTTGGGGGGATGCGCTCGTGCTAAGTACCAACCTAGAAGCGCTGATTCTGCACAATCTCAGTAGGATTAGGTGTTGCTTAAGGGGGGCTTATTTTTTGTCTCCTTGCCCGAGGCCCCCCCAAGTCAATGACCACCAATGCTTTTGAAATTATCTTTTCTCCAAGTTTGTGTGGCTGACAAATTCGTATTGTTTGTTTCCTTGATAGTGCACAAGTATTTTGGATTTTATAGTAGATGTGTGCTGTCATATTAGACGAAATGCTAATGGTTAAATTTTATTTTTGTTTTTATAAGTTTACTTTTTGAGTTCTTCTGCAGTGATACCAAGCGCCTTTCGTCGCTACAGAAGTACAGGCTCTTTTTTAATTAAACCAACATTAAAAAAATCTGTATAGCATTTATATATTATGTGTTTTCGTGTAATTTTGTTATGGAGCTACTAAACCACAGCTGTTACAAAGCACCAATATCCATAGGCGTTGCTAAGAATGGTGGCACCCGGGGCGGGATTTCGTGGTGTCACCCTTTATCGGCCAAAATGTAGCTGAAGACCAAAAAAAAAAGGGCTTGGTTTTCAGTCCGAAAGTATGTGATGACCAAAAAAAAAAGGTCTTTGCCTTCCAGTCAGTGGGTTTTTGGTCTCAAAAGAAAAAAAATCAAATGGTGTCACCCCAAATTGGTGACACCCAGAGCGGGCCGCCCCCCCCTAGCGACGCCACTGCAAATATCCACAATAGTAAAATAAGCAGCGCATGTATTTTCAAAACGCTATCCAATTACACCAAGCATAGTGCGGAGGATGAATTATTATGAACTGTGCAAAAATACGTCAGTGACTTCAGGTCAAAACTCACCGCTGGCGTTATTTGAATGAAAAAGCGCCATAAAACCATTGAAAATTGAGAACATAATTTAATTAGAAACAGCATTTTCATGAAATTAATGTAATGTTTTATTACAAAATGCGGTGCAGTAGGTGCTGTGTTTCTCCATTTAACTGTGGTTATTTTAACCGCAAGATATGCCGGTAGGCTTCTAGCAATCTCGGGTCAGAAAAGAAAGCAAACGCTAACACATTTTTAGCCGACAAAAACCAGTGGATGGTACTTGTATACAAGGTGCTGGACCCAACAAATGAGCATAGGGTGTGAGCCTGCACTAATAGCACTGTTAAAGCATCAATTGACCTTTTTTGAGTTTCCCCGCTGCAGTTTTGCACTCGGCTGCTTTTTCCCTTTAGTTTACGCAAGTCGCTTAATTTCCTGCAGCAATTGGCTGCAAACATTTAAAAAACAAGAATATGACATCGCTAGCGATATACGGGGACTTCGCGAAAGTATTCAAGTTACTGAAAACTAAAGAACTTCACAATTGCGTTAAACGTGTTTATATATAGTTGTTGATAATCACATGTGAAATAAATGGCTTTCGAATTCCATAATGTTCCATTAACTTAGTCAAGTTTGTGTTTGGCTTCCAAAATCTAAATGTCTAGAAAAGGCATCTATAAATATCTATCAGATCTCGTTTCAAATTTTAAGGAGTTAGTAGAATTTTCGGTTAGCAGCGCAATTGTTAAAATTGCGGTTACAAATAAAACCCTCGTTGAAACAATTATTTCGCCAATAACCTTTTACTACGATTAAAACACAGAAATAAAAACTTTTGATCAGAAAATGCCAATATGATTTTTGGATTTTGCAACTTACATTATCTTGACCAGAAATTTAACACACTATCCGAAATATCAAATCTACACCCTAACTAGCCCACTGCAATATTTTTAATTTTATACCAGCACATCTATGAACAGTTAGATAAATTTTTCTCAAAATCTAAGAACTAAATTAAACAATGTCTGCCTTAGCAATTAGCATGGAAAGAGATACGTACACAAACAAAATTTAGAAACAAAAAATCAACTTTTTATAAATTCATAAGTGATATTACAGAGTCAAATTTTACGATGCCTTCACATTGAAAACTTATAATAATTTACTCAACTCTACGCTTTCCAAAACACTAGGGATAATGTAATGTTAAAGTAGAACAACTATTTACCAAAAATCATCTACTTTTTTCGCATATTGCGCTCTTTTTAGTTCATTTTAACAGCTTGGAGGTCATTCGCTCTCAATGTTTAAAGGTCTGAAAAGCTATCAAAATAATCAAGAAACGTCAATTAAAAAGCTATGAGGAGTTCAAACGGTTTTTCTCTTTACAATGAAATAAAATAGAGCGATCATTAAAATGTCAGCGACTTTATTACATCAGCCAAACTCAACACTATCCACGGCCAAAAATAAGCACGCATTTTAAAACTATTCTTATTCTAAGAACGCTATTTAGCAGTGCGACCCAACGGCCAACATAATATTAGATATTGTACAGTATCAGAGGTAGGCAGTACCGAGTACAAAAATACCACGGTACTTTTTTGGTACCAATACCGGTATCGACGGTACTTTTTCAAAAATGGTACCGAAGTACCGGTACCGCGGTATTTTTTTTAAAAAGTATTCTGTATTTTCAATTTTTTATTATCACGTATTGATTGAAAATCAAACTACCTCTATCTCTTTGAGTGAATAAATTTTTAACTCCGACTTATACTGTAATACCATTACGGTTTGCTCCAAAGAAAGGTTCAAAGTGTGCTTGATAACAATGAATGTGTAATTGACTAATTGCAACATCTCTGCATCAGGATTTTTCGTATTTAATTATGTATGATAACGATCAAAGACGTAGAAGAAAAAATTTCTTTGTGTATAGAGGAACGCAGCAAACGGTCAAAACCAAAGTAGTTAACTTGCTTAAAGAGAAGTTAAAGCGCCTTTCTGATAATAGCAACGATATGAATGAAAGTGAAGTTTCGGACAAACTTTTTGATTTTTTATACAAAACAAACAGCAACCTTTGCTGAGACTGTGTTACAAAGATTTTTGAAAGTTTTGTCGATCAAAAGTCTCAACGGCAGATCAATTCACCTAGTGTCTAACTTTTAAAATGATGCAGTGAAACATCTCTCTATTTGGTATAAATATAACAGCCTTCAAATGCAGCGGTCGAAAGAGTGTTTTCTGTAGGGAAAGATACATTAACCCTATTTTACACAGAGTATTTGACCAATGGTAATTTACACCACAAGCGTAGCCAGGATTTTTGATTGGGGGGCCCAAACCACAACTCTCACGCAATGACGTCATCATAAATTTTCAAAAGAAAACTTTTTGTGGGACAAAGATATCGTAAAGTGGAAGATCAGAAGCTGAGGCGTTGTGTTTGACATTTAACCAGGTCTTTGCTAAAGGGAGAGGACTTAAACCCAAAATAAAATAGCTAAAATGTCTAAAGCGGGGAGACGCGTCGAGTAAACTTGTGTAGGGCTACCTCAAATGCATCTCAGACGGGGTCCAGAGGCGAAGCCCCAAGCCGCCGTGTTTTTGTGATTATCTGGAGCAAAAAGCTATTTTAATGCCATGGGATCACATTTTGCACGTGTTCAAAGCCATTTCAAAGAACTAGATTCTTAACGTATGAAAGTTAATCAAAAGATTAATTGTTTAATCCTCCTTTTACTATCAATTTGAGTCCAAAACACGTTTAAAATCTAACATTTTTGTGCTAAATTTTGTGAGTGATTTGGCCCAAGTAGGGGAAAATAAGGCATATTGTCTCTTGCAAGATTTTCGCAGTAAATAATAATCCACTGGAAGATTTTTTTAGAGATTTTAGTTTCGTCACGAAAATAAGCAGCTATAGTAGTATTACTAGTATATGTATGGCCAGGGGGCCAAGGCCCCCTCCATTCAAACTCAATAATTTGTTCAATGAGCACTTTCTTTAATTATTTTCATGAAAATATTTTTTTGCGTGAAAACCAGTGAGGTGGAAGAAATTGCTATTCGAAAAGCAATTTTCGAAAAGCAACAAATTCAGCGGACAAGAATTCGAAGAAATCCACAGGAACATTGAATCATCGGAAACTCCTTAGCAGGAGCGGATTCCTCCAATCACGAAGTAGTCCTGATAATGAAAAGTGTGTGGATCGTCCAAAAAGTAGCGTCTGACGCTGTCTGGTGACTGGAGGATAAATATGTGCTACAACAACAACAACAAATTCAATACAAGTACCAGCAGCCTACCGATTGTAAGGTCTTGTATATACAGCGCACTGGAGTACGTCGGACCAAACACAAGAGATTTTAAAGGCAGTGAATCATCCAGCCAATTCCAATGATATACAATAGTTAGCCTAAAATTGAATTTTTTGATATTTTTTGTTTGAATTTTTGGACTGCGATTGCAAAAATACTCAATAAATACAAAAAAACATCCCCCGAAAAAAGTTTTTGGAAACATTGAGTTTTGTTCTTCCCGCCAAAACCACAGTAAGCCTAATAGTTCAGAAGCAGGGGCGTCCAACTTTTTGCAGCCACGGGCCAAATTTGCTGTTCCAAAAGTTTCGCGGGTCAAAATTCAGTCTTAGGTAATCTTTTGCCCCAAAAACTAGGCGAAGACCAAACAAAAAAGGTCTTCACTCAGATTCAGTGGCGTACGCAGGATTTTTCAATGGTGGGGTGGGGGGGTTCAAAAGTGACATCAAAAATTTATTTGCGATGATCTATACTTTGACAAATAAATAACTTAGTGCAATGTCACGAGATGGAATCAAAGTTACTCAATGCATAATGCAAATAAAACTTTTCAAGCACGAAACAATTAAAGGCGGTGAATCATCCAGCCAATTCCAGTGGTTTACAAAAGCTAAAATTAAACTATAATTTTTGATATTTTTTGTTGTGATTTTGGGACTGCGATTGCAAAGATATTCAACTAATGCAAAAAGATGTCCCCCCGAAAAAAGTTTGTGGAAACTCTGAGTTTTGTTCTTCCGCCAAAACCACAGTAGGCCTAATGGTTTAGAGATCTGTGGTAGACCTAATAGTTTAGAGATAGTTTATTTCTAAATAGTTTAGGCCTAATTAGGCCTTACTATCTCTAGACTATTAGGCCTAATGGTTTAGAGATAGTTAGGCCTAATAGTTTAATAAAATTACAGTAGGCCTAATAGTTTAGAGAACTGTGGTTTTGGCGGGAAGATCAAAACTCAGAGTTTCCAAAAACTTTTTTCGGGGGGACATCTTTTTGTATTTGTTGAATATTTTTGCAAATGCAGCCCCAAAATCAAAACAAAAAATATCAAAAATTCTAGTTCAATTTTAGCTATAGTAAACCACCGAAATTGGCTGGATGATTCACCGCCTTTAAGCATTAGGCATACATTTATAATTAAAGGCGGTGAATCATCCAGCCAATTACGATGGTTTACAATAGCTAAAACTGAACGATAATTTTTGATATTTTTTGTTTTAATTTTGGGACTGTGGTTGCAAAGATATTCAACAAATACAAAAAGACATCCCCTGAAAAAAGTTTTTGGAAACTCTGAGTTTTGTTCTTCCCGCCAAAACCACAGTAGGCCTAATAGTTTAGAGAACTGCGGTAGGCCTAATAGTTTAGAGATAGTTTATTTCTAAATAGTTTAGGCCTAATTAGGCCCAACTATCTCTAAACTATTAGACCTAATATTTTAGAGATAGTTAGGCCTAATAGTTTAATAAGATTACAGTAGGCCTAATAGTTTAGAGAACTGTGGTTTGGCGGGAAGAACAAAACTCAGAGTTTCCAAAAACTTTTTTCAGGGGATGTCTTTTTGTATTTGTAGAATATCTTTGCAAACGCAACCGCAAAATCAAAACAAAAAAAATCAAAAATTATAGTTCAATTTTAGCTATTGTAAACCGCCGGAATTGGCTGGATGATTCACCGCCTTTAACATCATTATCTTTGCAACCGAACGATCAAGAAAAAATTGCTCAAAACAAAAGCTACAAAAACGCATATAATTGAAAACAGTACAAAGTTGTCAGGTACGTAGCCAGAAATTAGCAATGGGGGTTTGTGTTTTGGGGTCTGTGGGCTAAGCCCCCAGCGCTTGAAAATTTTGCATTTTTTTTCAAGAATAACTTAATTTTAGGGCTATTTTGATAAAAAATAGTGCTTTTAAACCGTGGCATAGAAATTGGTAGTACAAACCTGATCCAGCTGTTTGCATAAATAAGGCTATGTGGGCGGTGGCTAATGGTAACATTTCAGTTCTTTAATTTGCAAGCCATTAAATCACAAAATCTTAAGTTGAAAAAACTCACAAGCATTTATATTCTGTAGTTTATAGAGTGAGACAGTTGGGGATGGGGGAGGGGCTAATGGAACAAGATTTGAGTGGATTAATAATTAACTAATACTGATTAATTAACAAATACTGAAACCCAGAGGTGGAGTCGAGGACACAAGGCTCGAGGCCAAGGCCAAGGACACAAAAAAAATCCGAGGCCAAGGCCAAGGACAGCCTTTCCGAGGACAGACTCTCTCGAGGCCAAGGACAGGAATGCTCGAGGCCAAGGCCAAGGACCAAGGACACAAACGCAAGTGCTCTCCAAAAAAAAAAGGTCTTCACAAAAATTTTTTTGGCGATCTCCAAAAAAAAAAAAAAAAAAAGGTCTTTAAAAAATTTTTCAAGCGATCTCCACAAAAAAACGTTTTCCAAAAAATTTTTCAAGCGCATAACGAAATTTTAACAATTCAAAAAATACTGCTGTCCTCGAGCCGAGGACAGGCCAATTTTCGAGGACTTGAGGCCTCGAGGCCAAGGCCAAGGACTTCAAAATCTGTCCTCAAGGACGTCCTCGAGGCCAAGGACGTCCTCGAGGACTCCACCTCTGCTAAAACCCCATCTCCGTATTTTTGATGAACCCAATGCTAAGTATTTTTAGCGGTTAAATTTGTTAATTTGGCAATTTTTTGAAATTGTTACTAATTTGTAAGTTCTATCTTTGACAAATTACCCTCCAAGAAACTTAAAATGTTTCATGAGTGGCTTTAAACCATGTTGGGAGTCCATGTCATTGCAAAAAAAAAAACAGGCTCAGAAGTGCTAAAAACGTGATATTTTCTTTATTGTGCATTTTAGTCGACAGACCAATTGGGGGGGGTTAAACCCCCAACCCCCCTGTGTACGCCCTTGCTCAGATTAGATCGGTTTCTATTGCCAAAAAGTAGGTGAAGAGCAAAAAAAAAAGGTCTTCAGTCCATCAAATCCAATAGATTTCGTGGTGTTCTGTAAAGCGCCAATACTAAAGAAATTTAAGGAATCGCTTCTGTAACTCATAATGTCAGCGCATAGCGACCAATTAACCACCCAATCTAGAAACCTTTGGCGAGCCACTTTGAAACCTTCGGCGGGCCACAAGTGGCCCGTGGGCCGCGTGTTGGACACAAGTGTGACATTTAAAACTGTGGTTTTGGCGGGAAGAACAAAACTCAGAGGTTTCAAAAACTTTTTTCGGGGGATATCTTTTTGTATTTGTTGAATATCTTCGCAACCGCAGCCCCAATATCAAAACAAAAAATATCAAAAATTGTAGTTCAAATTTAGCTATTGTAAACCACCGGAATTGGCTGGATGATTCACCGCCTTTAATTCGAGCAGCATACTTTTAATTATTGAGTGTATGATTCGCAGGCTGTGGTTTTCTGGAGTAGGAAAACAGCGTGTTAACCAAAAACAAAGCTAAAATTAGCATATGGCAAATAAAAATTGATGGATATCAGAGTAGTGTGGTCTGTTCAAAATAAATGTATAGCAAATTCGTATTAATTAGCATGAAACAGCAAACATCAAAGACTGTACTAACAAATCTTACTGAATCATTTAGCACCAGTTCGTGAATTAAAATACAAATAATCTGCGGGTTTTCAACGTAGCAGCTTGAAATTTACAAACAATAAATCTAATTGAGGTATTGTATTCAAATAAAATAAAAAGACAAAAAGAATATTGATACATATCAAAAGGGGTTTTGCCAAATATTTTATAATTATCTCAAATAACTGCCATTTATAAAAAAAGACCCTAAGAATCTATGCTTTATTTACATAGGAAGGCACAAGTCCGTCAATCGTTAATCCGTTGATAACAAAGCTAACTTTTTTATTAACTCGTTAATCCGCTGAAAAGTTTTTTTATTTTAGCGGACTAAATTAACTTCTGTTGGCAGAGGTAGAGTCCTTAAGAACGTTCTTGGCCTCGAGGACACATTTTAAAGTTCTTTGCCTTGGCCTTGAAGGTTAATCTCTGCTAATTACTAACTATACTTTGAATGATACATTTAGCCAAAATGACAGTGGTCTGCATCAACTTTTCCAATACGGTTTGTTTGAGAGAAAATGATGGATCTCGTCTATGATTCAAGCACCATTATGATACGCATATGATACGCATCTTAAATGATGGCTTTCATTGTGCTGCCTCTTCGAAAAGGTTCAGCATTAAAGAATGTTATTTTAATTATTTAACCTGAACGAGTACAGAATTGTTTAACAACTAAGCACGTTTTGAACTACGGATAATTAATAATTTATTTCCGCGGTCAAAGATTATATCATAACTCTTCAGCTATTGCGACTTCTGATGCGCTAAAGCAAGGCCTTCAGCACCAACGTTATGAAGCAAAATCGAGTAATAAAAACTAGAATCTGAAGCATTCTCTTCAACAGCAATTGCAGCATTACAACTTGCAGTAGTTAGTCTAGATCTCGAGTCAAGGCCCTACTCGCATTACGAACACACATTGATCCATTTTTCTGTGTGACAATTTTTACTAATAATATGACGCTTTTGGTATTCTCTCAACGTAATTTTTTTTAACTTCTGATTTCAATAGTCAAAATCAAATTAAATATTTTATTATAATTGCTGTATTACGCCGAAGTGTGTAACAAGTTGGCTGGGCCCATCTCCGCGTCTTTGCGCCTGGGGGCAACACAGCTCCTTTCAAAGAAATGTCACAGCGGAGGCGAGCCGTTGGCAACACTGTTCGATTTGACCAGCCCGAGATTTGAACCTCGGACCTCCCGCTCTAGAGACAAACGCCTAAGATTCGACTTGTTTTCTATACCGTAATCATACTTACAGAGGTGGGCAGCGCAAGTCATAAAAGTTGCGCCGCAAGCGTTTTCTCAAGCCCAAAAAATAATTGCGCCGCAAGCGCAACCGCAAGCGCCAGCACAAGCGTGACATTTTAAAATGTATAATTTTGATTGACTCACTGCTCAAACCTCACTAGGTTACGGTACGAAACCAATATTTAACGCAAATTACGCACGCTACCAAATTAGAAAACAAAAATTATTGATTTTCTATAAAAAATAAGCATTTGAAAATGCGCATCGCTTAACCTCTTTGGGCGAAGAACAGATTCATATCTAACGAAAAAAGACTCTCAACACTCGTACTTAGCGGAACCGCGGTGTTAAAAAATTCCACTATTAATTCTGCATGTGGTGGTAAGCGAACGACTTCGTAGTCACCTTTTTTTCGAATGGCTCTTCAAGAAAATTCTTTACAAGCTTCGATACATATTTTGTGCTTCTGGAGCAACAAGCATATTTACATGTGCGACTTTTAGCTGCGAGAATCGATATTTTGCCTTTTTTCTTTCTCAAATCGCGTAGGTCACTTACATGGCGCAAGATTCACGGGAGATTTTGTCTGCGCAATATCGCCAGACACACCCCCAAAAATATCAAATCGCAGCAGTCACTCACACGGGAGACATTTTAGCGTGATGCTCGCATACAATTGCAACTCGCAGAAGTCACTTACACGTTGAGACTGCGAGCCAGTGATTCTCGTAAAATTGAGTTGGCGGAAGAGTCGCTATCGCACTGGTTCACTTACACGGTTCGAGATAGTTTCAAAGCGCGGCCTGCTGATTTTGAATTTGCAACAGCCAAGTGCCGCAAAAGCACTTCAAATGCGCAGTTTGTCAGCTTTTGCATCTGAAACAATCACGCTTCGGAATTTTGAAAAGAAATTGTATGAAGCCAACGCATGTGTAAAACAAATTAGAGTGAATACAATCAAGGAGCCAATTTCGTTAAAACTTCCAGTGAAAATGCAACGTGAAAGATGAAGCTGCAAGGGCGGCGTTGCTGCTCGTGCAGGATGTGTGATACGTAAACACTTGAAATTACTCGAAAAAGCTTATTTACTCTTTATCATTCTGTGTCGGTTTGGATGGAGCAAAGTCAAGCGGGCATTAATGCTCACAATTTATAATACATTCTCTCATTTACCCTTTTGGTCTTGGTTTTTCTCTACCGCAACCCCTCTCTGACTGCATTTCTTGTTTGGTTGTACATAATATTTGGTAAAATAGAACAATAAATTTCAGCAACATTTTTATGCAGTTAATTCTAACAACACTTTTGAACAGTGGTGATCATTAGCATGGGCAAGCCGGGCGGTTGCCCGGGGCCCCCCCACTTGATTTCGTGCGCTACAAGGGCCCCCCCTTAAAAAAATACGCAACACATGCCCCCCAAATTTTTGGAGCACATTTACGCCTACTATAGAACCTTTATTTGTACCGGCATTAGGGTTAAAGCATCAGGGGTCCTTTGTGGAGGGCCCCATTGGAGGCTCCTTTTGGGAGACCTTTGCAGAGGGCTCTTATTTGAAGGACATTTTTGGAAGGGCCCTTATTTGTACATTCCTGTACAAAAAAGAGCCCCCTTTGTGGAGGGCCTTTTATGGGAAGCACATACAGAGGACCTGTTTGTGAGGGCCCTATAAAGAGGGAGCCTTAAGAAGAGGGTCCGTTTGAGATGATGAGAGAGGGCCCTTTTTTTGGATAGTTTCTTTGCAAAAAGCTCTTTTCGGCTATGAAAGAGGCTCTATGCAGGGTGCCTTCTTGAGGAAGGTCCCTTTGTAGATGGTTTCTTTACAAAGAGCTCCTTAGACTATAGAAGGACCCCATTTTTCAAAGGGCTCTTTAATGTTTATTTTTTTTGCAGAGGGCTCTTTGTTGAGGGGCACTTTACAAAGGGTGGCACTTTAAGTGTCAAAAAACGCCTAGCCCAAAGCATTTATAATTGATATCCGTTTTCGGACATGGTATAAGACATAGGTTATTATATTATACAGACAATTAATACAGTTATATAAATCTCTTTTAGTAGAAAACCGCATTTTAGAAATTTTTTGTTTGTGCTGTAGAATGTACTGTACGACACAGAAAGGCCTAGTTTTATTGTACTGAGCATGCATGGGTAGGCCTATCAAATAATTTGTTATCAGTTATGATAATGTTTTTTGTCTTGAATTTTCAGATCCTGATTGGCTAGTGATAAGATTTTTTAACTGTGCTCACCCTCAGATTTACTAAAACTAATGGTAGGCTACATGCCTACATCGGTTATGCAAGAACCTTTTTTGGGGGGATGCGCTCGTGCTAAGTACCAACCTAGAAGCGCTGATTCTGCACAATCTCAGTAGGATTAGGTGTTGCTTAAGGGGGGCTTATTTTTTGTCTCCTTGCCCGAGGCCCCCCCAAGTCAATGACCACCAATGCTTTTGAAATTATCTTTTCTCCAAGTTTGTGTGGCTGACAAATTCGTATTGTTTGTTTCCTTGATAGTGCACAAGTATTTTGGATTTTATAGTAGATGTGTGCTGTCATATTAGACGAAATGCTAATGGTTAAATTTTATTTTTGTTTTTATAAGTTTACTTTTTGAGTTCTTCTGCAGTGATACCAAGCGCCTTTCGTCGCTACAGAAGTACAGGCTCTTTTTTAATTAAACCAACATTAAAAAAATCTGTATAGCATTTATATATTATGTGTTTTCGTGTAATTTTGTTATGGAGCTACTAAACCACAGCTGTTACAAAGCACCAATATCCATAGGCGTTGCTAAGAATGGTGGCACCCGGGGCGGGATTTCGTGGTGTCACCCTTTATCGGCCAAAATGTAGCTGAAGACCAAAAAAAAAAGGGCTTGGTTTTCAGTCCGAAAGTATGTGATGACCAAAAAAAAAAGGTCTTTGCCTTCCAGTCAGTGGGTTTTTGGTCTCAAAAGAAAAAAAATCAAATGGTGTCACCCCAAATTGGTGACACCCAGAGCGGGCCGCCCCCCCCTAGCGACGCCACTGCAAATATCCACAATAGTAAAATAAGCAGCGCATGTATTTTCAAAACGCTATCCAATTACACCAAGCATAGTGCGGAGGATGAATTATTATGAACTGTGCAAAAATACGTCAGTGACTTCAGGTCAAAACTCACCGCTGGCGTTATTTGAATGAAAAAGCGCCATAAAACCATTGAAAATTGAGAACATAATTTAATTAGAAACAGCATTTTCATGAAATTAATGTAATGTTTTATTACAAAATGCGGTGCAGTAGGTGCTGTGTTTCTCCATTTAACTGTGGTTATTTTAACCGCAAGATATGCCGGTAGGCTTCTAGCAATCTCGGGTCAGAAAAGAAAGCAAACGCTAACACATTTTTAGCCGACAAAAACCAGTGGATGGTACTTGTATACAAGGTGCTGGACCCAACAAATGAGCATAGGGTGTGAGCCTGCACTAATAGCACTGTTAAAGCATCAATTGACCTTTTTTGAGTTTCCCCGCTGCAGTTTTGCACTCGGCTGCTTTTTCCCTTTAGTTTACGCAAGTCGCTTAATTTCCTGCAGCAATTGGCTGCAAACATTTAAAAAACAAGAATATGACATCGCTAGCGATATACGGGGACTTCGCGAAAGTATTCAAGTTACTGAAAACTAAAGAACTTCACAATTGCGTTAAACGTGTTTATATATAGTTGTTGATAATCACATGTGAAATAAATGGCTTTCGAATTCCATAATGTTCCATTAACTTAGTCAAGTTTGTGTTTGGCTTCCAAAATCTAAATGTCTAGAAAAGGCATCTATAAATATCTATCAGATCTCGTTTCAAATTTTAAGGAGTTAGTAGAATTTTCGGTTAGCAGCGCAATTGTTAAAATTGCGGTTACAAATAATACCCTCGTTGAAACAATTATTTCGCCAATAACCTTTTACTACGATTAAAACACAGAAATAAAAACTTTTGATCAGAAAATGCCAATATGATTTTTGGATTTTGCAACTTACATTATCTTGACCAGAAATTTAACACACTATCCGAAATATCAAATCTACACCCTAACTAGCCCACTGCAATATTTTTAATTTTATACCAGCACATCTATGAACAGTTAGATAAATTTTTCTCAAAATCTAAGAACTAAATTAAACAATGTCTGCCTTAGCAATTAGCATGGAAAGAGATACGTACACAAACAAAATTTAGAAACAAAAAATCAACTTTTTATAAATTCATAAGTGATATTACAGAGTCAAATTTTACGATGCCTTCACATTGAAAACTTATAATAATTTACTCAACTCTACGCTTTCCAAAACACTAGGGATAATGTAATGTTAAAGTAGAACAACTATTTACCAAAAATCATCTACTTTTTTCGCATATTGCGCTCTTTTTAGTTCATTTTAACAGCTTGGAGGTCATTCGCTCTCAATGTTTAAAGGTCTGAAAAGCTATCAAAATAATCAAGAAACGTCAATTAAAAAGCTATGAGGAGTTCAAACGGTTTTTCTCTTTACAATGAAATAAAATAGAGCGATCATTAAAATGTCAGCGACTTTATTACATCAGCCAAACTCAACACTATCCACGGCCAAAAATAAGCACGCATTTTAAAACTATTCTTATTCTAAGAACGCTATTTAGCAGTGCGACCCAACGGCCAACATAATATTAGATATTGTACAGTATCAGAGGTAGGCAGTACCGAGTACAAAAATACCACGGTACTTTTTTGGTACCAATACCGGTATCGACGGTACTTTTTCAAAAATGGTACCGAAGTACCGGTACCGCGGTATTTTTTTTAAAAAGTATTCTGTATTTTCAATTTTTTATTATCACGTATTGATTGAAAATCAAACTACCTCTATCTCTTTGAGTGAATAAATTTTTAACTCCGACTTATACTGTAATACCATTACGGTTTGCTCCAAAGAAAGGTTCAAAGTGTGCTTGATAACAATGAATGTGTAATTGACTAATTGCAACATCTCTGCATCAGGATTTTTCGTATTTAATTATGTATGATAACGATCAAAGACGTAGAAGAAAAAATTTCTTTGTGTATAGAGGAACGCAGCAAACGGTCAAAACCAAAGTAGTTAACTTGCTTAAAGAGAAGTTAAAGCGCCTTTCTGATAATAGCAACGATATGAATGAAAGTGAAGTTTCGGACAAACTTTTTGATTTTTTATACAAAACAAACAGCAACCTTTGCTGAGACTGTGTTACAAAGATTTTTGAAAGTTTTGTCGATCAAAAGTCTCAACGGCAGATCAATTCACCTAGTGTCTAACTTTTAAAATGATGCAGTGAAACATCTCTCTATTTGGTATAAATATAACAGCCTTCAAATGCAGCGGTCGAAAGAGTGTTTTCTGTAGGGAAAGATACATTAACCCTATTTTACACAGAGTATTTGACCAATGGTAATTTACACCACAAGCGTAGCCAGGATTTTTGATTGGGGGGCCCAAACCACAACTCTCACGCAATGACGTCATCATAAATTTTCAAAAGAAAACTTTTTGTGGGACAAAGATATCGTAAAGTGGAAGATCAGAAGCTGAGGCGTTGTGTTTGACATTTAACCAGGTCTTTGCTAAAGGGAGAGGACTTAAACCCAAAATAAAATAGCTAAAATGTCTAAAGCGGGGAGACGCGTCGAGTAAACTTGTGTAGGGCTACCTCAAATGCATCTCAGACGGGGTCCAGAGGCGAAGCCCCAAGCCGCCGTGTTTTTGTGATTATCTGGAGCAAAAAGCTATTTTAATGCCATGGGATCACATTTTGCACGTGTTCAAAGCCATTTCAAAGAACTAGATTCTTAACGTATGAAAGTTAATCAAAAGATTAATTGTTTAATCCTCCTTTTACTATCAATTTGAGTCCAAAACACGTTTAAAATCTAACATTTTTGTGCTAAATTTTGTGAGTGATTTGGCCCAAGTAGGGGAAAATAAGGCATATTGTCTCTTGCAAGATTTTCGCAGTAAATAATAATCCACTGGAAGATTTTTTTAGAGATTTTAGTTTCGTCACGAAAATAAGCAGCTATAGTAGTATTACTAGTATATGTATGGCCAGGGGGCCAAGGCCCCCTCCATTCAAACTCAATAATTTGTTCAATGAGCACTTTCTTTAATTATTTTCATGAAAATATTTTTTTGCGTGAAAACCAGTGAGGTGGAAGAAATTGCTATTGAAAAATGGTATAATAGATGGTTAGACGTACTTACCAGAATGTTATTACTCGGACCGGACTTACATTGCGTGGGGCCCTTGGTAGGCTAGTTTGGGGATTTTCGTACCATCTCTCTGCCAAATATAGGTGAAAACTGATGTCTTAGCATCTGAGCGCATGGCACCTGGCACTGCCATATGATAAATCCGGCCCTGGTTATTGCATTATGTTCATAAAAATGGTTTGGTGAAGGCCTGACGTTGCAACTTTTAGGACAAAAGCCCTTAATTTGTCCCGGGTTGTACATGTAAATTGGTTGCCGAAATTGATTTGAGGGGCCCCAGGCCCCTGGTCGTCAATTTATTGTTAATGTACTCTTGTAGAGTGACGTCAGTTGTACACGTGTACTGCTGTACGCAAAGATGCTAAACGAAACTGAAACAAAAAACATAGACTTTTTTCACATTTTTATGATTGGTGTCATTTCAATTGAGAAAAGGGGCAGGCCCCCCTGGACCCCCCTTGGTTGCATCTAGGTCTGAGCGCTGGGCCCCTGGCACTGTCCCATACGGTAAATCTGGCCCTGGTTATTGCATTACGTTCATAAAAAGGTAAGATCTGGACCTGAGGTAGCAACTTTTAGGACAAAATCCCCTAATTTCACCCGGATTATACATTTAAATTGGTTGAAAAAATTAAATTGAGGGGGCCCCGGTCCCTTGGTCGTCAATATTACTGTTTATTACTGTTTTTGTGCTTGTACTGTTGCACGCGAAGATGCTAAAAGGAACTGAAGATACAATAGATTTTTTGTCATTGGTGGCATTTCAATTGGGGGAGGGAAGGTCCGGGCCTACTGGCCCCCCCCCTGGCTACGCCTATGTTTTACACGGGAAACAAAAATGCTTTCCAATCTAACTCCTAAACCAAAAGTCATGGGAACACCAAATTTGGTATGCGGGTTGTAAACTTTTTTAGAAAAAGTGGGTTTGAGTTCATGACTTCACAGCCATATTTTTGAAAATTGACGTCATCGAAAAAATTGACGTCATCGGTTCAAAATTTATACATAATAGATTTGTTTATTGATGCTGAATCATACGATGCCTATAAGCCAAGCTGATTACATCCCAAAACGTCTTATGACGTCATTTAACTTAAATATTGGCAAAAAAAAATATGCAGATTTAAAAGAGGTATCCGGACACCTCAAAATTGGAAAACTTTCCGCTATCTTAGCAACTTGAAATTTTTAGGAGTTAATTGTGATGAAATTTGACTTAAAGTCAAGTTGATTTGAAAAAAAAAATTTTTTTCTAAAGGGATTTAAAAAAAAACGAAAAAGAGGACAAAAATGTCCCCGTATAAAATAGGTTTAAAACCCAAAAGAGTCGGGTTAAGTGACGAATTGACGATTGTTTTGAGATGCATTTTTTCTAAAAGTAAATAGTTGCGCTCGTAATCTTGGTTTGTGGCGCTTTTTTTACAATAAACGATCTTCAAAGATTCTGAGACCATTAAGTTAAATCGTCAAAAAGCACCGGTACCAAGTACCGGTACCGCGGTACTTTTTGAAAATAGTACCGGTACCGGTACTGAAGGTACTTTTTTAGTAAGCACCGGTTCCGGTACCGCGGTACTTCTAGAAAGTACCGTGCCCACCTCTGTACGGTATATTGTATTCAACCATTATTCAACACAAAAGCTTTCTTAATAAAATTATTCAAAAACTTTGAAGACCAAGGAGAAGATTTTTTCGACGTCATCAGCGACAATTTAGTAAAAATTCTCGGTCATACAGCTTAAATCTAACATAGCCATTAAGCTCAAGTACTTCAACGTGTTAAATGTTGCAGTAATCCCATAGGTTTTAATCTTCTACTTTTCTGTGATATCACTTCATTGTGAGAATTTAACGTACAGTTTGAAGGTCCATTTAAGGGCTAATTGTCCAACATATGCTATTGCCAAGTTTGGCATGTTTTATCTTTTTCTTATATTAGGCTACCGGTTCTCTTTTATTATGTCTCTCTGGAGTACTTCGTTATAAAAATTTTGAAATTTTAAGTAGCCCATTTGGCTTGGTCTCCTCAATGTGGCCAATTAAATTTCTTATCTTTAATCTTTGATTCATATTAACTTATCCAATAGATTTAGTTTGTTTAGCTTTTGTAGTTAATGGGGGGAGGTGCCAACACAACTGGAGCTACCCTATAGTATGAGATCCTCGTTTTTTTTGTTTAGCTTTAGTGGTTAAAACTTTTGAAGGACTCGTTGGAGGAGGACTCGTGGCACTTCAAATTAGTGATATTTTATTTATCTATTCTGATTTTATCTTTCTTTTATATTTGCCTATTCTGAAACTTTCGTATGTCTAGCTTGAATGGTTAAAAAGTTTGAATTCTGAAGGACCCCCAATTTGGTGCCACAAACTTTTGGTCAAATTTTATCTTTCTTTCGTATTAGCTTGCTTATCCTGAAATTGTGATATGTCTAGCTTACACAACTAAAAAGTGTGAATTTTGGCATCCTCGTTTGAGGGGGACCCCCGTTGTGGTACTCCCAAATTTTGTCAAATTTTATCTTTTAATATTTGCCTATTCTGAAAAATTTGATCAGTCCCAGGTGAGTGGTTCAATTTTGAATTTTGGCATTCTTGTTTGAGGGGGATCCCTTCATTTTGTTACCCCAAATTTTGTCAAATTTTATCTTTTCTTCATTTTGTCTATCCTGAAAATTTCATCAGTCCAGCGTAAGTGGTTAAATTTTGAGTTTTGGCGTTCTTGTTTGAAGAGGATTCCTTCATTTTGGCACCCCCAAATTTCGTCAAATTTTATCTTTTCTTGATATTTGCATTGTTACGGAACGGTATTGTCTAATCTTCTTAATTTTGGCCCCGAGGAACTCAAGGGCCTTCATCGGCTAATTTCCTGTAGCTGTCAACTAAACCAGAATCCAGAAAAAACATAAAATTTATTGACAGATAAAATAAAGTAAAACCAGGCGGCAAAATTTGACTGAGATTTAGTTTCTTTAACAAAAATAATAACAAATTATTTTGCCTCCGACTTGCTTGAATGTAAACTGAAAACTGACTAAAAAATTTTAAATAAAGTCGAAAGGCCAACAACGTTAAAACAGAAAACTAGTTATATATTGCCAACTTGCTAAAAGGAAGTAAGGATTTTGAAAATTAAATCGCCAATAGCCTTTTTTGTAAATTTGGTAAAGGAAGTGCAACGTAAAAGGTCAACTAAAGTTGGCAACAACACAAGGTGAGCAATTTGCAATATAAGAAAAGAATGAGTTCGATTCCAAGGCCCGCCATCTAATGAAAAATGAAACAATAAAACAACGTGCATTAACATGCATATCCTGAAATTTCTTGTGTCTAGCATGAGTGGTTAAAAAGTTGGAATTTTGGCGGCCCCGTTTGAGGGGTACCCCCATTTTGATATGCCCAAATTTTGTCAAATTTTATCTTTTCTTCATATTTGCCAACCATAAAAATTTCATGTGTCTAGCATGAGTGGTTAGAAAGTTTGATTGTTGGCGGCCCATTTAAGGGGGACCCCCGATTTTGGTACTCCAAATAGTTTAAAATTATATGTTTCTTTTAAATATACTTACCTTAAAAACTTTATGTGTCCAGCTTTAAAGATTAAAAAGTTTGAATTTTGGAGGTACCCATTTAAGGGTAACCCCCAATTTTGGAACCCATATTTTTTGTTTGGTTTAGTTTGGTTTTGATATCTACCCACACCAAACTTTTGATTTATCTAGCTTTAATGGTATAAAAGTTCAAAATTTTGGCGGTCTCGTTTGAGGGGGAACCCCCCATTTTGATACCCTAAACTTTGTCAAATTTGATCTTTTTGAAATATTTGCCTGTTCTGAAAATTTTATGTGTCTGGCATAAGTGGTTAAAAAGTTTGAATTTTTTCGACCGTTTGAGGGGACCCCCATTTTGGTACCCCCAAATTTTGTCAAATTTTATTTTACCTTTGTAGTTACTTACCCTAAAAATTTCATGAATCTATCGTAAAAGGGTAAAAATTTTGAATTTTGGAGGGTCTGTTTGTATGTTTGAATGGTCTGTTTGTCTGTTTCTAAGGAATGGTCTGTTTGAATGGTCTGTTTGTCTGTTTGAAACCCTACATTGTAACTCCTCCAATTTTTGTTAGGGTTAGTTTAATTCTAATATTTACCCATCCCGAAAATTTGATTCATCTAGCTCCAAAGGTTTAAAAGTTCAAAATTTTGGAGAACCCGTTTGAGGGAGATCCCCCAACCTGGTGTGCTCAAGTGTGCTTAAAAATCACAAACCATTTTTCATCAATATCGGTAATTACCGAGATATATCGGTTCAAAATTGTCCACTTTCTGCCCACTTTTGGCCTGTAAAATTTTGGTCACGTCACCGGGCGTCCCCAAACTTGGTTTGCATAAAGCATTCATAAGCATTCACATTGTGTCTAAATTTCAACTTTGCACGTCACGTGGTTTTTGAATTATAAGCGATTTAATAACTTTTCAAACCAAAAATTACCGTTTTTTTTTAGATTTTTTTGTGTTTCAATTCATGATTACGTGACCTAGGATCCCCAAAATCGGCTCGGAAGACGCTTTTATCAATTGTTATGATGAGTCCAAATTTCAAGTTTCTAGGTTTTACCGTTTATTAGTTATAAGCAAATCAATCCTCATCTACCAAAATTCTCGAACAAAACCAATGGTAGTACGCGCTCGCGCGAAGTCCCAATTGCGAGCTTTTTGGCAGAGGTGGAGTCGAGGACACAAGGCTCGAGGCCAAGGCCAAGGACACAAAAAAAATCCGAGGCCAAGGCCAAGTACGGTCTTTCCGAGAACAGACCCTCTCGAGGCCAAGGACAGGAATGCTCGAGGCCAAAGTCAAGGGCCGAGGACACAAGCTCAAGTGTTTTCCAAAAAAAAGGTCTTCAAAATTTTTTTCAGGCGATCTACAAAAAAAAAGGTCTTCAAAAATTTTTTTCAGGCATTCTCCAATAAAAAACGCCTTCTAAAATTTTTGTTAAGGCGATCTACAAAATTTCAACAATTCAAAAAAAAGTGCTGTCCTCGAGCCGAGGACAGGCCAATTTTCGAGGACTTGAGATATACCACGCAGATATACGCATGCTGAAATACGCTTGTTCGGTAAAAGGCAATGTAAAACAAACCAGCAAAAGTAAACATTTTATACGCATATGCGTATTTTTTTGCGCTTACGCCTATATACGCACATTCGGTAAAAGCCGCTTAAAGCGGGTGCAAACTCATCCAAAGGAAATAGCGCCACCGTTAGCTTTTTTTGTTGCAGCTTGATAAAGATGTATCTATTATCGCGTTAATCTATAAATTAAATGGTATTGTCTTAAATAAAGCCTTTAACGAATTATATCATTTGCATTATATAGTGTTGACTTGAATATGAATTTTTAATAAAGGTCAACAATATCTTTTTTCTTTGTAGGTTAGGAGGGGGGTAGGGATTGAAACGGAGTTATGCCTAATAGCAAAAGTATAGAAATTTTAATTGGGTTAAATTTCATGTTTTGAATAAATCATATCTTTTATTATATACCGATACTTGCTGTATTCAGGCCGACTTTTGGAGTGGAGGTCTAGGGGCAATTCTGTGTCCCCGGCAAAAGGAGCCAGCCGAAAAAGAGTCTATACTCGCAAAAGAAGCCCCCTAGAAAAAACCTTCTCGCTCCATAAAAAAATGACGCATCAGAGTCAAAAATTCGGAAGCGAAAACAAGCAAAAATGAAAAAAAAACATGTAAGGTTTCAGCGCTATTTGTTGAAAAGTAGGGTCAGAAAACAAATGTCAGCACAAAGGTGTAGTTTTCGGTGGTTTTCAAGGACCCGACCGTGCGATCTGACCCCTGGCTTTACTTCAGCCGTAATACGCCGAAGCGCGTAACGCCAAGCTAGTGGGACCATAGTGGCGAGCAGACGCAATAAGTTGGCAACAATGTTTTATTACATTTAATTTACCCAATATTTTGTATTCTTGTATTGAAAAACTCCATACCCATTAAGCTGTGTACTAATAAATATTGTGCTACTTATTTAATGCTGATAGAGTTTTGAAGTTTCTAAAAATATTAATATTTTCAGGCCAATTGAACATTTTAAAGCCTTGTCTACACAATGTTAACTGGTGTAAAATTGTGAGTGTTCGAATATATCCTTGTTATTTTTTTTAAAGAAAATTGATACCGGTATGTAATTTATTGTAATTACATTTTATTCACCAAGTTGCCTTGGCTAGGAGACAGCAAAGAAACCTTTCGGTCTTCGAGTCAAGCTGTCACCTGCCTACCTGTCTTATCTACCACACGCGGTGGAGGCTTCACACTGTCCGTTTTATTGCTGAACGTGAGGCAAGGAAGCTGCGAATAGCAATATGGATAGTCTTTGGCTTGACCTGAATGGAGATCGAACCTGAGTCTATCGTTTTAGTAGCAGACGCTCCATCCACTCGACCACTGATTTGTATACCACTGGAGCGTGCTGCGAACTGTAACCGGTGTGGAAATTGTCGCTCAATGTAAATCCTAATCTAAAGTGTAGCAGCAGCAGCTGCACTAAAAGGTTTTTGTGAGTTGTTCAAGAGGTGCAAAGAATTTCGAAGACCATAAATTTTGGTCTCTACCACCAATGTCGAAACAAAAGGCTTGAACCAAAAAAGCAAGCTTGGCAAAGGGCTCAGCATGCTTGATCAAATATTTGCTCTGTATTTGGGTAAAAACAAAGTCTTAATCATCACCGAAGACTCACTGCTTCTTTATCGAAAAGAAAAAACAACTGCAACAACAACAACAACAACAACAACAAAAGGTCTTCACTCTTCACGGACAATCTGTTGTCTTTTTTTTAGAATTTAGATGGAGACTCCGCTTTATTCGTTTGATTTCCCCACAAATTTGTTGTACCTGGAGGCGCTCTATTAAGAAAGCGGCTCCTTAACTGGGGGCCAGTGACAGTCTTGAAATAGTGACTTTGGACTACATTGCATAGCCTTGTCAATGTTGCACGAATCTGTCAGGTCAATTATTGGATTTGAAGACTTTCTGTCTCTAAGAGAGAAAAGTTTCCGCTATTGGTATCCGCTTCCTGGAGGCGCTCTATTAAGAAAGCGGCCCCGTAACTGGGGGACCATTGACAGTCATGAAATAGTGACTTTGGACAATATTGCTTAGCCTTGTCAATGTAGCACGAATCTGTCAGTTCAATTATTGGATTTGAAGACTTTCTGTCACTAAAAAAGAAAAGTTTCCACTATTCTAAGTCAGATCTATGCAGTGCTCATTTGTTTACGCACTTTTGACAATGATGTTTGATAATTGCATTGGGCAAACTGTGCTGTACTATAATTCATCTATCATAAAAGTATCGTCGTTAAATAATTAATTTAAACATTATTAGGCACGTGAAAGCTGAATTCTTGCAATTGAATTACACTCAGGTGTAATTAACTGATTGAAATTATGCAATGGTTACGTAACAAGATACTTATTACAGCATAAAAGGGAGGATGATATTCAAGAATCATGTAGTAGTCAGTCGGTGCTTACCTGATGCTCTCAGCAGGTGAAACAAGACACCATTGAGCAGAAATTGAGAAGTTTTTAAAAAATATTGGCGAAAATACTAAAAAAAGATTAGCAGAAAGATTCTTTATCCCTACAATGAAACCCAAAATTGTTAATTTGTGTTACACCCTGTATTGAACTTCAATTTCTTCAACCCTTAACGAAAAACCTATGCGCCATCAAAACAGGTACTGTAAAGACAATCATGTGTAGCACTGGATCATCATCAAAGGTTTGGTTCTGCATTGTTCACCACCATGGACTTCGGCAAGGGGGGGCAGGGGAAGGCCATGGCCCCCCTGGATTTTTACACACTCTCTCTTAAACCTACCAAATTTCAAAAATTCTTCCATTTTTAGTTGTAAATACTGGCTCTATTCTTTATCCCCCCCCTGAAAAATTTTCTGCCGACGCCCTTCTTCACCACCTTGGTTTTATTTTTAGTGGTACTGAACAACCCTCGGTATGTTTAAAAGTGCTTCTTAGCAAAGCTTAAAAATCATTGACTAGAAATAACCTAATCATGCAAAGTGGAATTTTATTTAAATTAGGTTTTCTTATCAAATTTTTGCAGATATAATGCGTTACCTTAGGTTTGGAATTTGCTAGCGATGGGTAAATAGGATAAACAAGAAAATCGAGCAATTAATTAGTAAACCAAAATTGAAGTCAACAAATGCAAATTTTGAAAACTTTCAAGCTCCAGAAATAGAAAAACTATACTATAGATGTCGGGGCGCAGCCGGAAATTAATGCAAAAAATCAAAAATGCCTTCGCCGTATCTGTACCGATTCTCTTGGTAAATTTATAGAAAAGTTCTCTAAAAAGCTCTGTTTCTGCATTGTCGATGATAAAGTCCAATTACAATATGATTTTTCACGTCATGTCTTTTTGAAAACCAAGCTCATGAACGCGGCACATGCAGATTGCAGACGACTCTCGAGAAAGAGGGAGGCATTTCCCTTTTTTCGGTGTGCCACTGACGTAATTTCACCATGTTTATGAAGCGTGATTATGTTTTAGTTGAACAAAATCAATATCGATAATTAAGTTAAAAAGATGCTATTTGATTTAAACATACTATGTATGGTGGTCATCCTCCCTTGTGCTCTGAGTTGTTCATTTGACGACCCAAATTGTGAAGGATCTGGTTTGGGAATCTTTTGGGGGTTCACTTTTGTTGATCATCAATCACAAGTTTCTAACTCACAAAATTCTCAAGATACTGATGATAACAGTGCAAAAGAAACAATAAACGGTAAGACCTATGTATTTTAGGAAGAGACTATTTGTCCGGAAATATTTTATTGTATTTTTTGTTGATTCTGACCCAGATTTAGCCCAAGTTCCCAAAATCTTACTCTAAAACCAACTTCAAACCTAACTCTAACCCAAATTCTAACTCAAACCATAACCTTGACGCATAAAAAAGTAAACAAAAAAATGAGCAGGTAAACATTTCTCATTTTCGTTTTATTCTCTTTAACTTAAAAGTTTTTGGTGAAACAGTCACTTTCTTTTGGTTATCGATGGCGCTTAAATGTCTCTCCGTGTCTGCAACAAGAGTGTTACTTCTTTTTGAAAAGTTGAACATCAAAACCTCTCATGTTTTTAAATAAAGCGCAGCTCGTGGGCGTCACCTTAAGGATGCATTTTTGTAACGTTTGGCACACACGAAATCGCATACACAAAATTGTAACCTTTGGCAAACACAAAGTCAGTCCGTAGATCGCAGCTCATGGGCACCACAATATGGCAATCATTGTAATAAAGAGGCAATCATCGTAAAGCGTCTTGTTCAAGGACGCAACAACGTGACTAGGGTGCAGGTTCAACCTAGACTTTATGGCAGGTATCGTCTCAAAAGCTATGAATTTTGCTCTCTCGGCTACACAAAAATAACAGCGATGTTGTGTAAAATTGTAAAATGTAACTTTCTGATTTTGTGCAGAAAACAAAAATTGTGGAGTGCAGGAAGTTTCGCCAACGTTGACGTTGATAAGAAAAATTATTAACGGTAGAGAGGCTGTGCAGCATAGTTGGCCGTGGCAGGTAAGGCCTCATTTGGATTTTACTTCACAAGCAGAAAAGTGTGAAGGAATGTGGTAATGTTTAGTACCGTACTTAATTGTTCTAGTGTGCAGGCGCGCAACCACGATTTTGCTAAAGGAAGGAAGTTTGAACCTAACGTTGACTTTGTTTGTTTGTTTGTTAAAAAAAGATGTTAATTGGGTAGCGTATTTAGCAAATTGGGGAGAAGCCCTCAACCGCTTGGCAATTTTCGTGATTTTTCGGAAAAAATTGCTGTTTTAACGGTATTTGGATCAAATTTTGCACGTTTTAAAAGGCATTTTAAAAAACTAAACTGCTACGATTTAAAAGCCATTTGAAGAATTAAATTGCCCAGCCCCACTTTACGTACAAGGTCAAGTCCAAAACACGCTTAAAGGTTACATTCTTGAATTAAATTTTCTAAGTGACTTGACTAAGGGAAGCTGAAGTGTTTTAGCCCTCTTGGCTGTACCACTACTTGTATGAGCCTCTTTAAAGCAAAATCCAGAACGCGAAAATCAAGAACAAACAAAATCACTTTTAACTGAAAAATATGCTGCTTTCGACACCGTTTTCAATTCTGAGTTAATTGAAATTAATTTTTTTTAACACAAAAAACATACTCCTACTTGAACCTTTGATTTTTCAGGGTATCATATTATTCTTAGAACACCTTTAAACATCTTTTTGATAACAAAACATATTTTAGGTTGATTAAATTTTGTTTCAAACATTTTTTGTTTTTGCGATGGGTTTTGCTTGTTTTAAAAAAATGCTCGTTTTTTTGGGGTTTTGGTGCATATCATAACTAACAAAAACTGCTGGGAGAAGTTACTACTTGATTTTAATAAACTTTTTCAATCAATCACCGACGTTTGATCGAGTGGGAACGAGTTTGCCTTTAGAACGCTGGGCCATGGGTTTAATTCCTTGGTTCGTCGAATGGAACAAAGTGTTACCAACGTCTCGCCACCGCTGCAATATTACTGTACTTTGAAAAAACGCTGTGTTGCTCCAGAGTAAGTACGTGGAGTTGGACCTCACCAAATATCAAACTACACTAAGCGTAAAATCGTGCTCGTATTAGCGTAACCTTCAGTAGCGTAGCCAGGGGGGAGGGGGGCTCTCTTGCAAAACATGCAAAATACCACGTTTATAGTGCTTTTGAGGCCGATTTTTGCTTCAAAAATAAAAATAGCCCCACCCAATGGAATTGGCGATCAGAAGTTGTGAAGGACTTGCTGTGATTTGGACCTGAAAACTAGAATTTTTTTCCTGGACCTCACCAAAAGTTGGTCAGGAAAACTGCCTGAATTTGGGTGAAAACTTTTTTTTTTGAGATAACCCAATTTCGGCCGGAAAAATCGTTTCAATTTTGGTGAAGACCTTTTTTTCTTCTTTTTATTTGGAGATCACCTGATCTTGACGGAAAAACCTCCTCAATCTGATTCAAGACTGATGAAAATTTGGGTCAAGTTCGTTTACTGTTGTTTCCAGCTTCCAAAAAAGCCCCCCCCCCCCGTTTGCGAATTCCTGGCTACGCGCCTGGTAACCTTAGAATATTTTAACCAATTGGCTTCTCTGATAAGGCGGTATACGCCGGACGTATCGAATTTAGGTTTAAATGCTCGTACGCTCATGATTCCACCCTCTGTGTAGATCGGGCTTAACTCGTCACACCTCACACGCCTGGGCGAAATTTAGTAAGTACTGTAGCCTATATTGAAAAATTAATTTTTTGAATTAACAAATTATTCAGGTTTTGCTAACTGCTGATGGCCAACCCATTTGTGGCGGAACAATCATTCGAAGAAATGTCGTCATAACGGCGGCTCATTGTGTTGTGGACGATAATGGGTGAGGGCGTTTTGGCTTCGTTTGCATGCGAGGTGTAACTTAATAAGGACACCCTAAACTTGTTTAGGTTTGTTTTTAAACAAGACGAATATAAATTTAGAAATAGCTTAAGACCATTTTCAGCTCAGGTATTTACACGCACCTGAGAAATTTGCAACGGCTGGTAACCGAGCCTTTGCCCTTGTGAGTTCTAATGCAATTCTTTTTACCACCGCGCATCTGCAACTGTTAAAAAGCATGCAGTCTAAGAGATAATTTATCGCTTTTGGATTATAACGCCACCAAACAAAAATAACTCTGGATGTGTGTTGGCCGCAATGTAAAGCTTTTTTGCTTTCTTAAGATGTGCACTTGCAGTAGGCATAGCGATGACGAGTAGGATTTTAATACGCAAATGACAAGATTTTTGAGTTCGAATCGCTATGCAGTTCTAATTCAAAGAAATTTACTTAATTAGAATTCAGAAGGCCAAGCTGTCTACCGGTTGTGGCGGCGCAGTCTCACAAAAAACTTGCAAACAGAACCCCAAAAAAGCGCTCTGCTTTGCTGTGGTCGCAAAAACAAACAAATTCAGAAAGAGCATAAAAATGTTTCTGTTTCATTGCGAAAAAAATTCTTTCTCCTGCATGTACTGGTCTATACGTTTAACAAACAATCAAAAAAATAATAATAATAATACCGTACCATAAGAAATGTGTATGCGATTATCGTAAGAATGATGAGAAACGCTATATTGCTTGCGGGTTTGCATTGTTTGCCGTTCAGTTTGATGACTATCGCATCGTAATCTTGGTCAGCGTGAGAAGATACTTTTTCAAAGAACAATATTGCTACTTTTGATTGCATTTTTGTTTTGATTTTCAGAACAATTGAGAAGAATAAATTTGAAATAGTCGCTGGACTTCATAACAAAGTCGAACGATACAGATCCACAACAATTGGAACATCACAAATTATTGTGCATCCGGACTTTGAAGCACTGTCTTTTCGCAATGATATCGCTATTTTAATTGTAAGAATATAGACTAGATATATTTCAATAAATTTTTCCAGAATTGCTCTGCAGGCAAGCTAAAGAGTAGGGGTTCTTGCCCTTGCACAATAACTTTAATTATGGCAGCAAAGGAGTTACACAGCAGTCATTCCAAATTAAAGTTGTATAACGCGTTTTTTCTGGAAAAAGAGGTGTGAGGTTCAAATCTCGTGCCGGTCAAATCGGACACAGTGTTGCCAACACTTTGTCACGGCTGCGGCATTTTTCGAAAGGAGCTGTGTTTGGGCGCAATGACGCGGAGATAGACCCCGCAAACTTGTTGCACGCTTCGGCGTGATACACCGAGTGTAATAAAAGATTTGATTTTTTAGTTGGCTACAGACTTCATTTTTGTTTTTTCATTGTTTTAAATAAATTTATTTACGTCTCTAGTGCAACTCAATTTACAAAGTAGATTCCCAAAGCAATGGTGGAACTTGACTTCAAATATTATTAAAGCGCGCTGTATTGTAACTTTGCGACATATATTTTGCAATATAATCGGGTGAGAACAATTCCCCATATAAAATTGCCACCGACGTCTTCTGAGAGGAAGATAAATTTATATCCATCAATCGTGATGATTCTTGAAAAATGTTAAAAAAACTGAATCACCATCAACTTCAAGAACGAGATAAAAGCGATAAAAAAATGAAGAGGTAGCTCATATGTCATCAAGTGGCTCAATTTCAAAAAAACTAAGAAACCAGCCTCAACAAAACGTAGTTTTTTATTTTTTCAGCAATAAAATCAATATTAACCCAGCAAGCAGGTCATCATCAGTTATATTTGGTCATCATTAGTTATCATCATCAATCTACGAGATAAGAAACTATAAAAAAACTTTGTTTAAATTATTTTATTGAGCTGGTTTCTTAGTTTTTTTGAAAATTGAAAAACTCTATCATGATGATAAAAAGCGGCTAAAATTGCTCAATATACTGTGATTTGTTTAATATTCACAGCTAATGGATAAACTAAATTTCAACTCTGGCATTCAACCTTTGTGCTTGCCGAATCCAGGGGAGGAGCCAGGCTTTCGAGAACACTGTGTTGTCACCGGATGGGGCAGACTGGGTGAGTAGATTTTTTTGTACGTAATAGAACTTAAGTCTGTGGTTGGAATAAGAATTCTAAAAAGTGCTAAAAATAATATGCTCGTACGCCCACAATTTTACGCCCAGTGTAAATTGGGACTATACTGTAATTTCGATATGTTCGGCACGTTTACTCCTTTTTCTGTGTTTGTGCGTTTTTCTTCCTTTTTGTTCTCAAACGTAAACACTTTTTTGTCAACAACTGCATTATTATTTCGATTTGTTTGCTGCACTAACTGAACCAATGGTCATATACCAATAAAATTTTATGAAATCATTTTTAAAGGAATAATAAGCAATTTATTAGAGCGCGGACCCTATCGTTGCGACATTCCGAAAGGAACTGTGTTGCCGGGGAGCGATCACGCGGAGGTATGGGCCCCACAAACTTTTAACACGCTTCGGCGGCGTAATACAGCGAGTATGACGATAGATATGATTTAAAGTGCATTTTGAAGTATCACTTCATATTCTTTCAAAGCTGAAGCTTTATTTTGACTAATAAAATACATCTTGTTTACTTTACTAAAAGATGATTCTGATACCAATGAAGCTCCACTCGTCGCGCTCTCCCTCAATCAAGCAGAACTTCCTATTTTGAGCGACAACCAGTGTTCCATGATTTTTGAAATCTACTCCAGGTCCAGAATTGATCCGCATATCAATATTTGTGCTGGAGGAAACGGAAAAGATACATGTCAGGTATACTGTATATTCTGAATATCACAGGGATAAAAAATAGACTTAAATCTAAAACGGTAAAGATTCGATTCCCTGCTGTCTCGAAATTTTCATGCGCAAGAAAATACTTTTGTTAAAAAACGGTCTTGTCCTATGTTTTTTTTTTTTATACAATACAAACGTATATTCACAAAAAAAAATGAGACATTTTTTTCATCACAGGTATTTACACGCACTTGCGAAATTGATTGAGAACAGAACCTTCGCCCTAGTGAGCTTGATACCGATTCTTTACCACTTCGCCATTTTCAAATGCTGTTCATCCTCCTGTGCTAAAAAAAATCATCGTGGCGGTAGCGTGCCGTCTTACCGCCAAGTAAAGTGGTCGGAGCATTTTATCGAGGAATGAGAGCTGGGGCTTAACTCCCGACTGGTAAAAGAGGTCAAAGAGTTGCCAACCTTACGGATTGCCAACAATGCAACATTTATACAAACTCAGTGTGTTGCCCAGCAGGCGCACTGATGTCAAGAAGAACCCTAAAAACTCGAAACATCCTTCGGCATAACTCAGCTAGTGTCACAAAAAAAACAAAATTTTGGTCTACACTATGGTTCAGGTCTAGAATTACGGATTCGTTCAGGTGAGACAGCTTGTTACTCTTTCAAAAAAGGTTAAATTACCAAGGCACCTTAACACTGATAGTATTGATATCGTGCTCGCTATCGGGCCCAACCAAAAACATCAAAATAGGTATTCACAGCTTCCTAGCCTGACATACAGATACAAAAGTTTATTATTTTGTCTCCACTCGTGTCAAAATACACTCAAAAAAAAAAAAAAAAAACAAGAGTCAAAAGGATTTGACATACAGGTTATGAACGCGAATGGGGACTGGAAGGCTGCAAAGAGATTTTCTCGGTCTCAAGTCAAACAGCCACCCAAAAAATTACGGTATAAAAAGAACAGTGTGATGCTTGTACCATGTGTGGTAAACAGGTAGGCATGTGCAGCCTAACTCGAATACCGAAAAGTTTCTTTGCTGTCTTGTGGACAAATTGACCTGGTAAATAAACATTTAACTTCGAAGCTCTTGCTCAACAACTTTTTTCTAATGTACAAGTGAATTATTCACTAGTAATACCCTGGCCTATGTTTTTTTGTTTATAGTTTCACGAACTGCAAAACTAATATTTCTTACTTTTTGCAGGGGGACAGTGGAGGACCGTTACAGTGCAAAAGATCTACCGGAGACTGGTATTTGGCAGGAATCACGTCTTGGGGAGAGGGTTGCGGAGATGTTACTCCGGGGGTTTATACCCAAGTAGAGCACTACGTAACCTGGATTAATCAACAATTGATTTACAGTAACTAGCACTTTTGTGCTTTTGTTGGTAATTTTCTACTGGCACTATACTGATTTAAACCTATATGAATTTCTTTTTTGAATTGGGACATCATTTTTTTGAAAACCATTACGAGTGTTTGCGAAACAACTAACCGCTCTTGTTAAAATAAAATTTAATGTTGACATTAATGTTTATTTTACATGTTTTAAAATTGGATCTTACTTTCAACTGTTTTACTCCGTTTTTTTTATTGTTCGATGTTCAAAACTGGATTGTAGTTTCAACAGTTCTAATCCGTTTCCTTTATTGCATAATGCCGTGTACAAATTTTCTTGTTCGCGTGATGCGAATATTTCATACATCGGTACTACACGACATTTTGGAACTAGGATTCAGGAACATCTGCACCACAAAACGACAAAATCAGCAATTCATGATCGCCTAGAAATAAGCGAAAACTGCAAGCTAAACAAAATCGTACTCATTTTGATGGCTTTAAAGTTCAACGCATTGTGATTCAAAAGATGCTGCAAAAATACAAAAAGCTTTACTATGAAAAAGCACAATCTACAGCTCAATATACAGCTTTACGTTGATGGTTCATCTTTTCTACAAAATGTTTATTAAGTTGGCATGTAATATTATATTATGTGCTTTTTGTGTGCGAGTTTTTTTCAGATCTTTAATGGTATTCTACAATAAGTATTGAATGTAAATGTGATATTATTTTCATGTCACTGCATAATTTTGCAACTCTTACGTTAAAATTGCTTACTTGCTACGTTGGGGTAAATATTTTGCTTTTTTGAAAGTAACTCATTTGCTACTTCAAATCAAAACAAATCTCTCGTTATACTCGCTGCATTACGCCGAAGCGTGTTACGAATTGGTGGGGCCCATCTCCGCGTCATTGCGCCAGGGCAGCACATAGATCCCTTCGAAGAAATGTCGCAGCGATGACGAGCCGTTGGCAAACACTGTGTCTGATTTGACCGGAACCTCTAATCTAACCTCCCGCTCCAGAGACGAACGCGTTTACATTTGACCAACTGGCCGGTTTTAAAATGTTAGCACCAATTATTTTTGCTCTGAAGAGGACCAGAATAATGGTCAAAAACGTATAGTGTTGAATAATAAATGATATCTTTTTAAAAATTTTTGTGGGTTGCTGATAATTGCTGGCTGTTGACCTTATATACTTTACACTAGTTATACATTGCCCAATGCTTTTGCATAATATGCTACCCCTTTCTATAATTCCTTACCGAAATTCATGGAGACGCTCAGCTTAACGTGTAGATTGGTATTCACTTAGATTTTTTGAAATTCGTTTTAAGTTGATGACGTCATCGATATGACGTCATTAACAATTTTTTGAAAAAGAATTGTCATTGGAAAACGTTTTGCATATAAATTTGCATGTTGAGTTTGAATCATAAAATTTCAAAGTCAAAATTATTACTTTTCGATTTTCGAAATAGTTTTGGAACTTCATTAATTAGCTTGAAAATAAACCAAAATAATATGCTCAAATTTTGGTGAAGTGGCTTTGGCAATTTCAAAATTAGCAAACTGCGATTTGACCCATCAATCTCAAATATTCGGGACTGTAAGACACATGTGAATAAAAATGGTTTAGAGTTAAAATGGTTTGAAATAAAAGTTTCTGTTTAAGGGATTTGTCTTGCAAAAACCAGTTGAGAAGAGTTGGGCCCCTTTCCGTTCGTGTAAAATATTGTGTATTTTATTTAATTTGATTTTTTCAACTTCCTTTGTCTTCTATTGGAAAGTGTTCTCATTTTTTCCAACCATTTTAAAACTGAAAGGGCTAAAATCTTTCTGTTTGGTATACGCTTTTTTCAATTTTTTTTATTTATTTGTGGATTTTGAAGCTTTCATTAAACTATTAAAATGCTCTCTAGTGAGTAAATAGTGAATAGTACAGTCTAGGTTTATTGTTATCTTTCAGTTTTTATAGGCCAGTAGCGAAGGCAAAATTTTGTGAAAAGGAGGAGGCGCTTTCTTTCAAAATTAAACTGACTACCCAACCCACCCCCTAAAAAGATTAGTTTTACACCTTAGAGAAAGGGCGACTTGGGTTGTCGGGAGGAAAATTCAAGAATTTTCATCGAGATTTGAGTTTGGGTACAGATAAAAAAAATGTGGTCTTCAGCTAGCAGCGCTGCAGTTCATGACGTATTCACTATTCAGGTTTATGTTTACGACGTGTCCGTCGGGACTGCATGCTTTGTTTGCCGGTTTACTACGAGTATTTCCGTGGAAGGGGGGAGGGAGGGGGCGAAAGCATCATTGATTTTTGGTGCTGAAAACACAACATAATAGGTTCGGGTGGCAAAGAGATGGGATGACATAATGCCTTCCCTCCTTCCGACGCTACAGGTACAATGGTTTACCCCAATTCGGGATCATCAGGGGTGTCTTACTAAAATAGAATATACGCTCTGGCACCTGATATCGAGTAATTATAGAAAGCTGCCGACCCATGCTCCACTCGTTGAAGAAAATAACATGTTCGATTTTGCAACTGCTTGAATTTACCTTTCTATTAGTGCGCGAGCATTACCATTTCAACCCAATACACAAATAATAAGTGAGTGACGTCGTAACTTTCATAAACTCCTCATTAAAAATTGGTACGGTGTTTTTGTTGAGCATGCCCTACTACAAAAAAGCACCGCTACCTTCTTTAAAAAGTAGCCTCGCTATCGCTCTTCGCTGCTGGTAGTCAAAAGTAAAGTGCTACCTCTGCTAAAAGTGTTTATTGACGAGAGCGGCGACACTATTTGCAACTTTCAAAAACACTTTTCGAGATCTCAGACACTTTTAATCTTATATGTTATTATCATCCAAAATATCTTTCAAAGTGAAATTCAAGCACAGATGTCAGTGAAAAATGACGCTGAAGCGCTAAACAGTTGAAAATTTATATGAGTTGGAATGACGATTGCCCATACCAGCACGTAAGCCGAGTGGTTTAAAGCTCGCCCGTTTTGACGCCAGCCAAACCAACTAGTGGTCGAGTAGATAGAGCGTCTGCTACTGAAACGGTACACACGGGTTTGAATCCCGGTTGGGTCAAGCTAAAAACTATAAAAATTGGTATTCAAAGCTTTTCTGCTTGGCGTTCAGCAATAAAAAGTGACAATATGAAGCCTCCACAGTGTTTGATACCGACAGGTGGCAGCTTGGTGGGCAGATGGCAAGCTTGACTCAAAAAACAAAAGGTCACTTCGTTGTCTCCTGGCCACGGCTACTTGGTGAATAAATAGTAATTGCAAATACAAAATTTCAATTGAACGACTGCTGCGACTTTTAAACCAGGGCACGTCTCTGGCTATTGCGGACATGGTTTCATTCCCATCTGCAGTTGTTTTTTCCTAACAACTAGACACTGATTCAGCAAATAATAACTATAAAGAAACTTTGTGCGTGGCTGTTATGGTAAGTTTTTGTGCGCGATTGTTATGGTAAGGTGACGTAATAAATAACTTTTTCCAAATGTATTGAGCAAAAATTGATTTTTTTATTGTAATGCGTTTTTAATCGCGAATATTTTGGAAACTACACTAGCTAGAAAGTCTAAGCCAAGAGTCTTGTCCAGCTGGGGAATATCTTCACTTAGAGCGGCTGTGGATGCTTGAAAAAGTGTCTGCAGCTCTCAAAACTACTCCACTACCATCCCACAAACTCCACACATTACCAAAAACCCACAAAAAAAAAAAAAAAAAAAATTTTTTCTGCAAAAGTTATAGGAGCTAAAAGATCTTTAAAATAGTCATAACAAAAAAAATTGCTGTAGCCTTGACGTTGCATTCACGCACCGCAGGGTAAAGTTGTACTTCAGATATTTAAAACAGCGGTTAAGGCGGCAAGCGTGGGAAATTTTTTTCAGAAAAAAAAAGTAGCACTTTGTGCCAAAAAGTCACAAAGCGCATCGGAGTATCGAAAAAAATGTGTGCGATTAAGTGTTAATTCCGATTAATGATGTGCGTACGATTAAGCAAAGTGTTCATTGTGATGATTGCAAAGTAATGCTAAATTAAACCAAGCAACAGCTTTCTCTACTTACACTTTATTTCATTGCAACAAAAGTAGAGCTAAATTGCATATATGAATAGTCTTGTTTGATGTTGTTTAATACTCTGTATTTTGTTAGCTTGCTCGTCGGGCAAATTAAGCTGAAAAATATCTTGCCCGAGGCGATTTCAGCTTGCCTAGGGCAAGCGGGCAAGCGTTAATTTTGAACCCTGCTTTAAGGGTAAAAGTTCACAAAGTTTTAACCTACTGAACTAAAGCAATTTTGAATAATTTTTTTCCTAACTAATCTATAATGTTGTTAAAGGCGGTGAATCATCCAGCCAATTCCAGTGGTTTACAACAGCTAAAATTGAATTATATTTTTTGATATTTTTTGTTTTAATTTTAAGACTGCGGTTGCAAAGATATTCAACAAATACAAAAAGATGTCCCCCCGAAAAAAGTTTTCGGAAACTCTGAGTTTTGTTCTTCCCGCCAAAACCACTGTAGGCTTGATGGTTTAGAGAACTGTGGTAGGCCTAATAGTTTAGAGATAGTTTATTTCTAAATAGTTTAGGCCTAATTAGGCCTAACTACAGTATCTCTAAACTATTAGGCCTAATAGTTAAGAGAATAAGATTACAGTAGGCCTAATAGTTTAGTGAACTGTGGTTTTGGCGGGAAGAACAAAACTCAGAGTTTCCAAAAACTTTTTTCCGGGGGACATCTTTTTGTATTCGTTGAATATCTTTGCAAACGCAGCCCCAAAATCAAAACAAAAAATATCAAAAATTATAGTTCAATTTTAGCTATTGTAAATCACCACCGGAATTGGCTGGATGATTCACCGCCTTTAACGATCTCTAAACGTCCTATCGCTCTTCTCAAAATGTCAGTTAAGAAAAGAAACCCATTTTTTAACAACAGGGTATATTATTATAGTCGAAAAATGTCACAAAATCGAAACAAAACTGTAAAAAACTCAAATATGATTTAAGCATATAAAGTCAGTTGTTGATTAATCCAGGTGACAAAATGCTCAACTTGAGTGAAAACCCCCGGCCTAATATTTCCGCACTCAAAACCTCCCCAAGACGTGATTCCTGCCAAATACCAGTGTCCGTTAGATCTTTTGCACTGCAACGGTCCTCCACTGTCCCCCTGCAAAAAACAGACAAAAAGCTTCTGCCTTACTATTAGTAACCTATCCAAAATAAATACAAAGACTGGACGGGAGGAAAGACTAAAACCATCAAGGCAAGCTGCCACCTGTCTGCCACGTACAGTGGAGACTTCATAAGCCGTGAATAGGTTACTTAATTATTCCTGTTTTAACGTTTTGAATTTTCGCGATCTGGAATTGAAAGCAGTTGTGGAGGAAACTTACGGTGCTGGTTACATTATCATTTTAGTACCAAAGAGGCCCAAATAAATCATAGCGAAATATAGTTTAACGTTTCTGAAAAATGCGAAACCAAAAAAACTCTTCTTGTATTTTATCAATGCGTTAATATACCGTCAAAACTTATAATTCGCTTTAGAATGTTTCCAAAATAATAGACAAATTACGAATAATATTGCAGACTTTCGTATTATACATTCCAATTCTTGCAACAATTCAAAACTTTTAGAAAGTAGAGCACTTTGTAGTCCGCAATTGACCGTAAATATTACCTTTAGTTCTTGCTGCATTAAAGTGAATTTACACAGTATCCGTTTTTCGTACGTTTTCGTCCGTTTTTTTACGTTTTTGCTTCTCGTTTACAAAGTATGCGCTTTTTCATCCGCATTTTTGTAAGTCCATATACGCACTAAGTAGACTGCTATATTTAGATAAAAATTTTGTTCAAAAATTTTGTGTATGAACGATAAGAGTGATATTTCGAAATAGAGCTGTACTCCTTTCCAAAAAAATTTTTTCAAAAAACTTTTGTCCAATATGTGACTGTCTGGTTAGTGCGAATATGGACACATAAAAATGTGGATGAAAAAGCGCATACTTTGTCAAGGAGAAGCAAAAACGTAAAAAAACGGACGAAAACGTACGAAAAACGGATACTGTGTAAATTCACCTTTAGGCCAAAGATTGAATTAGGTTTTTTGCCCCGTGTCCTCGACATTGCGTTTGACCTAATAGGCCCATTTCAAAGAAATATTACCACAACGATGGAGATCCGTTCGCAGTGCTGCCGTCGAGGGTCGGTTGGGCGTATCCAATTATTTTGGGAGAGGTGGCTCGCAACAGATTTGCCTCGCTAATTTCCAAACTTATAGTCACTTTTCTGCGGTGCCCATTCACGTATAAGGAGAACTATACTGCTGAATTTTGTGAAGACCTTCTTTATTTTTTGTGTTCTTCTAAAATTAAGAGTAGAATAAGTAAATGACAAAAACCTTTGGCGACTACTTTTATTTTGGTCTTCACGAATGTTTGACCGATGAAAAGAAAATTGCAACCAAATTACGAAAAATAACTTTTTGCTTCGGAAACTAGAATGTACCCACTTATTTGTTTAAGACAACATCACTGGCCGTTGGCAACACCGATTCCGATTTGACCGGTCCAGAAAATAAACCCCAAACCACTGATTCCAAGATAGGATAATATTCTAGCGTTTCTTATCTAAATTTTTAATGATTCTTCCTAAGGATAAAATTTTTATGAAAATATTAAAGTTTATAAGAGGTAAAAAACGATATACCTCCTGGGTCCCGTCTTTCGTAGGCCCGGGTTGTATTTTAGATTTTTTCCTGCTAATGGAAGTAGCAGTTGAGCGTTTACTGCTTGGCAAGTCGCAAATTACCAATCTGTGACCAATATTGACAAAACTCTTACTTTTCTCGTTGACCCTATAACTACGTGCTGTACCACAAGCAACATGGCAAAAGAGCTTTTGCCCTCCAGTTGCTTTTATGCTTATTTTATGTTTGTTTTACGCTGCTAAAGACTTGTCTTTTGACAAAGAAAATTTAAATTAAACCGGTCTTGAAATTGAGAGCAATTTTGTAAAAAAATTTTGCCTCCAGCGGCTGTGGATTCTGCTCTCAGACCTCTGTTACAACTTTTCACTTATGTCCTCCCATCCTTTTCAAATTTCTGCCTACGCCACTGAGTAAAGACAAAAAGTTTTAAAAAGCACAATGCAAATGGCTTGGCGGTAAGGTAGAACTAACTTGTGTCGCAAAAAGAAAACGTCGAATATTTTACTATTTTTTAAAAATGATACTTTTCGTCTATCTTTTGCAAAAAAAAATCATCCCTTTTGCTTTTGTAGTTTCTAAGATATTCGCGGTTAAAAAGGGCTTGCTCCAAAAAGGACACGTGGAACATTAACGTAGCATAAGAAAAAATTACAATCAAAAACTTTTATTTTTACTAAATAAGTTTAACGTAACGTTTATTACGTTGCATTGATATAACAATTGTGTACAAAAACTTTGATTTTTTCGAAACAGGGTTTTAGTCACATTTTTTGTAACATTTAGGAGCGCTGCGTTAATCTTCTTCATATAATGCTGTGTACCTTACATGTGCCTTTTCCTTCCCTTCCTGCACATATTTGAACAGCGGGATTAATTCTGGCTTCGGAGTTAGATTCGTAAATCTTTGCGCAAACTGCATCAGCGAGAATAGGAATCTCTGCTTGTCTGAGGCGAAGCGAAATAGCTGAGTTGTATCCTTTGGCCGGAAAAACAAACAATTAAAGAATAACGAATAACAAACAAATAAACAAAACTACTCATAAACAAATAACCAACAAATAAGGAATAAATATATATTTCACCGGGAAATATGGTTAGTTTTTAATTAAGTTACTTCTGACAAACATCTAGCGCAAACTCTAAATCTAAATCCCTATTAATTCAACCACGTCAATTTACAGCACAACATATTCAGGAGACGTTTCAGATATTTTATCCAAACCGCTAAAAATCTAAAACATAATACAAAATCACACAGCAAATTTAAGGTTCTTAAATGTGAAATATATTAATTTACTGCAGGAGTGGGCAAGTTTCTAGAGCAAGAGCCGCATTTCCAAGATCACATTATTCAAAGGGCATCACAATTTTAAGTACCAGTAAATATAAATGATTTGCTTTCATCGTTATTGGATCCATCTTGGATCTTTTACAAGAATTTCATAGCCTTGAAAAAGCCTGTAGAAAAATTGATTCGAACTGTTTTCGTCTCGCCCGTGTCAAGAAGCAACGTGAGAATGAATGGGAGTTGAAAAATGCGGCTTTTATGGTTTTTCGAGATTTTGAAATTTCCATCTAAAAAAGAGAAACTATATCATGTGAATAATTTTGATTGCATGATTGTCAAACTTCCCATGTCCATCGCCTAAAGACTAATCGTTGTAAAATTTGAAGAGAATAGACAAATTTTTTCCGCCGGCAAAAAATTGGTTTCAGTGTTTTGATAGAAACTGCTTCTAGCGCAGCCAATTGGGACTCACGCAACGCTTCGCGACGGAAATCCCTTTGTTTTATTCCGTGAAAATTTACGAATTCTGCAATCAGAGGCCAAAATCGCTATAACTTCGAAACTGCTAAAGGTAAAAACTTGAAATTTAGAACTTAGATGAAGTACAGCATATGGAGCAATTCTCGTGGACATTTTGGGGACAGTTGGTTGGGTGATGCGGGCTTCCGAGCTAAAAAACTGAAATGCCAATCGGAGGTTGCTACTTTTAACATCTCTGGCTTTAAAACTACTGTAATTGCAGGAGGAGAATAACATTTTCGAATTTAGAAGCGCCTTGGAATGTAGCCTCAGCTTCTAGATTTAAATTATGACGATTCCAACACTTTTTTTCTTTCTTTCTTTATTTTTTATTTTCCATTAAGAACTTTTTTCTAGATACAAAAACTCCAAAACCACCCAAGCTAGAACTTGAAATTTAGAGGTACAATAAGTCTATTCATAAAGTTGTGCACATGCATTTTTGGAGGTGCTAAGTTACATGGTTTGGGGACACAAGCTCAAAACTATTGACAACAAAGTTTAATAAGTGATTTTTGTCGATTTTGCACGTGTGCTGCCACGGCCCAGTAGATAAAGGCTCCAGTTTTTGAAACTTATGTTCGTGAATAGACCTGGGTTCAAATATCAAGTCGGCCAATGGTTTTGTTAAACAGAATCATATTGAAAAAAAGCATTTCTTTCAAGAAACCCTGATCAGTGCGTGTTGCAAGTGAATGGAGCGACATTGAAGCGGGTGGAGAAGTTCAAATATCTTGAAGGTAGAGAAGTTCATTCACGAGCAACGGAAAGCAAAACGAAGAACTGAATACCAGAATTGGCAAGGCTAGTGCAGTAATGCGAGCTTTGCACTATTCGGTTGTCATGAAACGAGAATGGTCGAAAAAGGCAAAGCTCTGAATTTTCGAAACAGTTTTTGTCCCTATTCTCACCTATAGTCATGAATCTTGGGTAAATACCGAAAGAGTGTGATTACAAGCGCAAACGTACGAAATGAGGTTTTTACGAAGAATCGAAGGAGTTACATTCTAACGTGCGTAGCTCTGAGATTCGAAAATCTCTTAACATGGAGAGGTTACTTCTCCGAATTGAAAGATCTCAGCTTAGATGGTTTGGCCATGTAAGCAAAATGCCTCAGGAAAGACTCCCTAAACTAGCTTAACTTGCCAAAGCAAATCGGAGAAGACCATTTGGACGACTTAGAACTAGATGGACCAATTACATTGAGGATCTTGGATGGAATCGCTTAGGACTTCGCCCGAGCAAAATAATGAATGTGATGGAAAATCATGAAGTGTGGCAACTTAATGTCGAGTTGCTGCCCTCGCAACCCTCACGGAAAAGCGGGGAGTGAAAAAAGAAGAATAATTTTCTAATTACACAAAATCGCAACTAAATTTCTTGTTTTGGCATTAAAAATAATCAAGGCGTTTGAGGTTTCATTCTCTGTGAAGAATATATTTCGATTTTGTTATGATGCACTTCACACTAATTTGAACGGCTAGGGGGCTCGTTTTTTGATATCAGTAGATATTTAACAGACAAATACTTAGACGTAGTTAGAGGGTAGGCTACCAATCTCCAAGCAACTCACAAATAAAATCCCTAAATATCAGTTTTTTAAACGGCTTAAGCAAAGGCTCCAGTTATTTTTGATATCAGTAGGCAGAGGTGGGCACTCGGTACTTCAAAAGTACCGACGGTACTTTTGCCGTTACTTTGTTAAAAAGTACCTGCGGTACTTTATTCGTTACATTTTTGAAAAAGTACCGACGGTACCGGTACTCGGACATTTTAAAAGAAAAATTTTGCACATTTTGGAAACAATATTTTCGGTGATTTCATGCGTTGAACAATGATTGAGTTTCTTATTTGCGTATAGTAGTAACTGGTATAGCATGCTCAGTGAATGAATCTACGGGAAACTACTTCAAAAAAATCAAATCTTCATCATATAACTGTATTACGCCCAAATGTTTAACGAGTTTGCTTGGCCCTTCGCCACGACATTGCGCTTGAGCAACACAGTTCTTATGATTTTAACAATAAGTCAATTATGTTTCTTGACGTTTGCTGACCAGAGTTGTAATTATGGGGCGCCGTTTGTTTACCCTAATTTGTGCAATGTTTTTTTGCATATTTAATTAAATAGTCATTTTAATTAAATATACAAAAATATATGCCGCAGAATAAATCGTTGCAAAAATAAATACACAAAAAACTGTCACACAAAAATTTTTTGCGCAAAAATATCTGACACAAAAATTTTTGCAACATCATTTTTTGCATCAAAATTTTTTGCATTACAATTGTTTGTGTCATAAATATTTGTACATTTGTTTTTGATAGCAAAGAAACAACGCACGCCGAAATAAATGTGCAAAAGTTTGTGACGCAAAAAATGTTGATGCAAAATTTCTTGTCGCAAAAAAAAATGCGTGCAAAAACAAATCGTCAAAAGTATTTGACTATTTAGTTCGTGTCCATAATGATAAAGAGTTGGAATTAAGCGGGCGGGAAGGTACGGGTGAATAAACCATCACTTCCTAGCCCAACGAGAGGTCTCATAAGCAGGCTATCACCTTACTATAGCTGCCGTACAGCTTGAAGCTTTCGTCTTTAAGTTCCAGTTTTATACCTTGCCGGTACCTTCCCGCCAGCATAATTCCAACCGTTTATCATTATGGACACGAACTAAATGGTCAAATATTTTTGACGATTTATTTTTGCACGCGTTTTTTTCGACAAGAAATTTTGCATCAACATTTTTTGTGTCACAAACTTTTGCACATTTATTTCGGCGTGTGTTGTTTCTTTGCTATCAAAAACAAATGTACAAATTATTGTGACACAAACAATTGTAATACAAAAAATTTTGATGCAAAAAATGATGTTGCAAAAATAATTTTTGTGGATTTATTTTTGAAACAACAATTTTTGTGCCAGTTATTTTTGCGCAAAAAATTTTTGTGTAACAATTTTTTATCTATGTATTTTTGCAACGGTTTATTCTGAGGCATATATTTTTGTGTATTTAATTAAAATGACTATTTAATTAAATATGTAAAAAAACGTTGCGCAAATTATGGTGTGATAAATATTCAAAAATTTTTGCATATTTATTTTTGCACGTGTTTTTTGTATATTTATTTTTGTACGTTTAATTAAAATGACTATTTAATTAAATATGCAAAAAAACATCGCACAAATTAGGGTAAACAAACGGCGCCCCATATGTAATATTTAATCGTTTTGCGTGCTTTTGGCCTAAAGGCTACCAGCGCGGAAGCCTAAGAAAGAGCTACCAGAACGGCGACTACTTAAAACCAAGCAATGGGAAAAAGTTGTCTTTAAACTACTTAAAACTAGCAAGTGGTTGGGTTTAAATAGCCAAAATTAAGCATGCGAGAAGACGTCTTCTCTAGCTAGAACAGTGGATTGGTAATCCAAAGGCTGCAGGTTCAAATCCTGTGGGAAGACAACTTTTTCGCATTGCTTGGTTTTAAGTAGTCGCCGTTCTGGTGACTCTTTCCTAGGCTTCCGCGCTGGTAGCCTTTAGACCAGAAGCACGCAAAACGATTAAGCACAGTTCCTTTCGAAGGAAGGTCGCAACGGTGGCGAGCTATTGGCAAATCTGTGTTCAGTTTGACCGGCCCAGGATTTGAACCCCTGACCTCCCGCACCGAAGCTGAGAGCACGTTACCGCATAGACTATGTGACCGGTGGAAGATTTACTTAACAGATATTATTAGAGGCTGTCCATAAAAGACGTACTCCACAGTACTCCACACTCCACAGGGGTGGTTGTTCAGTGCGACATTTTGCGGACAAGGGGAGAGAGGGTTTCCTGCATTGTGGGCATCCGTATTCCTTAATTACAAAGCATGAAAATTCAGTCGCCTTCATTGCTCTGAAATTTCAATTCTGTTGCTTTTTAACACAGTTTTAGTTAGTTTATATCAACCCTTAGTCGCTTACTCTTGGTTTATGAGCTATGATACCTAAACGTACTGAAAAAATGTTTTAAAGCGTTTCAACACGAAATAAAGTGCAAGTGTTGTTGAAATTTTGGTAACCTGGACTCAGTAGCCTAACCAGTTGTGTCGACAATGAAACTAATGTTTGAAGGGTCTCAAACATAGGCGTAGCCAGGATTTTTAATTAGGGGGGTAGGGCAAACCACAAATCGCATGCAATGACGTCATCAGACATTTTCGAAAGAGGAACTTTTTGTGGGATAAAGATATCATAGAATGGCAGATAAGAAGCCGTGGCCTGATTTGGCTCTTAAACAGAATTTTGCTAAAGAGAGAGGACTTGAACTAAAAGTTAAAAAGTAAAAACGTCTGATTTGCGAAACGCTTTGAGTAAACTAGAGTTACTCAAACGTATCACAGACGGGAGTTTGGGGGCGGAATCCCCAGCTGCCGGAGGCTATGAGGGTCTGAGGGAGAAGCCTCCAGCTGCTGGAAGATTTTTTGTAATTCTTTGGAAAAAGATACTATTTATCGGCATTGGATTACATTTCGCCCCTGCTCAGAGAAATTTGAAAGTACTAGATTCTTAACATTTCAAAGCCAACTGAAAAAATTAGATTGTTCAATCCTCCTTTTACTTGCAATTTAAATCCAAAACACGTTCAAAATCTTGCATTTTGGGGTTAAGTTTTGAAAGTGATTTGTAAGGGGTCCTGGCACTTTGGAGATTTTCGCAACATCTTCCTGCCAAATATAAAAAAAAGTCTTTCCATTTGAGCACGGGGCCCCAGGCACTCTGCAATATGATAAATCCTCTCTATTGCATTACGTTCATAAAAGTTAAGGTTAGATGAGGGCCTGACATAGCAACTTTTAGGGCAAAGCCCCTAATTTGATCCAGATTATACATTTAAGTTGCCTGGCAAAAATTGAATTGAGGGGGCCCGGGCCCCCTTATCAGTTTTATTGCTATTTACTATTGCACGCAAAAAATGCTAAAAGAAACTGAAACTAAAGAAACCATAGGCTTTTTGTCACATTTTTATCATTGGTGGCATCCCCTTGGCTAAGCCCATGGTCTCAAAACATGTTTTTGGTGCCTTGATAATCCTGCAATGAAATTGCCGTGGCCATTTCCACATTTCGTAACTTCTCTATTGTGTCCACGCGAACAGGGGCTTGATGCAGTGAGGACGCTTTTCGGACAAGGAGAAAAAGGTAAATTTTACAATTTTTGCGGACATCTTTTATGGACAGCCCCTTTAAGGGGCGTATTTAGGGCGGGGCCATTGCGCCAGGATTGCAAAATTGCATAGAAAAGTGAGAAAAATTGAGGCATGCCCCCCCTTTGCAAGTTGGGCATCAGGCTTTGGGCTCGAAATCACCTGATATTGGGCAAAAAATGGGACGAAATTTGAGTGGAGACCTTTTTTTTCTCTTCACCTGACTTTGGGCAAAAAATGGGACGAAATTTGAGTGAAGACCATTTTTTTGCTCTTCACCTGATTTTCGGCGAAAAATGGGACAAAATTTGAGTGTGACAATTTCAAATTCTGATCTATACTCCTCTCAAATTTTCTAAAGTTTCTGCCCCCCCCCTTTTCAAAATCCTGCGTACGCTACTGGTCCCTTATGACCTTAAGAAATTATACACTGTAAAAAATGTTCTTTGGACAAGAATATCAGTTCAAAATGACTTCATACAGAGGAAAGGCTGGTCTTCACTTTTCAGGACAGACGAAAAAGCGAAGAACATAACGCAATACAGCTAACTTTTATGATTTGCTCGGTAAAGCAACTTAGTGCAGCGTCGGTAAACCGTCAGTCATCCACAATCATTCATTAACCACTCCTTATTACGTGGGCAAGGTTTGAAAGTGCTTCTCCGTAATTTGAAATCTTTTTGAATGATTTTAATTTCATTCCACACAAAACTACCGAGTACCGCGGTAAACGTGCTAAAAAAGTACTGACGGCATAGGCGTAGCCAGGGGGGGGGGGGCCCAGGGGGCCCGGGCTACGCCTATGCCGTCAGTGAGCCCTGGCTACGCCTACGACAAAAAGCTATGACAACATAGCTTGACGATGTTTAGTTGCAGTTTTTTTTCAGTAATTGCGCACATAACAGTAATTAAACAGTAAAGTAACAGTAAAGCTAACGGTTTCGGCCGAACAACCACTCTCAATTTCGGTGAAGACCTTTTTTTTTTTTTTTTTTTTTTGGAGATCACCTGATTTTGGGCGGAAAAATCGTTCGAATTTCCGATTTCGGCCCAAAATTCCCTCTCAATTTCGGTGAAGACAGCCGAATTTTTGAGGGTTTGGGCCCTCCCCAATCAAAAATCCTGGCTACGCCTATGACTGACGGTACCGAAAACGGTACTATTTTGAAAAAGTACCGACGGTACTGGTAACGGTACTAAAAGAGTAACGCGTTACAGTACCGCGTCACTTTTGTACCGCGGTACTGCCCACCTCTGTCAGTAGGTATTTAAGAGCCAATGTTTTTATTTTTGCATTGCAACCATTGATTTTTAAAGAAATATCAATAACCTTCAAAATGTAAAAGGTAGAATGCGGGTGATGAAAAGTAACTGGCGGAAGTCCCGTATTATTTTCCTCGAAAAATGAACATCTAGTTGAAAATAGTTTCTTGCTTTTGCCAAAATTGAAAATTGCTGATCATCATACTAGTGGTAGCGCGGTTAGGATTTTGAAGTAAGTGTAGTCAGTCAATTGGTCGAATCACACTCCAATTGATTTAGAGAAGTCTTGACTTTGCAGTTACGTCTAGGTTAAATTTTTGATGGCTTTTCTTTGCTTCGAATTGATTTGAGATTGCGTTGAATGATTTTCTCCTGCAATCTTAAAGATATGCTACCCACGTACCGACAATCAATTGGAATGTTATTCGGCCATTTGACTACACATACTGCAAAATTATTACCGCGCTGCCCACTATGATGATTGACAATGTTTAATTTTGGCAAAAGCAAGAGCCCAGCATTTTCACTTAGCAGCGTTAGAAGCTATTTTTATCAAAACACAGAAACAAACTTTGTGTGAGCAGAAAAAATTCGTCTACTCTCTGCAAATTTTTTCAATGATTAGTCATTAGGTGGCGGACATGGGAAGTTTGGCAATCATCCAATCAAAATTATTCACTTGATACATTTTTTAGTTGGAAATTTCAAAGTCTCGAAAAACTGTAAAACGCAGCATTTTTTTAAACTTTCATTCATTCTCACATTGTTTCTTGACACAGGCGAGAAAAAAACAGTTCGAATCAATTTTTCAACTGGCTTTTTCAAGGCTATCAAAATCATTTAAAAGATCCAAGATGAGTCCGAAAATGATCAAAGCAATTTTAAAATCTTGTACAACTAAACAGCTGTTTAAAATAACCAATATACAAAATCGCTAAAATAAAAGGTTTTCAAGGAGCAGAGCAATTATATATTAATTAATAAAAAAAGCAAAATTTCCACTTGAATTATAATTGTTTAAAACCAAAGCGAATCCGAAACTGAAAACACTTTAACAGCAAAACGATGTCAACGAGAATGATGCATCGGATGCTGGCGCGCAACCAGAACCAGGATTTTGCTGAGAGGGGGCTTACCAAAATTTAAAATTTTGTAGTTCAAAAAATGTCACAATCGGGAGGCAAGCCGAGCAAACTGAAGCAATTCAAACGTTCCACAAACCGGCATCTGGGGGCTTTGCCTCCAACGCGATTTGGAACACATTTTGAACGTTTCCAAAGCAATTTTTACATTTTACCGAGTTTTGCATTTTAACGCGATTTGGAACACGTTTAGAACGTTTCCAAAACAATTTTTGCATTTTAACAATTTTTGCATTTTAACGCGATTTGGAACACATTTTGAACGTTTCTAAAGCAAATTGTGCATTTTAACGATTTTTGCATTTTAACGCGATTTGGAACACATTTTTGTACGTTTCTAAAGTAATTTAAAAGAAGCTGAATTGCTGAGATTTGGAAGCCAGTTGAAGAATTGCCCCGGCCCCAGGGCAAGTCCAAAACACGTTTGAGCCTTTGCACTTTCGCGTTGAATTTTCTAAGTGAATTGATTACGGGGTCGGCTAAAAGCCCTCTTAGCCCCTCTTGGTTGCGTTACTAACTGTCAAAGGAGTCAAATTGCTTTTGATTTGTTTAAGATTGACTGAAAATTTGAGTCTATAAAAGTGATCTGTTCTTTGACTAGTTAATTTTTATTATAGAGAAAGTTTGCTGACAAATGTCAGTACTAAGTAGATGCAAACAACAGTATTAGTAACAATTAGAGTGAATAAACAGTGAATGCAAACAGCTGCTTTGGAACAACTATTTATGGATAATATTGTTAGCTAAAAAGGGGTGTTCAATTGACGCTGATGAGGATAAAAATTCCGTGCTTGAGAAGCCGATGAAAACTTAAGCACAAAAACAAACCTAGATTACTTAAATAATAACAGAAAATATGTTCATAGTGCGACTGATATTATGCATATTCGGTAGATACAATACTGCAGTAACAAAAGTGACAAGCTTGATGATTGCTGAGTTGATATATCGTTTAGCAAAATTTCTTGGCCGGCCGCATTAAAACGTGTGGTGAGCTTTTTTTGTCCACCTCTGATCTACATTATATGAAAAAATTTAAAGGTTGATCAATTCTTAAACATAAGACCATAAAACACCTACAAGTCAGGGATATTGGTACACCGAAAACACTTACCTACATTAAATAAGTATACCAAAACTTCGCTTAAAGTACGTTCTACAGAACTTATTATTTTTGAAAAGGTTGTTCAAAAATTTCTCTCAGCGCGCTTCTGTTCTTCAAAATATGTAAACTTATGCAATTTTGAAAACGTTTCGATCATTATCTGCACAAAGAGGGACCGACTTCAAAATTTCAGCAAAAACATCTTGCGCTGAAAGGATGAAGCAACATTTCAAAAAACGCTTCTTTTGTTTACTGTACTTAAAAATCATCTAATATAACTTTTATTCGAGATATAGCCACAGATCAAAAGTTAGTTTGCAATTATTTATAAAAGCATGTGCCTTTTGAACGTAAGTAAACAAAAGCAAAAAACGCACTAAAACTGAAAAAAGCGGGCAATAATAATTTCGTGCTTTCGCAATTTTGCGCAATTTCAACTTAAGCTGATATAGAACGCTTTGTTGCTTAATTTAACTATTACAATACGAGCTATCGAACACTTAGCCGAAGTCAAAAATGTTTCAGTGCGCACTCAATACTTTTGATTCCATTTCTATAAATTACGCACTAACCACACTATACTCACTCAATCTGCCCCATCCTGTGGCAACACAGTGTTCTCCAGGTGATGGCTGTTCACCTGGTATTGGCAAACACAGCGGTTGGATACTAGAGTTGAAGTTCAATTCATTCATCAACTGTAAACAATAACCATGGTACACTTTTTTTTGCTAGAACCAGTAAATTTTTTGTTTGGAATGGTCAAGCTGTTAAATTTTCACAAATTCTTAGCCTCATTTGTTCGTAGGTTTTGACAGAGAATAAAGTGATACAAACTTATTCAATCTTGATTGAAAGTAGTCTTTTGTGATGGATCATAATTATTGTAATAGTTTTGCTGAGTTGTAATCAGTTTATTATAAACACAGTGTACTGAAAAATTAATGGTAAGCTATAGACAGTATCCAGAGTCTCTCTTGGAGGCACAATCAAATCTTTGATTAACAGCCTAAGACGTGCTGTTTCGGAATCAACTTTTGTCTTTTATTCCTCGTCAGTATAGCTAGGACTGCAGGTATGAACATGAGCGTAGAAAAAGAAAATAATCGCAAATTAACCAGATTATAGCAGAATATAAACTTTTTTTTAAGTGATCACAATATTACAAGTGATATACTAGTTTAATTCAAGATAATTTCTAATGGCATGCCTTAGACAGCTGTTTCGCCCAATTTGAGAGCTCTTCGGTAAGGCTAGCAAAGCCAAAATGACGTATATCACTAGAAATCAGTTTGTTAACGATACGTATACTGTATATGTTAAAACCAGAAATGATGTCTAGCTTTTACGGTATATTTGATCCATGTTCTAATTTTTTTTTCATGCGTAAATTGCCATTGCTCTTAATTTGAGTTTAGTTTTGAGCCAAAATAGCCTTGCCTTCTCATAAAATTCTCTTGTAAAACAAAAAAATGCATATTCATGTTATTTTAACAGTATTTTAGCATTTTTTACTGTTTGATAGCTTCGTGAATGCTAAAATAAGGCAAGTAATTTTAGCAGCAAATTTCTTCGTCTTTCTTGATCAGAGTTGTCAACGGGCCGACTAGTGTAGGCCCGAATCCGGCCCGAACCCGAAAACATAAGCCCGAACCCGGCCCGAACTCGAAAACTAATTTGAAGCCCAAATCACGCCCGAAAAAAACCCAAAGTTAAGTTAGGTCTGAAAAATTTAGCAATGTTGCCAAGTTATTTTGATTATATTCATGTGCACCTAAGACAAAAAGTACGTCTTAGGCCCGATTTAAGCCCGAAATTTTTGTTAACTTTAGGCCCGAACCCGGCCCGAATCCGAACCCAACCCAAAAAGCCCGGCCCGACTTACAACTCTGTTCTTGATTGCCCGCTTTTCCGTGAGAGTTGCGGGGGCAGCAGCTCGAGATTAAGTCGCCACACTTTACGGTTTTCCATCACATTCATCATTTCGCTTGGGTAAAGTCCCTAGCGATTCCATCCACGATCCTCAATGTAATTGGTCCATCTAGTTCTAGGTCGTTCGACTAGTCTTCTCCGATTTGCTTTGGCAAGTAAAGCTTGTTTGGGGAGTCTTTCCTGAGGCATCCTGCTTACATAGTCAAACCCTCTTTGCCTCGCAGAGAAGGCTGCCAAACATTAAAAAAATTGCAAGGGGCCCGTAGTGATTTTTTAGAAAAAAAGTTTGGGAACCACTGATCTAAGCTGAGATCTTTCATTTCGCAGAAGTAACGGCTCAATGTTAAGAGATATTCGAATCTCAGCGCTACGCACCTTGTTAAATAGTGTAACTATTTCGATTTTTCGTAAAAATCTCATTTCAGACGTTTGAGCTTGTGAATGCACTGTTTCGGTCACTACCCAAGATTCATGACGTTATGTGAGAATAGGAACAAAAATTGTTTTGAAAATTGGGAGGAAATTTGCTTCAAAACACGCTTCAACATCTGAATTGATACTTTTGGAAAAAGTATCTCAACTTCTATTGAGTTTATTATCAAAAAATTTATAAAGATTTTTAACCAAAAAAGGCCACGTTTGAGCCAAAGAAGCAGAAACTTTATATTGCACAGGATAGCATAAGCAATAGATTTGATATTACAGCAGTCGTAAAATAAATTAGAGGAACTTTGTAAGACGTTATTCCTGTACAAACCCGGTTGGAATTCTTACGATCAAAATTGCGATATCATTTTGGCTAAGTTCATGGTTGTAGTTAGGATGAAGAATAATTTGCGATGCTTCAGTCGTTGCGACCTCTGATGGCTCTAATACATCATGAAGTCCAGCAATAATTTTGTATTTCCTGTGCAGCTCAGGTACACTGAAAACCAAAAAAAAAATCTAACTAAATTTTACAATCTTTCATCAAAAAAATATTCGCTTTCGCTGGCCAATGCAAATTTGCGATCTGAGTTTTTTGCTAAATATCTGTGTTGTGCTTTTTCTGACTTTGATGTTCAATAAACGAATAAAATACTGAGTACGAAAACGAGAAAACTTAGAAAAAAAACTTATGTAATGCGAAGGCTAATGAGATTCCAAATTGAAAACATATCGAAACGAACTCAAAGGCGTTGATTTGAAAGGCCTACGCTTGAAACTTTGATCGTATATGTGTGTATGCGGCAAAAGACGTAGCCAGGGGGGAGCAGGGGGAAACTGCCCCCCAAAAAATTTCAGTTGAACGTCATTTTTAACAAAATTTCATGCATTTCGCGCCTAAAGACGTTTCTTCGCCTCCCAAATGATTTGGAACAAAATGGCCTCAGTTAGCTAATTTTGAGCAAAACCATGTTTTACACTGCGAAGACCCTTTTTTTCCGTAAAGAACCTTTTTTTAATTTTTTTTATTTATTTTTTGATCTTCACTAAAATTTGGCGGGAAAATCAGCTCTTTTTTCCATGAAGACCTTTTTTTTCTTGGTCTTTACAGAAATTTGGAAGCAAAATCAGCTCTTCTTTCCATTAAGACCTTTTTTATTTTGGAGATCATTGCAAAGCCATTACCTCCCCGAATTTTTGCCTATCCACCAAAAAATTTCGTTCTGGCTGCGTGCCTGTATGTGATGCCCAGTCAACACCTACATGAAAAAATCTTTAGTCTGTAATATTACGGTGGTATTTGTAGTAAACTCTGGGGCAAAATGTCCAAGCTTTAAATCTTGGGTCGATCAAATCGGACACAGTTTTGCCAACGGATCACCCTCTCTGTAATATCTCTTCGAGAGAAGCTGTGTTGACCCTACGCGAAATGTCGTTCAGATATCCCTCACTAACTCGGTAATGATAGTTTGATTTAAAAGCATTTATGCCTGCGAACACTTTCAACAAAAAATTGCCTTTAGTAGTCGTTGTTCTTGTTGTAATGCCTATTTATTCTCTTTGTCACCGTCTAGCGTCAAACGCTAAGTATTAGATGATCCGTACCATTTTCTTTGCGATAACTACTTCAAGCTTGGGGGAATCCTTTCCGGTTTATATTGAAATTTCCAGTGCTAAAATGTTCTTGTGGATTTCTTTAAATTTTCCCCACTAAATTCGCAGCTTGTTCGAATTCACCAACCGGAGAAAACTATCGTAAAGCGTCTTATCCTAGGAAGCAACCAGTAGCGCAGACAGGTGGGGAAGGGGCATTGTTTCATGCCCCTCCCTTTGAGCCGTGGCACAATGTAAAAAAAATTAAAATAAGCGTCTTAGATTAAAACGGAGCACGCGCATATAAAAGGCATTTGCTACCTGCAGCATTTTAGCATCATTTTAATCAGTTTTAGGGTAGGGGAAGAGCCGATTTAGATTTTTTAGCCCATGCCAGTATTTTGCAGCTGTACCCAATACACAACGTTTCAAACGTAAAGGAAAAAGAGGAAATTTTAATGTTGTGTGGAAAAGAGTTTTAGGTTTTAACATCCTGATAGTCTGGCATAAGAAAGATTGTTGCAGCTTTGCACTTTTCGTAAGTGGAATAATGAACATGGAGAAGTGGAACAACGGATGGGCGTTTATGAAGTTTTGGTTTAGGTTATAAGGATGTTGTCAATGGTATAATTTATACATTATTTTAGCTACTTTAAATTGGTAAAGTTTGTTCAGTATCAAGACCTTGAGGTTGCTATAGTCAGGGTTTACATTGGCAGCCTATTTTGACTGGATAACGATTTTAACAGCTTTGTTTTGGAATATAGACATTTTGTGGAGATTAGATTTGTAAGTACCGTAGAACCCCATATGGGAATTGCATAGAGTAGGTGAAGACACATGATAAAGTTGCAATAGAATTTCCTTGAGGAAATCGCGTTTCAATTGATTGAGTATACTGACAGCGCAGGCAATTTTACGCTCAACAAATTTTAGGTGTATGCCAAAGACAGCTCGTCTTATTTTTTGTAAAAACGCGTAAAATTCTTGCCTCCAGCTGCTGGGGGCTCTGCCCCCAGAGCACGAATTGAGTTGTAACTTTTCACCCATGTCCTCCTGCCTTTTGAAATTTCTGCCTAAGCGACCATATAGCCACATGACCAGAGTGCGTACTGAACCTAGATCATGTGATCAATGTCGTTATAAAAACAAAGCCTTCGCCCTGTCAAGCACGCTGCCAACCTTGCCCCGAGGTAAGTAAAAAGTTAGGCAGGCCTGTCTTAGGCCAACTGGTAGGCAACATCTGTTGTATATTGCAGCGTGGTATGTAAAAATATAGATTAGATAATTATCAGAGGTGGAGTCGAGGACACAACCATTGAGGTCAAGGACACAAAAAAATCCGAGGCCAAGGACAGCAGTGCTCGAGGCCTAGGCCAAGGACTAAGAACACAAGGCTCAAGTGTTTTTCAAAAAAAATAAAGGTCCCTAAAATTTTTTTTGAGGGTTTGTAGGCATTTTCAGGACTTGAAGGCTTCGAGGTCAAGGCCAAGGACTTGACTTTGTGCCCAAGGCCAAGGACTTCAAAATGTGTCCTCAACATCAAAGACGTCCTCGAGGTCTCAACCTCAGATAATTAGGGTAGATATTGCATAAATTATTCAAGCTTTTTTAAATTGTCGGTATTTCTCATCCAAGGTTATCCGCAATTAACAGGTGTTCATTTTACTTGTGCTCATAATGCAGCTGTTTGTTAAAAAACAATAACAACAACAACAACAAATAAACAACAATCTCACCCTTCCTGGCTCACACAACAATGAGCCGCGGTTATCACGACATTTTTTCGAATGATTGTTCCGCCACATGCGAATCGATCATCAACTACTAGATAAATCTAAAGATGTGTTGATTGAAGAAGTGTATTCCGTGTCGGACCTGCCAGTTAGTCGAGCGGTGCGAGTACAATGAAAGATTTGATTTCTTATTCTGTGTTGCATTTTTATCTTGATTCCCCAAGTTGTTTTGGCTAGAGGACAGCAAAATGACATGAGTTGGCAGCGTGGCCAACAGGCCCAAAGCACGTTTTTACAACGACCTTGACTGCTTGGTCGAAGTTCAACCAACGCCCTGTGACGTTGCTGCATCCTAAGATGAGATAAGCTTCATTTTGATGATTATCCTTGCTTGGTAACTTTGATCCAATCGCAAATTCAGTAAACAAAATGCGAAGAAATTCACAGGAATATTGGATATCTGGAAACTTCTAAGCAAGAGAGGAATCCTACAACACGAAATAGTCGTTGTAAAGAAAAATGAGCTGATCCAGCATCTGACGTTGTCCGTTACCAGGAGGATAAATGTGTGACTTAAACATTGCCGGTTTCAAGTCAAGCTGCCTCCTGCCCACGTCGTATCTACCACATACGTTGAGGCTTCACACATCTCTTTTCATGGCGGAACGTCAAGCAAGTACGATGTGAATTTAGTCATACCAATTTTCATAGTCTATGGTTTGACCAGAATGTAAATCGCACCTCAGTCACACGTTTTAGTTGCAACCGCTTTATCAACTGATAGGTTTTATCAGCAAAAAAAGTAATTGGCTCTTCAAATTTTGCAGGTAATAATTATTCACCACGAAGAGCATTGAGTAGTGATCAAAAAGTGACTTGTCCCGGGCTCGAATCTCAACCTGGCAATGAGTAGTTGCGTCCTTGAGAAAGATACTTGACTTATCCCCAAGGGGCCAAAACATCTCGCTGTTATGGTTATCAAGTCTGTCAAACAACGACTTTGGAGCCGTCGCTGCAAAAATCTACAATATTTAGCTCCAAATTTGCCGTACCAAAAACCTTAGCAAAGCGGCAAAGCCTGGCAAAAGCCGACGTAATCAGTCAAAATCTGAAATTTTAACTTTGATGTGGTTGGAATTGCCGCTTGTTTATGTTATGTGATAAAGCAGTATGTGACACATTTCATCACTCTAAACGCAATCTGTAGCTTTAGGATATGACGTCAAGTCATACTCCGGCCGCAATATTAGAAAGACACAACCAACTAGATTTGATTGGATGCTTAACAACAATGTGGAGCCGAAACTCGAACTAAAACCATAACTTTAAAGATCGCGAACACGGGAGCTGGAGCCAAATAGGGTCTTTGTTCAAGATTTTAGGGTGGACTTATTGATAAGATAGAAAAAGGGTCCAGAGTCTACTAGATTCACTTTAAGTGAAATAAAATTCATAAGGGGCCTTACCTGCCACGGCCAACTATGTGGCGCAGCCTCTCCTCCATTAACAATGCGCAGTATTTGCACCAACTCCGGAGCAACTGCCTGTTTTCCGCATTTATTTCCGATTCCTGAACAAGATTAAAAACTGCATTCTAATGAATTATTTCCTCACCGTAATCATGCGGTTACCTTAAACCATTGTCTACTAGCTCTTAGCGCTCCGGAGTGGGAGAATAAAATAATGAAGTAAGCGCTCTGAGCCTTACGTAATTCCCAAACATTGCGGCAATACAACCACGTAGATGGTGAAAGTGCAAGTGCGTTTGAAGCAATCGCAGCAACATAGTAACTTGAAATAATACGCACAGAAAAACATTAATAAATCTAATGGATTGATTACGCAATGCAGCGAGTCTTACCAGCAAAAGAAATTTTTTGTGTTTTTTGTCAATTTGTTGTCTTTTGTACTTTATTGATTTGTATCTTTTAGTAATACAATTACTGTTTACCGTTGACTACGAGATTGCACATTCAGTGACTTATATCACTTATAAGTCATCAACGTGACAGATAGGGTGACTGCCGACTCAAAGACCTAGCGGTCCCTTCGCAGCTACCCTGTAGAAGCCATTGCCCATCAATTATTGTTTTCAGCTGTGTATTTGTGTGTATTGATAGTTACGAACAAATACAATAACCTGAAGTCTTTAAAATCCTTTTGAAATCCTGATATCAACTACAGACTGACCTTCTTTCTCTTTTGGGTTCTCGCAAATCCTTAGTTTTACAAACCCATTTTGCGTGTTACTATCCAAAATGCATACTACAGAAGCAGATATAATTCGTGCAAAAATGAATCATAAAATTAAGGTATATGCGTGGAGTTGTAAGTCATGCCGGCCTTTTTGGGTCGTGTTTAGGTTAAAGATTGGTAAAATACTGGGCTTGGTATACCCACTAGTCGATTGTTCTAGCCTTTTAGGTGCGATAAAAGCGTTATTCAAATAACTTAGGAACACTAAATGACGACTTCAGCTAAGCATTGTACGATAATTACAACGCAATTGAAGCACGTTTTCGCAAAAACTGACAAGTGGCATTTTACAAAAAATGAGTATTTCAAATTTTTCAAGTCCTTTTATACCATAAATTTTTCTCTGAAAAACAAACTATCTCAATTTTCATTTATTTTTCAGTAATAATTTCTTTAGTAATCCGTTGGACTTGACGAAAATGCAAATTAATGAAAGTTTAAAACTTTAAACGCTGTATTCTCGAAACAGCGAAATGCGAGTTATCAACTTATGCCGAAAATATGCTTCAATTATGATCATTGCGTCACAATTTTCATCAGCAGTAATTAGCTTTATTTTTACCGCTTACGAGCAATAATTGTTCACATTTTTTGGACATTACATAATTTTTGAACCTTTTTTGGCCTGGTATTGGAATTACTTTTTGGGTTGGGGCTTATGCTTTCGGGTTTGGGCCTGTACTAATCCTTGTCGCCCGTTTGCAACTCTGTATCTGCAGCAACCCATAAGATGTTACTTGAGTCAGAATCATTGAGCTTCAAAAATTACGAAAACTAAGATGAAAATTAGATTTTGAATTTAATTTTGAATAAATAACTTTCAACTTTTTTGGCACTGCGCATTACTCTAAGTAAAATATGGAGTTTTAACCAACCTAAAACAGGGGGTGGCGCAAACAACCGTTATATAAACGTGCCAGACGTAATCGGGGTTTTCGGGTCGGGTTCGGGCCGGGTTCGAGCCTAAAGTTGACATAACTTCGGGCTTGATTTATGCCTGAGACGTGCTTTTTTTATTAGGTGCACAAAAATATAATCAAAATAACTTGGCAACATTGCCAAACTTTTCAGACCTAACAAAACTTTCGGATTTTTTCGGGCGTGATTTGGGCTTCAAATTAGTTTTCGGGTTCGGGCCTGAACTAGCCGGCCCGTTTACAACTCTGAAACGTATAATCATGACAAGCAACCGCTCTGATAATAAAAGAAACGTTTCGACACGGCTCTTTCGTGCCCCCGAAGCGAGGGCTGGGTGCTGCTACTATGCGTTGTGTGTTTCTTCAGTAAAGTTTAAGCTCCGCACTTATGATTGAAGATGCTCAGAAGTGCTTTTGATTTCGCTTTGCAATTTCATCACTTAAGGTGCGTTTACACTGGACGCGAAGGTCGGCAACTTCCACGATGGCTTGCTAACGTAACTTGCTCAAAATAGGCCAACCACTCATCAGCATTTTTTCAAGTGAAGTTAAGCAACCGCTCGTGAAGTTTGTGACGGGTTGCAACCAGTCCCAAATTGTCGATGACGTCAGATTTTTGGTTGGATTGCGTCGCTTCGCATTGCTTCGAATTTAATGTAAACGCACCTTTGATATACAATGAAGCATTCAGAAGTTACGTAGCAGAAGTTCAGCATAAATATTTTTTGCAACTGTGAGGTAACAATTTATGCTGAAACTGTGCTATTTAACTTCTGAATTTTTAAAGCACATACGAGTAAATGGAAATTTGTTCGTATGGACGTTGACTGGCATTTATACAGCAATTTGCTTTATTGGCAATTAACCTTGTGCTTCAAAATTTGTTGTAAGTTAAGCATTCACACAATTATGCACGCCTGACGATGACAACCAAGTTTGAAATATGCGTATAGCGTACTCTAGTGGTAAATTGCTAAAGTGATGTCCAGGGCCCGCAAAAGTCAACAAAGTCAAAATTTTTTCAGGGCTTTAGTATATCATCAAACGTATACCAACATTGGTTTCAAGAGCTGTGGATCCAGTTTAGGTAAATTTTATAGGTCAAAATAAAGTCAATATTTTGGGTTAGGTCAAAATTTCTCAAAATTGTATGTGATCAAAAATTCTTTTTCAAAAGCAAACAAAAGTTTTTTTTTCATTTTTCTGAGTATTTAAGAACCAATGAAACTTTATGCAATTTTATACATGTTGGAATGAAGTTTTGCTACTTAAACTTTTGCAAATAGTTACAATATACCGCAATACAATTACCTGGGTTAACTTCTTTATAAAATTAATTTCATGATAACGCGAAACTCATTTTTTAAAATTAAACACAAATTAAGAATGCCAGCCTCGGCTTGAATAAAATGACTAAGAACACTAAATGTCCAAATTCAAAAATGAAAAAGTCATTCTTTATTATATACAGTACCGTTCATCACAACGAATTAACTAGATTTTTGAAATGTTAGGACTGTACTGTTTCGCTTTCACAGCTTCAGCAATCGACAAAACTTTTACACAACGCAACTTTTTACCAAGCAAGATTGAAATTGTGTCAATGTATTTTCCAATAAAAATTTAAACACAAATGAGGCCGAAAATTCGTGAAAATTTAAGAACAGCAACCTTCAATCCAAAACTTACTGGTTCCTAAAAAAGTGTAATTGACATAGAAATGCATGCAGATTCCTAAGTTTTTGTTCAGCAACGATTAGTTACTTCAATCACAAGACTGACTGATTGATATTTCTTTCTAAATCCTGTTAATGAAAAGTGAAGGTTACGTACTTCAAATTTACGTGAATTGCGAATAACAAAACTCTTTTTTTAATCAAAATTTGGAGCTCAATAAGGCCAAAACGGTTTAGGTCAAAATAAAGTCAAAATTTAGCTAAAATAAGCTAAAAATTAAAGATTTTTAGGCCAAAATAAAAATGGTCGTATAGTGATGTCATATATGGTGTCCATGCATAGATATGCTAGTGCAATTTGGTTAAGCTAAGTGGAGTGCCAGTGTGATACTGGTCGAGAATCCTCTTTCTGGTGTCGTTGTTGTCAGACTTTGGTCAGAGTAATCTTAGAAGAGGGTACGATGGCAAGTGCAAAAATTGCCCTCGTGTGTGATTTGAAGTTATGCATGAATTCAGGCGGGCTCGGGTGGGCTGCCAATAAAGGCTATGTGTGAATTCAGTTGCTGATGAAATACTACCCTAATGGGAACGCAGATATGTAAGGGACGTGCTACCTCACAGTGGTGAAAAAAACAACTACAAAAACAATAAAACTTACGTAAATTTGTTTCGCAGACATAACTTGCTCTTTCATTGCAAGATCCTTGTACCCAATGAACCCCGTGATCCTTGACGATCCGCATAAAAAGACATGGATGAAGTTCAAACCAATGCCCAAAATCTACGTTTGAGCGAGTTTCATCAAAAAGTCTGCGGCAAGATAAAGATTCCCAAGTCATCGGTCCATTTGGCCTCGGTCTTCGTCTTGCACCAACATAATATTTGATATCATAATCGCCTGTATAAACCGCAAATCATCTGTTTTTACCCCTCTTAGTCTTGGTAACAGGAAGAGGGGTATCAAAGTTGAAACGGCAAATAATTTGACTTGCTCAAATCACGTACTGTTCAAATGTAATGCCTCCAAACCAATGATTATCATCTAACAATGCTCATCATTCAGTAAGTAAGTATGTCTTACAGGGACTTTCCGTAATCTGTAGTACTTTTAACTCTACGAAAACTTAATTGTACACTTTTGTACAATATAATGTTAAAAATGCGTTATACGAAAGACTAAAAACAGTATTCGGGACTTCGTGCACAGCAGTTTTGTTTAATTTGATGAAAAACAGTAAAGCCTAATTTAAAACAGTAAAATTTTGAATAGTTTCGGACTAGGCTATGTCCAAACAGGTCTCGAATAACAGGTTTCGAATGAAAAGGAAAGTAGCCACACTGCAGTGCAAGCTGTAATATAGCCCTGCAAATACGTAAAATCAATGTGACATGAAACAAAAAAAAAAAAAAAAAAAACGAAAAACGCGGAGAGTAGCGTTACGATACCGAATTATAATGTCGATTATTTTTCAAAATATGAAATGCTAGGTAACTCAGTGAATTCCATCAAAAGTTTCATTATTTAATGCCGATCCCTTAGCAATTTTATTAACCGCTGCCTTAAGGCTGAACAGCCGACAGTTAAAAGGGGCTGGGTAAAGCTTCCAACGTGACTGAATGATCTTGCGTTTTCACTTCTGCAGGATCCGAAAACTCATAATTCGATCTCGGAAATGGACCCCATTAGACGTGACTACTTCTCCGAAAATTTTGAAGCTAAAGAAAATAAAATGAAAATGAAAAATATTCTTCCTAGCTATTTTTATTTATTTATTTATTTTTAAAAATTAAAATATAGGTTGAAGTTCGGTTAGAGGCTAGTTTTTAAGTAAGGAGTTGAATTTGAGTTAGATTTAGATCAGAATTAATGAAAAAAACGAAATAAAATTTCCCGAGAAATAGTCTTTTGCGACCTTTTTTCACCGACACTTAGCAATTACGTAACAACATCAGAGTCCAAGGAAAGAACGATCAAACAATGTATGCTAAGTTTTCGAGTTATAAGCAAAGTTTGAAAGCTTAATTTATAGCTCAAATATAAGACAGTTACAATAGAATTGAAAATGATTTTTTATGATTTAGAATTAAAGGACATGTCTGGATTAGATACATTTGGGGTTTATGTTGATTTAACCATACCCACTCTTACCTGACTCTGAAAATTGGGATCATTGGAACACCAAATTGGTATGTGTTTTGTTGTTCACTAAAATGTTTTGCAACATAAGTTTTGAGCTGATGACATAATATTTCAATATCTATTTAAATACATATTTATAGTGATGTCACGGCTGGCTTTAGCAAAGATTAAGGTTCAAATTTCATTGGCGGTTCAAATTTTACCCATAAGTTTGTTATTTTAATCTGAATGATAAAATACCTAAATGAAGATGATGATATTTTAAACCTTCTTGTGGCGTCATTTACTTAAAGTTTTTTAAGTATTAGCCACAAATTAACCAATTTTTGGTTTTGAAAACTGACGATGGTCTTTTGAAACTGGAATCGATTTTATTGTTTTTATGAAATTTAATATAAATTTAGCAGTTTTTAGGAATTATTGTTTAACTTTGTGAATGCACTCAATATTATAACAATTTTTGGTGAAGTAGCTTTGGCAGCTTCAAAATTGGGAAACTTTCATTGAGTCCAACAACTTCATATTTTCAAAGACTGTTTGTGTATAATTTGACTCAACATTAAGTTAATTCGAAGAAAAAAAGCTTGCTTTTGAAGGAATTTATCACATTAAAGAAAAACAAAACTGAGAGCTGGATTTTTACCTATCTCTTCCGTGGAAAATAGGGTTAAAGCACTTTTCAAAAGCCCGAAAAAATGCGGTTAAAACTTATTGATGCAAAAATTGTACCCAGTTAGGTCGCAGTTTAACCAAAGCTGTAACGTACTTTTCGGTGTAATTTTATTTAGTTTTTATATTATAATATATACTGTAATATCAGTAACAATTATTTTGTGAATTGTTTCAAAGTATGATTTTGATCGTATTATTAGAGGAATTCTGATACTTTACTACGGAACTTCACGAGACGTTGATCGATTTTTCAAAAAAAAAAAAAATCTGCAGTATGAAACTTAAATGATAATGCTCTTGTTAAAAGCCAAAAAAAAAAAATGTGAAAAATGAAGTTTGATTGTTCTTTCCCTGAGCTCTTCGTTTTTTTCTTCATTCTTCCCCTCATGAATTTTTTTGCTAATGACAACTAAATTGTAATAACAAACACCGTATAGTGTTTTCACCTGGCCTAGGTGGATATCTGTGAAACTTTCTAGTTAGTTTGGGTTCCAATATCGGTGGAATATAGGCGAGCTGTGAATAAGGTGAATGTCCTTTACATTTTTGCTGGGCGTCATCGAACGAATCTGCTTCAAAGTGAACGCTGAAAGTTTTAATTGCACAGTTGTTATATGTTTTAGAACTAGCTTGTATACAATTGCTTGGCTATCGTAAGCGCAGACATACAGGGGTATTTTTTGATTGCTTTTAATTATATCTGCAGTTTGCGCATAAGAAAACAAGCCAAGGGAACTATGCATTACTTGCATAGCACGTAAAGTTTAACAATATTTGTTATCCAAATCGGCAATAAACACGGCATGCTTCAGCTTGCGCACCACTATTTTTCGCTTTACTTCATCCAAGTTACGGACTTCCGGTACCTAGATTGGCGTAGCTGAAGTTTGGTCCCCAAACCCCGCCATCCGGCGGCTAAGAGCTAACACCTCCTATATTTCCAGACTGTGGAATCATGTGCAAAACAATAAAGAAAGCGAAATGCAGAAAACAAGACTAGCACTTTATGCATGGTATGAAAGGGTGGTAATATTACTGAATACTATGTTTCGTTTTACTGGAAGTGTTGTAAACGGACGGACAAGTAAGAGCCCGAACCTGCTGACCCGACAAGCTAGGCCAGGCTTACAACTCTGACTCGAAGTAGATGAACAATACTTACAATGTACCGTCTTTGTAAGTGACAGTAGAGAACAAAAAATCAGTATCAGTCACTGGCTCAAATATAAATTTTGCTTGTTGCTGATGACTCCATTGATAAAGCTCAAATAATACCAAAGAAATACCAGTAATTCTCATAATTCAAAAATCTTAAGATAAAAAATTGAACTTCTGCTGGTGCTTTCTCAAAAGTTTTCCAAATTTTAGTATTATTGCGTCAGCTTGTTTATTGTGACGTCGAATTGTTTGAGCTCACCAGTTGATACAATAAGCTCAAAAATTTGGAAAACCTATGAGAAAGCTTTTGAACATGAAAATTTGATCGAAAAGTTTCGTTAAAAATAGCCAAAACTGTCGTAAACATCATATTTGAGAAGAGATGCTTCGACTGCTTCGACTTGCTACATAAGTCATTACGGTATTTTATTAACAATCGTATTCGAATAAAATTATCACAAACTAAAAGGGACAGTGTGAGCCTCCGCCGTACTGTGCGGTAGACAAATGGGTAGGTGGCAGCTTGACTCGAAGACCGAAAGGCCCTTTCGCTGTCTCCTGGCCAAGGCAACTTCGTGAATAAAATATAATTATAACAACAACTATTACTTTCCAGTTATATCAATGATTCTGCGATCATTAAACAAGTGAAGGGGAAATGATAACGCATGCTAGTTGAAAATTCTTCGCGAGATTGTAAACGATAACAATGGATGACACTTTTAGCTGCAAAACCAAAGAATATTTGACACGCTTTAATAATTTTGCTGCAAAAAAAGCGAGATGGGTAAAATCAGCCATTGTCTAAAAAAATAATATGAGCATCATAGTAGCTAAAATGACAGCTCTATTAAACCTAAACGGAAGACATCGTACTTCTAACACGAGCATCACGATCAGAATGGAATAGGTCCCGTGGAAGGCCCATTACGGAAAATTACACTACAAATAAATTTATACCAAACAGTAAAGCAAAATACAACAACCATAAGATCTAGTGCATTTTTAGGCTTGTTCCGTGTATTTACATTATTTACACTTAAAAAAAAGCTTTTGTACTCTACAACCATAATGCTTTCATAGTTGCTAATTTTGCCATTTCAGTTGTTATAAATTTGAATCTCCTTTTTAAATCTAATTTAGCGTAATAGACAGTGTACAGTAATATTTGAGGTTTTCATCAGATTATTTTATTATTTGATTAGGATTCATTGAACTTATGAGTGCTATTTCAGATATACTTAAAGAGGGCCAATTGTAGTACCAAAAACGTTCGCTTGGTAACTTTCTTTTATTTGTAAGTAATGTACTGTAAATACAGGTAGCAAGAAAAAAATGCATCATATCTTATGGTCGATGCATATTGCTACTATTTGGTACTAAAAGTCAACCTCTTTGTCGAAATTTAATTACCGGTAATTTATTTTGAGCGGTTGTCTTAAAAATCAGTGCAGAGTGCAAAGCGCCCACTGCTCTCTCATCCCACCCAGTTAAAAAGTGCGAGTCTGCGCTTTCTTTTCGTTTCGACGTCTAGAATTAAGCTGCAAATTCAATTATTCAAAGGTATTATTCTAAAAATAAATGCGTAAATTAGTCCCACCAGGGGTCCTGAAACGAAGTGGGAGTCTTGGGACCAAGGCTATCCTGCTTTCGCAACGTATGTTTGAGACTGAATTCCTCCTTAGCAAATTTGTGGTTTTGCGCCTGTCAGTACCCTACCTACAGTAAATTAACTGGTCTGAGATTCCAAAAGCGCAAAAAACAGTATTTCAGTACAAATTTTTTTGGTAGCATGTTGAAAATTGTCCTCCCAAATTTTTGATAATTGGCGTCTTTGATAAAGGGTTTAGGTTATTAACTAAAATGTATATTTTTAGTTAATTATGATATAATCTGCCATAGACATTGTTTATTTGTGAACAAAGTTCGACAGTTTGATAAATGATTCAATAAAATAAAACTTATAAATATACCAGTATAATTTCTACTAAAGATTAATTGCATTTGTTCAAAAAACTGTTTTTAGATATATTTTAAATTAAGTTAGCGTTTATAATTACTGTAGATGTCCGATGATATCTTAATTTAAATTTTAACACCATGATATTTGATGCTTCGCTGTGGACAGCAAGTAGGATATCTGAAAATGTGCATAGCAGAGATTATTGCGTCCACTATTTCTTTAATTTATTCGTTTTCTTTCGCAGTAGCGTATTTTTTGCAAAACAATGCTACTCGTCCAAAAAATGTTCAAGTTTTTCGAGAAATTACCAAGCACTTTCTGCAATATCTGCATTTGAATATCAACAGAAATAATAATCGGCTCTTGCAGCATTGCAAGTAACGCAATACTGCTTTGCTTTTTTACATAAATTGCCTGACCATTTCGCGATGTAACAATAATAAATATCACCTTTTAGGGAAAATGTTTGGGAAATTTCCCAGGTTTCATTCTAAATCAAAAATTGCCGCCGTAGCGTAAGTCTCCGGCAAAGTCTAAAAACTTGCAAACACGTTGCTAGCCAAATTATTAAACAAATCAGTCTCGGTTGAGCGCAAATAAATGGTTGTTTAAAACAAACGTAAACTTTGATTTCGGCGACATTTTTGCAACCGATAAACCAAGGGTCGGCAACCTACGGCCGGTGGGCCGGATTCGGCCCGCCGAGGCATTTTACTGGCCCGCGACCATTTATTGTCATCCGGCCCGCTACCTTTTTTCTTTTTCAACAATAGTTATGCAGCAATAAACCGCTGAAACGATCCTCATCTCCTCATCAATTCGTCTGAAAAAAAGCCTGAATTTCCGGCGAAGACCTTTTTTTTGGTCTTCGCCACGAATTCGGCTGAAAAAAGGCCTGAGCTTCTGGCGAAAACCTTTCTCTTTTAGTCCGCTGGAATGGTAGCGGCCCGCTGGAACCTTGTTAGGACTGCATGTGACCCACTAGTTCAAAAGGTTGCCGACCCCTGCAATAAACTGTCGCTTGTCGCGCACCTATTAAACGCCGCTTAACAAGATAAATTTGTGCTCATCGCCATTGCATTTCGCCGTCACGAAAAAGTTAAAATTTAAATGTGTTGGAATCAGAATTGAGTAAGTCGGGCAGGGCTATTCGGGTCGGGTTCCGGCTTAAGTTGGCAAAATGTCAGGCTTGGTATATGTATTTTCTTTGTGTCTTCGCCTTTTAGATGTTACAAAAGCGTAATTAAAATTTGATTTGATTTAGATATTGTGTTTCTGAATAACGACTTCGTTTAAGCAGCAATACGATTATTTACGCATCATTATTATTACGTCACAATTTATCAACAATGATTAAATTTATTTGAACGGTTATTTTTACGAGCAATAACTTTAAACATTTTTTGTTTTAACTTAATTTTCTGTCTTTTTCGGGCCTGTTTTTGGCTTCAAATTACTTTTCAGGTTCGGGCCTGTACTTGTCGGCCTGTTTACAACTGTGGTTGGAATTGCGATTGCCGTATCAGCACTTGAACCATGTGATTTAAAGCCTGTCTGCGTTGATGCCTGCCAAACCAATCAGTAGTTGAGTGGATAGAGCGTCTGCTACTGAAACGGTATACCGGGTTCGATTACCGGTTGGGTCAAACCAAAAACAATAAAGATTGGTATTCACAGCTCCCCTGCTTGACGTTCAGCAATAAAAAGAAGCTATGTGAAGCCCCCATTGTGTGTGGGAAACAGATGGTAGCTTGACTCATAGACCGAAAGGTCCCTTTTTAATTGTCTCCTGGATGAATAATACGTGATTGCGATTACAATTGAAGGACTGCCGCGTCCTCTAAACCAGTGAATATTTCTGGCTGTTGCGGCCATAGTTTCAATCCCATCTGTAGTGTTTTTTTTTCTGACAACGGAGGTTGAATCAGCAAATGATGACCAAAGATTTTTTGACTGCCGCTTTACCCAATTTTTCAAATATCAAAGGTTAGCCCAAGAACTAACTAAACGCCCTATACAGCTATGCTCAAAATGTTGGTTAAAAGAAATGAAAAACGTTTTTGCAACGGCAGGTTTTATTAGTCAAAAAGTGACACGATATAGAAGCAAAACTGAGAAAAATGCAAATATGATTTAAAAATATAAAATTAGTTGTTGATTAATCCAGGGGATAAAGTGCTCTACTTGAGTGTAAATCCCCGGAACAACATCAACACATCTAAGTCCTTCCATAGACGCGATTCTTGCCAAACTTCAGACTCGGGTGGAACTTTTGCTCTGTAACGGTCCTCCACTGTCCCCCTGCAAAAAACAGCCGAAAAAACGTTGGTTTTGACGTTGGTAAAACTAGCCGAAACCAACGCAAAAACTAGACAAAGGAAAGATTATAAAACTATCCAGGCAAGCTGTTTATTATCTGCCACATACAGTGGAGACTTCGTACTGTCGTTTTTAATCCTGAATGCCTAGTAAAGAAGCTGTAAATAGGTTACTGTAAATAGGTTACTGTAAAGTACAACACTTTCTCCTTTCTATTTTCTAATTATGTTTTTACGCGTGAAGGCGCTCTCTAGACCTTGACTTGTTTACTTTGGTAGCGTGGCTTCATTTTGAGCTGTTTTACGATAGACTAGCTGTTGAGGTAATTTGTTAGCACGTAGGGCAGTTTAGATAGTACTGTACTGCAGTTTATTTGAACTTATGTGCTACTGTATTGGGCCTGTCTAGCCCTGGCCTTTCTTTGTAACTGTTTACTGTATGAGTTTTGAATACAGGTTTCTTGGCAGGCTACAAATCTTTCTTTAAATCTGTCTGTTTAATCTGTTTAACTGCTTAACTGTTTAATCTGGTTTATCTGGTGTAACTGTTTTAATCCGTGATGTTAATTGCCTGTCTGCGAGTTCTGTCCTAGAAGAATAGTTACTGAGGTTTACCTGAACCTTACCGATACCTACCTGAACGTTCTGTTTTTTTGGCTATTAATTATTGACTGCTCATTGACAAATTAATATTCTGATCTTTGACTCTGGTTTGCGTAAAATTGTAATAGTGATTAAACTTGAATTTAAAGGTTTGTCTGCCTGGTCACCTTTATTATTATTACTATTATTACTGGGCAGCGGTGCAAGGGAATCTGCTACCGTTAGGTAGAGTCCACCTACACGTTGCGTAGGCCTCATTTGGGCCCATTGCAGCAGTAGCTGCTGTTATTTTGTTTGCTTACTGGTCGAACTCAGAAAGCCTCCCAGCATCCTTTAAGTACGTGGCCAGTTTGTTAATATTACATTTCGTTTCCACATTGTGAACAGTGGTTTTGGTGATTCCAAAATATTTAACACGAATATCTTGGTAAAGCTTGCAATTGCCTACATGATGATTTGGTGTTTCATCCTCTAGGCAACATTTTGGACACAGAGAAGACTTAGCACGACCTGTAGTTTTCTTGTGTCGTTGTAGATTGCAGTGCCCAGATAAACTTGCATTACTCTATTTAAATGAGGCCTCTTAAGGTTAAGAAGACGTATTGTTAGTCGTGAAGACGTCCAACCTACAGACTCCTTCATCCTCAAGCAGTCTTTCCGTTTATGCCACATAGATTTCCATCTATCTGTGGACCAGTCCTTAACCGTGCTAACACAACTGGCATACGGGACTGTAATAAAAGGTTCAGGACCATGTATTTTTGATCTAGATCCTGATTTGGCAACATAGTCGGCCACTTCGTTACCATGAACCCTTGCATGTCCCGGAATCCAGGCAATACTGACGTGGTTTTGTTTATCTAATTGATTTAGGTTTCGAATGCAGTTGAGCACTGTAATTGATGTTACAGTGCACTTTATGAGTGCTTTGATAGCTGCTTGACTATCAACCAGCACAACAATACTTTGATTCAGTGGCGGATCCAGAAAATTTTGGTGGGGGGGGATTTGAAGCACAAAACCTCAAAAATTCGGATGTCTTCACCAAAATTGAGAGTGATTCAAACGTTTTTTTTGCCCAAAATCAGGTGGTCTCCAAAAAAAAAAAAAAAAAAAAAAAGAAAAAGGTCTTCACCAAAATTGAGACTGATTTTTCGGCCGGATTTGTTACGTTTAGGTCGGTGGGGGGGGATGCATCCCGAAATGGAGCCGAATTATTCAAAATAAGGGCTGATTTTTCGGCCAAAATCGTAACTTTTAGGCTGGTGGGGGGGGATGCATCCCCCCCCTAAATCCGCCACTGCTTTGATTGTGCATTTTATCCAAAAGCAGGTTCTTTGCCACTTCTGAAATAGCTAAGACTTCTGCCTGGAACACAGAGCTGTAAATTCCAAGGTGGAAAAATGCTTGTTTTGGAGAGTTGTTTGGGTATTCGGCATAAAAACCCGCTCCTACTCTCCCATTTAGTTTAGAGCCATCCGTGTAAACCTTGACAGTGCTCTGGTTCTAAACGCTTTCAAATCTGATGGCATTCTTTTTGTCCATAATTTGACATTCGAAATTTCTCTCAAATACCTTTGTTTTCTTTATTCGGTAAGCTGGCATTTGCATCAGAGGTAAGAATTTCCTTGCCTCATTGCAAACATCAACATGGCTTTTTGTTTTCCCAAAGGAATCAATTGGGTTGATATGCCAGAGCCCGGTAATAGTGATTCTGTATGACCCTCGCACTGCCTCAGCCAATAGAAATTCCTCAATGGGAGTTATGTTCAGCAATATTTCCAGAGCACCAGTAGGGGTGCCAGGAAAAGCTGATGAAATCATCGGGCAAGCAAGTCTCTGCACCTTTGTGAGTTTCCTTACTAGATACTTTTTGTTGAGACCGCCAGCCCAGGACACATATGCATACGACATGATTGGACGTATCATAGCTGTGTATATCCATTTCATCATAGATGGTTTCATTCCCCTCGTTTTACCCACAATTTGTCTACATTGCATTAATGCTGTAGTTGCTTTGCGGGTAATTCGGGTAATATGTGGTTTCCTAGTTAGCTTGCTGTCTAGAGTAACACCTAACAGCCTTGCTTCCTTGGAAAGTTCAAGTTTTGTACCATTCATTGACAAGGAACCCAAGTCTGGATTCCGTTTGTGAGTGAACAGTACTATCTCGGTTTTCTTGCTACTAAACTGTAGCTCTTGTTCCAAAGCCCAATTTGCAGCAATATTTATTGCTTTCTGGGCCATTCCTCTGATCCAAAGCATATCAGCACCAGTGACCAACACTGCTAGATCATCGGCATAGGCTTGAACATAAAAGCCTCTGCTACGTAACTCTAGCAACAGGCTGTTTAAGACACAGTTCCATAGAAAAGAGGACAGGATACCACCTTGTGGGTTCCCCTTTACTACTTCCCTTTTAACTTTATCACCATATAATTCTACTTGGACTGTGCGATGTCTTAGTAGAGTCTCTATCCATGAAGTGAGAATCTTAGACATGCCCAGCCCTCACAGAGCCGCAACAAAGCTACGGAAGGTGACAGTGTCGAAGGCGCCGACAATATCCAGGAAAATACCCAAAGCCGGCTTTTTTCTAACAAGGCAATGCTCTACACGGCGTACAAATTCATGCAAAGTAGTTTCCGTAGAAACTCCAGCACGAAAACCATACTGCGATGCAGAAAGCTTTGCCTGCACGTAATTATCTTCATTAACATGATACAGAACTAGCCTTTCCAACCATTTCAGTTGAAAAGAAGTTAGAGTGATCATACGGAAGGATTTAGCTTCAAAATAGCTTTCCTTTCCGGGTTTGGGGAGAAATATACCTGTGCCTTCTTTCCATGCCAATGGCACATAGCTGTGTCTCAGGCATGCTTGAAAAATGACATGGTAATATCCTTTCAGTTGATTCCAACCTTTCTGTAGCAGTACAGGATAGAGCCCGTCTGGCCCTGGTGCTTTGAATGGTTAAAATTCGTTAATAGCTGTTTCCATACGCTCAAATGAACATATGTTTGCAATCATTTCAGTGTCTTCAGGTCTCATGAATGGGTTCTCCACTAAGTCGGACCTGGTTGCGAGATTTTCTAACTGCTGGCTACCCGGTGATAAGATATCCAGCAGATAGTTTAAAGTTTCTAGTGGAGACTTTGTGAATTCTCCGTTGTGTTTAATTGCGTTGCTAACACGCACCGTTTCATTCCTTCGAATAATCTTAACCAGCCGAGCCGTTGGTGTTTGACTATTCATGCTTTCTACAAAGCTATGACATAAATCGCGCTTTGCTTTTCTGACAGCTTTTTTGAAATGAGATAAGGCGAGCTTTTGAGCCTTCCAATCTTTTTCTAGTTTAGTTTTAATGGCTTTTCTCCAAGCTCGGCGAGCCTCTTTCCGAAGACTTGCAAGCTCAGAATTCCACCAAATGTTATCTTTCTTACGAAGCGACTTTCGCATAGGGCAAGCAGCTTCATATGATTTAGTAATAACGGAATGAACCTTGTTTGCCAGCACATCAATGTCTTCTTTTGAGGAAGGCACTGGTACTGGTCGTAAAGTTCGTTGACTTAATTTTTGTTCGAGTTCGTTTACATACTTGTTCCAGCATGTACTACGAACATTACGAAACATTTTAGCCTGTTTTTGGATCCTGCCTTTAACCTGGAACCTAATATACATGTGATCCGAGAATGATGGCACGTTGCTAACATGCCAGCCAACCACTTGGTTCCATGCACACCGGTTCACTAAGGTTAAGTCAAGAACCTCTTCCCGCGTTTTAGTTCTGAATGTTGGTTTATTACCCACATTACAGAAATTTTGGTCTGCACTAGCACAATATGCTAACAGATCCACTCCTCGAGGGTTTATATCAGAGGATCCCCATATATAGCCTGTTTACATGTGCACTTTTGGGAACCAGTTCCTGGTTCCGAAAAGTAGTTCTTTTGTTGGCACTTTTTCGCTCGAGTTTACATGCACATTTCAAGAACTCGGTCAGCTATGAAATGAAGAATACTTGAGATGTTATAGGCTGGTAAAATACAATGCAAATATGCAATACAACATAAATAAATAAATGCAATGCATGAAATTCTGAGCTAAACATCGGTATTATCTGTTATCATTAATTATTTTCGAATTATTAACATCATGAAAAAAAATCTAAACTTTTGGGCATGTTTAGGCCTACCTTAGTGATCAACTCTGCTTGGACTAAGACCAATGGCTAAACTAGGCCTAATTGACGTTTTCAAATAAGAACGAACTGCATTTCAAATTTAGATTCACTACCGTATTTGCATTAATAAGATTAGCCTAGTGTAGTAGGCAAATCTTTGCTAACTAGCTGCGATACGGTAGGCCTAAGCTCAGGACTTCCTGTTACCCGCTCCATTTTAGACCAAAGTAGCCTAGTATACACTACCAATACCAGCATAGGCCTTTTTATGGTAGCCTAATTTATTACCAACCCATGTAGGCTACTAACCTATGTCCAACCAGCCTGCGAGTACAGCCGACCTACTGAACCTAAACGATCAGAACTTTTGGAACTGCAACGGGCCCACCTCTGGTAGCAGTTCCAAATTGCGAACGGCTGTGACGTAATTCAGAACCTTTTTTGTGTGTGACTCAGCAAAATTCAGGCACTAGGACTAAGAACTGGTTCCCAAAAGTGCACATGTAAACAGGCTAATAGTGTGATGTGCATTTGCATCGGTTCCTACAATAGTAGGAATTTGTTCATTTTCTGTGAAGACCAACAAATCCCTCAGTAAATTGGGCGGAGCTGGTTCTTCGGCTGCCATGTATGCTGATACGAAAACAAAACTGTCTCCCTTTCGGCACACATTGTTAACTCTAATTGCCACTATATCCTCATTTGAAAACATCGGGATTAGAGAACAACAGAGATCAGGAGTAGCATAAATGCACGCCCGAGGACGATTACCCTTTTCAATTCCTTGAAAGAGGTTCCATCCTCGTAGCTTACTTCTGATTTTAGTGGCATATGTCCATGGTTCTTGGGCCAACACTAACCCGGAACGTACGCTTTATGTAACTTCACACATGTTATAGCTTGCTGCTTTACATCTGTGTAGGTTAATTTGCCAACACTCTAAATTATGTAAGGATAACTTAGGAGCCGTTATGGCGTTATTTGATTTATCAAGTTGTCCGCTGTAATCCTGAGCCATTCTTATCTATATGATAGATGTACTCAAGTATAGCGCTTTATTCTTAGAACAGCTGATATGGCTACTTCAATACAACAGAGAAAATCTCTGACTTCTACAAACTAGAAGTCGTCGGCTTCTCTGTATCTGCCGAAGTGCCAGGCTCAGCTGTATCCATTATTGCCTCACAGGTTTCATCACCCTTTGGCGATCGTGATGACGTCTCCAGGTCCTGAAGCTACTTCGCACTTTTCTTCTTTTGGAACTGAATCTGACGATAACCAGCGTATGGGTTGTAGTTCAGTTCCTTCAGTGTGGTTAGCGAAGGTTCCTGAACGGATACTTCATGTAGCATCCCTCCGTTCCCCTTCTCTGAATGCTTTGTTTCCAAATCCCTACGACTGATTTTCGCATTACAACGGGAAACCAACGTAAGGGTATCGGAAATGCTTAAACCTTCATCCTCTGGCAACCAGATTCCAAAGGTTTTTGCTGGAGGCAAGTCTTTAGGGCCTTTTGCATCGTAGCCTTGATGAACTACCAAGGACGGTACAATAGCCTCAATCACTTGTTTTGCCCACTCCAAGGTTTTCTCATCCTTGCATATCATCAGCACCTTACCTTCAAAGATAAAAGTGCGTTCGATACGGACAAGAAAACCCGGATCGGTACGAAGAATCATTTTGGTGATGGCACTTTGAACTTCACGTAGATCCATGTTGTCCATACCACCATCCCCTTCTGACTCTTTTCTTGTGATGGTTAATTTTTGATTGCTGGCCTTCACAGCCGCAGCATAGCTAGCTGGGGTGCTTGTGCCAGCCATCCTTTTCTTGGCTTTGCCTCCTTGCATATCATGAACGACATCATGTCGCCCACGCTTCTGCGGGAGGTTTGTTGAGGAGGACAGAGAATCCGAAGATTCCCTGGCTCGTTTAGTTTGGCCGGAGGAATGGTCAGAGGACTCAGGGTCATGGTCAGCAAGTGTCATACCAGCCAGACCCCTCATTACCCGCTTCTTTTCCCTTCTCTTCCAGTTTTTTTCATAGTTTTTCCCCCGTTTCACCTCAGACCTGCAAGCAACATCCGAAGAATTACTTGGATTCTGAAGCTCCACACGGGGAGTTGAAGTGGTATTCGGTTTTACAACCGACCATGCCACTTTTGCTGTACCCTCAGCTTCTGAGACGAACTCCTTTAGCAAAGGAACCTTCTCAACTCGAGGGCTCAGGTTTGATGTTTTTTCGGCATCTGGGCTAGAAGGCGCAGATGGCCGAGTGCTTTCTTTGTTGGCATTGTCACTCAAGAATTCACTGATTCTTGGTTGTGACAGTGCCACTTCTTCTGAATTTAGGGCTGTAATCCGTGTTACTTTCTTTTTTCTATTAACTGACATAATTCATTAAGTTGGTTTTCTTGAAACTGGGAAAAGTTCCAAAGACCAGATTATTCAGACAGACAGAAAGCTACGAACTTCTATTTCTATCGATGGCAACAACCCAACACTGCAAATGACGGACTTTTCTCTGGAGTACTGGCCTCGGCAGAGCCCCCCCAATTCAGCTGCAGACCCCTACCCAGGTGCCATCTAAAACTACAGGTGCACGGGGATTTTCACAAACTGATGGACACGAAGTCCTATGTTTGCTAGACTAGGACCAGCATCCTTTCTATCTTGTGGCCGCGACACGGCAGCGCGTTTTATCCGCTGTACCCTATACTCGCATTGACATTCCGCCGCAATATTGACCCATTACTACCGGTTCCATATCAGCCCGCAACCTCCTGTTGGCTTTAGAGTCAGGGGTTGGAAATTAGAAGGCAGGACTTTGCAGTATCAGGCCTTCGCTTGCGCTATTGCCTGGTTGCTAGTTCCTGCACTTCTTAACCTCGCCCATCCTCATCGGCCAGTTGCCATCGCCTCAATTAGCCAGTGTTACCACGGTTTCCACCCGACACCACGTGGAGGTCTGAGGTTGGACTTTGTCGGGCGCCTGGTCACCTTAGACTGTGCTTAGAATCAACAGTTATTAATTATTACTGTTCGAACGTTTTTGATTTTTTCCGACCTGGAATTGAATCTATGGTGTGGGAAAACTTACTGGAGGTGTTGGTTACAATAATATTTCACTACTGAAAAGACCCAGATAAATTATAGCCAAATTTATTTTAGCGGTTTTGAGAAATGTGAAAACAAAAAAAGCAAATATTTTTTGCTATTCTTGTATTTTTCAATGCGTTTGATTATATTGCGGCTAACTGATGTTAACTAATGAATTGCTTGAAAATGTTTCCAAAAATAATAGACAATTTACAAACAATGCTGTGAGATTTCTCATTACATTCCAATTCTTGTAACAATTCAAAACTCTTAGAAAGTAGAACACGTTGCAGTCAGCAATTGACCTTTTTTATTTCAACCTTTTGTCCAAAAGTAACTAGATCATAGATCATTAATGCGAGACCTCGTTGCAGATTCTAAAAATATCATTTTTAGTTCTTGCTGAATTTGGCCAAAGATTTGAGTTTTTGGGCCTCGTTTTATCGTCACTGCGTTTAACCTTATAGGCCTTTCCAAATAATTGTTACAGCAGCGATGGAGAACCATTGGCAGTGCTTCCGTCGAGGGTAAGCTCGGCCTATCTACTTATTGTGGGAAGGTAGGCTCCCGATGGATTTTCCGCGTTTTCGAACTAATTTCCAAACTTATGGTTACTTCCCGACAGTATCCATCCACGTATAAGAACTACAGGATACAGCTGCGAAAACCTTTTTTTAATTTTTGGAGTTCATCTAAAATTAAGAGTAAAATAACCCAAACCTCTGGCGACGTCTTTTTTTACCTTTTTTTGGTCTTCGCCTATGTTTGAAAGATAAATAGAAGATTGCATCCAAATTACGAAAAAGAATCTGCCCTACCTCTAATGGTTTTGCTTTGGAAGCTAGAGTCAAATAATCAAATCAAATCTTTTATTATACTCGCTGTATTATGCCGAAGCGTGTAACGAGTTGGCGGAGCCCATCTCAGCTTCATTGAGCCAGGGCAATTCAGCTTCTTTCGAAAAAATGACGCAGCGGTAACGAACCGTTGGCAACACTGTGTCTGATTCAAATGGCCCGAGATTTGAACCTCGGACCTCCGCTCCAGTGGCAAACGCGTTACCGCTCGACCAAACGGCCGGTAAGCTGGAGTCTAACCACTTATTCATATAAGATAACATCACTGGTCGTTGGGAACACTTAACCCAATTAGACTGATTCAGAAAATAAACCTCAGACCACCCATTCTAATATAAAATAACATCCTAGCTTTTTTAATCAAAATGAGTCATTAATTTTCCTTTTGGATGAATAAAATTTTTGGAAAAATATTCAGGTTCATCAAAAGTAAAAAACATCTCAACATCGGAATTCGACATTTTTTTTGTACAAACACATGATGCAGATCAAAAGTGAAAAGATCTTTATGTCCGAATTAGCCAAAACATTATTTTTGTGCGGAGAAAGGCTGAATAACGATGGGGAGGACACCAATTCTTAATTGCGAACGCGCCCATGCAATTTAGAATTGGCTACAACAACATGTAGCTATTTTACTAAGAGAGATTATTTTTTAAACAGAATTTCCATCAAAAAAGTTTTTAAATTTTATCTGTTATTTTATGTTTTTGAGCATGAAGGGCAACGTCCCTCACTCCACCAACTTTCTGATATCATACGCAAAAATTAGTAACGGGATTCACCTGAGGCAAGGGAAACGTAAAACTCACTAGGGAGAGCAGTAGATTAGGGAGGGGGCATTATGCCATGTTGGAGGGTGGGGGATTGTGCTTGACTATATTTTGCAAAAAAAAAATCAGCCTTCTAGCGTTTGTAGCAGTGGCGTCGCTAAGGATGGTGACACCAGAGGTGGAATTTTGTGGAGTCACCCTTCATAATGTATAGTAGACTGCAAAGCTCTTATTTTAAAGATAGCGGTACTACTTTATTACTACTTTACTACTACTTACTGTAGATAGCGGTTGTTTTTGACTAGCTCAATAACTTCTCATTTTGATATTCCAAAACTTGGAAGTATGAGCAGCACACAGTCATTTAGTATCATGTGTGTAACCAGAAATCTGCAATGGGGGAGGGGGTGTTTCGGGGGTTTGGGAGCTACGCCGGAAGCCATTGGAGTCTGGAGGCGGAGCCCCCAGCGCTCAAAATATTTGTATTTTTTTTTTGCAAAAAAAACTTATTTTTAAGCTTATTTTGATAAAAATTAATGCTTTCCAAACGTGGCATAGAAATAAGCACTGCAAAAGCATGATTAGACTCAAGTGCGCAGCCAGAAATCTACAAAAAAAGGTTGTTTTGGAGATCTGGAGGTTGGGGAGCAACCAGGGACGTATTTAGGGGGGGGGGCATTGGGCCATGGCCCCCCCTTTGGGTCGCCAGGATTGCAAAATTGCATAGAAAAGTGAGCAAAATTGAGGCATGCCCCCCTTTGCAAGTTAGGCATCAGGCTTTGGGCTCGAAATCACCTGATTTTGGGCAAAAAATTGGACGAAATTTGAGTGAAGACCTTTTTTTTTTGCTCTTTACCTAATTTTGGGCGAATAATGGGACGAATTTTGAGTGTGACAATTTCAAATTCTGATCTATGTTCCTCTCAAATTTTTTGAAGTTTCTGGCCCCCCCTTTACAAAATCCTGCGTACGCTAAAATTAATATTTCAAAAGATGCCTTAAATCTTTTATTTTTTGTGCATTTCAGTTTGCTAAACATTTTCAATGATATGAAACATATTATTATTTTCTTTTTGTTTGGTATCATAAAATGGTGTCACCCCAAAATGGTGAAACCCGGGACGGGCCGCACCCCCGCTCCCCCTAGTGGCGCCACTGTTTCGTAGTTTCCAAGATATTCGCAGTTGAAAAAAGGTTGCTACAAAAAGGAAACGTGGAGCAATAACGTAACAATTAGTATCGATTACAATCAAAAGTTCTTATTTTTTGTGCTTTTTTGTATTACGTCACATTGATATAACAATCGCGTACAAAAAGTTGATACTTTAGAACAGGATTTAGCCACGTTATCATGCTGTAACATAGGAACGCAACGCTAATCTTTGTCATATAATGCTGCGTACCATACATGTCCCTTTCTTCTTCTTCCTGCACAAATTTGAAAGGTGGGATCAATTCTGGAGGTGGAGAGTAATTTGTAAATCTTTGCGCAAGTTTCATCATCCCAAATTGAAATCTCTGCTTGATAGAGATTAGCCGGAAAAGATAAATTGGGTCCTTTGGCCAAAAAAACTAACAAATAAAGAATAACGCATAACAGATAACAAACAGATAAACAAAACAAATGATAAACAAACAAAAATGTGGGTCTGAGGGCGGAGCTGTGTTGGGTCTGAGAGCGAAGCCCCCGGCCCCTGGGCGATTTTTCGTAATGTTTTGGAAAAAAAAAACTATTTTAGTACCATTGGATCACATGTTACACGGATTCAGAGCCATTTGAAAGTACTAGATTTTCAACATTTGAAAGCCAATTGAAAAAATTAATAGAGTTTCGGCAAAGAGGTCGACTTTTTGTACCAAATAATCGCAATGTACAGCAACCACAAAATTTGGTGCATTTTAGGCTTAGACCTATCACTTTTATTTATTTACATTATTTACAATTTCTCAAAACGAACGTTTTCGGCACTACCACTGGCCCTCTTCAGGAATATCTAAATAGCAATAATAACTTTAAGAATCCGAATCAAATAATAAACTAATCTTCAAAAGGTTAAAACATTGCTGTACTTTTTTAGTGTCTACTAGCCTACGTTAAACTCAGCAAGAACGATTCAAATTTACAATTGAAATGACAAGAGTTAGCAATTATGACGAAACAAGCATTATGATTTCAGAAAATATAGCAAACACTAAGTATGTCCAACAACTGTCATTGAATTTTATGGTTAAAAAACTTGCAGTAGAAATGATGATCCGTTGGCGTAAAGTTGACGATTGAGAGCAGGAGAGTGTTTCTTGATCAGGAGAGCTTCGTGATATTTGGTGTCATATTCAGAACGGCATTTTCGAATTATTTTGAATGAATCCAAGCCAGTTTTTTTATTAGAGCAAATGTTGCAGGACATTATGTGGTCTTTAATTGAACTTTAATTGTTCGTGTGACACGAACAAGACATACATTGGTATGTCCTCCAGACATCTGAGCACTAGAGTCCAAGAACATCTAAATTTCAATAGTAACCAGAAAAGTTCAATTAAAGACCACATAATGTCCTGCAACATTTGCTCTAATAAAAAAACTGGCTTGGATTCATTCAAAATAATTCGAAAATGCCGTTCTGAATATGACACCAAATATCACGAAGCTCTCCTGATCAAGAAACACTCTCCTGCTCTCAATCGTCAACTTTACGCCAACGGATCATCATTTCTACTGCAAGTTTTTTAACCATAAAATTCAATGACAGTTGTTGGACATACTTAGTGTTTGCTATATTTTCTGAAATCATAATGCTTGTTTCGTCATAATTGCTAACTCTTGTCATTTCAATTGTAAATTTGAATCGTTCTTGCTGAGTTTAACGCAGGCTAGTAGACACTAAAAAAGTACAGCAATGTTTTAACCTTTTGAAGATTAGTTTATTATTTGATTCGGATTCTTAAAGTTATTATTGCTATTTAGATATTCCTGAAGAGGGCCAGTGGTAGTGCCGAAAACGTTCGTTTTGAGAAATTGTAAATAATGTAAATAAATAAAAGTGATAGGCCTAAGCCTAAAATGCACCAAATTTTGTGGTTGCTGTACATTGCGATTATTTGGTGAAAAAATTAAGTTGTTCAGTCCTTCTTTTGCTTACAATTTAAGTCAAAAGCATGTTTAAAATCTTGCACTTTGGAATTAAATTTTTTTTACGTGATTTGGCCCAGGTAGGGAAAAGAAAAGTACATTGCCTCTTGCAATATTTTAGCATTAAATAAATATTCAGTCGAATATTTTCTTTAGAGATTACTGTTTTGTCATGAAAACAACCAGTTATAGGAATCCATATACGGCCACGGGGCCCAGGCCCTCTCAATTCAAAAATTTGTTCAATGAGCATTCCCCTTACTGTAACTAATTTTTTTCAAAAGTATTTTATTGCATAAAAATTGGCGAGGTGGAGGTGAATTGTTATTGAAAAATGTACCATACATAGTTACGCCTACAAACCACGTTATTGCCCGGGCCGGATTTAGATTGAGTTGGGCCCCTGGCCCGTTGGGATTTTTGCAATATTTTCCTACCAAATGCAGGTGAAGACCAAAAAAAGTTATCAGAGTGCGAGGGCTCTAGCACTGTGCCAAAAGTTTTAAAGTGTCGTGCTTGTTGCTTCTCTTTGTCACAATAATAATAATAATAATGAGTTGCTTTCTCGAATTGTTTTTGCGACATTTGCTCTAGTTATTATCGTGCTCATTTATTATCAAGCTTGTCAGCGTATGGTTTAAAATTGCTTAAAAGTTTGTTTTGATGATATCATATTACGAATTAGGAGCTTTTTTTCTCTAAATCTAATTTATAACTACCGGTACCGTATTTGTCAACTAGAGCGACAAATTTGAGAAACTGTAAATTTTTATGAGAGTGTAGAAATTATTGAAGTCTTGTTTTGTCTCATGATCTTTTTGGATTATATTATTCGTAATTGGCAGTTTAAGAGTCTAGCTATTGTGTTAATGTTGTGACTTGGTTTAGCAAATGCCGAGATAAGAATATCTTGAGTTTGGGATGTTAGCATATTCGTAGCTTTTGAATTGCAAGTTTTAAATTGGTTGGCGTAAGTTTGCCTTCATACTTTTGATTTTTTTTACTATATTTTTTTTAATTGATTATTTTGATATATTTGCGCTAATTATGCTTTATTTTCATTCTATTCGAATAAGATTGTACTGTTGCCGTAATAACTAAGTGTTTGAGAATTTAAAAGACCTCAGCATCGACGAACTTGCGTTTTTAAAGATCCCATCGTTCTTACTTCGCTTCTTCTTGGCATGTAGGGCATTAGTGTAAGTGAGTTTGTGACACCCTCCCAGTTTACAAATAAATTTGTGATACTGAATGAAAATTTTTTTAACTTGCTTTGACTGAACTGTTTAGTTCTTACCACAGCTTTTTTAAATTATGTTGCTGCAAAAGGTCATGTTCCCCCAAGATGCAGAAATTGAGAATTAAGTTAGTTCAAGTCCAGTTCTAGCTTTTTAGCTGTTCAAGATGACTGCTGAACACGATAAATTTTTCACAACTTGTGCGTATAAATTGTATAATCATTGAAAACTTATCAAAAATATAGTTTCTTGACTCGCTACAATAACTTGACAAAAAGAGGTAACAAGTTGACGATAAACTTTAAGACAGCTTATTTTGAGTAAAGTTACAAGGAAATGTGTTTGAAAATGTTGCTAAGGTAGCCGAATTGAAAAAGCCAAATTTTACTACTGCTTGCAAAATTTAGACTAGATTTTAAAACTTACACAACAGCGCTATGACACTGCTTTTCAAAATTCTAGAAACTTTTTTAGACTGGTCACCAAAGTAATAACAAAATAATTCAAAAAATTTTGGTTTGCTTTTATTGGTTCTTTGCTTTTTAAAAAAAAAACAACTCAAAACAATTTTTTATCATATCGCCAAGCGCAATCAATTTTTCTTAAGAAATTTTAATTTTGATATATTTTTTGTTTTTTTCACTAAATATGTTTTAAAAAAATGCAAAAAAGCAATCTTGGTCGTCATAAATGCAAAGCAACGGCGATTCTGAACATTTTGAGTGGTGAAGCATGAGTTATGCGCTGCCAGATTAGAAAGTTTGATCGTTTTTCTGGTTTAGCACGCCCAAAAATTCAAAGTGGATTCGCGCAGCCAATTCTCAACCAATCAAGCTGAATTTTTTTGAGTGGAGTTTTTCATGAATTTAAACAATTTTCTTGATTTTGAAACAAAAGTGTATTTTTGCACCACCCTAGTGAACATGAAACTACATGATCATACCATTTTCTGGTGGTATTCAGTGGCGGATTTAGGGGGAGATGGGGGATGCATCCCCCCCACCAACCTAAAACTAACGATTTCGGCCGAAAAATCAGTCTTCATTTCGAAAAATCAGTCTCCATTTCCGGGTGCATCCCCCCACCAGCTTAAACCCTAACGATTTCGGCCGAAAAATCAGGCTCAATTTCGGTGGAGACCTTTTTTTTTTTTTTAGGAGACCCCCTGAATTTGGGCGGAAAAAACGTTCGAATCTCGAAAAATCGGGCTCAATTTCGGTGAAGACCTTTTTTTTTATTTTTGGAGACCACCTGATTTTGGGCGGAAAAAACGTTCGAATTTCCGATTTCGGCCGAAAATTCAGTCTCCATTTCAGTGAACACATCCGAATTTTTGAGGTTTTGTGCTTAAAATTTTAAACTTAAAGTTTTGTGCTTAAAATCCCCCCCCACCAAAATTTTCTGGATCCGCCACTGGTGGTATCTTCATCATATTGCAACCTAAAGTGTACAAACTCAACAAAGGCCTATTGGTTCTTATGTTAATGAATTTCGTCTGTGCAAATGGTTTGTTTTTTTCTGTGAAAGAAAAATTTATACAGTTTTTTCTGTCTTTCGCCTAAATTATTATTAGTGCTATGTTTGCCGGTTTGGGCTGCTCCTCCAATATACCTTTGAAACCAAATTTATTCTGTAATTGCTGCTGAAGGCTTGCACCATCACCATCGGTAATCGACATAGCAGTTTTCCGCCAATTATTTTTCCTAGTTTTTCGTAAAGTGCAATTTGTTTCAGCCATCTGTATTGGTTTGTATGATGTGCTATTGCTATTGGCTGGGTAGATGTGCTTGCTGCGATTTGCAACTTCTGGCTTAATGTTGGTCACTAGGTGAATTGCAATGCTGTTCAATATCGTCGGACGTTTCAAAGGTGATTTGTAATAGTGAAAAGATGAGAATATAGCGCTATGTATGCTTTTATATCACCTTGAGTTTGTATCCCTGTCTTTTGCTGCGATGCAAATACGCTGTATCATGTTGGAATATATTTTTCCAATAGCCGACCAACATCCGACTAATTAGAGCTGCAAAAGGTGAGGCAAAACGCAAGTTGGTATAGAAGCAAAATATACAGCATTATCAAATGTTCTCGTGTTTTAACTATTAAATGGCGTTTAGAATGCCGTGATATATTTTCCAGCATTCGAAAAATGTATGCATTTCACCTATTGGTGACTAACATTGAGCCAGTAGTCGCAAATAGCACACCTTATGCAGCCGACAAGTGGCTTCCCGATAGCCGAAAATGTAACCCAAACGTTCGCTGAAACATAGCCTATTTATGACTAAAATTAGCCAATAAATGGTTATCCGAAAGACGGAAAGTTTAGATAGTTGGAAAAATAAAGCTCCTTTTGTGACTTGAAGGAAGCCAATCTAGTCGCCTTATCGGCTGTATTTAGCTAGTTTTTTTTATCTTATGAAGCCGTCAAACGGCTCGCCTTAAGCCGGACAAATAATCTAAAGTTTGGCTTAAATATAGTTAGTTTTTGGCCTAAACTTAGCCAATTTTTTTCCTGTGTTATATATGGTGGGTTCACAGCCGGCGTCTCTGCAAGACTATACGTACTTAGAAAGCTCGGTGGCGTTGCTTTTTTGGCGGTGCCTGAAGGATTGCACGTGATTGTAGTATCATGCTTTAAATTCCGTTTCACAGAGGCCAAAGTAATTTTTCGCCTCGTTGTTGCAGTTTACGGTGGCTTTGTAAACGATACTCTTCTCTCGGCACCGTCCAGACATAGGGCACGGTGTCTTTCTGCGGTTGCACGAAGGTGGATCTGGATTATCTCTTTTCTCAGATAAGATCTTCTTGTTGTGAGAAGATAGGATGCCAGCCATGTTAGTGGTACAACTATAGCGTAGTTTGATAGTGTTCCTGTTGAAGATTTTGTGCAATCGGTGCCGTGGTGGGAAGTGCTTCTCCAGGAAATAAAAGAAGTGTTTTCCTACGGTAGTGCTGACGAGGTCGTTGAAGGGGGGGCTGAACCAAGTGATGTTACGCTTTCTGGTGCGTTTTCTTCGATTTGCTTGCTCCTGCTGGAATTGCAGTTTTTTGTGGTAACCACTGGCTTGCAGGGCTTGCTCGTGCATTGGTATCGCCTTTTGGAATTCTGATTTATCGCCAGAGATTTGTGATAACCTCTTCTCTATCATTGAAAGCAGTTGCCTTTTGATCGTGGGTGGATGGTTCGATCTTATATCAATGTAAAGTGGGTGGTCATTAGGTTTTCGGTAGGGCCAGTATCTTTCGGAGATCAGGGCTAGGGTCACGTCTAGGAAGTCTGTGCGCTCTAAGTTGGTATCCGTGACAACTTTGAGGTCGTGTTGGTGAAAAATCTGGATTATCTGCTTCTTCAATCTCTCGGCGTTCGGTCCTGGAGTGTTTCGAAGGATGGCGAGTCCATCATCAAAGTAGAGACCGACAGCCTCTTTGCCTAGGATGCCACACAAATGATAAAGCAGGTATAGGCCTACGAGCTCGCATACCTCAGCGCCGTCGAAAGACCCCATGGTGACGTCGAATCGGTCACACGACTTTTTGGATCATGCTTCTCCTTCACAGAACAGCAGAGACTTACGGCAATGCATGATAATTTCGATACTTTTCTTGTCAATTTTCACAAATTTGTTAGCGTATTCAATCGCATCAGTTAAAAGTTTCTCAGAAATTGATGGATAAAAATCCACTATGTCAAATTTTAGAAATTTACAGTCGGCCTTGCTCGGGAATCGGGATATTATTGAACCAAGATAGAGTTGACGGACGCTGTGTTTTTCCGTTAATTAAAACGAGATTACTTTCGTACTTCTGTATTGATGCTATCCAGGTGTTGCTTGCTAATTTTGTTAATTTCGGATTTCGCCGGATTAATTAGCCTACATTTTGAGTGATTTTGAAAATTTTCTTTGTGGTCTTTTAAGGTCATGAAAGCATTGCGTTTTGAGAAACTTTCCACCCTTTCGTCCAACTTCAATTCATTGGCGATACTTTGGGCTTCTATGTAAATTTTACTTAAGGCCTAAATGTCTGCTTTTTAGTATGCTGTGGTGATGTTGTCTTTAAGTAATTTAGAATAGTTGTCGACGCTTACTTCATAAAGGTTGGTGGTTTTATCAGCCGGAATTAGCATCATGGGTGAATCTCTGATTTTTTTTGCATCGTTTGCAAGTCGCGCCTGGAAGTTGCTAGAAGTTTGCTTGAATTTAATGCTCTTGATCATGGCGTAAAGTTCCTCTTCAAAAGCCGCAAAACCTTCATGATGTGGTGGGGTGTTCTCCGATTTGAAGCCATATATTTCGTACTCTTCGATAGTATCCGCATTTTTGTGGTGGAAGAAAAACGCTCTATCTTAAGCGCTTGATAAAGTGTTCTAGCTTTCTCAGCATAGCTTTTAAGTATTCTTGCTTGCAAGGAATTGGAATATTTTTCAGTGAATAACCAAAATTTATCTGTCTTTATTACATGGTGAACTTGAAACCTTTGATGATATATATGAAAACATAATCCTTGGTCATAATATTCTTCCTTCTTCAGTTTGGTATTGAAGGTTTATCGTACTCCAGTTTCGAACGACCGACTACCTCTATCTAGAGTATTTGTTATTGTTTATTGTCAACGTCATCGTTTCACGTGACATTGCTGTGATCGCTTGTTCTGTTAAAATTTTGCGCCAGTTCAGTGTAGTTCAACTACTTTGTAGATTTCAACCTACTACAGCTTTTATATTCTGGATTCTAGTTTTAGGTTTTGATTTTTTGATTTTAACTGTTCATCTTTAATATGTTTAGCTTTACCCCTGATGATCCCATTTATGGGTGAAACAGACTGTTGGGTTATAGGTTTTTAATTTTTAATCTTTAATGCCTTAATACTGCAGTGGTTTACTGTGATATTAGCTCTAACACTCCGTTATCGAGCACTTTCGAAACCCTGATATCAACCACTGACTGAATGTTTATACCGGTAAATACTGAAAAAATATATTTGCTTTAATTGGAGAGCAAGCTCTTGGAACCGTATTAAGTAACTGTTCGCATTGCAATTGTTTATTGATCAATAAAGCGATGTATAAGCAGAATTACTGCTATAAAATCAACGACCAGCACAGTTTTTATTGTTTTTTTTGATCTATTGAAATTTATGACATGCCAGTTAGAAAGTTTTTTGACCCCAAAGTTACTGGTCAGTGTAAAAATTAAAAATATTGGTTTGGGCACTTTAGGCATCCAGGGTCGGATCTACCATAATATGCAAAATGGCACAGGACCAGGGCCCCGTGTTCTTTTATGGGGCTCCGCGCTTGGATGATAGATCTTTTTTATTTGGTCTTCACCTATATTTTGCAACAGAGTGCAGCAAAAATTCCAAAAGCACCAGGGGCCTGTTCAATGTAAATCCGGTGCTGTGTACACCTGAACATTTTATAAAAATTGATCTTGTGTTTATGACGTCACAATTCGGATCGATCTTTAGTGAAAATTGCACAATTTGACTCCGGGCTTCCCGATGTTGTAACAGCTCAGGCTATATCAGAGACATGCACCTGCAATTTATCGCTACTCGTGTAGTGACAGAAGTGCGCCATTAAACAATAGCAAAAAAAACACCTGTCATCAATAATGCTACAAAAATTTCGAAACATCCGCTTGAACTGTATTTAAATTTTCACAGTAACTTGAGTATGTGAAAACTAATTTAGCTTCCAAAACATTCTTAGCAGTAAAATTAGTAGAGCTCAGGGTAAGCGTAGATATTAAGCGATGAGTGGTTGAGTGGATAGAGCGTGTGCTACTGAAACGGTTGACCTGGGTTTATTCCGGGTCGGGTCAAACCAAAGACTATAAATATTGGTATTCTCGGCCAGGGCTGGAGTACTCGTACTCGGTACTCGAGTACCAAGTTTGGTGTACTCGTACTCAAAATCTTTAGTACTCGTACACGAGTGCCTAAGTACTCGGTACTCGCACAAAAAATTGGTCGAGAACAGTCGAGTACATTTTTGCAATGAAAGGTAGCAAAATATAACTAAAGTAGCTCTTGAAATGCAACGAGCGTATTTTTGATGTGTCCGAGTTAATTTAGTGCATTTTTTGTTATGTAGCTCTAAATAGCATTTTGTTCCAATTGATTAGTTCTTCAGTTTATTTTTTCAGGGTTGCTATTCAAGCAAAAAACATCGGCATCGAAACAATAACTATATTAGAAAAAGTTAAATTGCCTTTTTTTAGATTTAAAAAATTTTGGTACTCGTAATCGAACCTCAAGTACTCGAACTCGTACTCAAACCTCAAGTACTCGTGCTTGTGCCTTTTCGTTGGCCATGTGCTCGTACTCGAAGTTGCAGTACCCGACTCCAGCACTGTTCACAGCTTCTCTGCTTGACGTTCAGCATTGAAAGGGAGAGCTTCCGCCGTATCATGGTGAACAGGTGGGCAGGTGGCAGCTGGACTCGAACACCGAAAGGTTCCTTAATTTGCTGTCCCTGGACAAGACATATCTGTAAATAAAATGTAATTTCAATTTACAGTTAGTACGAGTTTTAAACCAGAGTCTCAATTTCCAACCTCAGCCTTATTTGGCCCCGATTATTTAAATTGACTTCAAAAGTCTACTCTACTAATACAAACCATTTAGTATATTGGGTACCCCTTAAATTGAAACTGCAGTAATTTTTGCAACTAAATGGCTTACGAGCAAAACCTTGATGTTGCAAAAAATGATGCAGAATGTTAATGATGGTTATTGCTGAAAATATGATGCACGTAGCTCGATTCTTTGTGCTTTGCCGCAATAACTTTGCCGGTTTTGTGTTTCTCCACATAACTGTGATTATTTTAACCCCAACGAGTAAGCATAGGGTGTGAGCCAATGCTGCTAGCACCTCCATTTCCAAAATATATAGTCCAAACGCCATTAGTGTGAATTCATCGTTTTAGCTATTCTAGGGTTCTCAGATTTTAAAGTTTCATTTTTGATATGCCAGAATATTAGCAATAACAAAATTGACTGCACTTTTTTTATACAAGAACAATAATTTTGTAAGAACACGAGGCTCATTTTTGCTCAAAATTTGAGAATAAATTAGAAGCAACACCAGCCTCAGCAACAAAGAATAATGTTGAGAACAACCGAAAAAGCATAAATTTCAAATCAAAAAAGAAAAGAAATTCTGTACTGATTCAAAACAATAAAGCTTGAGAGACTTCCAGGCATTTACTAGCAAAATTGCTACAATTCTGAGACAATAGAGTGCTATAACCAAACGATTTTTTTGCTCTTGTTCAAACGAAAATCAATGCTTGCTTTTCCGCTTTTCGCAATTTTATGATGCTGCAAAAACAACAAAAAAAGCGTTTCTTCAAGCAGACAGAGCATTAGGAATTACGAAACGTGGTCGCCGTAATTGACATCGATGCTTTCAAAATTTAAGAACAAATTAAGAGCAACATAGGCTAAACGTTGACAGAAAATTGAGAACCGCCTGCCTTAACCCAAAATTTACTGGTTCTTATAAAAAATTGTGTACTTACGGTATTACAATAGCAGAATATAATTCAGTTAAGATACAACTGTTACCTTTGTATTTAATTAATCAAACATTTCTTAAAGCGTTAAAATCCTGCTTGATTGGCTTCACAATTGTCAGCTCTTGAAACTTTGTCTTCCTAACATCAAAAGGAGTGTGGAATTAAGTTTTTGATCGCCGATGTGAAAAACCTAAATTAAAAAGAAACATTACGTAAAATGTGAGAAGTGCAAACATTGGAAGAAAAAAACAAAGTGCACTCTTCGTTTTATAATAACAATTTATGAAAACACGAAGCACATTTTTTATAAAATTTAAGAGAAATTTTTGAACAATGCCAGCCTCAGTATGAAAATTATACTTAAGAACAAGAACCAAACGCGTAACAGTGCAACACTATTGTACGTAATCAGCAAAGTTTTCTTGGCCTTTTTTCATATTGCCGTGATTAATTTGCCCAAACACTATCAACATGATAGATAGCAAAAGACAACCTTTAACCAAACAAAAATTAACTTGAGCTAGATTTTATTCTCCAACAAAATTTAAGACTAAATTAAGAGCAAATGACGCTGACGGTTTATGAAAATTTAAGAACAGTCGGCCTTAACCACAAATTTACTGTTTTCAAAGTTTACTGTATACGGGCCGAAATAGACAAGCAAGTTTCTTCAGATTATCACACCATTTTTACGAGAAACTGTTTTTCTGCAAATTTAATTGCAGCAATAACAAATTTTGGCGCCGGAAGTAGTCTTCTGCATGAAACTTAAAATTCCATTTACACGTGCGTGCAACAATTTTTTTTGTAAATGTTGCAGCAATTATGTTGTGGCTATGTTCTGCAAGGCCTTGAAACTCCATTAATACGTGGCAATTTTAATAGTCTTGCAGACAGAGATGGACTACTCGGCTATAATAATCTGAACTATCAATAAGCATGATTCGAAAAAGGAAAGCAGTAGCAGCAATAGTAATTTAAAATGCTTTCAAAAAGGAAAAAGAAAAACAACTTAAATTGTGGCTTGCTCAAAATCACACCGTCATTAGACAGGCGATTTTTAGCAAGGACCGTTTAGCAGTCACCCTTCGCTTTCTTGCCACAGGTATCGTGGCCGACAGGGTAAAGACGTCATTTCTACGACAACACTGATCGCATGATATGGCTTCAACCCACGCCCTGGTCACGTTGTTGTATGATGGATAAGACGTTGTGTGATGATAAGACTTGGGTAAGACGTTGTATGATGATTATCTCTGCTGGGTGGCTTTGAACGAGCAGTAAATTCAGTGGACAAAAATTCGACGAAATTCACGGAAACATTGGATCACTGGAAACTTCTTAGCAGGTTCCAACCACGATGTAGTCATTACAATGAAAAGTGCGCGGATTCTCCTGTATTTAGCGTCTGACGCTGTCCGGTGACAGGAGGATAAATATGCGCTACAACAACAACGTAAGAAAATATCAAGTGGAACTTCTGCGATAGTGAAAGTTGCATTGCGCTTTAAATTTTTTATTTTGAGAGATTGCCGAAGTCGCGTGCGGACTAATGTCTTTAAAATTTGTTGCGGATTAATTGCGCTTCGCTTTCAATTTCTTTTTTTGTTGTTGTTAATAGCGCATGTTTATGCTTTTGACTTAATTTGGTTCATTTTGATCGTAATATTGTCAAATGCCGACCTTCTATCCCAAATTACTTACTTCTTTTCCGTCAAAAATCACAAAAATGCGTAATTTACATTGTTTGTTAAACCAGTGCTCTCGCCAGAACAAACGAAGTGAGAGGACATTAGCCAAAAGTAGGGGGGCACTAAAATAAACTGAGCTTTTGCACATCAAAAGTGATATTTTACGGCTACAAATTATCCGTTATTTCAAAAACAGTTTTGTATAAAATTATTTTGTACTCATGTTTGAAAAAAGAGACGTATTAGTCCGGCAGCGTTTATTAGCTCGTTTCGTCTGCGGCCCATATAATCGCAGAAAAAATCTGTCTGCAGCAGTGAATTCTACCGGAAGCGCTACCAGAATTTAGCTAAGAGGGAAGGGGCTTGAAGCAAAGGTTTTTTTTTGTGCCTAAAAATTGTCTAATTTAGACCTCTTGATAAACAAGGCTATGCAACTCATGCGTACGTATCACAGAGGGGGCCTGGGGGCAGAGTCCCCTGCCGACGAGAGATTTTTGTGATTTTGTGCGAAAATAGCAATTTTAACGCGAGGGGACGCGTTTCCCCATCAAGATTTAGCGTCCCTCCATCGAGATTCAACGTTCCCCCATCGAGGATTGAGCGCTGGTTGAACAGATGAAAAAAAGCCTGGCAACACGAATAAATTCCACAAACTCCGGCCGAATTTGTCCCAAATTGCGGTGAAGACCTTTTTTTTGTCTTCACTTGATTTCGGGGACAAAAACTCTTCAAGTTTCGGGGAGGACCTTTTTTTGGTATTCACTCGATTTCGGGAACGGAAAGACATAATTTCCTCTAAAGTACTTTCGCATTCCGAATGCGTTTGGTCAAGGCTGCAAAAGCGTCCCCCGATGCAAAATGCTACAGTTTAAGTACTGTATGAATAATTGTAGTAAATCGCTAAAAGTCAAAAGTCATAAAAAGGATTCAATTGCCTAACCCTTTTAGCCCCCCTTAAGTTCAAGTCCAAAACACGTTCAAACACTTGTTTTTTTTTGGGGGGGGTTATATTTTCTAAATGTCTTGGCTAAAGGGAGCTGAAGGCCTCTTTGCTCTTTCCCCTGGTTGCGAACTGACTGCAGCCTGAAAAAATCTTGTGTTCTTTAAAAAAACAAAAACGGGTGGTCTTTCTCGAAAATACTTTCACGTGTTATTTCAGATCATCATCACTAACGAAAAACTAGTAACGATTCTATAGGCTTACATCCCTATTCTGCAACACATCCGTAAAGACGTGTTGATAAGACGAATTATTGTGTCATATTTAGGTACAGTAGTTGGTGGTCAGCAATTTCGCTAAGAATCGAGAACATTTCAAACAAGAATTATGTTTGAATGTTATTATTCCTTTTTTGGTTATGGTCTATTCTTGTGGTTGCGTCATGCCCCAAAAAAGTATTTTGAGTAAACCGAAATGGGGAGCACAAGTAGTCGTTAGGGAGGGCACGGCCTCCCAGGCACCCCCCCCCCCCCGTAGTGACGGCACTGTGTCAAACACTTAATTGGAGAACTTAGGTTGCGCTTTAACTTGGTGCAAAAATCTCGTTTTGCAGTTGCGGAATTGCGTTACGCTTCTACTGAATCAAAAAGCTTGTAGCGGAAGTTGCGCGACCCTCCTGAAAATATAAAATTTAAAGTGCGCCTCTTGTTCTGCGCTTTTAATGGTTTAAATAATCGTTGTATTTTGTTGCCCGTCTCCGGAAAAGACTATTTTTTTATCTTTAGTATGTTTATTGACAAAGAAAAACGTTATATGTAATGTTGAAAATAAAATTCAGGCGGAACTTAACATAGTTATCCACTTTTCCCATATGCATTTACAGTAATACACGTGAAAATTTTCAGGCAGGAACCAGTCCCGCCTGGCCTCTGTTTCTGTGGCTGCTGCCCAGTATACCACACAAACAGTTTAGTCACAAACAGGTTAATAACGAAGAGTCACGTTCACGTAAGCATTGTCACTTAAACAAACCCAGCATTCATAGCATCACAAAAAAAGTTGATATTAAAGTGCGAACCCAGTGTAGACAAATAGAATTTATTGCATTTGAAATGAACTGCTTTAAGCAAAATTGTTACAATATTATTAACATCCAGTAATTTATCTTTATAGACAATGCCATACCGTACTTACATGTTTTTGCTCTAAGCAGTGCTTTTTTTACTCGGTCTCTATATTATTCACTATGTTATTATTATTCTCTATATACTCTATATTATGTCTTTATGTTATCAATGCTTTCCAAACTGCAGGGCTAACTTCGAATTCACTTATCAACGCTTCCATTTCATAATGCTGTCCAAATAGGGATTCCGGTAATGTACAGTATTGTGCAGTATTCATTGCCTTGTAGCAGGACAACGCGATAAAGTTTGAAAGTGTCCAAGTAGGTAGACGTAACCGTGTTAATAGCATCACGAGAAGTCAAAAAACTTGCAGCAATTCGAAACACGGCCAAAGTCATGTCAATTTTGCAGAAAGTTTTCCGAAATCTAGCAGGAAGCCATTTCCACGTCGCAAGATAACTCTTCTGCAACGTTTCTGCAATCGTTGCATAATAATCTTGGTGGCCATTTACACACAGAAAAAAGTTGCATCAACGCTTCTGCAAGCGTTCTTGCAAAAAAAACTTGATCGTCTGTTTCGGCCTTAAGTCAATTTTGTCTTGTGTATAATTTGTAGTATGTTGCAGACGTGGAGTCCTCGGGAATGTTCTTGGCCTCGATGACGTCCTCAAGGACACATTTTGAAGTCCTTGGCCTCGAAGGTCAAGTCCTTGGCCTCGAAGCCTCAAGTTCTTGAAAATTGCCCTGTCTTTGACTCGCGGATAACACGATTTTTTGAACCGATTAATTTTTGTTGAAAAACGTCAGAAACCTCGCTAAATATTTGCAAAGATCCTTTTTTGTTTTCCTCAGTGGAGATCGCCCGAAAAATTTATACGTGAAGACCTTTTTTTTTAAGATCGCCAGAAAAAATTATTTGAAGATCGTTTTTTTTTTTTTGAGAACACTGGCGTCTGTGTTCTTGGTCCTTGGCCTAGGCATCGAGCATTCCTGTCCTTGGCGTCGAGAAAACCTGTCCTTGGCCTCCTCGGAGATTTTTTGTGTCCTTGGCCTAGAGCCTTGCTTCCTCGTCTCCACCTTTGGTAAGTTATCTCAATGCCCGCCCTGAATCTAGCTTTGATTGTTTACAAGTTACTTTTTGTACGCCATTTTATTTCGCGCATTTTCTTGTTTCTAAATTTTTGGTGTTGGTATATCAAAAAAATAGTCCGCGCAGATAATCCGCAGATCAGCATGAAATGTCTTCTTCATTCTTATACATATCTGGCATCAGTAATGAAACTGGGCTTTATATTGCTGGTATTTCAAGGCAACTATAGGAAGTCTACGAATTCCTATTCAAGTGTTGTAAACCAAAATAACAACAACCTTTTTGTTTAACAGAACGAACATATTTTTTGCAAGAACATAGGACAACTTTTTCAACACAGGTTTTTGCTCCTACTTTCGGGATTTGCAACAGAAAGAAACAGAACTGTTCGCCATTGCAAATTCGAGTCCGATGTAGCTGCACCATCCCCAAATGCAAAATAACAGCAATACTTTTTTTCATTTTGGGTCCAAAGCAATTGAATCATTATTTCTGTAACGGAATGGTAAAGCCACGCTTAACAAGTCACGTGGTGCTCGTGTCCAATTCGCCCATGGTTCTGTAATTTTTTTCCTGCAAAACCTTGCATAAAGAGTAAGGGTTTGGACATCATAGCCATAAGAACAGAAATAAAAAGGAAAAAGAGGCAATTTCCTTATTGCATTAATGTGTTCTCGAATACCTGCGCTGATGGAAAATTCCAATCACTAAACCTGCAATTAAATTACAACTACAAAAGAAGTTGAATCTTAGCATATTAATCAAAGTGATAGTTATATTGAAATTAAAAGAGTTAGTTCCATGTTTCAGATCTTGTTCTTCTTCAAGTTCTTTTTTCGGCCCATTACTTATTAGCATTACTACTCCAGTAAGTTCCGAAATTTGTTAGAAACATAGGAAAAAAATTACGCGTGAAGAAAAAAAGTAAATATTTGAAGTTTCCGTTGGACCGATAAGTTTTTTATGTCTTGCAATCTGCAAAAACTTTATTGCAAATATTGTTAGGAATTTTCTGAAAATCTATAGGCTAATACATCGTTTATGATGAGATAATGGTGGCTTAATAAGTCACGTGGTGCTGGTGTTCGATTTGCTTTCGCATTCTTTATTCATTTTCTGCAAAAGCTTGTTCATGAGTTAGGATTAAGTCTACAAAACCAGAAAAAAGTTGTAGGAATACAAAAAAAACAAAAAAAAAAAAAAAACAAAAAAAAACAAAACAACGATTATTTAGTATTGAAATTATTGCATTCTCGATTAGTCCATACTTTTTTTTCAAGAACCAGTAATTTTTCGGTTCAAGCTGACTGTTCTTGAAGTTTCACCAATTTTCAGTCGCAGTTGTTCTTAATTTTTTCCTAAATTTATTGGAAAATAAAATGACCAAAGTTCATGTTTGTTTGGCTAAAACTTGTTTTTGGTTGTTGATCATGATTATCAAAACAATCATTAGACAAATCAACAACGACAACATGGAAGAGACCCGGAAAAGCTCAGCTCTTTTGATGTTGGTCTGTGTTCGTAATTTTTGTTTTCATACCATGGCTGGCAATTTTCATAATTTGATCTTAAATATTTAGAAGAACTGCGGCTCGTGTTTTTTATAAATTGTTCTAACAAAAAAAAGTATGTTGTATATCTAGTTCCATGTTCACCTAGTCTGTGGTTGATATCTAGGTTTTAAAAACTGCTTGATAACGAAGAGTTAGATCAAATATTACAGCAGAGTACCGCAGTGTTAAACATTAAAAGATTAAAAATTAAAACTTACAAAACCCAACAAACGGTTTTACCCGCATATAGGACCATCAGGGGTAAAATAGGATCGTGATCGGATTGTGAGAGGTTGCAGACTCGCGACCGCGCTTGATACTTTAGTACCTGGACATTATAGTTTTTTGCAGCCTCTCACCAGAAAGAGATTTATCGTTTGGTGCCTTTTGGTGATGATAATGCTTTGCTTGCTCATCGCTTCCATTCTAAACAAAAATAAACCATTAACTAATGAATCATATTCAAATATAACTGGGATGATCAGGGATAAATCACAATCAAAAGTATCACTGTATATTGAAATATGATTTGCCCCTGCTGATCACAATTATGGGTGAAACAGACTGCTGAGTTTTTAGGTTTTAATTATTAATGTTTTAATACTGAGGTATTCTGCAGTGTAAGAAGAAATATGGAAGAAAAATCTCGATTATTAAAACGGCGATACATTATAATACCAATAAACTGCAACAGAAATTGGTATTTTAATGCAATAACCAACGTGATGGTTATGTTGAAATTGAAAGATTTAGTTCCTTGGTTTTAGTTCCTCTTCCTCTTTGAGTTCTACTTTCTGTACCAAGGAGTGGTTAATAATGCTACGTTAGTAAGTTTTAGAATTTGCAAGAAGTAATTTAACGCATAAAGAAAAAAAAGTAAAATAATTATTCACTTATACCAATTACGATCGAGTTGAGCAAAAGGTGACCGAACTGTGTTTGTTTTTTTATAATTTCTCTTCAAATCTGTTTAGCTTAGAACAACAGCTGAAACGAGTTGAACACAACTGAAAAGAAATATTTGTAAAAGAATGTAAAAGAATAAATTAATAGGCGTGCTCGATTCGGTTGCATTGGCGGCAAAGTGGGCACAGATGAGTCTTTATTACGACCACCTTAATTGATATTATGTGTAAAACATAGATATGAGACACTGTCATTCACATTGGTTCAATAATTAAGCAACACATTCAAATTAATGTTTAGCTTCGGTTCACTTTTGTGCGTTTAATTCCATTTGCACACAGAATTGCCGCTTCCGCAGCTCTGCTAACTTAATAGCGTTGTAAAAGCTAACAGTATCGAATGTTTGCGGCTCTGTTTAAAAAAATACGGCTTAAATTTTTGGGAAAGTTTTAAAAGCTTTTTCAATGACCTTCAATCTCGTCTATAAACTATTAGTAGTGGACAGTAACGAACTACTAAAGTAACAAATTACTGTAAAACGAATTAGTTTTATAGTAATTTTTACACTAATGACAGTACTTTTTCAAAAAAGTAATTTTTGTGGTAATTGTATTACTTTTTAGAGGTATCAAAATTACTAATTACCAGAGGTGGAGTCCTCGAGGATGTCCTTGGCCTCGAGGACGTCCTCGAGAACACATTTTGAAGTCATTGGCCTCAAAGCCTCAATTCCTTGGCCTTGGCCTCGAAGCCTCAAGTCCTCAAAAATTGCCCTGTCCTCGGCTCGAGGACAGCACTATTTTTTGAACAGTTAAAATTTCGTTGGAAAACGCCAGAAACCTCGCGGAAAATTTGCGAACACCTTTTTTGTTTTCCTCAATTGGAGCATAGGCGTAGACAAGGGGAGGGAGGCAGGCCCTCCCTAATTGTAATTTCACCAATGACAAAAATGTGACAAACAAGCCTATTGTTTCTTCAGTTTCAGTTTCTTTCTAGCATTTTTCGCTGACGACAGTTTAACTAATTTACAATATTGGAGACCAGGGGCGCCGGGTCCCACTCAATTCAATTTTTGCCAGCCAATTTAAACGTACAACCCGAAGAAAATGGAGAGTTTTAAAAGTTGCTATCTCAGGCCCACATCTAGCCTTTTTATGAACGTAATGCATTAATCAGGGCCGGATCTACCATAATATGACGCAGTACCAGCTAGGGGCCCCACGCTGAAATCGTAAGATTTTTATGGTCTTCACCTACATTTCCGAGAAAGATGCTGCGAAAATCTCCAAAGTGTCAGGGGCCTAGCGCGATTTAAATCCGGCCCGGCAATAACATGGTTAGTAGGCGTAACCATCTATTGTACCATTTTTCAAAAAAAATTCAGTAATTCACCTCCAACCTCGCCGGCTCTTACGTACAAAATAGTTAAAAAAAAATGCCACGAAAAATGCTGATTGAACGAATCATTGAACTTCAATTGAGGGTCCTGGGCCCCCTGGCGAACAGGTACTCCTACAACTGGTTATTTTCATGACAAAACAAAAGTCTCTAAGACAAATCTTCGAGTGGATTATTATTTACTGCTAAAATGCAGCCAGAGACAATGCACCTTACTTCCCCCTACATGGACCAAATCACTAACAATTAAAGTTTAACTCCAACATGCAAGATGTTAAACGTGTTTTGGACTTAAATTGCAAGTAAAAAGAGGATTAAAGAATTTGATTTTTTCAATTGACTTTCAAATGTCAGAAATCTAGTGCTTTCAAAAAGCTTTAAACACTTGCGAAATGTGATCCAATGGCATTAAAATAGCTGTTTTTTTCCAAAAAATTACAAAAAATCACCCAACGTCCGGGGGCTTCGCCCCCAGACCCCTAAAGCCTCCGGCGGCTGGAGACCTCGCCGCCAAACCCCCGTCTGTGATACATTTGAGTTACACTAGCTTTCTCAACACGTTCCCAAAGTTAGATATTTGCATTTTTCAACTATTAGTTTAAGCCCTCTTCCTTTGCAAAATCCTGGTTACGTGCAAACAGGCAACAACGATTTCAAATCTTTCTTTCTACGATATTTTTGTCCCGCAAAAACTTCCTCTTTGGAGAAATTTTGATGACGTCATATCATGTGATTTGTGGTTTAGGCTTTCTTCAATCAAAATTTTTGGGTACGCCAATGAATTGGAGATCGCCTGAAAAATATTTTTGAAGACTTTTTTTTTAGGAGAACGCTTGCGGCTTTGTCCTCGGTCCTTGGCCTCGAGCATTCCTGTCCTTGGCATCGAGAGTGTCTGTTCTCGTAAAGGCTGTCTTTGGCCTTGGCCTCGGATTTTTTGTGTCCTTGGCCTCGAGCCTTGGTTTCGAGCCTTATGCACTCGACTCCACCTCTGCTAATCACAAATTACTTTTTAACTGTTATGTACAGACAGTACTTAAATTGTAGAGGGGACGCGTCCCCCGATCGATATTCAGCGTCCCCTCATCAAGATTTAGCGCGCCCAATCGAGATTTAGCGTCTTCCATCGAGGTTTGAGCACTAGTTGAACAGACAAAGAAGGGCCAGGTAGCACAAATAAATCCCACCAATTCCAGTTGAACTTAGTCCCAAATTGCGATAAAAGCCTTTTTTTTTTGGTCTTTACTTGATTCCGATTGCAAAAACTCTTTAATTTTCGGTGAAGACCGTTTGTTTTTGGTCGTCACTCGATTTCGGGGACCGAAAGACATAGGTGGGCACGGTACTTTGCAAAAGTACCGCGGTACCGGTACTCGGTACTTTGCTAAAATTAGTACCGCGGTACCGGTACCGGTACTTTCAAATTAAAAGTACCGCGGTACTTTTGCGGTACTTTTTTTTTAAATTAAAAGAAAAAAATTCGACTGATTGACCTCGTTTATGGGATTGTAAATCATCACTTTTAGCAATTAGGTTCGTTTCCGCGACTAGAGCGCACTGCGTAGACCTACTGTTCGTTTTACAGCAAGTTTGCAGTAAAATAGTAAGCAGTTGCAGTATTAGTATTACTACTATAGTGAGTCCAAAGTACTAACTAGCAATGGAGTTGACTCCATAAAGTATCTAACTTATACGGACTACGGTCATCGGGCTACGTATTCTACAACAGTATCTTGCGGAGGTGGAGTCCTCGAGGACGTCCTTGGCCTCGAGGACGTTCTCGAGGACACATTTTGAAGTCATTGGCCCTGGCCTCGAAGGTCAAGTCCTTGGCCTTGGCCTCGAAGCCTCAAGTCTTCGAAAATTGCCTTGCCCTCGGATCGAGGACAGCACTATTTTTTGAACAGTTGAAATTTCGTTGGAAAACACCAGAAACCTCGCGGAAAATTTGCGAACACCTTTTTTGTTTTCCTCAATTGGAGCATAGGCGTAGCCAAGGGGAGGGGAAGGGGCCCGGGTCCCCTTCAACTGAAATTTTACCAATGACAAAAATGTGACCAAACAGCCTATTGTTTTTTCAGTTTCAGTTTTTTTTGGCATTTTTCGCTTTTAACAGTAACTAACAACAATATGGAAGCCCAGGGGCCCCGGGCTCCCCTCAATTCAATTTTTGCCAGCCAATTTAAACGTACAACCCGGAGAAAATGGAGAGTTTTTGTCATAAAAGTTGCTATCTCAGGTCCACATCTAGACTTTTTATGAACGTAATGCATTAATCAGGGCCGGATCTACCATAATATGGCGCAGTACCAGCTAGGGGCCCCACGCTGAAATCGTGAGACTTTTTTTGGTCCTCACCTATATTTGGCAGAAAGACGTTGCCAAAATCTCCACAGTGCTAGGGGCCCAGCGCGATGTAAATCCGGCTCGGCAATAACACGGTTAGTAGGCGTAACCATCTATTGTACCATTTTTCAATAACAATTCAGTAATTCAACTCCAACCTCGCCGGTTTTTACACTCGAAATACTTTTATAAATTAACCATGGAAAATGCTGATTGAACAAATCATTGAACTTCAACTGAGGGACCTGGGTCCCTTGACCAAACACGTACTCCTATAACTGGTTATTTTCATGACAAAACAAAAGCCTCTAAGGCAAATCTTCGAGTGGATTATTATTTACTGCTAAAATGTAGCAAGAGACAATGTGCCTTACTTCCCCCTACCTGGACCAAATCACTTATACCGAATATCTAACTCCAAAATGCCAGATGTTAAACGTATTTTGGACTTAAGTTGCTAGTAAAAGGGAGATTAAACAATTTAATTTTTTCAATTGGCTTTCAAATGTCAGAAATTGGTGCTTTCAAATGGCTCTGAATACCTGCAAAATGTGATTCAATGGCATTAAAATAGCTTTTTTTCCCAAAACGTTACAAAAAATCGCCCAACGGCTGGGGGCCGGGCCCCCAGTCCCCCAAAGTCTTCAGCGGCTGGGGGCCCCGCCCCCAGACCCAATGTGTGATACCTTTGAGTTACACTAGCTTTCTCAACACGTTTCCAACGTTAGATATTTGCGCTTTTCAAGTATTAGTTTAATCCCTCTCTCTTTGCAAAATTCTGGTTACCTGCCTACAGGCAACGATTTCAGATCTTCCTACCTACGATATCTTTGTCCCACAAAAACTTCCTGTTTGGAAAATTTTTGATGACGTCATTGCCTGTGATTTGTGATTTAGGCCTCACCCAATCAAAAATTCTGGGTACGCCTATGAATTGGAGATCACCTAAAAAACTTTTTTGAAGACCTTTTTTTGGAGAAGACTTGCAGCTGTGTCCTTGGTCCTTGGCCTTGAGTATTCCTGTCCTTGGCCTCGAAAGGGTCTGTCCTCAGAAAGGCTGCCCTTGGCCTCGAATTTTTTTGTGTCCTTGGCCTTGGAATTGGCCTCGAGCCTTGTGTCTTCGACTCCACCTCTGGTATCTTGTCACCAGTAATAACCAAATAGCAGTCATGTCTAAAGCATCACTTGCGTAAGTTGGCACTGAAGGCTACTCTGACGATACATCAGCTACCAATTATGGCGCAAGCGACATTCACACATAACTTAGAAACTGGGGATAAATTGCACTTTTGACAAAGTGAGCTGTTTTGATTTGTTTTTAGTTGATTCGTTGCTGCAGTTACTTTTTGGATTTCTTATTTAAAGCTAGATGGGAGCTTACAAGTTGCCAGCCTATAAACGAACGACGCATGTTAATGGTGATTTTTAAAAAATCCTTTTGTTCCCCCGTGATGAGAACAATTTCAAAATTACAACATTTTTTATTGCTGTTGTATAGCATATTTATTCTCTTGTCACAGCACAGCGTTAGACGCTAATTATTGGACATTCCGCACGCTTTCATTGTGATAATTACTTCGTGCTTGGAGGAATTTGCACCTGCTTAAGAGTTTCTAGTTTTCCAATGTTCCCTGAATTTTTATTTCTTGCCACTGAATTTGTTGCTTGTTCGAAGCCACAAGCACAGATAATCATCGTAAAGCGCCCTATCCAAGGACACAACAACCGTAACCAGAGTGTGGGTTGAACACAGATTATGCAATTAGGGTTGTCGCAAAAAAAGCTCTGGCACTTTTGGCCACGCTTTTGGAGAACTCTCAAGAAGATTCTTGGTCTCTTCTGATTATAAAAAAAAATTAGCTGTTTAGCTAAAGCCGTTAAAATATTTATTTTTTGTGAGGTTCAGTTTCGGAGGTTCTAAAAGAGGTGTAATTTCATAAAAATTGATTTCTGGGGGTTTAATTTGAGGGGTTTCCAGGGAGGTGGCACCCAAAAATTTTAAGAGACAAAACCGTGTTATTAACTCGACAATTTTTTTCAAAAATTAGATTGCGTTGTTTTGCCCTTTAGAACTTATTAAAAGAGCGCACAATGTTCAGAAAAAAAAAACTCATCGCGGCCAAAGCCAAAGTGGGATTGGTACTGCAGATGAAAGGATTTTTTGAGATAATTTTTTTGTATAAGTATTATTAGGTGAACTACTTTTGGCCGTAGTATACACCGTTTGTGAATGAGAACATCTTCTTCGCCAAACGTTCCAGGCATATTTAAAACTAAAAGCTAATACAAATGGAGGCCGGCAGTAACGTGCAGTAAATTTTTCTTCATGCAGGCGCGTAGCCAAAAATCTGCGATGGGGGGGAGGTGTTGCAGGGTCTGGGGGGGCGGATCCCCCAACCACCGGAGGCAATTGGAGTCTGGGGGCAAAACCTCCAGCCACCGGAGGCATAGGGTGTGGGGATCGGATACCCCAGCACTCGAAAAAAAATTTTTTTTTGGCAAATATAACTTAATTTTAGGCCTTTTTTGCTAAAAATCAATGCTATTAATACGTGGCACAGAAATTAGCAGCGCAAAAAATGATTATACCGTACTAGTTGCATAAATGGGCTATGTAGGAAGTAGCTATCGCTACCATTTCAATTCTCTTATTTATAGGTTGGTAAATTATAAAATTATATTTCGGTAGGTTGGTAAACCTCTCAAGGAGTAATCTATTACGGCTATATTTTATAGTTAACGATACTGTATATATATATAAAGGGGGTCTAATTGAAGGAAGGTCGAGAGAAGTGGTTGGTAATCAACTTATACTGAATAGCTCTCCCCCCTATTTCTGCGCTTAAATACATTTTTTTTTGATGAAACCTATGTTAAGCGTTTTTCAATAAGCGATCAAATTTGATTACCAATTTTCGACTATTCTTTAAACTCTTTTTTCTGATTTATAGGTTTTATTTTTGACAAATTAGCCCCCTCCCCCTTCAATAAACGTTTAAAAATATACTTTAAATAATTTTTTATAGTTCCCCCGCGCGCCCCCTGGCTTCGCTAGTGTATTCACGCCTGATCTGATGAGTATTCATTACGTAAGTCGTCTCTTACAATTTTTTCTTAGCGGTTCTACTTTTGTTTCGCTGGTGCATGAATACTGGTAATGCATCATTTTGCCATTGCAAGAAAACGTCAATTTTTCAAATAGGCCAGAAAACTGCTAACGCTAAGTCCCTGCGGTGGTAGTAGCGAGTAAGACCAACAGTTAAACACCAAAACTGCAATATCTTGATGTCCTTCATGGTCGACTCCTGGGAAGCCTTGTCAACTTCCACTGGCAGTTAGGTGGCTGTAACAACCACCAACCCTGCAGCTCCAATGATATTTCACATTGTAGCTCAAGTCATAGCTAAGATAGCTGAGGGCTGCCGATGAGAGCTAAAAGCTCGAAACAGCGCTGTCCAGCTCTGTAGTTAAACACCAAACTAAAAAAAAAGATTCGTTGTTTATTTGGTTTATTCGCAAGCATTTTTACAACGTTTCAAGTTTTTAATTACTTTCGTAAAATTCCTACTAAAAAATAAAACAAAACTAAAGTACCGGTACCACCAAAAAATAGCAAAGTACCGCGGTACCGGTACCGGTACCACAAAAGTACCGACGGTACCGGTACCAAGAAAGTACCGCGGTACTACCCACCTATGCAGAAAGACATAATTTCTACTAAAGTACTTTTGCATTCCAACTGCGTTTGGTCAAGGCTGCAAAAACGTCCCCCATGTAAAATTTTACGGTGTGCTGTGTACAGACAAGGTGCAGATCACAAAAAAGTGTTTGCAGTTGAAACAACACGCTGTGTATCAGTTCGCAACGTGTTTGTGATGACGTCGCCGTTCTAGCATTATCAAGGATTAACACTTGATTGGCTGATTATGTTCGATTTCCAACCAATCAAAACAGGTTGTGTTTGAGAATGACGCTTGGTTGTGCGATTGGCCGCATATCTTTCTGCGCGTCAAAAAAGACGATGAATATGATCGATTAAGGTGCGTTTAGGGTGCGTTTAGACTGGACGCGAAGTGACGCGAAGCAACCAAAATTTGACGTCATCGACAGCTCGCGAAAGCTAGCGAAAGGTTGCTACCGGTAGCAACCTTCGCGAGCAGTTGCGCAACAGCGCTTGCTTGCAGGCTCTAGTAAGATAACCTACTAAATCACTGATTGGATTTTTACAATCGCAGTTTGCTAGAAAATGATGTTAATAGTATATTTGTATGGTTTAGCGCCTATTTGTCAGTCCAAAGAGTAGGTTGTTGGAAAAGTTAGATTTGCGATAGCCCTAGGCTACCCAAGTTAATTTGGATCTAGACAGCTAAGGCTGTAAATCCTAGAGTGATTTTCCATAGCTATGCTGGATCTCAAAGCTTCATTATAATGAATACACTAAAGCAGTAGGCCTAGCCCCACGACATCTAGCTTTTAAAACAAAACTTTTTATTCTGTGCAGCATAGCAAAAGCTATTGTAACAGTCCAGTGGTTCTTTTGGCTGAGCAGCTTTTGCTTTTTTGTCTTAAAGTAAACTTAAACTAACATGGTGTTGTTGTTTTTTCAGAATTATAGAATAACTCACCAACAGGCTAGTTTTGAATGTGTTGATAGTGTTTTTACTCATTGTTTGTTAGCTTGTTGTTTTCAAAGTAACCACAATTGAACTATTCCTTGAATACTGGAAAACTCGCAAAAGTTTTTTCACTGTCTAGCCTACTTGACCAAGCCAACTTGGTGAATATAACTGTATTTAGAATTGGTTTCAAGCTACACTGCTACATGCAATAGAGCTAGATAGATACAAAAAATCGAAAAATTTCTATGAACTTTTGGATTGGCCAATTAGTAGTCACTTCTTTGAATAGCTACAAACATGGAATTTTTTCTTCTGAATGCCCTCTTAAAAGTTTTCTTGATTCTGAAGGTTTGTGACAGTGATCAAGTTGAACTGGAAGCAATGGTTTTGGACTATCCCAAGTTTTATAATCAAGAATATTGTAGAATGGTAGTGATTTTTCACTCCAGTCCTATGTGATGAAAATAGAAGTGTCAAATGTGTTAAATATTCATTTACTGTGTCTTTGTGTAATATCTGAATTTAGTTGTTTGTGAATTTCAAAGCATTTTTACTGTCTCTTAAAATTTTTACTGCTTTACATGGTGAATAAAGTGACAAAGTAAACTATTTTAAGTCTGAAGTTCAATCATTACAATTACAGTCAGTGTATTTAGATGAGCTAGAAAGCCAATATATATCTAACCAGTAGAAAGTGAGTTCTATTTTTTTGCTGAAGTTACAATTATTGGTAGAGAAGTACCCGCCAAGCAAGTTCATTAATATTGTTCCATTCTCATTAGTCACCACTAAACAAAAAACTTGATACAGCAGTTATAATGAAAATAATTGGACTGGGGAAGGAAGCGTCAGTTACATGAAAATGTGAGAACTAACAACACTTTTATTCAGATGCTTGACTAACAATTTTCACATAAAAAAATCTAGATGTTTTTTTTTTTATCAGGGACATAACCAAACACTTGCTAAGAAGAGGGGGCTTGACCTTACAGCTATTAATTTGTCTATGTCTTACAAACGGTGATTTGGAGCGAAGCCCTTTGAGGTAAACGCGGCCGTCGCAACGTAGCCTACTGGTACCGCAAGAAAATGCAAACTAATAAAATGCTCTCAAAAGCATTTAACTTCGCACTAAACATCGATAAGCGCTCCGCTAGCGAGTAAAACACTAAACTTAGTTTTAGAAGCTGACTTTTCCTCAAAGCAACTGCTAGTATTACTGTGCTAAATTCTTGTCCTTCGATGATAGTGTCAAATCATGCAAAAATTGCAATGTTTTTTTGTTTTCTCCAGCAAATCAACACAGCAATCCATTGCACAATATGCAAAAAATCCACTACATAACTGATGACAAATCCAGCTTTCAGTTTCACTCATAGCGTTAACATTGAGAGTCTTCATAAACAGCACTAAATGACACATACCCACTGTTTCAGCACAGTCCTTTTTTACTTGTAGTTACCTGGAATCGAACCTGTATCTTTGTTGTGTTTCGTTGCAGGGTTATTTTTTTACCACAATTCTAATTTTCACCTTCATGCGTTGTTGCGAGCAGCAGGAAATCTCAGCTTGTTGCGTCGCAAAATTACACCTTATTTGCATATTATTTGATCATTCGTTGTTTACGTTACTGCGATTTTTAGTTTTTGCTGATGGCAATCTGCAAAGAAAGAAACGACTGACCCGACACTTGGTTTTTAATTTCATTCCTAATTTTCAAGCGTACTGTCAACACATGGCAATTTTAGTTTTCTAATTTTAATTCAACGTACCAAAACTTCGGTTAATTTTATGCCGTGTGGAAGTCTGTTTTATTTCTGTTAAAATACAATATCATATTTTAGTTGAAAAGTTTTCTGGTTATTTTAGCAAAGCAGACCAAACCGGTGAAGGCCTTAGAGCTCCTCTGGGCCACGCGATCGTTTCATAACATAAAAGAAAAAAATAACTGCATATGGTAATATCTGTTGGAAGCTGGCAAGAACTTGGAAACTGGGAATTTTGCGGAAAGTCTTTGATTTGCTGTTGGAGAAGCGCCACCTTTGCTTGTGTTTGTCGGACGATTCTAGTTTGCTGCACGGCTCTTCACGATTGTTTCCTTTGGATTGGACGTGCGTCATCGCTTTCCTCGGAAGTGGCCAATTCCAGGCACTTCACCTGCTGTTGGAGACCGTAACCTACTTCGTCGTACAAATTGTGCTCTATTGGTTCTGTCCTCCAAATTTCTCGTCGACGTTTCGTCTATTGCATTCAAGGAACATCGTTATCCGTTTCCATCCTAGACTGTGGCAATCTGGAATTTGTCGGCTGACGAACTGTATCTCTCGTTAAGGTACTGCTTTACAGTATTTTGCTTTTTGTGCTTTTTATAGTACCGTTAATATCGAGACTTACTGTTTACTTTGGTTATGGAAAATACCGACCATGCTGGTGGTGACCAAGCTTCGCCTAATGAATGTGTAGGTACTGCCCTATCACTTGGAAAAGGCTTAACTAACGCTCCAAACGCTTTATTCAGTAATCCTGCAGTGAATGCAGAGTCTACTGCTGCTGAGTCTGCCGAATGCTTAGATAATAGATTTTTTTGTGGGCAAAATTATCCTGACCCACCTACTGCAAGTAACGAGTTGTGTATGCCCAAGGGAGCATCAAAATCTTATGTGGATGTGGGCCCTGGAGACCCTTCTCGAAAACTACTTACAATGCGACGTAAACTTATGGTTAAAATGAAAGATTTTGTGAAAGCCCCTGATCGAACATCAGCAGGCAATTTTGCTACTGATGCGCTTCAATTTGCGCTGATTCAAGATGGGTATGATAATTTCTGCGATGGGTTAAAAAATATAAATGATGCCACCGTGCTCCATCAACTGTCGGAAAATATGGCAGATTATTTCGATAAATGCGCTAAAATCTATAAACGCAGTGAGTTGCTTTTTTGCCACAAATCCTCGAACCAATCGTTGCTTAATGATTCCGATGAGGATGACGTTGATCCTGCGGATAGCATCTCTCAGACCACTACGAATGCTAGTGGGACTTCTAATACTTCTTCTGTCCTTAAACGTATCGAATTAGAGCGTAAAAAGGCTGAATTACAAAGTCTTGAACAACTTAATAAACTTAATGCGCGTAAGGCCCAGTTTGAGGCGGAAGCGCGTAAGGCCCAGTTTGAGGCGGATGCGCGTAAGGCCCAGTTTGAGGCTGATGCGCGTAAGGCCCAGTTTGAGGCGGATGCGCGTAAGGCCCAGTTTGAGGCGGAAGCGCGTAAGGCCCAGCTTGAGGCCGAAGAAGCTTCGATAAAGCTACGTTTAGAAACTGCGAATCTTGAAGCCGAGGAAAAAATGCTTGCTTGCTCTGAGCGAGGCTCTAAAATCGGAAGCGTATCAAAATCATTTACGCGTTCACGCTGGCCTGGCGAAAGTAGTTCTAAAGTCCAAAAAAACCACGGTAAACTTGAGCCCAAAATCAAAATCGCAAAACCAGCGATTAATTTAACTGACACTGTACAGCATAATCCTTTCGTTACTGCAAAAGTCGCATCCTACAAAGAACAGATATTAAAAGATTTTGAGAATCCCTCTTTAAATTGGCAAAATGAAAGCGTCGAAACTAAACCTCATTTCACTTGCAATATGAATTTTGATTCCTGTACTGATGCTCGTCCTCGTGATCGTGACACGAGAGCGGGAATTAACTCAGCACCTGATGACGAAATTAAAATGCGTTTTGATCAACGACGTTCTAGCGCACCTTCAAATAATGAAACGGCTTTGCATGAATACCTTCAGAGACAAGGACGCAATGAGTACATTAATCTTGCGTCTCAAATCGGTTATGATGGCCAGAATATCGCGTTTATCTTCTATGAAAACCAGATTCGCCGGCTCATGAACGAGAGCCCTTATGATGAACGGAGGCTCGAAGTTCTGAGGGCGTCCTGCGTTGGTCAACCGCGCGAGATGGTGAACCTTTTCTGTGCCCCCATGAAAAGTATAACTACCTCCCAACGTATCGAAAAAGCGCTCGGACGCCTGAGGCAAAGATATGGTGTTTCGGGGGGCTTGACCTCAGAACCAAAAATAATTGCTATACGTAATGGCTCTAAAGTGGCTTTTAATGCTAGCTCAATGAAAATGTACAATGAGGATCTCAATACGCTTGAGGTCTATGCGTTTGCTCATGACGAGGTGGATAAACTTTCCGGACAATTACTTATTGACACCGCAAGTCGTTTGCCTAATTTGTTAAAGCGGCGCTACCTTGATTATCTCGATAAAAAAGGGTTAAATATGAGTCGTCCTGGCTTCGATTCTCTGCGAGACTTTGTAGCGCATGAAATTGACATGATAACATCTGAATACGCGCAGGCATTTTTTAAATCTGACGATAAAGAACATGCACAGTCTTCTGGTTCTAAGACCTATAGAGTTCGTCAAACGACCGTCGGACCGGAAAAGCGTACTAAAAGTGATAGTTCGTCAACATCTTCTAATTCTGTTCGTCCTGCTAAGCATGAAAACAACGCGGCTAATGTTAAGACCTTTGACTATAAACGTGCTAAAGATAAACCTGCACCGACATGCTTTGTGTGCATGCGACCTGAATTAAAACATTTTCTGGCGGATTGCGAAGTTTTCAAATCCTACTCTGATAAACTTAAAAGGCAAACTGTGATGGACGCCAAACGTTGCTTAAATTGTTTGTCATTAGAACACTTTGTTCGCGACTGTCCTCACCCCTCTAAGTGTCGCAAATGTAGTCCTAATTGTCAAAATAAACATTCAGGCGCGCTACACGACTACTACGTGGAAGGATCGAAGGCCGGAGAAAGCGTAAAGACCGGTCCCTATTCTACTCCCGTTGAAAATGAAAAGAATGACAAACAGAGCTTAAATGTGCACAAAATTAGCGCTCATGAAAATAGCATAATCCTGCTTCGCACTAGTGCCGTAAAAATTGCAAATTCCTTGACGGGAAAATCAACCCTCGCGTATGCTCAACATGACACGGCATCTCAAGCGACACTTATTTCGGACGATTTAAAATCTGAGCTTGGTCTAAAAGTAACGCCAGACCCTGCGGTAAGTCTTCGGACTCTTGCAGATCTCCCCGTCGCGAGCGGGGGCCGCACTAACTTTAAATTGGAATCTCTTCACAGTGGTGAAGAATTCATGGTTAGGGATGCCCTTGTGGTCCCCAAATTTTCTGATGATGTCAATACTCTTCCGCATGCGGTGGACACCACGACGCTAAAACATTTTCAAGGAGTTCACATTCCTGTTGCTCCGGGCAGGGCGCACGTCGACGTTTTGATTGGTCAGGCTGACAAGTCGTTGTTGGCCGTCCTTGAGGAGCGCGAGGGCGCGGATCCGGAGGAGCCGAATTATGTGCTCACGCGTCTGGGGCCCATTGCAAGTGGAGGGAAAATAAATGCTAATACGAGCTCTTCAAATTCATTATCTACTTTAAGGGTTAACATTCAATCTAAAGCCTTTGTAAACGCAGCCCCTTGTGACTGCACGAAGTTAAAAGAGGAAAACGCTGCCCTAAAAAAGGCTTTGTCTGAACTGGAACTTCAGGACGAGATGGTTCAACCATCAAGAAATGAAGAACTTGCTCATGAACTGACTGTACCCAATATCAAAGTGGTAGATGAGGGCAGGTACGAAATCCCCGTCCCTCTTAAATCAAAAAAACTTGAAATCTTGCCTGACAACTATGATATTGCACTAAATCGCACGCTGTCATTGCGTAAGACCGCCTTGCGTAATCCTCAAATGAGGCAAACACTCACTAATACTTTCGATGAATTGATATCTCAAAAATGGATCGAACCCGTTGAGTGTTCAGTTAACAAAAAACCTACTTGGCACTTACCCTTTTTCGTGACCAAATCGGTTAAACCCCGTGTGGTTTATGACGGCGCAGCTACTGTTAATGGTGTGTGTTTGAACCAATTGGTGTTGGCTGGTGAAAACTTGTTGAATGGATTAGTGGAAGTGTTGACTCGGTTTCGCATGGGTAAATATGCTTGTGTTACAGACTTGAGTAGATGCTTTTTCCAGATTAAAATTCCCACCGATCAGCGGGATTTATTTCGCTTGGTGTGGCTTAAAGATAATGATCTTGATAATACTGATACTCAAATTTATCGCTTTACCCGCCATGTTTGGGGGGTAAATTCTAGTCCCTTTATAGCTCTTTTAGCTATGAAGCGTTTAGCTGAGGAAAATCCTACCAATGCTTGTCAATTGACTTTAAATGCTGTGACTAATTATCGTTATATGGATGACTTGTTGTTGGCTGCTTGCTCGCTTAAGGATCTCCAAGTTGTTGCTGAGGAAGGAATTGCCCTATTTAATAGCCGGGGTTTTAAGTTGAGTAAGTGGGTAGCGAATTGTCATGCCAAGGAAATTTTGAACCTTGTTTCTCCTTCTGATCTTGCTACCTGTTTTAAAGAAGTTGACCTTTGTTCAGATCCCCTTCCTAATTCGAAAACCCTCGGATTAACGTGGGACCCTCAAAATGATAATTTTCGGATTAATGTTAAAGAGTTTTCTCATGCTACTACGAGGCGCGAGATGACCAGCCAGCTGGCTAGTCAATTTGATCCCTTAGGCATGATTGGACCTTACATTCTCGGGGGTAAGTTAATTTTGCAAAAGCTACCGCTGTGAGCGCTGGCTGGGATGATTTGGTTCCTGTCGACATTCAGCATAGTTGGAAAAGGTGGTTAGAGAGTTCAACTTTGCTTCGAAAGTTCTTTATCTCTCGTAATATTTTGCCTGAATATTCGTGTGATAATGCTGAAGTCAAATATCAACTGCATGGTTTCTGTGATGCGTCGAATTCGGCTCTTTGTTGTGTCGTCTATTTGCGGAGTTTGGCTGATTGTAAACCGGAGGTAAAATTTATTCTTGGCAAATCTAAATTAGTTTTGTCGCATCAGACTAACTGGATCATTTCACGTAAAGAACTTGAGGCCGCCAAATTGTGTAGCGAGTTGTTGTTACAGGCTAAAGACTCTTTGAAAGATCTGAATTGTAGTTTGCATTGTTGGACAGACTCCCAAGTTGTTCTTGGGTGGCTGACAAACCCGGACTTGAACCTCTCTCGCTTTGTTAAGCGTCGAGTAGAGAGAATACTTCAAGTTGCTCCTGGTAATGTTTGGAAGTACGTTGATACGTCACAGAATCCTGCTGACGTCGGTACCCGCGATGTTATTGGTAAGAACCCTGAGTGTATTGATTTGTGGTTGGGGGGGCCTGTCTTCCTTCGGCACGAGCCGGTGAGTGTTGCTGGGTCGAAGTGTGTGCCTGTTGTTTGCATGGCCCTACTCGAAAAGAAATCACGTGATGAAAGCGAAAATGGCCTAGATCAAATCATTATTACTGCTGGTGACCTGTACACCTTAAAAAAGCGCTTGGCTTATCTCGTAGCCTTTGCAGAATATGTCACTGCTAAATTTCGAGGAACAACGTTTAAAAAACCGGACCTTAATGCTGATTTTTTGGATCGCGCCCTCATTAAAGCGGTAAAATACGTTCAGTCACAGAACTTCGGGGCCGCCATTGACGTCTTAAGCAAAGATTCGCCGGACGATTTTGAAACTTTCCTTAAACGGAGAGTAAATAACGTAAACAGCCCCGATGAAAAAAGGCAAGTAAATGAATTGAAAACTTTGAGAAACCTGCGCCCCTGCGTCGGAAATGATATGCTATTGCGTGTCGATGGTCGGCTAGAGAATGCAGAGCTCCCCACCGACACCAAACACCCTCTCATTTTACCGGGAAGGCACCCTTTGACACGTTTAATAATTCTTTTTGAACATGTAAATTGCGGACATGCTGGCCCTTCTTACACTTTAATGAAGACGCGCCAGCGTTACTGGATAATTCATGGCATAGTAAATGTGAAACATTTTATCGCTGATTGCGGACCTTGCTGCTTACGTAAAGCCAAGCCGATTCGACAGCTCATGGCGGATCTTCCAGAGTGCCGAGTTGCCTTGTGTAATAAACCGTTTAAGTTTTGCGGCTTGGATTATCTAGGACCTTTTCACTTTCGAGTTGGACGTAGCTCTTGCAAGGCTTGGGGCCTACTCTTTACATGCTTATGCACCCGCTGCCTGCATGTGGAGGTAGTTACTAGTCTCGATTTGAATAGCTTCCTCCTTGCTTTTTCGCGTTTTTCAAACTTGCGCGGAGCTGTGGATACCATATACTCGGATAATGGCTCCACCTTTTGCGCTGCGGCCGATCGTTTACCGGACTTGCTTAAATCTACAGAATTTCATAATTCGTTACGTAAATGTAACATTAATTGGGTTCGCATTCCACCTTACGCCCCGAGCCAAGGTGGAAGTTGGGAGATAATGGTCAAGTTGTTTAAAGGCGCACTTAACAAAACCATTGGAAATACTCGCCGCTTACCTTCTTTAATCGAATTACAAACGTTTGTTGCGGACGCTGTGCGCATTGTTAACGATAGACCTCTCACCACAGTGAGCGACCATCCTAATGACTTGTCCCCTATTACACCGTCGTCCTTTTTGGGCCAACATTTGTCGCTCAACACTCCCCTTCGCGAGTACCATGACAAAGGAGATATTCGAAAAGATTTTTTGTACAACTCTTCTCTGGCTCATCGTTTTTGGCTTAGCTGGATGAGATCATACATTCCTTCCCTTCAAGGTCGTAATAAATGGAGAACTTTAAAAACTAATCTTGTCCCTGGGCAACTTGTTCTGGTGGGCGATAGTGAGGACCTCCGTCATAAAGGGGCTTACCGGCTGGGCCGAATACATTGTTTACACCCTCAGGTCCGCAAAGGGTCCGAAATTGTTCGCCGTGCAACGGTGGCAGTAATTGGCAAGAGCACAGCAGCAGCAGACTCTTGTCCGATTGAATATATCTTGCGGGATATATCAAAGATAGCTCCAGTTTGACTTTGTTTGTGTTGTAGTTTTTTCGTTTGCTAGAATATTAAAAAGGTGCAATGTATGCGTTAATATGTTTACCATAATCCTGTTTTGTGATTTCGTGCTTTGTATTCCTGCCTGTCCTCCGCTTGATCCTGTGCAAAATATACTGATACTGGTCGCTGTTATAAGAATTTGCCAAATCTTTTATCTATGTTGGGTCAGGAACCTTTGATTGTCGTTAGCATTCTATCGTAAATTAATTTACAGAACTGTGTGTTGCACTTTTTATATGTATATAAACTTTTGTCTTAGATTTTTTGTCACCTGATTTGACAGATACCGTTATGTTATAGACAGTGCTTTCACTAATTGTTTATTGTAACCTCATAATTATTGTCGGTTCCAAGGGGCCGCGATGTTTCAGCACAGTCCTTTTTTACTTGTAGTTACCTGGAATCGAACCTGTATCTTTGTTGTGTTTCGTTGCAGGGTTATTTTTTTACCACAATTCTAATTTTCACCTTCATGCGTTGTTGCGAGCAGCAGGAAATCTCAGCTTGTTGCGTCGCAAAATTACACCTTATTTGCATATTATTTGATCATTCGTTTTTTACGTTACTGCGATTTTTAGTTTTTGCTGATGGCAATCTGCAAAGAAAGAAACGACTGACCCGACACTTGGTTTTTAATTTCATTCCTAATTTTCAAGCGTACTGTCAACACATGGCAATTTTAGTTTTCTAATTTTAATTCAACGTACCAAAACTTCGGTTAATTTTATGCCGTGTGGAAGTCTGTTTTATTTCTGTTAAAATACAATATCATATTTTAGTTGAAAAGTTTTCTGGTTATTTTAGCAAAGCAGACCAAACCGGTGAAGGCCTTAGAGCTCCTCTGGGCCACGCGATCGTTTCATAACACCCACAACTGTTTAAGCTTACTACAGGTATCATAACATGCTTGCCTGAAAAAGAAACATCACATCAAAAAAACAACATAGTTTATGCTTTAAATGTACCTGTAGACTAGCGTATTGGTTTACACTCTACAAGATACCGGTTGATCTACCACTACCATAATGAGACATGGATGGCGAAAGCGTTTAAGGATTTGTTAACTGAGTAAACACCTAAAGAGAACTTTTGACATCTGCTACCAGCTTCTTGCGTTTCTGCATCAAAACCCAGAACTGTCATCGTCAAGACAGATTATGGCAAGTTTTCAGTTGAAGGATCTAAACACATCACTGATAGCTAGTAAATAGGCTAAGTACTATGGTACTACTACGTTTTTGAAGAAAAGACTAGTCTTTTCATTACCAAATTCGATTTACTGTACTTCGTTTTCCACTTATACTTAACAAACTTTTTTCTCAAGATTGTTTTGTAACCTGAGCTATTAGTCTAGACTCTTCTTCACGGTTATTGCGTAATAGCACAATCTACACTCAATTTTCGTTTTACCGGTAATTCCAGCGCTCTATGACGAAACAGAACCTGTGATTACTATAATAGCGCTTCAATAATAAAGTACACAAAGCTTTCTGCTCATTGAATACATTTCAAAAGTAAGTATTTGAAATTAGCCTATGAAGCGACCATTCGCGAAGATTAGCAACCTCTCGTGAAGGTTGGCAACCTTCGCGAGTCTTCGCGAGTAGTTGCTAATCTTCGCGACTGGTCGCTTCATAGGCTAATTTTAATAACTTACTTTTAAACTGTATTCAATAAGCAAAAAGTTTTGTGTACTTTATTATTGAAGGGCTATCATAGTAATCACAGGTTCTGTTTCGTCATAGCGTGCTGGAATTACCGATAAAACGAATATTGAGTTTATATTATGTTAGCACGCAATAACCGTGAAAATAAGTCTAGACTAAAGGTGCGTTGAGACTGGACGCGAAGCAACGCGAAGCGAAGGTTGCCGACCTTTGCCAACCTTCGCGAGTGGTCGATTACGTCACTCGCGAAGGTTGCCAACCTTCGCGAGTCTTCGCGAGTGGTTGCTAATCTTCGCGAATGGTCGCTTCATAGGCTAATTTTAATAACTTGCTTTTAAAATGTATTCAATAAGCAGAAAGCTTTGTGTACTTTATTTTTGAAGCGCTATTATAGTAATCACAGGTTCTGTTTCGTCATAGAGCGCTGGAATTACCGATAAAACAAAGATTGAGTTTATATTATTTTATTATCACGCAATAACTGTGAAGAAGAGTCTAGACTAATAGCTCAGGTAACAAAACAATCTTGAGAAAAAAGTTTGTTAAGTATAAGTGGAAAACGAAGTACAGTAGATCGAATGTGGTAATGAAAAGACAAGTCATTTCATCAAAAACGTAGTAGTACTTAGCCTATTTACTAGCTATCAGTGATTTGTTTAGATCCTTCAACTGAAAACTTGCCATAATCTGTCTTGACGATGACAGTTCTGGGTTTTAATGCAGAAACGCAGAAAGCTGAAAGCAGATGCCAAAAGTTCTCTTTAGGTGTTTACTCAGTTAACAAATCCTTTAACGGTTTCACCATCCATGTCTCATTATGGTAGTGGTAGATCTACCGGTATCTTGTAGAGTGTAAACCAATACGCTAGTTTACAGGTACATTTAAAGCATAAACTATGTTGTTTTTTTGATGTGATGTTTCTTTTTCAGGCAAGCATGTTATGTTACCTGTAGTAAACTTAAACAGTTGTTTGTATTTGTTATTTAGTGCTGTTTATGAAGACTCCCAATGTTAACTATGAGTGAAACTAAAAGCTGGATTTGTTATCAGTTATGTAGTGGATTTTTTGCATATTGTGCAATGGATTGCTGTGTTGATTTGCTGGAGAAAACAAAAAAACATTGCAGTTTTTGCATGATTTGACACTATCATCGAAGGACAAGAATTTAGCACAGTAATACTAGCAGTTGCTTTGAGGAAAAGTCAGCTTCTAAAACTAAGTTTAGTGTTTTACTCGCTAGCGGAGCGCTTATCGATGTTTAGTGCGAAGTTAAATGCTTTTGAGAGCATTTTATTAGTTTGCATTTTCTTGCGATACCAGTAGGCTACGTTGCGACGGCCGCGTTTACCTCAAAGGGCTTCACTCCAAACCACCGTTTGTAAGACATAGACAAATTAATAGCTGTAAGGTCAAGCCCCCTCTTCTTAGCAAGTGTTTGGTTATGTCCCTGATAAAAAAAAAAACATCTAGATTTTTTTATGTGAAAATTGTTAGTCAAGCATCTGAATAAAAGTGTTGTTAGTTCTCACATTTTCATGTAACTGACGCTTCCTTCCCCAGTCCAATTATTATAAATGCGGTATCAAGTTTTTTGTTTAGTGGTGACTAATGAGAATGGAACAATATTAATGAACTTGCTTGGCGGGTACTTCTCTACCAATAATAGTAACCTCAGCAAAAAAATAGAACTCACTTTCTACTGGTTAGATATATATTGGCTTTCTAGCTCATCTAAATACACTGACTGTAATTATAATGATTGAACTTCAGACTTAAAATAGTTTACTTTGTCACTTTATTCACCATGTAAAGCAGTAAAAATTTTAAGAGACAGTAAAAATGCTTTGAAATTCACAAACAACTAAATTCAGATATTACACAAAGACACAGTAAATGAATATTTAACACATTTGACACTTCTATTTTCATCACATAGGACTGGAGTGAAAAATCACTACCATTCTACAATATTCTTGATTATAAAATTTGGGGTGGTCCAAAACCATTGCTTCCAGTTCAACTTGATCACTGTCACAAACCTTCAGAATCAAGAAAACTTTTAAGAGGGCTTTCAGAAGAAAAAATTCCATGTTTGTAGCTATTCAAAGAAGTGACTACTAATTGGCCAATCCAAAAGTTCATAGAAATTTTTCGATTTTTTGTATCTATCTAGCTCTTGTATGTAGCAGTGTAGCTTGAAACCAATTCTAAATACAGTTATATTCACCAAGTTGGCTTGGTCAAGTAGGCTAGACAGTGAAAAAACTTTTGCGAGTTTTCCAGTATTCAAGGAATAGTTCAATTGTGGTTACTTTGAAAACAACAAGCTAACAAACAATGAGTAAAAACACTATCAACACATTCAAAACTAGCCTGTTGGTGAGTTATTCTATAATTCTGAAAAAACAACAACACCATGTTAGTTTAAGTTTACTTTAAGACAAAAAAGCAAAAGCTGCTCAGCCAAAAGAACCACTGGACTGATACAATAGCTTTTGCTATGCTGCACAGAATAAAAAGTTTTGTTTTAAAAGCTAGGCCTACTGCTTTAGTGTATTCATTATAATGAAGCTTTGAGATCCAGCATAGCTATGAAAAATCATTCTAGGATTTACAGCCTTAGCTGTCTAGATCCAAATTAACGTGGCTAACCTAAGGCTATCGCGAATCTAACTTTGCCAACAACCTACTCTTTGGACTGATAAATAGGCGCTAAACCATACAAATATACTATTTACATTATTTTCTAGCAAACTGCGATTGTAAAAATCCAATCAGTGATTTAGTTGGTTATCTTACTACAGCCTACAAGCAAGCACTGTTGCGCAACTGCTCACGAATGTTACGACCGGTAGCAACCTTTCGCAAGCTGTTGATGACGTCAAATTTTGGTTGCTTCACGTTGCTTCGCGTCCAGTCTAAACGCACCTTATTAGCTCAGGTAACAAAACAATCTTGAGAAAAAAGTTTGTAAAGTATAAGTGGAAAACGAAGTACAATAGGATCGAATTTGGAAATGAAAAGACAAGTCATTTCATCAAAAACGTAGTAGTACTTAGCCTATTTATTAGTTATCAATAATTTGTTTAGATCCTTCAACTGAAAACTTGCCATAATCTGTTTTGACAATGACAGTTCTGGGTTTTAATGCAGAAACGCAAAAAGCTGAAAGCAGATGTCAAAAGTTCTCTTTAGGTGTTTACTCAGTGAACAAATCCTTTAACGCTTTCACCATCCATGTCTCATTATGGTAGTGGTAGATCTACCGGTATCTTGTAGAGTGTAAACCAATACGCTAGTCTACAGGTACATTTAAAGCATAAACTATGTTGTTTTTTTGATGTGATGTTTCTTTTTCAGGCAAGCATGTTATGTTACCTGTAGTAAACTTAAACAGTTGTTTGTATTTGTTATTTAGTGCTGTTTATGAAGACTCCCAATGTTAACGCTATGAGTGAAACTGAAAGCTGGATTTGTCATCAGTTATGTAGTGGATTTTTTGCATATTGTGCAATGGATTGCTGTATTGATTTGCTGGAGAAAGCAAAAAAACATTGCAATTTTTGCATGATTTGACACTATCATCGAAGGACAAGAATTTAGCACAGTAATACCAGCAGTTGCTTTGAGGAAAAGTCAGCTTCTAAAACTAAGTTTAGTGTTTTACTCGCTAGCGGAGCGCTTATCGATATTTAGTGCGAAGTTAAATGCTTTTGAGAGCATTTTATTAGTTTGCATTTTCTTGCGGTACCAGTAGGCTACGTTGCGACGGCCGCGTTTACCTCAAAGGGCTTCGCTCCAAACCACCGTTTGTAAGACATAGACAAATTAATAGCTGTAAGGTCAAGCCCCCTCTTCTTAGCAAGTGTTTGGTTATGTCCCTGATAAAAAAAAAAACATCTAGATTTTTTTATGTGAAAATTGTTAGTCAAGCATCTGAATAAAAGTGTTGTTAGTTCTCACATTTTCATGTAACTGACGCTTCCTTCCCCAGTCCAATTATTATAAATGCGGTATCAAGTTTTTTGTTTAGTGGTGACTAATGAGAATGGAACAATATTAATGAACTTGCTTGGCGGGTACTTCTCTACCAATAATAGTAACCTCAGCAAAAAAATAGAACTCACTTTCTACTGGTTAGATATATATTGGCTTTCTAGCTCATCTAAATACACTGACTGTAATTATAATGATTGAACTTCAGACTTAAAATTGTTTACTTTGTCACTTTATTCACCATGCAAAGCAGTTAAAATTTTAAGAGACAGTAAAAATGCTTTGAAATTCACAAACAACTAAATTCAGATATTACACAAAGACACAGTAAATGAATATTTAACACATTTGACACTTCTATTTTCATCACATAGGACTGGAGTGAAAAATCACTACCATTCTACAATATTCTTGATTATAAAATTTGGGGTGGTCCAAAACCATTGCTTCCAGTTCAACTTCCCCATAAACATTACCTCGTGTAATAAACGAGTAAAACACGTGTTCACCAACCCCAGTTAGACGTGTAAAACTCGTGTACAAAACACGGGTTTTTCACGACGTTTTGCACCAGCGTCACCCGTGTTTTACACGTGTTTAGGTACGTGTTTGCTACGTAACCCTAACACGTGTTGACTACGTGTTTTCAACACGTAAAAAATACGTGAATTAGACACGTGTTTATTATTAGTTCGTGACTCGTGTTTGACTCGAGTTTTTACGTAATTTCGACACGTGTTTTAACAACGATTTTCGACTGACAGTTTTTACGTGATTTCGATACGAATTTATCATCGGTCCTTTATACGATCTTTAGAACTTCTATTTTGATAGATATGTGAAACACAAGTCTTGACCAGAATATTGCACTGCACCAACGTCACCCGTGTTTTACACGTGTTTAGGTACGTGTTTGCTACGTAACCTTAATACGTGTTGACTACGTGTTTTTAACACGTAAAAAGTACGTGAATTGGACACGTGTTTGACTGACAGTTTTAACGTGATTTTAATACGAATTTATTATCGGTCCTTCATAAGATCTTTAGAACTTCTATTTTGAGAGACGCGAAGCACAAATCTTGACCAGAATATTGCACGATGAACTGTTCGTAAAGCTACTATAAACTTTTGTCACAAAAAGCTACTAATTCAGCGTGTTTTGTTAAGACTTACTGGCGATCAGTGATTTTATGTTTCCGGTTTGCTATCATTAAGTATAAACACTTCAAAGTATTCTACTGGACAATATAAATTGATATACAACATGCTCAACAGCTAAGTTTATCAAATATTTATTTACAAACCCAAATAAAAAACACTAGTTCATACATCCACAGGTGGCCTACGCCTTTGCAGTCTCTTGGTTGCAGATTTTACGTATTCTTGTATTACTTTTTTGACTACGGAATTTGTGACTTCGGAATCCGCTGTACGTACAGCAGCTGCAAAGCAAAATAAAACATATGAAAACAGCCAGCAAAATTAGAAACACATTAATCGAAATGGGCAAGAATTAGTAGACTTTGACTCCCGACTATTCCGAAAAAATTCGTTGTTTTGAGAGAAAACAGATAAAATTATTGGGATTTCTACAAACGACCATTAACGTCTGCATTGCAAACTAAAATCGACAATGTGCACTAAAGCCGACCTACGGTCTAGCCAAACGTTATATCAAAACAATCGCTCTGCGGACAGACAAAAAACGAGCTTGCTATTTTATTCCTTTAGAAAAAACGCGAAAATTGTCTGCTTTATGCTAACATACTCCGTGAAATGTTCACATGATTTTACATTAGCTGGTTTTCAATGAAGTGGATATTTTAAATCGCTGCGGAGAGAAATTTCTTTTGTACGTTGTTGCGTGGTGTATTGCTACTATTTGCTAACATTATTTGAAGTTCTGAACGTAAAAAAGTGAGCTTTGTGAAAAGTTTAATTTCCCGCTAAAATCTATTTCATCAGCTATCACCAGTAAGCTATTAAAGAACGAATTATCTGATAAACTTCAATGTATAGTAACCATGAAATCACAACTAGCGATAGCTGCGTAATAATACAAAAATGACGAAGGCTAATAACGAACGAAGTGGCTGCATTCATGTTGCCTACTGCAAGCAGCAGGTTTTGGAAGCTAATAGCACTTTTACACTACGCTTACTCATTCTTTCCGCACAGAGATTTAAAAATAAAATTTTGCAGCAAAATATTAGTAATGCAATAATGCAACAGTATAATTATTAACCATACAGTAGGTTCAGTTTCACTCCAAACATTTTGTATTGTTAAACTGTCCAGCTATTTTTTGCCTCTGTTGCATCATAACAAGCTCTCAAGCAATCAGGTTTCATTCTCACGGTCCCGCTTGTTTTATCACACTCTCACAAATTATCAAAATCGGCAAAAGGCAGCGATATGTAACCATCTTTACTTTGCACACATTTTGTTTTAAAGTATATACTCATACTGCGATAAATACCCCGTAAAAATCCACCAACAAGATTAACAAGCCGATGACATACTGTGTCGTATGTCTTAGGCTGTTAATCATAGTTTTGATTGTGCCCTCAGACTCTGGATACTGGCTACAGCTTATGATTAAATTCTCACTGCATAGGCCTTCTTGAACTAACTGTACCAACATTTTTTTTTAAACAGTAGAAGCTCTCGAAAAACATGCGGGCCGTGAAAATGAGAGCTGATTGGCGGAGAGGTCATGCCATGTTATGACGCTGCAAAACTACTGAAGAGTTTTTTTCACAATGGAATAAACCTAATGTACAGCAAAAACACTCTGTGCTAATACAACTCAACACACAACCTGAAAAGGCGTAATTATTTCTCTCCGCAGCGACTTGAAATATCCACTTTATTGAAAATCAACCAACGTAAAAATTATTTAAAAATTCTTCAGGAACGCCATAGAGCAGACAATTAACAGGCTTTCTTTTAAAAGCTAATCAGCTATTTCTTGATATAAAATTCGGCTAGACCTGATCTCGGTTTAAGGGAAATTAGACATCTCTCAACCAGTTTGTTTAATACGAATCGAGTTAACGCAAGTAAATATTATCTATATATTACACTTGTTTTAGAAACCCGATTGATTTTACCTGTTATCCTCCTTTTTACTACTTGTGGCTCGAATTTCGACTTCTGGCTTTAAAACTAGGCAAAGAATCCAATTCTATTTCCCAATTGAGTAGAGGAAAAATTTATGATATTCTACAAAAAACTCCCAATTCCTAATCCTGCTTTATGTTAAAGCGAATTATACCCTTAAAATATGAAGCTGCAAACTGACTTTATACGGTCTACGGGCCAAATAATTGTCGTGCCGAACAAAACGGTTATTTATATCAACACGAATGTTTACACCAGGAACAATATAAAGAGTTAACCTTTTAAGAAACCCAAACAATTATAGCAACTTACCATTTATAATTTCTACAATGTTGCTGCTTTTTAGACCATGCTTTGAGCCACGCTGGCCCAACCAGTTAAATTTTTCCATTAACACATCCGTGAATATGCATGAAAGTATTTCGCGGACGCTCTTTTTAGGATCTTTGGAGCAGTAGCGTTGTAAATATGTTACCTAAATAAAAAACGGTCCACTTATTTAATCTTACTGGTAGTTGATGCTTGAATGCAACAAAAATTAACCGGCATGCACAGAATCACAAGCTAATACTACCAAACTAGCGAGAATCCGTAGCATTTCAAGTAATTCTTTTATACCTCAATGTCGAAGTTGACTAACACTTCTTATAAAGCCCCATCTACACTATGCGCAAGGTTTTTGAGTGTTTAACGTGCTTACGAACGAGCGCGAATCAAATCAAACTGTCAAGACTGAACCACATTTTCGCCAACCACACGCCCATATTAGGCATTTTTGCATATAAACTTAACGCAAAACCAAAGTGCAGCTAATTGCTGCCGAGCGAAATAAATTTTATGCCTAGCCTCGCTCAAGTGACCGCGCCTGGCCGAACGTTGTGCAACTTCAAATAACATAATATAACTAAAAAGTGAGCCTGCGCTAACTAAAAATCAAAGCACAGTGTAGACAAGGCAAAAGACCCGGCAAAAAAGTCACATTTTTGTTATTAAGACTGCAAGAACAAAATATATCTTACCAGCTTTTTTTGAGACTCAACACATTCTAGCGTGGATTCCAACTTTTCAAAGTCCCTCATTTCGCCCACCGGAAACGAAAATTCTTCCGGACATCCAATTACCGGAACGGGTGCAATCGCAACTGCAGGACATTGCCCAATCTTGGACAAAATAGCATCCAATTTTTGATGAACGGAATTAATTTCTTGTTTCAATTCTATCTGAGTAATTCGAATTCGACGAACTAAAATATTGCAAAATAATAAGATTTTGTAAAACTCTAAACTTTTTTCTAACATTTTAAATGTTTAGATTTAAATCTACCGCAATTATGGTTCAAATTTTACTATTTTAGTCACTTAATACTTTGCACAAGTCCTTTTCAGTTTTTACCTCCGCTAACATGCTAGACTAAATTTACAATAAGGGTACCAAAACCCAACAAATTTGCATGAAAGATAACCGCACATAACAGTTTTTTTATAAGTCTGGTACTTAAAGTGCAAAAAAAATTAATGAGCAGAATTTGACTCGCTCAATACTTGCAGTACAATAAGTAATTTCTAGAATTGAAAACAATTAATATACGTGTGTTGTTTTTTTCTCATTATTCCTAGTTCTTTTTGAAAAATTCTTAAATTAAAAGTACACTGCATATCAGAGGTGGAGTCCTCGAGGACACATTTTCAAGTCCTTGGCCTTGGCTTCGAAGCCTCAAGACCTCGAAAATTGCCCTGTCCTCGGCTCAAGGACAGCACTATTTTTTAAATGGTTAAAATTTTGTAGATCGGCTGAAAAATGTTTTTCTTGACCGTTTTTTTTTTGGGGGGGATCGACGGAAAAAAAATTTTTAAAGACATTTTTTCTTAGGAAAACACTTGCATTTGTGTCCTTGGTCCTTGGCCTGAAGCATTCCTGTCCTTGGTCTAGGATTTTTTTTGTGTCCTTATCCTTGGCCTCGAGACTAGTGTCCTCGACTCCACCTCTGCTGCATATGTTACTCTTAATCACTCAAATATGCCATTGCACGCAGCCACATGCCTTGTTTAAATACCGCAAAATTATCGTCCTTCTCAGCGTTTAATTTTATTTTAGATCTCACAAAAATATTGCAACGATAAAAAAATTGATCATTTTGGAAATCGCAAATTAGCATATTAAAAAACATACAAAAAATAAAGTAAAAGAAATTATGGCAGCGGTCGCGCAAAGCTTAACAGTATCCATTTATTATTATTGAGTAGTGAGCCCCTTAATCGTCAGGGCTAAATCCAAAATTCTACAGAAAATAGTATCGTACCTTCCCCGAATAACGAAACCAGTTTTTCATCATGATCATCTCGGTTAGAAAAAGAACTAAAGCAATTTCGTTTGCTTTGTTCTTCAGCTTCCGCACGTGCATGTACTTCATCAAATTGAAAATTTTCTGAAACAATCAGAAGTTGTTTTACGATGATTATTTCTGATTTAGACCAAGCAGCAAATTCAGTGGGCAAGATATGGAAGAAATCAACAGGAGCATTGGATCATCAAAAATCCCTTATGCAGGTGCGAATTCCTCCGAACACTTAAATTACTGCTTATCGCAACGAACAATGTGCGGATTGTGTAAGACAATAAACATGCAGCAACTACAACTATCTACGCAAAGGAGCAAAACCTACCTGTTTGCTCATTATTGATGATAAAATAGTGAGCATTTTTAACATCTGGGAGATAGGGCTGATAGCTCCTTCCATACCTCATTGATCAAAATAATGAATTTCCAAAAACAAGACAGCCTTGCACAACCCAAAGGAACTTACAACTAAGAGATCTCTTTATTAAATTTACCTGCGATATGATTCCCAACCTCAGGAGTTTTTACAGTTTCCAGTATAGCAGGAATTTGAGGTACTTCTGGAGTACCAAGTGCTGTGAGTCTTGGGAGGTCAACTTCCAAATTAGAACTAGAAGAAGCTTGTTCCTCATCAGACTCCACAAGTCTTCTCGGTTTTCTAGCAACAAAAATAACCGTACTTTTAGCCAATTATTACAAGCAGCAGTTAACATGTTACGCCATAGGCTATGCAAATGGATGTAAAATAAGTTTCATATTCTAATCAATAGCACGTTTCCTCATTTTATGAACAGCAATTTTTTCACTATTCTTAAAAATTGTTGACTTTTCAAAATTTTGGATGACACCGCATTACCGCTACCATTTTTCTTTTGCTACAATAGCTGGTTGTTATTGCAATTATTAACTTCGCACTAAACCGAATTTTTATTCAATAGTTTCTGGACGATATTTTAGCTGTTAATTCTCCCTTGGCATACCAAAAGAGCGAGGTATCTCGAAGTGTCGTCAATACTTCAGTTTATAGCTGCTTTTAAACAATTAATCGTCTCGACAAATTTACCATCGTTGACAAAAAGAAAAATGCAAGCCTTCTCATTTGAATCAACAACTGAAAATTAAATGGTCTTAACTCAACTCTTTTTGAACAAATGCATTGCTAAATCTTCTAACGAAAAATGTTTTTGCTTAATTGAAGAAACAGAAAATTAAGCATACGAGGTTTTGATGCACTATAAAAAGAAACACCTTTAAAAGCAACTATCTCATGAAAATGCATATGTTTACACAACTAAACTTTTTCAGACTCCACAAATGAAACAGCTATAAATAGTGTATGCAGTAAAAACCTGGCAGCACAACCAACACTGAAACTGCTAAAAGTGGTTACAGTCAAACTTCGATACTATGCCACTCTTTGGGACCGAGAGAAAGTGGCATAGTAGCGAGGGTGGCATAGTAACAAGGATTTGTAAAAACAGCCTTGTGATGTAACAATGTAATGCCACGTTGTATTGTACGATTATAATTTACATGTATTTCAGTATAATGTACAGTACAGTGCAGTAGTTTCGGGAAGGCAAGTGTGATGCAAGCATGCGATCGGCTAGACGACGAAGTGCATGAAATCCGCAGAAAGAACATGCGCCAGCTGACGATTCCTCAGAGTTTTGGGCTGAGCTACAGTAGATAACTTGAGAGAACATATTACATGCACATACTGTATACTTTTGCCGTTTCACAGCCGTTTAATTGTTTCGTTCGTAGCGTTTATTGTTTCGTTAATACACTGCAATACTGTACCTCATGTGGCATCATAGCGAGGGTAAGTGGTGGCATAGTAAATATATTTTCTATTGAATTTAGTTGGTGACGATCAAAAGTGGTATAGTAGCGAGGGTGGCATAGTAGCGAGGTGGCATAGTATCGAAGTTTGACTGTATTACTAATAAAAAAAATTTTATTAAAAGAAATAGAAAATAAGTCACAAAAATTTAAATGAGGTGAAGCACAGCTGAAAGTAAGACCAAAATCCAAAAGTTAAAAAAGCTTTTTAAACATAACCTTATTGCTTTCAGTTTTCGACAACTTATAGTTCAGAGATATTATTTTATTTGGAAAATAAAAACATTTTGCTTAAAGAGTTGCCAGTCAAAAATCTAATTTTCCACTAATTGAGGTTTTGTCTAGTTTTTGTGAGCATTTCTTTTGCACTGCTGACCTACTGCTAAAGGCTTGCATTCCTTGCAAGCATATGCTTGCAAAATATTTGTTACTTTACAATTACCATATAGATGATTTCGCAAAAGTTAAATTGCAACATTGCAAAGGATATGTTTTTTTGTTTTAAATTTTGAAATTCATTATCTGAAAAACAATAGAGGTAAAAAACTGAATTTGTGGAACAATATGTTTTAGATGCTTCTTTAGCTTATCTTTCTAGCATAATCTTAACTAGATAGTTCAATCTATAATAACCCTAAATGTATTCAGTAAAAATCACTTAAAGTTATAACCTTAAAGTGTTAAACAATATCACACATCATAATCGATGCATTTTCTATCTCGAGATAATTCATACGATATTAAATATCATTATTGTAAAACTGCTCCTACTTGTTTCATATATCACTTGAACTGTGTATGTTTTCCACTGCGAAGATGGTTTATGATATCGAACGCACATCTTTCTTGCTTTATGACTAGCAACATTGGGCCAGTAGCACTTTGTAATGTCCTTGTCTTCAAATAACCAATTTTTTGGGACTAGTTCCACTTCATTTAGGCATGGAAAAAATACAACAACAAAGACTTTTTTAAAACCTAATTCACTAAGAACTTGCGTATCGTCATTCATTGCTACTAGATTACAGATACTCTAACTTCAAAAACTCCTGCAAAACTGAAGCACATTAATAAAAAATGTCAATCACACACCCTAAATGTATAAAACATTTTAAAAAATACTGTCGTTAAACACTGGAAAAAGTTTAGTTATTTGCACCATTGTAGTTACAAGTAACATGCAGGGGTCCTACGCTAGAGTTTTTAAGTTTATTATGATTTTATGCTCCAACGAGCCCAATTTTATGGTTTTTTTTATGATATTTTCCTTAATTTTAGGGCTTTTTTATGCTCAGTGCACAATAGAATGACAATTACACTTTATCTTACATGATAAAACGCTACACAGTGCAGTACTTTGCAAATTCAGCAGCACAGGTACTCAAAAACTTTTTGGTTTGCTATATCAATACAATGTCAATACTTCACAATATTAATCACAGTACAATACAGTAATATTAATACTTAATGCTTTCACAAAGCTACAAAAAAAAAGCAGCTAACTGCAAAAAGCTGCTTTTGTATGTTCAGTAAATGGTTTTGGGTACACGTCAGCTGTTTTGCATATATGTTCTGCAAGCAATTGTTTCCAACAAATGGCCATATACATCAAAACAACGAAAAAATACAAAACAAGATGTAGAACACTACCAAGAAAAAGTAATACACTCTATGTACAACTTTTACGCTCTATAATACATCTAATACCTGCTCGACAGTTACAGATTTTACAACAATTAAAATACCACTTTCCATCACAGTGTTGACACTACAAGATGTTTAATACTACTAACTCGAAAAAAGCACCATGCCTACATTGTGCCTACTGTTCTATACTAGCATTTTTTGTCTGCCATACATTTTGTAAATTTTAACAATATTGAAGGCTCCTTGATCTACTGCACAACACAATAATTGCTAGATTTCAACATCTGGCTCTATACTTGCAAAAGCGATTAATTTGCACAATACAAATGCATTGTCAACACAGTTACCATCTGTTTATGTTGTCCTAGAATAAACACTAATAGCCAACTTGCAGAAGATTTTGAACGATTGACAAGTACCTAACTTATAAGTACATTGTGCAATCCAGCAAAGCAGCAATAATATCGGTACTATAACTACTGAATCAAAATTTACAGAATAATGGTAAATTTTAGGTGCTTGACCATAATTATTTCGATTATAGCAAGAGATAAGACCTATGCCAATAATTTCGCTTTCTTCAACTTAAGAGCAGCTAATTCTTTATTGCACCGGCATTTTCTATCTTAACCGATGCTAATTTTTGCAGAAAATTTAAAAGCAAATTAAGAACAATGCCAGCCTCAGTATAAAAAAAATAATTAAGAACCCACAAAAAAGAATATATTTTAAATAAAAAAAACAAAAGTCTGTATTGAATAGAAACGATAAAATTTTAGAGATGATCCACAACTATTGCAAGAATGCTGCAGCACGCTGCACAGGAACTAATTAATTTTTAGCAGGCCCATTACTCCGTATGGTGAAGCACGAGAAATAAGTTCACCAAATTTTAATTAAAAAAGAGCTGGTCAAAATTAAAGATCACTAACTGGGATATCATGAGCAGAATCAACAAGTGGAGCTGAACAGCACTTTCATAGCACAAAAAAATAAGTTGCTTGGTTGACAACTCAGTTAAAATAATCACTGTACAAAAAAGAGACTATATACCGCACCTAACGAGAAAAATAGGCATACCAGAATAGTTTCTCACATATAAAATAAAGCCTGAGCGATGCTGCCTCTACCACTTTCATCACATTTCTTTTTGACAACACTGCTTAAATTATTAAATGTACTCCTTAACGTCCTTTTTTTTCCCTGGACAGGAAGAAGTAGACACGAAAGTCAAGGTTGCCACAGAAACTGCAAAACTAAGTTCCAGGACTTTTTTAGGTCATTTTCCAGGACCGTTTAAGACTATTTTTCAGGGCATAAAATTTAATTTTTCCTATTACTCTTTCATTTCTTTTTTTGTACCTATTAAGAACAATTTTAATGCAAAGGAAAGTCCCTCTTGCTGCCTTTTATGACTCACTGGCTAAGTGGCTTTACTATTATGCCCCCGAAAACCTTTAAGCTATTTTCCAGGACTTTTAAACAAAATTGAAGGACTTTCCAAGACAGCAAAAAAAAATCCAGGACTTTTCCAGGATGTGGAAACCCTGGAACGTGCTGTTTTAAGTGAATCACTCACCCATTTCAACCTCAGGCTTGCTTGGAGCAGTTGAGCACATTATATTCCGAAGCCCTTCCTGACGAATACCAACATTTCTACTGCAAGTTTTTTTACAATATTTTCAACTACACCCTACAACATGGCCAGCTTTAAAAGAACAAGAAACTCCTCAAGGTACCCAGCTTTCCCCAAAGCCAAGGGCACAACAACAAAAAGGCTGAGTAATTGTGAAATTGGTCACTGCTAGCATGATGTATTCCCATGCAACGACGCGCAGGTACAGATAATATAGCTTACGAGTGGAAACACGTCACTATTCTCTACCACAAAAATAGCGGCGAACCAACAGAATCAAATTAATATAGCCTGATGGTGTGCTTTCAAGGATACATCAACAACAAGAAAAAAGCACCAAAAGGCAAACAGCATTGCTATTTTGATCAATGCTACAAATAAAATCAAAAAATTACTCACTAGAAACAAGGTCATTTGGTTTTTTAAAGAAATTTTATGACAGCAGTCAAACTTTATGATTTTTTATGACAGGGTGAAATTTTATGCTTTTTTATGATTTTATGCCGCGTAAGACCCATGAACATGAGAACTGGAAGCAAATCAATGACAATCGTATTTGATCTGCATCAACTTCATCCTACTTATCACAGCTATTACGTAGATATTCTCTTTAAACGCAATGTAAGGGCCTCTCTGATTCTATTGTTTATTGGCAACCCAGACGACCAGCTGCAGTGTTGCTTTATGAAAATTGGGATGACGTCACCAATGTCATTAACATCAAAGTTACAAATAAAAGTTAAAATCATGGTGGCCCATACCTTGCGTTGATGTACAGGGTGATTCAAAAGTCTCCATACACAGAAAATGTTGTTTTTGTTTGTATAAAGGCGATTCAAAAGTCTGTACAGGGTGATTCAAAATGTACAATAGAATAGAATTAATTACAAAAAAATACCTAAAAACAAAAAAAAATAGAATTAGAAAATATAACTAAACAATAAATAATTTATGCCTTTGTATGGATACTTTTGAATCACCCTGTAGAATAACTCTAGAACAACTAGGTTAAGAAGGATAGAACCAACATAAATCTATAACAATTGCCCCAACTTAAGATACGATTTGCAATTGATTTTGCCTGCAGTTCTCATACATGACAAATTATAGGCCAATAAGTTTGCTTTGTTATACAGCAATTAACATTGAGAACATTACAACAGTATTAAGCAGGGCTAAAGTTTTGCAAGTCAGTCTTCCTCTTAGAAGGCTTGGAAACATTTCAAAATCGTTTTTACCAAATTTGAGTTTCCATGACTATCTAATTCTAAGATAAGACAGTTTTGAAATCTAAGCTTTTTTTCTTCCAAATTTTGCCCGTGTTGTCAACTGAAAAAAATAAGAAGTTATTGAATCAAAATCATCAATGATGATCCAGCACACACAGTTCATCATTATATAACATTACATTAGTTTACCTTAAGTGTTACAGTTCTAAGAACGCAGTAAAATTCCTATACCATGACTATGCAATAAGTATGCATTAAAGTTTCGGCTTATGAAAACCTCAAAAGATACCACGACAAAATAAATCTAACATTGATGTAAAAGTATCTGAAAGATTATCGGTACCAATAAGTTTTGTTTTTCCCTAAACATTATGCAAAAAAGGCATAGCAACATATTGATGAGAATGAATGTTCACTGGCAAAAGCACAACTTTTTTTGCAATTTTGTCAACAGAACAAAATTGCAATTTATTTAGAGGGCAAGATAACAAAAATATTCCAAGAGATTTTGATTCAACTGGATAAGCAAAAAAATTGTCACATGCACCAAATGAATCATAAATAATGTATGTCTCATTTTGAAAGACCACGAAGTTTATAATAATAACAATACTTCCGTCTTCTAGTTGAACACAGCTATCTCTAGTTCGAGTTGATAAAAAACCCAGGGGCATGAATAACTGAGAAAACTGATGTGAACATTTCAATTCTTCTACCAATGGACCACCAAAATGTCTTCTTTTGCATCTGTAAGTCACATCTGCTTGCTCATCATCGTCAACTACAATATCCTTTTCTTGCAGTCTTTTGACAAGCTGAACCAATGGCTGAGATGGTTTTCGAATGAGTTTTTTAAGTTTTCCAAGATAAGTCTCAAAAGGAAAGGATGATATGCAATCTAAAAGGCCATACTTTTGAGCATCATCTGCTAAATGAATAAGGCAATGAATATTATACACCAAATTCTCCTTTCCATATAGTTCCCCAAAGTTTTTAACAAAAATCTTTAGAAGTTCACCAGCATAATTGATCATGCTTGGTGAGCTCAAACTGTTACTGCCACTTAAAAGTATACGAATAGCAACAGAAAGTAAAACAAAATTACAGTAGAGTTTCTGCGGCAATATATTAGACAAAATAACTGGCCCAGAATAAAGTAGAAACTGTCGAAATTCTGTGGCCTTCCACCTGTCAATTTCTTTTAAAGTTCTAGGTCTTCTTGCAAATTCACGAGGAACATGATCAATCAATCCTATCAGTGAAGAAGAGATAGAGTTAATCACAGCCGAACTTTGTCTGCATTTTAATGGGCCTTTTATCCAACTTAATATCAGTCGTCTAGTTACTCCTAAGCACACTAAGTGCATATAGTCCAACGGAAATTGTGATACTAATCCTATTCCAAGGTCAACCAAGGGTGATGTTCCTTTGTGATGCTCCGCTTGCAGCATTAAGCGAAAACTTTCATCTGTGCGTAAAACAGCATCAAGATTGGGAAAAGTCATTTTGCCTTGCCACAAGCCTTCATCCAAACATCTATCACAGCCAAAGTAGCCTGAATGACCTTTAGTATTTTTTAAAAAAGATCTGGCTGGAGCATCACAAACGAAAGAATCAATCTCCAAACTAAAATGATGATCTAAAAATTCAATCCCATTTTTCAAGCATTCTTTGAGTTCATGACAAAAACTCTTTAAATACTCTTGCAAACTAATGGGTTTATGTTTTCCATAATAAAGTCCAACCGCAAATGGTTTACTGTGCTCTAAATTCTTAATCCGGCATAGAATAGGCCAAACTTGGCCAGATGAACTCTTAAATAAAGGTAAACCATCAATGTTAAATTGTACCAAGAGCGAATTTAATCGTAGCACATCTGTTTTGAGTTTGACTTTTTCTAACAATTGTATGATTTTAAATTGAATACCAAAATAGTAAAAATCACCACCAGCAATTTGCTGTACTTTATTCACTTCAGATACTGAAGGAATTGATCGAATAGTTCGAGGATCAATAGGAAGTTCAGGGTGATGTTTTTTCAAAACTCTTAGTAAAGATCTTAAGTCATAATTAGATATTGTAGCATTTCTGGACCAGTTTTGGAGTTCTTGAAATAAATCTTGATTGGCTTCATTTTTATTTGCAGTATCCACGCAAGCAGACCCAACTAGTTTCACTCCTCCACTTGAATGTGGTTGCAGTTCACACTGATCAAACAAACCAAGGTTGGTAACAGAAGAGCTACTACTAAAATCAGAATATGAAAAATCTGACACTTGATCAACAGAAGAACTGCAACTAGAAATTAAAGAATCTGAACTTTTATTTTGATGAATAGCTATATCCGAACATGCAACAGAGATGGATGAAGCAGCTGAGCTTTGATGATCAAGGTCACTTTCACCTGATACAGAGTTGGATGCATGTGAAACATCTAAAGTTGAAAAGTTCAAACTTCGTGAAGTTTCACCCTTAGATACCTTAACTGCAGATTGCTCATTACTTATTTCTTGGGCAACAATTGAAATTGCTTTTCTTCGACGAGTCCATCGTGATGCTCGTTTCAAATTTAGTGCCATAATCTTTTTACATCAAAAAAGTCATCACTTTAAGTAAAATAGGCTGAATAGTGCACATTATCAAACAAATGTTTGAAGTTAATTTGCATGTAACTTCAACTCTAAACCTAATTTTAACCTTACCTGTAACCCAATCTAAATCCTAACAAAAATCTTCTTGTTTAAAAGAGCAGTGCAGGCAAAATTAATGGGGGTATCAAAAGTTAGGACAATCGCATTAGACTAGATTGGTATTGACCCGAATCTTTTTAGACTCAGCTGTTCCAGAGATATTCTACTTCAAACATGACCTAACATCCTTTGTTTCTTGATAATTTTATTGGCAACACTGAAATTAATTAAACCATTAAATTCCAAATTTTGCTTTTTTGAATATTTTTCATGTAAAATTTTTCACTATGCCTACTGAACACATAACGGATGAAAAAAATCTGAAAAACTGTATATCTTTGTTTGTCTATTGAAAAGTATGTTGGTACCTTATTGGGGTCTATTGTAGGCACAGATGGCACTATATTAACTTAATTAATTAAGAAATTCAAATAGTCAAAATAAGGGGGGCAGTCAAGAGGAATCATAGGCTATTAATGTGATGTCATAATTTAATTTTTGACGTCACAATAAAATGAGTAATTTTTTAAACTTTTTCTATTACCGTCAATTATGAAGATACGGTATACATTTTTGGATAGCTGGATTTTTAGCCTCAGTCTATGGCTTAAGATAATAAGAATTTGCCTCAATTTTTGCTCCTTTGAGAAAACTTTAAATGTTTTTTGATTGTAAGTCATTATTTTTTTGGAAGGCTCTATTTCACCGGAAATTTTTGTCTAGTTTTTTATTAATTCCGACTCAAATCTAATCCAAACTCAAATGCTTACTCTAAAACTATTCCCAAATCGAACCCTAACCCAAACCCTGACCTAAACCCTAATCTTGACCCTTGAAAAAGCAACTGAAAAAAGCGCGGATGAATATTTCTCATTTTCGTTTTATTCTCTTTAACTTGAAAATTTTCGGTGAAATAGTCACTACCTATTTTTTTTCCTAAAGCTACATGCACTTGTACTGAAGGTGAAAGACATCAATGTAGTTTTAGTTTGTTATTATAAAAACGAAAATTGGAAAGCAATATACTGGTATATATTGTCAAGCAGTACAGAGTACAGTTTATCAATGTTCTTATGCATAAAGTCAAGTTAAGAAAGTTCAAGTCACATCATAACGCATTAAATAAACAACAGAATAAGGCTGCACCTGACACAAAAGCTACACTTTCAAATAAACATTAAATTTTGCGATAAAATCAGTAACTATGTTCCTAAAAAAGTAAGTATGCGAGGAAATTTTTTTACCTTAGAAAGAATCTTGCAACGTACAAGTAAGCCTATGCGAATAACAACAAATTATTTGAATGTAAATGATCACCTACGACAGTTAAGAATATTTGCCACTTTGCAAATCTACCAAAAAAACAATTGAATAAATAAGTACAGTACATGAAGTCTGAAAAATCATTAGTAACTGCAAGTGATGTGCGGTGAGGCACAAGTTGTTTTCATACACATGTCAGTGCCACAACTAGAGCATTGTTCTAAGGGGGGCAAAATTTGTTTATGGAGAGGCCAAAATTTTTGGGCTGGTCTAGCTTTCACCAAGTTCTCTGTTGATCTCCAAAAAAAGGTCATCGCACCAATTTGGTCTACTTTTCTCCAAGGTCTCGGTTGGTTTCCAAAAAAAAGCCACCACCTTGAAACTGCTGCAAGGGTAAGGGAAGTTTGGGTGGGCATGCTGGGCAGTTTGGGGGGGATTTTTGTTTAAACTGTTCCAATTCTGGTGAAGACCTTTTTTTCTTTGGTCTTCACCTGAATTTGGGGGAAAAAACTGTTTTAGTTTTGGTGAAGACCTTTTTTTGGTGCAGAACGAAGAATTTGGTGAAGACCACTTAATTTGCTCACTTGAAAAAAACTCGTGGTCGATCGGTTCATCCCCCCCTGTCGAAATCCGGGCAAAATTGCAAATTATTCCCCCCAATGCTCAACAAAGAGTTGCAACACTGTCAACAACGATTAGCCAATTCCTGATTCTACACGACTAAACAAAAATTACGTTTTTAATATAAATCGAACTAAAATAATTACCCGTACTTACCTAACTTTTCGAGAATTGCTAGTCTACTATTGTACTCAATTCTCTATTTTCTGTACGTAAAACTGTCTCTAAAACTGAAATTAAGTAAAATTTCGCACTAAATCGTGGCAAGCAGTGCAGTTGTCACGTGGCAAGCATGAAGCAGTTATTCAGCTATCTAATCTCCATTGTTATGTAAACAAGTATAGGCTATATAGCACGTCAAAAAGTTGAATCATTAGATAATACAATTTCAGAATGATACCCTAATAAGGGTACTGTAGGCATATGGGCTAGTACCATAGGCCTACTGCATACAAGGTGGGTATGTGCCTCTGCTCTGATAGTTGATTTTCACAAAGCTGTTTTATCTACATTTGTTTCATCTTCGCACCAAACACGCGCCGAGGATCATCAACAACAGCGTGCAGCCGCGTACACTGCGCAGCTGCCATCTCTAGCGCTCTGCATAATTAATGTTTGGCGGGAAAATGAGATGTTTCCAATGATAAAATTCGAAATGTAAAAATCATAAACATTTTATTCTAGTTGCTTATTTTAATTTTCTGCAAATCGATTCTATATTTGAATAACAAGTTAGGCTACTCTACAAATTCCAAATGGGAAAAACATATTTTGTTGTCAGTTTTGATTAATCAAAATAGTCAACTCTATTAAATTAATTCTTGCAATTAGTTCAGACTTATTGCACGCAAAAAGTAAAAATCATCAGAAAAGCACGTGTTGATGTTTTTTTTGCGCAGTTTCAGTCAGAAAAAGTAATTTTGCCAAGATGCTTTCAGATTTGCACGTAGAATACACCAGAAAAACACGTGTTGATATGCTGTAATCTCAGTATTTAACATTTTGGTCCAGTTTTAATTTGAAAATTCGGTGTTCTAGACTTTACCCGATTATGGCAGCGTACGTAAACGTTGATCAACGTCAGTGTTGCCAATAAAATTGTCAAAAAACGAGGAATGGGACGGCTGATGAGTCCAAAAAAAGAGGTCAACGTCAATCCTAATAATATGCGATTATCCTTACTGTTGTTTGAAAAAACAGACACGCAGTTTGTGCGACGGTTTTCTTGCCAATGTATCCGCAAAAAACACGAGAATATAAAAAATTTTATTTGTTGCTATTTTGTCTGAAAATGTTTTTTTCATAGACTCCAAAAGCCAACCTATGAGGAAAATTACATAAATTCGATGTTAGAACACCCTTTTTGTGTCCACAAAAGTTTGTGAAACTGGTGTCATTAAAACGTAAAAAACACGTAAAATACACGTGTATCAATGGCACAAATAAATACCATACAAAAAAAATAGCTATCTTAAATATGGCTGGTATGAATTACGTGTGAGAGATCCAAACGTTGTTTGAAACACAGGCATGCAGTTTGTGTGGCGTCTTCCGTGCCAATGTACACGTAAAAAACACGAGAAAAACCCGAGTTTCACTTACTGCTTAGTGTTTGAAATTTTTTTTATAGATTTCAAGCGCTAATCTTACTGTAAAATTGCATAAGTTCAATGTTGGAACAACGTTTTTCTGTCCAAAAAAGTTTGTGAAACTGGTGCCAATTGAAACGTAAAAAACACGAGAAAAACCCGAGTTTCAATTATTGCTTTTTTGTTTGAAAATTTTTCTATTGATTCCAAGTGCCAACCTATGAGGAAAATTGCATAAGTTCAATGTTAGAACAATGTTTTTCTGTCCACAAAAGTTTGTGAAACTGGTGTCAATTGAAACGTAAAAAACACGTAAAATACACGTGTATCAATGGCACAAATAAATACCATACAAAAAAAATAGCTATCTTAAATATGGCTGGTATGAATTACGTGTGAGAGATCCAAACGTTGTTTGAAACACAGGCATGCAGTTTGTGTGGCGTCTTCCGTGCCAATGTACACGTAAAAAACACGAGAAAAACCCGAGTTTCACTTATTGCTTAGTTGTTTGAAATTTTTTTTATAGATTTCAAGCGCCAATCTTACTGTAAAATTGCATAAGTTCAATGTTGGAACAACGTTTTTCTGTCCAAAAAAGTTTGTGAAACTGGTGCCAATTGAAACGTAAAAAACACGAGAAAAACCCGAGTTTCAATTATTGCTTTTTTGTTTGAAAATTTTTCTATTGATTCCAAGTGCCAACCTATGAGGAAAATTGCATAAGTTCAATGTTAGAACAATGTTTTTCTGTCCACAAAAGTTTGTGAAACTGGTGTCAATTGAAACGTAAAAAACACGTAAAATACACGTGTAACTTGAATCTAACGGTAAAAAATTTTTTTCAGACATTTCGCTTAAAAGTTTGGTAAAAAGAAAAGGGAAAACGAAATTGTTCAAAAAATGCACTAAAACAACATTTGAACAACTTTACATGCAACTGGTGTAAAATACGTGTAAAATTGGTGTTTGAAGCACGAACACGAGTTACCCGACAATTCTCCCACTTTGACACGTGTTTTACACGACCCCATGTTTATGGGGTTGATCACAGTCACAAACCTTCAGAAACAAGAAGTTTTTTAAGCAGGGTGTCGAATTGTTTCAAATAACGGTCCGGGTTCAGGTTTAGCTCCTGCTCAAAATATTTTAGCGGTTCAGGTTTGGTTCGGGTTCACTTGAGCACCATTTTCGAGGTTCAGGTTTGGTTCAGGTTCACTCAAGTAAAATATTACTGGTTCAGGTTCGGTTCGGGTTCATTGACTTAAAATTTAACTGTCGTTACTCGTTTCGTCCAGAAAAAAAAAAGGAGAAATTGTTGATCCTGTTGAAGTTCACCACTGCTCTTATTGTGCGTGTACTAGCGTCAGCGGCATCTGGATATGGAAAAAATATATTCTTACTTTTGTTAGGGGTTCAGGTTCGGTTCGGGTTCACTTGAGTACAATTTTGAGGGTTCAGGTTTGGTTCGGGTTCACTGAAGTAAAATTTTGCTGGTTCAGGTTCAGTTCGGGTTCACCAAAATGAAACGATTCATTCGGGTTTACGGTTCGGGTTCAGGTTCGGTTCGACACCCTGCTTTTAAGAGGACATTCAGAAGAAAAAATTCCATCTTTGTAGCTATTCAAAGAAGTGACTACTAATTAGGCCAATCCAAAAGTTCATAGAAATTTTCGATTTTTTGTATCTATCTAGCAGTGTAGCTTGAAACCACTTCTAAATACAGTTTTATTCACCAAGTTGGCTTGGTCAAGTAGGCTAGACAGTGAAAAAACTTTTGCGAGTTTTCCAGTATTCAAGGAATTGTTCAATTGTGGTTACTTTGGAAACAACAAGCTAACAAACAATGAGTAAAAACACTATCAACACATTCAAAACTAGCCTGTTGGTGAGTTATTTTATATTCTGAAAAAAACAACAACACCACGTTAGTTTAAGTTTACTTTAAGACAAAAAAAAGCAAAAGCTGCTCAGCTAAAAGAAACACTGGACTGATACAATAGCTTTTGCTATGCTGCACAGAATAAAAAGTTTTGTTTTAAAAGCTAGATGTCGTGGGGCTAGGCCTACTGCTTTGGTGTATTCATTATAATGAAGCTTTGAGATCCAGCATAGCTATGGAAAATCACTCTAGGATTTACAGCCTTAGCTGTCTAGATCCAAATTAACTTGGCTAACCTAAGGCTATCGCGAATCTAACTTTGCCAACAACCTACTCTTTGGACTGATAAATAGGCGCTAAACCATACAAATATACTATTTACATTATTTTCTAGCAAACTGCGATTGTAAAAATCCAATCAGTGATTTAGTAGGTTATCTTACTAGAGCCTGCAAGCAAGCGCTGTTGCGCAACTGCTCGCGAATGTTGCGACACGTTGCAACCTTTCGCGAGCTGTTGATGACGTCAAATTTTGGCTGCTTCGCGTCGCTTCGCGTGCAGTCTAAACGCACCTTTAGTTTAAATGTAAGCAGCACAGGCACATAACCGTCTGAAAAATCACTGTCAAGTTTCATGTTCCGCAGTTACTGTATATATTGTTGTTGGTTTGTTTCAGTGTAAAATAAGTAGTAGGCCTACACAAGTTTTGTTTACGAAAGTTTTTGTTTGTTTAATGCTGACAGATTAGGTGCTGTTAAACGTGTGTACAATCGCGTAGATAAAAAAAGTTAATCATGTTAATAACGGGTATCGATCTGACGATCTCAATAATCTAGACTTTCCAGAACAGACCTGCTCATACAGCCTATCGAGGCCGTTTGTTGCGGTCCTAGATATGATTTTATGTGATCTCAAACATAATCTCTTTTAAAGTTTTAAGCAATTCATATTTGTCGTATTGTGATGTGATAGCTGATGCAATGGCGTGTGTGAGCGTAAAACTGAAGTATACGGCGAGTGCTTTTTTGACCAGCATCTTCACTTTCAATATGTTTGTCATCAAGTGTAGTAGTAGTAGTAGTAGAAAAACTTATTCCTCATCAAACACTCACCCAAAAATATAATTGCACTATTTATGACGCAATATAAAGGCATTAATGTTGGGTTGAGTGAGCAGGAAGCATCGAATAACCTTGCGGTTTTCAGAGTCAAGGTGCTTCCTGTCAACGTACTACCAATTTTGTTGCAGTAACATTTAAAAAATCAAAGTACAGTTAACGTTTTAGCTAATTTCAAAACAAAAAAAAACAGTAAAAACTTTCTGAACCCAGTTAATTGCGTTCCTTGTGTTGCATACCACAATGACGGAAAACTAGAAAAGAAACATTAAAAGATAGGGCAGAGTGTTTAACTCAAAATGGACAAATAAACACTTCCTTACAGTTGTAAACTCAAAAGTACTGTGTTTAGTTTGGCGAAACGTGATTTCAGTTCCAAAAGAACATAATCTCAGACGCCATTTTGAAACCCACCATCCGAATCTCGCTGAATTAGATGCTAATGAAAATAGACTTGAAGCTTAAACTTTAGATTCCGATCTTTTTCCACCATCACAAGACGTTTCGTCATAATGGTGGTAGCTACAACAGTGAAAGCACACGGCCTGTGACAAGTAGGGCTGCGTTGTTAATACAATGGCCTTTGTACTGCAGCGAGTTGTGCTGGTCTGTTCCTAGAGTATTTCGAGTTAGCATTTATCTATATGACGGCATAGTGTCGCATTCCAAATTTGTGCGAAAAGATTAAGTTAGTAACTGAATAGCAATCAATAGTTCCAATTTGGCGGCAATAAGTATAATTCTTGTCATAGCAACTAGCCAACCACCTTACAACAAAAAATTGGAAAACATATTGTGCAATACAATTCAAACAATCTCAGAAAAAAAAAACAAAGATAAATATTGCTTTGATTAAAATGTTTATGTCTTCGAATTTTATCCAATGCAATTCTGAAGTTCTGTACCATCAATCAACTTTTCAAATTATAGATGAATATGTGGAAAGCGATTAGAATCTTAGAATTACGTCTTTCTGACATCTTTTTTATAAACTTTTAATAATAGTATTAGTAACGAAACGTTTTAATAATACTGGTAATCACTTTTAAAATACGTTAACAAAAAGTTACGATGAAAGGATACCGAAAGTGTGACATTATTATTAAAATTGTCACAAAAAGATGGATCAGTTTGTGTCTATAATGCAAGTAGGCCTAGACTAGAGATCAACACCAACTGCTGAGAATTGCAATGCTGCAATTGCTGATGAGGAGAATGCTTCAGATTCTGAATCAGCCAAAATTGTTAAATTTGATTTCTCAATTTTGCTTTATACGTTGGTGCTGAAAGCCTTGCTTTAGGCACCACAATTGCCGAAGAGTTATGATATAATTTTGACGGCGGAAACAAATAATCCAAAGTTCAAAACCTGCTCAGTATTTTCAAACGATTTTGCACTCACTCAGGTTAAATAATTAAAATAATATTTTTTAACGCAGAACCGTGTCGAAGTGGCAGCATAATGAAAGCGATCATCTGATCATTGCGTATGCGTATCACCATGGTGATTGAATTATAGACGAGATCCAACATTTTCTCTCATACAGCGTTATCAGGAAAGTTGACGCAGACCACTATCATTTGGGCTGAATGTTTCATTCAAAGTAATATGTAATTTGTAACGACAAATTACTTATTACTTTTTGTGAGAAGTAACGACTGCGATAATTTCATTACTTTTTTGAAGTAATTTTTAGTGAAGTAATTTCATTACTTTTATGCAGTAACTTGCCGACCACTGTAAATTTTTACAGGGTGAGGAGTTTTATCTATCAATATTTCAGCATATATTACCGAATTGATAAATAGTCAGTGGTCACAATTCTAAACAGTAAATACTAAAGTTACAATCAAATTATGAGACTAACTAGTGTAAGAAAAGTTGGAATGTTTGGTTGAATTTCAAGTCTGCGCGTCATAAAGTGATAGCTATGTTGAAATTAAAAAATTTTGTTTCAACTTTTATGTTTTTCTTCCTTAATTCAACAACAAGATTTTTTGAATGTTATGGAAGCTGTAGCCGTCTTGTAGAAAACTTGCTTATTTGACTGATTAAACGTAAATTGGAACGGTTAGAATCAATAGCTTACTACAGTGACGAGATAATGACGTTGTTGGCATGCAATCTACTGACACGTTAACCCAACATTTATCATTCTTTAACCAGGGCCAGCGAGGGGGGTACATCGTACCCGGGGCTAAGAGGCCCGGGAGGATCTATAAATTCACACGCACTCAAGTTATTGCTTCAGCACTCAATTACTGATAGTCGTAACAATAGTAGTTTAGTGTGGAGGCCAAAGCTTTTCTAAGCCCTGTTTCTCTTGGTCTTGTCAAAGGGCCCTATATCAGACTTTGTAGCCACTGATAAGATTTCTCTCTCAGGCTCTGTTCATAGCTCTAACCTCTGCTACGAAAGTACTTCTCGGATATGCAGAGGAATTGACCTTGAATTGACTAACACTTCAAAAATTAGACCTTAAATTTTTGTCCAGTGTTCTCGAATCTGATCAAAACGTTCGTTTGGAAGACAAGGTGCGATTCGCAGTCGAGTCATTCGAAGTTTTTTAATTTAGCACCCAAGGCTCTTCTGGCTTGCTTTTTTTTGTGTAAGAGAAAGTGAAAGAAGAACACAGAAGGAGAATTGAAAGAGAAATCTTTAAGCGGCAGCGTGGCCGAAAAGCTAAAGGCGTCAATTTTCATTACGACTCTAATCGCATGATTTAAATTCAACCCGCTTTCTGGTCCCGTTGTGATGCCCTTGGATGTAATAAACTCACTACTATTTTAATTCGTAATTGCCATTTTACTGGCTTTAAAAGATTATATTTTCAAATCTGTAAACACAAATAGAATAACATAAGATTGTGCTGCAACTGAAAACAACCCTATTTGACTCGTGATCGACAAACACTTAATTGAGACTTACAAACTAAAGATGCGAGATACAAACAGAAAAAGGCACAAGCGCCAAGTGCTTTTCGATTTAACATGAGTGATTAACGCAAAAAACAAGTTTTACAAAAACCAAAAATTCCGGCATTCACCCGGGTCGAATAATTTTTCACTAACAAAGCGCTACAAAACACGCTGTTACAGTCCATAACGAATAACATGTCGTCGCAATCGCATAAAACAATGTTGGAGAGGTTGGGTTTCGTCTGGAGAAGTATTTGTGGCCTCTGATGGTAAAAACGCTCTTCGCTAATCGTTGGTAAAAAGTCAGATTAGGCACAATCACGTGCCTTTGTGCTCTCTGTAGACATTTCAGTGGGATCGCTACAATCCCAATTGACTTGTTGAGGATGACGTGCAAAATCACGTAACGATACTGCATTTTTGCGGATATTTTTGAACCTAACATGAGTATATTGCGGGTTAGCTTCAAGTAACTCCGCATCGTGCGCATGCAAATCGCCTTTGCTTCTCACATGACGTTTTACATAAACCGGGCCTGGCCTAAGCCAAGTGGGCATAGTCACCCCATTCGAAGATTTTTGCAAATAAAAAAACATACGTTCATGTGGTGTACAATTTTTGGCCGTGCACAGCAATGACGCTGTCAGGTGACAGGACGATAACTAATAATTAAATATGCACTATATACAAAAACAACAATATCAGTCAGGTGGAATACGTCAATAAAATTCAATACATTAGAACAGAGATTTAGAGTTGTACAACACATGAGCAGCTAGAAAATGCCTAACGACTTAATTAATCAATCAATCATTTTTAATTCTTATTTACAAGGAAAAAAATTGCAAACAGAACATGTATATATACGTTTGTTGCAGAAAAACAACTATGATGATACTTATTACCTTAGGCAACTAAAATTGTATCATACTGTGGAGTTTTCGAAAGAATATGTTTGCATTGAATCCAAGTATATAACTGTGTTGCGTGCTCAACAAAATAGTTTGGCACTGTGAGCTAATAATTTTGTGTGTATGTTTGGATCTTATAAATGACAATAACTTATTTTTTTTGAGTGCAAATCAGCTATTTCACAGCAACTGAACTTCGCTGTACTAGCTTCATCATCATCGTGTTTGCTAGTGTTTTTGCTTTAGTTTCGTCATTTAACCACATGAAAGTTTGAATCTTCCAAGCTCGGACTGCACTGAAATTACTTTCAATGTTGAGAAAAAAATTTTAAACTTTTTTGATCTGAATCAAAAATATCAAGAATTGGATATTTTTGCAATGGAGGAAAAAAAGTTATTTGACGAGGAGCTGCAACTCGCTGAACAAATGAAACGAAGTTATTGCAAGGAATTGGTAGAAAAAAGAGAGCGACAAAAGGAAACAGATCCTGAAAAAGCAGCTGAAATCCTCCACAAAATTGCTTTAATTTATTAACTGCGAAGCCCTGACAAAATTTCATTGATTAAATGCGTTGGTTTGTTGAATGCCGCCATTCTTCGAAATCCCTCAAATATTTCTCAAGTCAAAGCAGATCTCACTGATGTTTGCAAACACGTATTGAAACAGGCGAATGCAAATAACCTAAATGCAGACCTAGTTGCATTAGCAAATACAGTTAAGGATAAAATTAAAAAACTAAGAAACATTGTAAACGATTTCCTAAAGCAAATTGATGCCCAAATCAGATCAAACAACACTAAAACTGAAAGTTTAAGAGAATTACAAATTCGCAAAGCAGAATCAATTCAATGCATCAACAAAACAATTGCAAACAAATACAAAGAAATCATGGCAGACATAAGCAACTATTGTTTGGACATAACGGGAAAACCTCCATGCGAGTATTCAATCGTTGGAATGGGATCTTTGGCAAGAAACGAAATAACTCCCTATTCAGATTTTGAACACATCATTCTTTTGTGTGATGACGAAAATTATGAGCAACATTTAGAATACTTTCGCTGGTATTCAGTCATATTTCACGTCATCATTTTGAATTTTCAGGAGTCTATCATTCCCAGTTTAAACATTAAGAGTCTAAGTTGGTATTTTGATGCTCACACCCCACGAGGAGTATCTTTTGATGGTATGATGCCACATGCTTGTAAGTTTCCTTTAGGTAGGTTTGAAAAAACTATAAAGAAGCCGTTTGTGACTGAACTTATCAAACCAGTAAGTAAGATGTTGAAATATTTGAGTTCTGAAGAAGACTTGAAAAATGGATATCACTTGGCTGACATTCTGACGAAAACATGTTTTGTATTTGGAAATGAGAATATCTTTGATCAGTTTTTAAGCGGGGTTAAAACGTTTTTGAGCAGCAGATCTAAGCTAGAAAGAATTCAAGAGATAGAAAAACAAGTTAGTGATGATCTGGACAAGTTTTCTACTCGATTTCGACTTGCTAATTTGAAATCTCAAGACACAATCAACATTAAACAATTAGTTTATCGAAGCAGCACATTATTTGTAGCAGCTTTGGCTTCTATTCATAATATTTTTGAAAGTTCATCTTTCGACAACATCCAAACAATGACCGACAGGAATATTATATCGCAAACAATAAAAGTCAAATTATCGTATCCCGTAGCAATAGCATGTGAAATGAGACTAAAAGTATATATGAAAAAGAAGTCACAATGTGACAATCCTGTTGAACTTAATCAAACCAATGAAAACATTAAGAAATTTCTCAGTATTGTAGGAGCTAGAAACACAATAAGCTACTTTCAAATTGCATACTGCTTGCAACGTGAAGTTGCAAAACAACTTATATTGACGAAATTGCACTTTTATTCTGATCCGCAACTAATCAACATCACAATAGGGATGGCTTTTGGAATGGATATAGATTCGTCGATTTTTAATACTTCTTTAGAGTTAGCTTGGAATGTCAGACAATTTAATTTTGATAATTGCATTGAAAACCTCGAAACCAAATGTTGTTTCAGTTATGACATCACATAAATTGACTTTCAATTAAATGAAACATTAATTGTAACTCTGGCAGATCATTTATTTGAAATAAAAGTTTTTGACGAAGCTTTGGAATTATATCAACAGGTTCTACATATTTCAAACAAAGACACTGGCGAAAAAAAACGAAGTCGAGCAAGAGCTTGGATTTACCGCAAGATTGGTGTTTGCACGGCACATTTGCAAAAATGGACCGAAAGTGAAGAAATGTTTCATAAGCAAATAAAAATACTTCAACTTACATGTCGTGATCAAGAAACAGACCAAGAACTTGCAATTGCATTCAATGACCTTGGTTCGGTTTTGTCAAAAATTTATCAATACAACGGTGCTGTAATTTATCTGAAAAAATCACTTGAAATCACGAAAAATGTTTCACTTAATCTGAAAACAGACGGTAAGGTGGCCAATACTCTTAATAACTTTGGAATCTGTTTGAGGAACATGCAGCAATATAACGATGCTTTGATTCATTTGAAGCAATCACTTGAAATCAACAAAAATGTTTCACGTAATCTGAAAACAGACGGTAATGTGGCCGATACTCTTAATAACATTGGAATGTGTTTGATGGACATGCAGCAATATAACGGTGCCTTGATTCATTTGAAGCAATCACTTGAAATCAAGAAAAATGTTTCACTTAATCTGAAAACAGACGGTAATGTGGCCGGTACTCTTAATAACATTGGAATCTGTTTGAGGAACATGCAGCAATATAACGATGCTTTGATTCATTTGAAGCAATCACTTGAAATCATGAAAAATGTTTCACTTAATCTGAAAACAGACGGTAATGTGGCCGGTACTCTTAATAACATTGGAAACTGCTTGATGGACATGCAGCAATATAACGATGCTTTGATTCATTTGAAGCAATCACTTGAAATCAACAAAAATGTTTCACTTAATCTGAAAACAGACGGTAATGTGGCCGGTACTCTTAATAACATTGGAATCTGTTTGATGGACATGCAGCAATATAACGATGCTTTGATTCATTTGAAGCAATCACTTGAAATCAACAAAAATGTTTCATTTAATCTGAAAACAGACGGTAATGTGGCCGGTACTCTTAATAACATTGGAATCTGTTTGATGGACATGCAGCAATATAACGATGCTTTGATTCATTTGAAGCAATCACTTGAAATCATGAAAACTGTTTCACTTAATCTAAAAACAGACGGTAATGTGGCCGATACTCTTAATAACATTGGAATCTGTTTGATGAACATGCAGCAATGTAACGATGCTTTGATTCATTTGAAGCAATCACTTGAAATCAAGAAAAATGTTTCACTTAATCTGAAAAAAGACAGTAACTTAGCAGTCACTTCTACTAACTTTTCGTATTGTTTGCAGAAAATGCGTGACGTTGACAAACAAATTTACTAAGTTTTTGCCCATCATGTAATGCATTAGTAATAAAAATATTGATTAATAAAAGTTTGCTTCGATTGAATCCTGGTCATCTACGAGTCATCAGTAGCCACCGTTAACATTAGTCATTAACCAACAACAAATAATGCTGGCTTGTGTTGGCTTTGTTGAAGAATACCAATAAACTGAGCAAAGCAGTAAAAATAATGCCTATTCAACAACCTGTTTTGCTCCATTAAAGTGCGTGGTTTCAAGGACAGCTTATTAACCATATTTGTACCAGGCTATTTTTACACCCTATTTGTACCGGGGGGGGGGGGGCAAATTTGCCCCCGCCCCTACCTAAAAACCGATTGGTAAGTGGTAGAAGCAAGATTTTTTGCATGTTGAAGCTTTTTTTTGTTAAATTTTTAAAAATAAAAATTTTGAGGTCGTGACGTCACGCAAACAACGATGACGTCATCAAAACCAGTAAATCCTTATAACAGCATGCAAATTTGTCTAAATGTTGCGAAATATTATTTTCATCTAGGATTTTTGTTATTTTAGGACATCTCTGATAAATTCACCGCAGATGTTGACGTCACATACATGATGACGTCATCATGCATGATGATGTCAACTTTAGTATATTTTGTTTATTATTATTTGTAATTTTTTGTAACTGAAATGTTGTATAATTCACAAAATTTTAGAATATTGCAGTATTATTTTCATTATGTCATTCAACAGCTGATGAAAATGAATAACTTATTATGCAAACGCAATTTGTTTCGAGAAACAGCAGAAAAAGCAAAATTTTTGAATTATGACGTCATCAATAACGTAATGATGATGCAATGCATGTATCAGTAAATAAAATATTTCAATCCAGCTAAAGATTAGCATCAATGATGAATATGCAGTACAATGAATAGAATATGAGCACTGATAAGCAAGCATTGTGCTCAAAATAGCGTAAACCTCGTTGGGTGCGTCTAACAAAGGCAAAATTGACGTCACTTCCGGTCGTCTCGCTGACCTTAAACTTTCTGAAAATGTGTGTTAATAAATTTGATTCAAAGTCAGGGAGCATTAAAGCAAAATTTTTTTTTAGGTTAGAAGCTATTTTAAAATAACTAAGAGGGGGGGCAAATTTGCCCCCCCCGGTACAAATAGGGTTAAATGCTTTGCAATCAAATCCGTTTGATAAATTGGTTTCCTTTTTTGTTGTACAATGTTATTTGTTAACCAATCACAGCATTTTTATTTGAAGCAATCACCTAAAATCTTTAAAAACACTCTGCCTGATCAACAAGCAGGTTTTGAATTTGTCGTTACTCTTGATAGCATTGACTTGCATTTAAGTTTTGAGAATTTAAAGCAAATTAATGCAATTCTTCGATGTTATTGTTTATGCATAATGTTTGATGCTTTGATTTACGTTACTCTTCCTGAATAACGTCGGAGAAATGAGCTCCTTTAGTTGGTACAATCCGTGTTTGATCTCAATACATTTTTACTGTAAAGTTAGAAAAGCTACATAACTTACCGCTTACTCGTATAAAAATGTTAGCAAACTGTTATGACTTGATGCGTCTCAAAATGGTAATTTTAAAGCGTCCATTTACTTATACCAACATACGGTTTACGGTACATAAAATGTACAAAAAAGTTTATTTAAATTACCAACCTGCAAAAAGCACAGCAACTTTTTTTGTACTCAACAGTTTTTACAGTAGTTTGTTATTTTCGATCTCATTGCATTCAACTGGCAGGAAAAGCGTCATATGGCTGGCGCTCAATTTAACCATCAAACTGTTTATGCCCATTTGTGTTTTTTTACAAAACAAAATCTATTTGCAATATTGCCATTGATGTGCTTTGCTCTGGACCCCAAAGTTATGTTTCAAAAATTTAAAAAGAGTCAATTTTTTTGCTTTTATATTTTTTTTGACAAAAATTGGTAGTAGTCAATTTTTTGAAACAGTGCTCGAAGATATACAGCAGTAAAATGTTTGTTATTATTGTCATCATTCTTTCTTTTACAAATTATAGCATCACCTGATGAGCCCTTAGGACGAAACAATGTGGTGTGTTTTTAACTATTTACCGGGGTTTTATAGTTGTATTGTTTTGATAAAAATATTTTGTTTGTTTTGAATCCACAAGCAGATTTTTTCTTTATTTGTTTTAACACAGCACTTGACTTTAGTTATGTTTTGAAATATTGATAATCGAGCGTAGTGTTTGATGGTTTATTCAATATACCACTTTTTTCCTAGATCATTTGAAAAATCTCGATGTTTCGCAAAATACTTTTGGTGTTTTTGTAATCCTGAGTTTATGTTATGCGGTTTATTCGTTCAGTTGAAAATGTTTATCTACGTATGTGTTTTATTAATTCATTTCTGAGTATAAACCTGATACTGCAGCTGTTTAACCTCACCAAAGCAAAGAACAGTTTTTAGTATCTGTTTGCAAGTCTTTCGTCTGGCCACAAGGCGGTAAGCTGCTTTGCCTTTATGGAAAGCAAAGTTTAAGTGCCTACCAACGGACAACGACGCACAGGCAAGTGAAACGTGGAGGCAGCTAAGCGGTTTGAAAGTGAAACGTGGAGGCAGCAACGTTTTGAACTCGAACCCGATAGTCTAATGAGGTAGCTGCACTACTAATCTGTATTTTTGATGATATCTCAGTGCTGGCCCAGTATGTTATTAACACAGTTGTTTCAAACCTTTTGTCAGCATGCGTCACAAAGTATGCGATTGGTGATCTCATACTGCCTAAGTTATTTGCATTTCCATTTTTCCAGCTTTGTTTTTTCGATTTGTTTTCATGAATAAAGGATCGAAATGAAAACAAACCAAAACAAGAATCGTAAAACAGAATCAAAAAACGGTTCTGAAAATGGACGTACACAAACAGTGATATTGTTCTATTACAATCAGTTTTTTTTTACCAACCTGTTGGTCGAGCGCTAACGCGTTCGTCTCTGGACTATATCGAGTTCGTAACGCGTTCGTCCATATCGACTCTGGAGCGGAAGGTCTGCGGTTCAAATCTTGGGCGGGTCAAATCAGACGCAGTGTTGCCAACAGCTCGCCAACGCTGCGACATTTCTTCGAAAGGAGCTGTGTTGCCCGGGCGCAATGATGCGGAGATGGGCCCTGCAAACTCGTTACATGCTTCTACGTAATAGAGCGAGTATGAGGAAAGATTTGATGTAGTTTGGATTCATTTTTTCTGTGTGGTTTGAATTACTTACACTTACAGTATTTTTTTAAACTTTAGCGACAAGTGATAGCGTTTAATCGATCAGAGTTTTGAGGTTTCCTGCCGATAATTGCCAAATGTGTATTTTTCTGAAAATTTACTTCTGTGCTCACTTTTGCCAAAAAAGGGATTTGTATGTAAGCCTCTTTAAAATATCGAGACCAGAAAAGCGACACTATTCTAAATTAAAATAGGTTTGATTATATTTCAACTAAAAAATTCTTAAGGTCGTATGCACCGACGAAGATTAACTTTGATCCGCGGTTTATCGATTTTCTAAACTGTTGGTTTTGTTAGATCAAAAAAAATTTAAATTAAAATATAATTGAAGTATATTCGCAAGTTAAGATAATTTATCCTTGAATCAGTGTTGCAGAGTCGGAGTCGAGAGAGCCGAAGGTTTTTACAGGGAGCTGGAGTCGAAAAAAGGATTTTTTCGGAGTCGGGAGTCGGAGTCACATGTTAGACTCCTGACTCCCAGTGTTGCATAAAAATTTAATTAAAATGCAAGCTACGTCCTGCTTTACCATAACTGTAGTCAAGTTGCAGGTAGCAGTAGCACGCGGTAGTCTGGCTGCAACAGTATACGCTTATATTTACATCTTCACATTATGAATAGGTATGTAATCTCTGTGTTTAGTGTGCTGTCGTGTTATGCTAATTTGACAAAAATTCGGGTGCGATAACGTCGTTAAACATAGCTATTATTAAGACATAAAGAGTAGCGATGGTAGCAATCAGCAATATCAAGATCAGAAAAAATAAAGTCAGACTATTTGGGCTAATTGAATGAAGTACCGTGCTTCAATTTTGTTAACTAACCAGCTCAAGATCAACCCGAAATACGCATTTGATTGCATTAATATTGCAAATTAGCTTATTTGTCGTGATGAAAGTTTAATATATTTGCTTTCGTTTTGTATTTTTGCGCCAATTTATTTTATGCTTTAGTTTTTGTGATATGACGGTTTCGGGAGACCTTATTAATTCTTTAAAGTAATATTTTGGCTCATCAAAATTCTAAGCTAAAGTTTTGCGAAAGGATTATCTGAACGACGCCGAATCTTAAAAGTTTGCAAAGTACCGTGGTACATTATTCCTCTTTCGTAACCCCCAAATTTCCAAAACCGAAATCATCAGTTAAACGTGTTATTTTATGATTTCTTAGATTTTCGTTATGATTTCCAATAAATACACCAAACAAAAATTGAAAAAGGAGTAGAATAATCCACAAAATTGTTCTATGGTTGTTGTGCATAATACTTGTTTATGTTGCTTCCTTTTTGCGTAACTTACAAATCATTTGTGCTTGTAATTGTTTTTGGTTTCATGTGCAGCTCTGTACTGAATCTTTCATGGTGAAATATAAGCAGAAATTTAATGTCAATTCACTGAGATGTATTTCAACGTTTTATCAAACAACTCAGTTAAGAGCAATGCGATAGTTTTAAGCGGTACAAGTATAAAACAGAAATTAAAGAATCCACAGCTGGAGCATTGGAAAACTTCTAAACAGCTGCTCTCCGTCAAAGCACTTGGCACAAAGGATGGTATAGTACGGTACGGTACGTTCAGAATTTTCGTACTACGTACCTTGCACCTTCAACCGTACCGTACCAGCGTGCCTTACTTCAGTTCAATTCCTGAAGCGCACCGTACCTTGGTACGGTACGTTATTCTGCGTACCATATTTTCAGTCCAACTGGTTAAGCACGATCCATAATGACATATGTGACCTATGTTGACGTGTTTTTCGTTTATATCTGATTCGTATTGTACCAAAAGATAAGCTTAAAGCTGCGTTTCTTAAAAGGGTGAATAGTTCAACTCAAGATGAATTAAATTTTTGTGAGGGTGAACCACTATAAAGGGGTTAAACAAACAAAATGGAAACTGATAAGTTCATGTGAGTAACAGTAGATAACATACTTTTTGCTAAAAGATAATATTTCGAAGCAGCAATTTGTACAAAGATAGTCTAAAAAGTGAGCTAATTTTGTTGGAAATTCATTCAAAATCTCCGAACCTAAATAGCTCGTCCGCATACTCCCAGCCTTTTGAAATTATGTGGAATAATCAATAAACTTATTTTCATCAGGGGAGGATGAAATGAGGAACTCTTTACTAAGGGTGAACAGAACCGAAGAGGTTAATAAGCATTGGCTTAAGGGGTACTTGAATTTAATAAAACTGCTGAGCTTTTTAAGCCGATACTTCATTGAAGATCGTCAAAATCTTATGGAACAAAAAATATTGCAACATCTAGAGGTGATTCTTTATGCTTAAGAATAGTTTAGTGATAAAAAAATGACAATTTGTGCGCGAAAATTCAGTTTTATTAAAAACAAAGACATTGAATAGGCGAGAAATTAATGATTGCTTGAGTATACATCATGCATTTAACGTAGACTAAATTAAACAGAGTCTGGACTCAAATACCGGTCTAGCAGCTGCTGCTATACCGTGTATTGTTAGTTGTATATAAACGGTCGCACGAATCTTCATCGACGGCCACAGGTGGCACATAAAACGAACCGTGCCAATAGGTTTGGTACGTTTAGTACGCAAATTCAAACAGCGTATCAACGTACCGTACCCGTACCATTACAAAAAACGCGTTCAGTACAAGCGTATACAGTACTTCTTAGCAAAATTGAGGCGCACCATACCGTACTTTCGTACAGTGCCGTCGCCAAAGGAAACGAAGCGAGGGGGCACTAGCCAAAATTTTGGGGCACTAAAACAAACTGAACTTTACGCATAAAAGCTGATCGTCAGATCTTAAACGGCTACAAATATGCGCAATTTAAAAAATTCTGTATTCATTTCTAAAAAAAGAGACCTATATGGCCGGCAGCGTTTCCAAGCTTGTTTCGTCTGCAGTCTATAATCGCTTGAAAGATCTATTTACTGCAGTGAATTCTACCAGACTCACAATCACGATTTTGATTAGAGTGGTGAACCAGAAGTAAATTTTTTTGCACAAAAATTGTCTTTGCAACAGATTTTGCTACAAAGATTTTGCAATAAAAAACTAGCAATCTTAACTCCATTTTAGTCACATTTCGTAGTTTTTGAAGCCACATGAATAACTAAATTGCTAAAATTCAAATGTCATTTGAAAGAATTGAATTGCTTAGTATTTTGAGTAAACCAAAATGGGGGGCACAAGCAGTCATTTAAGGGGGCACGGCTCCCCTGGTTTCTCCATAGCGACGGCACTGCTTACGTACCGTACTGTACCGCAGACCCGACGCCACGGGGGGCATACCGGGGCCGTGCCCCCCCAACTGACTGCTTGTGCCCCCCCAAACGAAAATTGTGCCCTCCCGAGGGAGGACTGTGCTCCGAAGAAATTAACAGACTCGGGGCTTCTGGAGCGCAAATCGAGGTCCAAATCTGGTTTTTTTGTGGACTGACACCAGATTTTGTGACGTTTTTGGGATGAGGACCTTTTTTTTTGGAGACCACCTGTTTTTGGCCGGAAAAACCGCTTGAATTTCTTGCAATTTCAGTAAAGACCTTTTTTTTCTTTTTTTGGAGATCACCTTTTTTTGGCCGGAAAAACCTCTTAAATTTCCGATTTCGGGTAGAAAATCCCTTTGACTTTTTGCTCCTCACCTTCTTTATTTGATCCAGACTGGGATAAATTTCTCGTGCCCCGTGCCTCTCTCGAATTCACACAAAATAAACTTCTCGTGCCCCCCCAAAATTTTTTTCTGCCCCCCCCCAGTCACGCTATCCTGGCGCCGGGCCTGCTGTACCGTACTGCTATCCTTGCTTGCCACTTATCGTAATGAATCACATGCTGATCATTTAATGATTATCGTCTGATCTTATAGGTTCTGTATATACAGTAGTAGACTAGAAACAGACTCGCGGAGAAAAAAAGAGCATTAAAGAAAAAACGATAGCTTTTGTTGCAAAGGTTTTTTTGCGGTTACGTGTATTCGACTGATTTGATTGCACATATTCGTAGAACGTGTAAACCGTAAAAAATAAAATCGCGCTGAATGAGCAAATCGGCATATTTTAGAACAAAATATGAACTGTGAAGAAAAAAAGACAAAACTGTCAGTTTCCAGTCTTTAAATAAACAATCTATGGTCTGAAGCGGTCTGGTAACAGGAAAATGAACATGTAAAATACAAACATAAGTGAAAAATCAATCCTGCTTAAACATACACTTATATTCCCACGATAAATATCTGGATTTAAGATACATAAACACGACATTCTCGCGCAAAACGTCGTCGGCACTCTTTATGAAGTCATAAACACTTTTGCACAATGCGCTGGCCGCAACACAAGTAAAGAATAAATTTTCAAAAAAAGATGTTCTTTTATTTGAAAGAATCGTATCTACGCTTGATTTTGTTAACAAATCAAATTTGTCTGGTGTCTAATTTGGCTGCTTTACACTTAATCGTGGGCGTAGAACATTTTTTTCCGTAAATATTTTAAACAGACATTAATGCGCGACAGCCAGTTAGTCGAGCTGTAACGCGTTCGTCTCTGGAGCAGGGGATCTAGGGTTCAAAGCTTGAGCAGGTCAAATTGGGAAATGGGCCCCCCGCAACTCGCTACACGCTATGGCATAATACAGCAAGTATTACAAAAGATTTGATTTAGAAATTATGTGCTCAACTTATCAACAGTGAATTTGTTAAAATAAACAAGTGTTTCGCTTTTATGCTTACAATTGTACCCCATTTGGTAGACCAGAGGCATAGTTCTGAAGTTTTACCTACCTTTTATCACATCAATTTACAATTTCTTAAGCTAGCGTTGCTGCCCGAATTCTAGCTACATTGAAAGTGCAAATATTGAACTGTATTCAATGTTTTTCAAAATTGAAGGCACTTCAACCCTACTATTCGGTAAGCAAACATTTTCTTTAAAAGAAGTCGAAACAAATGAACCACACCATGGGATTTGATAGTGTTGCAGTCACACAACTGCTCCAACGGATGACGTCGTACATCAAACCCACCAAACGAAATAGCAAAAGCTAAAATCAACTCCAGCGGCATCAGAGTTGTAAACCGGCGACTAGTTCAGGCCCAAACCCGAAAACTAATTTGAAGCCCAAACCATGCCCGAACAAACCCGAAAGTTAAGTTAGATCTGAAAAATTTAGCAATGTTGCCAAGTTATTTTGATTATTATTTTGTGCCCCTAAGACAAAAGTACGCCTCAGGCCCGAATTAAGCCCGAAATTTCTGTCAACTTTAGGTCCGAGCCCGGCCCGACTTACAACTCTGAGCGGCATAGCTTAATAAACCATTCCAGCCTAACAGCTCATTGGTTGTCCAACCGAGCCGGTCGACCGCCGTTGCGACGCGTTCTTTTGACTTTAGGCGTTACAGTGGCCTTTTCACAAAATAAAGACAATTTTTTCAGCACATGAATTTACACGCACTTGCGAAATTTACAACGGCAGAGAACCAAACCGTCGCCCTTTGCAAATTTGAATCTGATTCTTTACCGCTGCCTCATCCACAAATTGTTTTAACAGTTTCACCCCGCCATGATTTTGGGTAAAAAAATAAATTTGGTAGTCGTCATGATATATTTAAAGGTGTCAGAAAAACAGTTAATGGAGCTGTTTGCTCATTTTTTCAAATAATTTCACATATTTTTAAAACCAAACCAACATATTTTTATCATTTATTTTCTGCTGTGGCTTGGATCCGGCACTCTAGACAGTGATGTATATGTGAGCATATTTGTTCCTCTTTATCAAACGCAAATTTGGAGATAGTTAAGCTTTGTTAGTGAAACAAAAGCAACAGAGTCACTGAATTCACACTTAAAAGGGCATTCAATTCTATTTTTTACAAATGAAGGAAAAATCTTTAAAAAAATAAGTTTACCAACTTCCAATTCTTGCAACTTATCAAGTTAAGAAAGTCTAAGGAAAAACATTTTATGTTTTCCTCTTGAATCCAAATTTCGGCGATCTTGCTTCGAGAAGATTGCACAATAAATCAATTTGATAAGTTTTTCCTATTTCTAGTCTTGCTTGTACCGAGGTTCTAGGAGCTAGATAAGTGTTGAAGATATAGGTAGATGAATTAGCGGAACAGCTACTGTTTGAGTTTAGAGAGGTTAGATGCTTTTCTAGAACGTTTTGGCCGCCGGTAGCTAGCAGAGTATTTGGAATCAATGTTCTTTAGGCGAAGCAGCCTATTGCTTATCGTGGCTATTGCTTACTATAGATAGCTTGTCCAAAGAAATAAATGCATGTTGAAGGCTAAAGCATCGTACCTGACTATCGATTTTAGACTAAGATGGTAGTCTAGTTTTTAGTAAGCCAGTACATTTTATGCAATTATGGCTCAATTAGTTTAGGCCAAAAGGTCAGAAGGCCAATTAGTTTTCCCGTAAGTATGCAATTTTGTTGCGAGTTTCAATGCAAAGCATTTTAGTTAACACTTTTGGTGTAGGTTTGCTACGAGGCTACGACTATCAGCAGGTACCTACAAAGCCACTGCCTCAACAGCTGCAGCTGTAGTCAGTCACTTGGAACGTTTTGACGCACTTCCGTTCGGTTTGATAATGTTTAGAAAGCGTTTCTCCATCATCAAAGGGGGAAAAAGAATTAAGATTATTTTACGATTTCTAAGTCAAAGAGAATCACAATTGATGCGGAAAAATTCTAAAAAATTGTCAAAGTTGTTTTACAATGGTTTCACCGCAAAATTTTTTTAATAAAAACGTCCTGTATGCAGTAGCGTACGCGGCATTTCCGAAAGGGGGGGGGGGGGGGGGGGGGGCAGAAAATTTGAGAATAATGAAGACCAGAATAAAAACTTTCCAGCCCAAAACCAAGTCCGTTTTCCTGCCCAAGAATAGGTGAAGACCAAAGAAAAAAGGTCTGCACTTAAATTTATTCCGGTTTTTGGCCCCAAATTACGAAGACCGAAAAAAGGTCTTCGCCCACCGTTTCTGAGCTCAAACCCTCTGCCCAAGTTACAAAGAGGGAGGGGGGCATGCCGCAATTTTGCATTCTAGTCTATGCTAATTATTCTATCCAGGCGACCCACAAAGTGGGGGGGGGCATGGCCCAATGGCCCCTCCCTAAATACGCCCCTGCCTGAATGCCCTTTGAAGATAATTTTCATCGAATTGTCATAACTTTAAATGCCAAAAATCACAATGTTTATGGAGCAAAATTGTTTTCGAAAATTCATTCCAGCCAGCCAAGACCTTGCTAAGTTTGTCTTTGGCCCGCGACTGCAAAAAGATTGCCGACTCCTGGCATGAACAACTGAACGCAAGCTCGCTTTACACGGCTTGATCATCAGAAATTATTTCTTTCTAACAATTTTTAAGTCTTTTTTTGCAATAAACTCGAACAGTTTTTTTCGAGTTCAAGTTTGAGTTCGAGCTCAGAAGAATATATTTTTGAGTTTGAGCTCCGCAAAAAATCGAGCTATATCGAGTTCGCAGCCCTGCGTCATAACAAAGATTAGATACGTTGCTGTTCACAATTTTTCTGCTTGTAGTGCATGGTATGGAATGGAAAATGGAATGAAAGATGCCAGAATGCAATGGAAGATTTTAAGAATGGAATGGAAGGCAATCTTCATACTTCCATACCAGTTTCATACTAGATTTCGTGCATTGTATTTACAGAAAATTACATACGGATTTTGGGTAGAGACAAATGATATTGTTACACAAAAGTATTCAACTTCAATATTTACGGGTATTATTTGTCGACTAATCGCAGTAGTTTGGTTGTGTATTATGGGGTGCCGCTTGCAAAATTATAATTTATTTTGTAACACCTCGTTTTTGAGCTAATTTACTATAATGTTTTCCGATATATATATCGAAAATTTCCGAATTATTATATACGACAAAACGCACACTAAGTTGGAACGAAAACCGCTTACAAAATAAGTCGGAAATTTCCGCCTTATCAATAAGAAATTTCCGACTTATTGTGTTCGACAAAATACATTCTAAGTTGAAACAAAAAACGCTTACAAAATAAGTCGGAAATTTCCGACTGATATATAGGAAATTTTTGATTTATTATGTACAAAAAACATAAGTTCTAAGTTGGAACAAAAAACGCTCACAAAATAAGTCAGAAATTTCCGACATGGTTCATATGAGCTAAGTCAGAAATCTAGCAGAGGTATCACGTGACTGTCTTGACCAAAGGTGTCGATTTTTGTTGAGCATTGGGGGGGATAATTTGCAATTTTACCCTAATTTTGCCCTATTTTCAACATTGGGGGTAATGAACCTCGACCTCGATTTTTTTCAGTTGAGCAAATTAAGTGAAGACCAAAAAAAGGTCTTCGCCAAAAATGAACACTTTTTTTCCCCGAGTTCAGGTGAATACCAAAAAAAAAGTTTTTACCAAAATTGGAGCACTTTTTTTTCCCGAATTCAAGTGGAGACCTGCACTCAAATGCACACCCAAGCGCGTAGTCAGAAATTCGTAATGGAGGGGACTGTCTTGGGGTTTTGGGGGCAGAGCCCCCAACCGCCAGAGGCCAACGGGGGTCTGGAGACGAGGCCCCAGATGCCGGAGGGTGGGGTCTTGGGGCGGAGCCCCAGCCGCCGGAGGCCAACGGGGGTTTGGGGGCGGAGCCCCCAGCGCTCGAAAAGTTTGCATTTTTTTGCAAAAATAACATAATTTTAGAGCTTTTTTAATAAAAAATAATGCGATTAAAACGTGGCATAGAAATTGGCAGCGCAACATGATTCAACTGGTTGCATTAATGGGCTATATGGGAAGTGGCTAATGATAACATTGCAATTCTCTTGTTTACATGCTTGGAAACCATAAAATCTGATTGTTCAATAAAACTCACACGGAGTAATCTATTTTGTCTATATTTTATAAAGAAAAATAATTGGGGGTGGGGGCTAATGGAAAGATATTTGAGAGAAGTGATTGGTAATTAACTAATACTGAATAGCCCCCCTCTTCTTATTCCTGAGTTTATAATACAGGGTGTCCATAAAGTCTCTTCACAGTTAAAAAAATTACTACAACGTCTAATGATGAGATATCGCAATGAGGGTTGTTTTATGTTAGTCAGTATTTCATAAATTTTTGTTGACACTAAAATTTTTTGTTTCAGATAAAATTTTAACGTGTTTAATGATTGAGTTATATGAACCCCCACAAAATGACTACTCCGGAAGAAAAACCCCATGAAAACAACCTGTTCAAACAGCTTGTGATGCAAACAGCGACGCGAAGTCACGTGATTAGCATCACAAGCTGGTTAAACATAATTAGCATCACAACCTTATTCTTTTCAACGAGCTTGTGATGCTGATCAAGCAACTTCACGTTGCTGTTGACGTTTGCATCACGAGCTGGTTGAACAGAAAAAAAGGCTTCTATTTTTAGTGAGGTGACAGCCACCACGTCTCTGTCTCCATAAATTTCTTGTACCACAAACGAATTGAAGGACGTGGTGGTGGGTCTCTTCCATGCTTAGTTCCGTGGTCTCGATGGGTCGATACATCTGATTTTTTCAATAAACCAAAAAACACATTGCGTTTTTCTTGAGGAGTAGTCATTTCAGATTTTAAGGGGATTCATGTAACTCAATCATTACACTTGTAGAAATTTTATCTGAAACACATAAAAATTTTATCTGAAACAATAAATTTTAGTGTCAATAAAAATTTTATGAAATACTGATTAACATAAAACAACCCTCATTGTGTTATCTCATCATTTGAAGTTGTAGTAATTTTTTAAAATTGTGAAGAGACTTTATGGACACCCTGTGTATTTGTAGATAAAACCTATGTTTGGCGTTTTTACACTAGCAATCAAATTTAATTGTCTGTTTTTGGGCAAATTATAAAGTTTTCATTGATTTGTGACTTTAATTTTTCACAATTAGCCCCCCTGAATATATGTTTCAAAAGATGCTTTAAATCACTTTTTAGTCAACTCCAGGAGAACCCTCCCCATTGGCCTAGTGTCAACCAAAATGCAAAATAAGAAAAATACCACGTTTTTAGCTCTTTTGAGACTGTTTTTTGCGCTGGAATTGATTAAAACTGGCTTCGCTACTATGCACACCAGAGTAAAGTATTGGGTGGGATGCAGATGTAGACCTTACTCAAATTATTGGGGGGATACAGTCAAATTATTGGGGGGGATATATCCCCCCCGGGTTTCGGCACCCCTGGTCGTGACATAATCTCGTGACGAAGTCAAATGGCGGGAAACCTGAAGTCTTGAATACAAAGTTAACCGCAAGAATGTTAACGATGTTCTGCTGCTGTGGAAGTTCTGTCAGATGGTTTGACAATGAAGAAACCTCCTTTCGATATTTTTTGTTTTCAAAACCATGCTCATCCATCGCATTAAAGTTTGCAGGATAAGGTTTCCAAACTTTTTTTTTTTTCAGTTAGTGTGCTTCAAATTTTGTTAAAGGTTTTTAGTGTGCCGCAACATAAAAAAGTTTGAGAACCACTGTTTTACATGGACCGTAACGTGCATGCCTTATACGTATTTTAGCCGTTACAGAATTGTAAAAGAGTAATAAAAAGAACTTTGAAACACTGAATGACGACTTCGTTTAAGCATCAGCCACTAATACGATTATTATTGGGACTACGCGCTCGCGCGTAGTTCCTATGTTTTTACTCGGCGATTTTGATAGATGAACATTAAATTTTTTAAATTTTATGATAAGTCAAAAACGGCAAAATGTGGAAAGTTGAAATTTGGACACAACATTACAAGTTTACAAAGCATCAATAATGCCAATTTTGGGGGTCGAAGATTACGTGTTAATGATTTGGGAACCCTAAAACCGACAAAAAACGGCTATTTTTGAGCCAAAATTTTTTTATTTTGCTTTTAACAAAAAAAACGCTGAACGTGAAAAGTTGAAATTTGGACACAACATGGGTAGAAATAAACAGTGTATGCATACCAAGTTTGAGGGCTCCCAGTTGCGTGACCAAAATTTCTGAGGCGGAAAATGGTCAAAAAGTGGTAAATTTTGAAGTGGTATATCTCGGTAAGTAGTGAAATTCTTTGAAAAAAATTTTTGGTTTTAAAAAAAACACTAATCAATACCTTTGTATTGGTCATGTTCGTTTATTTCGTATATTGGATATAATTTTTCCTTATTTTTTTCTTTTTTCTTTTTGTTTTTCTTTGTTTTTCTTCTAACACTACCTCCTTTTAAACCACAAAACGCAGATGGATGATATCATGGAGTGGTATAGAGTTCGAAACGAACTGGTGTGTGCCTGAAAATGGGGGTGTCACGTCCAGGGATTACCCCGTGAAATGGGAGCTGGAAAATGTTGAACTTTTGAATTGTTCAACGTACATAGGCCAAATTACCAGATTTGGTGGATATTGGTGGTGACTAAAACATATTAAAATTTGGGGGGGTAGGCGCGATGGGGAAAATGATTAAAATGAGTCATACAAAATTCGGAAAAAATTTTTTACTCAACTTAAGTAGATCAAATTTTCGGAATAGATTAATGAAATAAAAAGTAAATTGTTGGTAAAGTTTTGAAAATCACAATTGGGGAATATTCCCTCAATGGGTTTTTCAAAATCCAAACCTTTGTAATGATCATTATTGATTAAGGCATGCCAACATCAGTTTCAGGATAGTTAAATATAGACAAAAGCAGAAGATCACAGTCCTGATCAAGGGGGCTAGCTTAGGCCAAAACCAGTACCAATAGGCCTACCAGTTTGGTACGGTAGGTCTACGTCTCGGTGGTATTCGTACCTACGGTCTAATATACCACGTTGTTAAAGTAAACTAGTAATCTTAGCCTGATAGCTGCTGTAGGCTAGTTTAGTTCAAAAGGTTTAACCTACTGGTGCACTTTGCAGGTGCGGTGATGCTGCATTATACCGGTAAGAGATATTGGTAAGCAAGCAACTTAATTGCCTCAGCTACTGTTAGAAAATATGCAAAGTTAAAAAATTAGTCTGCCGATAAAACCTAGGCTCTGATTTTTTATATCAATGAAACTCAAAAGTAATTGAGCCTACACTGTCAGTTAGCATACAGCTACAGAAATAAAAGCAGAATTAAAATGCTATAATCTAGGTGTACCGTGGTACCGTACTAGCCTACTGATATGATAAGCTGTGCAGTTGCAGCTATATAGGCATGTAAAATTATTCTATTTCAAGATGTGCTCACTTATTATTCAGTAACTATCAGGTTGTAGACTTTTACAAATAGTTGAGTGGAATTGCAGACACTGCCAAGCAAAAAGGTTTGGCTTACTGTCATGTCAATAAGATAGCAAAATCAAAAGTTTTTATATTCTGCAATTGCTTTTCAGAATTATAAATTAAGACTCTATTAGCAAGTATTTATTGTAATGAACAAAATATAGTAACTGTAAGTGTTTGGAATTTAACAAATTTATCAATGATAGGGTACGATACTTTTGTCCAGACTCAAAGAGACTTATTGATGAATTTATGAAACAATGTTGATCTTTAATGCTCAAAGATTTCAAAAATGATAACCAATCTAACAGTGGCATTGTCAGGTTTTCAAGGTTAGTTAGGTGTATTTCTAGATTGACAATCTTTACCAGCTATTTGAGCTTTTATTAAAAAAAAAAACTTCAAGCGTTTTCATAATGAAAATAAAAAAACAAATTTGGAAGTTTTATCTAAATCATTTGCTTTTTGTTAAAATAAACATTTAAAAATTAGCAGTGGACCAAAGAAAATTTGTCACTTTTAAAGTTTTTTCTAATGTGATTGTGTGACAAGACAGTATTCACATTACTGCAACTTAACTACACAATTTCAAGTTTTTTGTAACATATGAGTAGCATAGCTTGTTTTTCTTCGGTGCAACTAAGATTTTAAAGTGTCATATTTTTCAAACCATAAGGTGCACCAATGATACCTAAAGTTTTTACGAAATCCAACTTGTGCCTTATACTCTGATGCACTTAATCTGTACTTCTGGTTATGCTTTTACAACCAGTTGATCAAGTGGTAATGCATTCGTCTCTGGAATAGAGGTCTGAGATTTAAATCAGCCTGGTCAAATCAAACACAGCATTGCCAGCGGCTTTGTATCACTACGACATTTCTTTCAAGGCAGCTATGTTGCTCGGGTGCAATGATGCTGTGGTGGGCCCTGCCAACTTTATGCGCTTCGATGTATTACAGCATGTAAAATGAAAGACTTGATTTGATTCCACAATTTCATTCAGAGTTAAACCATTTAGATTTTTAAAAAGTTTTTTAGAGTTTAATAAATTTAATGTAATGTAGTGCATCTTATAGTTTGGCGCACATTGTGCCTCAAAACAAAAGCTATAGAAGCCATTTGGTGCGCTTTATGCTAGAAAATAATAATTATAGAAGCCATTTATTGATACTACGACAGCGCGCCAATTAACAGTTGTATGTTCCAGTTTGCTGCGCCTTATGGTTTAAAAAATGCTGTAGTGATATCTTCGCTGGAATTAATTTTGATAGAATAAAGTATTCTTTGTTTAGTTAAAAAAAAGTTGTTTTTTTTGCTTTAATTTTGCTAACTTGATTTGATAGCTTTGTTCTGTAATGTAGTGTTTATGCTTTATTGAGATTTAATGTGACCGGTTTGATGCAAGAAAATTTGACACCGCAGCAATATGGTTAGTGTTTTGCGTCAAACATCTTCCGGGTCTGGTTCAGAATAAGATTAAAGTTGGCCAAGTCAATCGTCTTGTGTCAACTGCTTGCCTCTAAAAATTTTGGACTCTTCTCTGAGTGCAACTGTTTTATGCATAATTGGTCCGTTTTTTTTTGATATGTCTACTGCTCATGACGTTTTTGGACACTTTGCAGAATTTTGAACTTTTTTTGGTAGGAGTAATTATTATTTGCTTTACTCTAGGTCCTCCAACGAGTAGAAGATAATTGGAAAATTTTTGGAACTGCATGATTGAAAACCAGAAGCCATCAAGTTCCATTAATGTTTGTTGTGTATTTCTACAACATGTTCCATGGTCATCACAACCTACTGGAAGTTGATCATGATTTGGGTTAAGCACTGTTGACTAACAATATGACATTTTCTCCTTTAGTGATAAGAGTAAAAAGTAGAAGTAAAGCCATCAAATTTCATTAATGTTTGTTCTGTATTTCTTCAACATGTCTCATGGTCAACACACCGGAATGAAAATTGCTCATGGCTTGGGTTAGGTGTTGTTGGTTGAACTTGTGACATTTTCTTTCCCCACCATGAAATCAATCAAGACATTGGTTATTTTTAATGCTTCATAGAGTTGTTGCTTGACTTTTCCAGGATCCAGGCATTACTCATTTTCAAGTTTTACAGTCAAAATCTTGGTGATGTATAATAAAATATCTGCTTTCTGAGACTGATTGGACATTGGCATCCTTTTTAATTCTCTGGTTATTTTTTCCTACAAGTTTTGATTAAACCTATGAGACAGCTTTTGCTTTAAGCAAAAACTCTAGAGATGAACTTTTCTACAAGTTTTGATTAAATCTCTGAGGTAGCTTTCGCTTTACACTTGCTTATACATCAATACTATCAACGATAATATGTGCTTGTGTAATCTGCGCTGATATCTACGTGAAGCGACAACCAGATGGAGAGTTCCTCACTCCCTCCGAAACATTACAATAGTAAGAGATGCCCGATTTGTTACTTTCTGAAATATTAACTGCTTTGCATTTAAAATTTTGTACTTTTGCTTGCAACAAATTTAATTTATTGAGTGTTTGAAAATATTGAATACAGTTGTATTACAAAAGTTGCAATATCTGTCTTATTGAGAGAATTCAAAAGTTCCTCCTCGGAGTACAGTAAACTTATTGAATGCTCTAACCGCACAATCAATTTTCTGCAGTTTCAGTGGTAATAATATTTCTGCAGTATAGGGTAATTGAAATTTTTTAGCTACCACAGTTCGCCCTATTTTCGTTTTATGTTTTATGAAAGTGCAAGGAGCTGGACATCTGTGAGATTTCTTTAAATCTTCGGCTAATGCTAGGGTAAGCATTTCTCCGAATAAGTTTAGGTTTAGCGGGTGAGGGATTGAATCCAAAACTTTTATTATCAAATTCTTGTGCGTTACTGTGATACAAAACTACCAGAGTGGTAGTAAAAAAAAAGCGTTCAGTAGAAGCGTTTGTGTGAAAAAAGAAAAGATGAATACTGCAATAAGCATGTCAACAAAAATTTTAGTTATGAAATTAGGAGTTATAATGCAATTTAATCTCATTGATTACAAAGAGTTAACTCAAACCGCGTGGGGGGAGGAGTCAATACAATAATGATAAAATGCGTGTTGTTTTTGCAGAAGGGATTAAAAGCGGAAAAGATTGTAGTTTAATGATGTGTTCGCGCAGTCAAATCGTTCGACAATTCGAGAGGATAACGTACACCTGCATGCTGCGCATCATGCACCGTCTATTGTGTTTCCAGGGGTGGACTGGATAAAGTTTATATAAAAGCTGATATGGGAAAGAGGCGAAAGATGCTCAACATTTGGCTTAAACGGACATGGGACAGAGGTGGAGTTGAGACACAAGGCTCGAGGCCAAGGACACAAAAAAAAATATCCGAGGCCAAAGACAGCCTTTTCGAGAGCAGTTTTCGAGAACAGACCCTTTCTAGGGCAAGGACACCGGCGCAAGTGTTCTCCAAAAAAATAATAATGATAAGGTCTTCAAAATTTTTTTTTCAGGTGTTCTCAAAAAAACAAAATCAAAAAATCTCCAAAAAACAAGTTTTTCCACAAAAAACGATCCACAAAATTTTAAGGATTCCAAAAATACTGATGTTCTCGAGCCGAGGACAGGGCAATTTTCGAGGACTTGAAGCTTCGAGGCCAAGGACTTCAAAATGTGTCCTCGAGGACTCCGCCTCTGTAAACGAAATGTATCGGTAGAACTGAAAAGCAGTTGAAAGCTGAAAACAAAATGTACCCTGCAAAACATTGTGATCAGATCTTTCCACCGAATCACTTTCCGCTAAGAGGAATTCAAAAGAGGATGAACCGAACCTTTGAAACCAGCCTCTTTTCCCATCAGTGCAGACCCGGCGCCACGAGGGGGCATTCCGGGGCCGTGCCCCCCCAAATGACTGCTTGTGTGCCCCAAGCGTGGACTGTGCTCCGAAGAGATTAACAGGCTCGGGGCTACTGGATTACAAAACGAGGCCTAAGACACCCAAATTGGTGCTTATCGCCTTAGAATTTGCGAGCAACAACTGTTTTTTCGTAGTTTTTGTGGACTCACACCAAATTTTATAAAACTTTGGGGACGAAGACCTTTGTTTTTGGTCTTCCCTTTAGGATTCGTTAAAAGTCACAAAATTTTGAGATGAAAACCAAAGTTTGTGAAAATTTTTGACTGAAGACCTTTTTTTTATGTCTTCACCTTTTTCGTTTGCTCCATACTATTAAATTCACATAAATAAACTACTCGTGCCCCCTAAAATTTATTTCTGCCCCCCTGGTCACGCTATCCTGACGCCGGGTCTGCATCAGTGGCCTATAAGTTAATTTTTGTAATTTTGTTGTATTCACCAAGTTGCTTTGGCCACGAGACAGCAAAGAAGCCTTTTGGTCTTTGAGTTAAGCTGCCACGTTTTGTCTACCACACACTGTGGAGTCTTCACGGTGTCCCTTTTTATTGCTGAACGCTAAGCAAGGAATCGAACTCAGATCTAGCTTTTTAGTAACAGACACTCGATCATTGATAGGCCGTACGTTATGTTTTTTTGTGAGGAAGGTAGAAAAAAATTCACGTTTAAATTATCAAAAAGACAATACTTTTTCTCGTGATGCTAATCTGACCCAAATTTAACCGAAACAACAAAGAATTGTAATAAATCTGTGATTTCCGTTATCCAATTCAGCATATAATAATATGGCCACCCACAAAATACGCTGTTAAGCTGTTACGTTCGTAAGCGCCGTTTTGTATAGTGTAAACACCCTCGACGTACGAGCGTAAAAAATTTTGAAATTTTGTACGCACAGAGTAGACCGGCCCTTAAGTGTAGTAGGCTAATTGCGCTGAAATAAAGCAAATAAAAGCTTTCTTTACTGGCATTTATACTATTGTAGCAAAAGCGGTAATTTGCTTTTTAAAATGATTTTTGCGCATTGGGCGAGTAAAGTTAGGAACCCCGCCAGCGTTAATTTCGAACTCTGCGTAACCATTAACTTGTGATATAACAACAAAACGAACAATTGCCATTAGATGTTACAGTTTGGCAATAAATCAGTATCAAGAATAAAAATCTAAACGGTACAAAGAGAACATTTTAAATATTTTTGAGGGTCTTCGGTGGACCATTCATTTTTTTCAAAAGAAAAGGACAAATCTTCTTAAAAGTGGACGTATGGTAGCCCTAAAGAAACTAAAGCATATTGTTTTTAATGAATCAGTTTTATAATTGACTTTAATCTTCTATTCCTCCTCAGTATAGCGAGGACTATGGGTGTGAACAAGAATGTAAAAAGGAAAACAATGCAATAACCAGATCTAAATGGAAATATTACAATATTTGCCTACTGGAAAATACTAAAAATTAGGCGAAACAGCTGTCTAAGGCAAACTATTCGAAATTAATTTGTAAGGTAGATATCTCGTTTACTATATTGAGATCATTATTTTCAAATGTATGAAAAATGAAAATGCATTATAGTCAATTTTTTTATTATGGTCTAGTTAATAGGCATTATTTTGCTTTTCTACGCCCATATTCAGTGGTCTTCGCCATACTGACGAGGAATAGAAGACGAAAGTCAAGTCGATTCCGAAACAATATTCCTATAGGCTGTCAATCGTGTAGTTGCAGCTTTGATTGTGTCCCTTACATTTTGAATATTGTCTATGTAGTTGACCATTGTTAAAATGCAATTACATTCACAAAAAAAGTTAGAACTTTATATTGTTTAGGTCGTATTATCAAATCCAAAATGCCCGTTTAATCTCTCCGTTTTGTCTTTGGCCGGTGGTACGATTAACGACGGCCTAGTGAAACTGGAAAGCAATTTCTCATTGTTTGGCAAGATTGACTATTTAATGATAGGACTTGGAACTAATGATGTTTACACAGTGATGGGCACAGCGGCGTTGTTCACTAGCGGGCGGTACTAGCGGCGCTACTTTTTCGGTAGCGGTAGCGGCAGCACCGCTGCTTTTTTTCGTCACCAGCGACAAGCGGCAGCGCCGCTGTTTTTTAACCCAAAAAGCGGCAGCGCTTCAGCGCTGTTTTTTAAGCAAATTTTTTGCCGCTGCCGCTACTACTAATAAATTCCTTCCAAGACTTTTTCAATTCACATTTTCACACGCAGGGGTGCAGATTTTTGTTGAGCATTGGGGGGGATAATTCGCAATTTTACCCTAATTTTGCCCTATTTTCAACATTGGGGGGGATGAACCTCGACCTCAATTTTTTCAGTTGAGCAAATTAAGTGAAGACCAAAAAAAAAGGTCTTCGCCAAAAATGGAACACTTTTTTTCCCCGAGTTCAGGTGAAGACCGAAAAAAAAGTTTTCACCAAAACTGGGGCATTTTTTTTTCCCGAATTTTAGTGAAGACCTGCGCTCAAATGCACACCCAAGCGCGTAGTCAGAAATTCGCAATGGGGGGGCTGTCTTGGGGGTCTGGGGGCGGAGCCCCCAGCCGCCAGAGGCCAACGGGGGCTGGAGGCGGAGCCCTCAGCGCTCGAAAAGTTTGCATTTTTTTGCAAAAATTACTTAATTTTAGAGCTTTTTTAATAAAAAATAATGCTATTAAAACGTGGCATAGAAATTGGCAGCGCAACATGATCCAACTGGTTGCATTAATGGGCTGTATGGGAAGTGGGTAATGATAACGTTGCAGTTCTCTTGTTTACAAGCTGGTAAACCATAAAATCTGATTGTTCAATAAAACCCACACGGAGTAATGTATTTCGTCTATATTTTATAAAGAAAAATAAGTAGGGGAGGGGGCTAATGGAAAGATATTAGAGAAAAGTAATTGGTAATTAACTAACACTGAATAGACTCTCCTCTCCTTATTCCTGAGTTTATAATATATTTGTAGATAAAACCAAGGTATGTTTGGCGTTTTTACGCTAGCGATCAAATTTGATTGTCTGTTTTTGGGCATTTTTAAAAGTTTTTATTGATTTGTGACTTTAATTTTTGACAATTAGCACCCCCCTGAATATATGTTTCAAAAGATGCTTTAAATCCCTTTTTAGTTAATTCCAGGAGAACCCTCCCCATTGGCCTAGTGTCAACCAAAATGCAAAATAAGAAAAATACCACGTTTTTAGCTCTTTTGAGACTGTTTTTTGCGCTGGAATTGATTAAAACTGGCTACGCTACAGCTGTAGGCAGTTCTTAAATTGTAGGGGAGACGCGGGAAGACGCGTTCCCCCTTCGAGATATAGCGTACCCACAACGAGATTAAGCGTCCCCCCATTGAGATTTGAGAGCTGATTCATCAGACGAAAAAGGGCCTGTCGGCACGTATAAATCCCACAAATTCCGGCCGATTTTAGTCCCAAATTGCGGTGAAGACCTTTTTTTTTCCTTTGGTCTTCACTTGATTTAGGGAACAAAAACTCTTCAATTTTCGGTGAAGGCCTTTCTTTTATTTTTGGTCTACACTCGATTTCGAGGACGGAAAGACATAATTTCCACTAAGTACTTTCGCATTCCGAATGCGTTTGGTCACGGCTGCAAAAGCGTCCCCCCATGCAAAATTTTACAGATTAAGTACTGGCTGTAGGTGTCAAGACAGTGGCTTCGTTGGTACTTGCTGATAACCATAGCAAACCTACACGAAAAATGCTAGCTAAAACGCTTTGGATTGAAGTTTGGAACAGCATAATTACGTGAAAAACTAACTGGCCTTTTGACCTTTACGCCTAAACTATTTATACCATTATTGCATAAAAGTTACTGGCTCACTAAAAACTGGAATCTTGATCTAAGATCAAGTCAGTAACGATGTTTTAGCCTTCAAGTTTCAACAATCAATCATTTCTTCGAATAGGCTATCAATAGTAAGCAATAGCATACAATAGGCTATAGGCTATTTCGCCTAAAGCACTAAAGCCATACAGGCCCGGCGCCAGGATAGCGTGACTGGGGGGGCATAAATAAATTTTGGGGGAGCACGAGAAGTTTATTTTGTGTGAATTCGAGAGAGGCACAGGGGCACGAGAAATTTATCCCAGTCTGGATGAAATAAACACGGTGAGGAGCAAAAAGTCAAAGGGATTTTCCTGCCGAAATCGGAAATGTAAGCGGTTTTTCCGACCGAAAAAAAGGTGATCTCCAAAAAAAAAAGGCCTTCACTGAACTAGCAAGCGGTTTTCCGACCGAGATGGCAAATTCAAGCGGTTTTTCCGACCAAAAACAGGTGATCTCCAAAAAAAAAAAAAGGTCTTCACTGATCCGACCGAGATGGCAAATTCAAGCAGTTTTTCTGACCGAAAACAGGTGATCTCCAAAAACAAAAAAGTCTTCATCCCAAAATCGTCACAAAATCTGGTGTCAGTCCACAAAAAACACTAACAGAAGCCCCGAGCCTGTTCATTTCTTCGGAGCACAGTCCTCGCTTGGGGGGGGCACAATTTTCGTTTGGGGGGCACAAGCAGTCAGTTGGGGGGCACGGCCCCGGTATGCCCTCCCGTGGCGCCGGGTCTGAAGCCATATCCTTGATTCCAAGCACTTTGCGAGCTAGCTCTGGGCGGCCAAAATGTTTAAAGAAAACATCTGACCTTTTTGAATTCAAACAGCTGTTGTTCCACAATTCATTCATCTATACCTTCAGCACTTGCCTAGCTCCAAGAAGCCCGGTACTCAGTAAGACTCGAAATAGGAGAAACTCACGAGCTGATTTATTCACAATCTACTTGAAACAAGATGGCAGAAATTTGAATTCTACGAGGAAAACATGAAATTTTTTCGCTTAGACTTTCTTAACCTGATGAGTTGCAAGAATTGTAGTGGATTCATATTGGAAAAATTATTTTTTAAGATTTTTCCGCTCTTTTTCAAAAATAGGATGGAATGCCCTTTTAAATGTAGGCCAAAAATGCCTGAATTTTGTTGAAGTGGCTTCGGTAAGTCTCAAAATTGAAAACTTTCTATTGCCCATCCCAAGGGCGTTGAAGCTCAAAATGATTTGGGGGGCACCAAAGTTTTTCCCGAAAAATGACTTGATTCATTCAATTTTGGCAGAAAACCAGTAGGTTTTCACTGAAATTGAGACGTTTTTTTTGACCAAATTGAGGTGATCTCCAAAAACAAAACAAAAAAGGTCTTCACTGAAATTGAGACAGTTTTTTTTGTCCAAATTGAGGTGATCTCCAAAAAAACAAAAAAAAAGAAAAAGGTCTTCAGTGAAATTGAGATAGTGATCTCCGAAAAAAAAAGGAAAGGGGGGTTGCGCGCACATGCTGAAAATCTTAAGGGTTCGAAATTGCCAAAACATTATAAAATTGCCCAAAATTTTGACGTAAAATTGCCCAAAAAATATGAAATCGCTCCAAATTTTAACGCAAAATTGCTCAAGTAGTACGAAATTGCCCAAAATTTTGACGCGCTATCGACACCCTAAAACCAAACGGGGGGCCAGTGCCCCACCGGGCCCCCACCTCCTACGCCTATGACCCACCCCAACAGCTTCAAAATCTTCAGGTGTTGTTTGTGAATAAAAACGACGCGTATATGAATAAAATTAATTGTAGTTGGTATCAGATAAAAAAGGTTTTATCTGAAAAGATTTAGCACAAAATAAGATGTCGTTTTTGCTCCTTCGCCTGTAAAATGGGGTTAGAGTATAAAAGCACCACAAGATTACATAATTATGACGTAAGAAAACTGAATAAATCTTCTAACTCTTAGGCCTACAACTGTTAACAACCTAAGAATGCTTGGATATTCTCAAAATAATTAAAAACAAAATGAAAAATAAACGATAGCTTCTGTTTGTCGAAAAATAACTAAACTTAGCACAAATGAAAAACTTTACAAACAAATAAAAACATAAATATTATTTAAGCATATTAAAGTAGTTGTTCAATGATCCAAGAAATGTAGTGCTCTACTTGAGTATAAACCCCCGGAGTAACACCTCCGCAACTTTCTCCCCAAGACGTAATTCCTGCCAAATACCAGTCCCCACTCGTTCTTCTGCACTGCAACGGTCCTCCACTGTCCCCCTGCAAAACAAGCAGGTAAAAAAAACTATCATAATACTGCAAGTAAATGCATCAAAAAAAAGCAAAAACATACAAACAAACTGACTGGCGTTTTTGCAACCATCGACCTAAGCTCCTATCTACTACACACAGAACTAGGCAAAGTTACACCCCCCCCCCCCGTCCCCCCATCGAGATTGAGCGACCCCCCATTAAGATTTAGATGTCCCCCCATCGAAATTTGAGCGCTGATAATCAGAGATAAAAGACCTGCAAAATCCGGTCAAATATAGCACTAAATTTTGCGGAAATAGTGATTTAGAAGAAAAAACACTGCAGATTACGGCGAAGACCTTTTTTTTTGTTTGGTCTTCACCTAAATTCCAGCGAAAAAACACCTCAGATTTCGGTGAAGACCCTTTTTTTTGGTCTTCACCTAAATTCCGGCGAAAAAATACCTCGGATTTTGGCGAAGACCTTTTTTTTTTTTTTGGTCTTCACCTAAATTGCGGCGGAAAAACACCTCAGATTTCGGCGAAGACATTTATCTTTTTTGGTCTTCACCTAAAAAAGCACTAAGACTTAGGGCGAAGACATTTATCTTTTTTGGTTTTTATTCAATTTCGTCGACGGAATTACGTAATCTTCACTGAAGTTGAGTCAAGGCTGCAAAAGCGTCCCCCCATGCAAAATTTTTCAATTTAAGTGCTGCGTTACACCATCACTTTTAATCCTGAACGTCAAGCAGGGAAGCAGTGACTATAATAGTTTTTAGGTCATTATTGGTTTAAAACATTAATTAAAACATTAGATAAACAAACTTTTGTGACGTATTTTGCAGTTGCGTTGTCTATACAATTAAATCTCGATATAACGAACTTCAGGGGTCCGCAGAAAAAGTGCGTTTATCAAGAGTTCCTTATATCGAAGGTATGCCAAAAGCCATAGCTAAGGTGGCAGTGTTTCACCTGGAACGTCGCAAAATCTAGCAATGGGTAAATATAGGACAAGATTCATGAAGCGTAATTATCAGAACGCTGCTACAATACCGCATCTACTGAAACATATCAAGTGCAATGATATGGTATCTGCATTCTCTTTGTATCTTGTTGCAAAGTAAACATCCGCTTGACTGTACATAGGCTGCAACTGCTGTATAACGTAGTAGGCAACAGGGTAAAAGGCAGAGGTGGAGTCGAGGACACAAGGCTCGAGGCCAAGGCCAAGGAAACAAAAAAAATCCGAGGCCAAGGCCAAGGACAGCCTTTCCGAGGACAGACCCTTTTGAGGCCAAGGACAGGAATACTCGAGGCCAAGGACCAAGAACACAGGCGCAAGTGCTCTCCAAAAAAATGGTCTTCAGAAAAATTTTTTAGGCGATCTCCAGAAAAATTCGTTTTCCAAAAAATTCTTCAAGCGTTTCACAAACTTTTAGCAATTCAAAAAAAAGTGCTGTTCTCGAGCTGAGGACAGGGCAATTTTCGAGGACTTGAGGCTTCGAGGCCAAGAACTTGACCTTCGAAACCAAGGACAAGAACTTTATAATGTGTCCTTGAGGACGTTCTCGAGGTCAAGGACGTCCTCGAGAACTCCACCTCTGGTAAAAGGGCTGTGGATTTGATAGCATAAGAAGCACATTCATGTTTTCTGCACAGTACTGTAACACAAAACACACTGTAAAAAGTCGTTTCCAAAGGCACAGCGGTTGATAACCACTTTCGTTACCAAAGAGACAGCTTTTCTTCTTGAAGCCATTGGTAACTGGCATGCAAGTAAATGAAAAGCGCGATGTACAAAATTACCGTATAAGTCTCAAAAAAGTCAGATAGCTGCAGACTGCTGGTCTACAGTATGACAGACTGACGGTTGTATGCTCACGACAGCAGAACTAGGTCAACTATGACGGCGTGACTGTTCGGCAAAATAAATTATACAAAAACAATGGCTAAATGCATTGTGCGATATGAGCCGAAATAAACAGAAGTTCGTTATAACAAAAGAAAATTCTCCAGGGAACCGAAAGAATAATTCGTTGTAACAAAAAGTCCCTTATATCTAAGTTCTTTATATAGAGGTATGTTAATTAGAAAAAAGATAGGAAAAAATCGGTATTTTTGAATTGGTTCGTTATATCGTGTAGTTCGTTGTATCAAAGGTACGTTATGTCGATAGTTGACTGTTATGAGTTACCTGCACTAACCAGGGCCACGAAGGTGCAGATCGGCATTGCGTGATTGAGGTACCGACATCATCAACATCAAACTAAGCTAGCTCGTTAATCTGACTACCTCGCTAATAGGACATTATTCACCGGAACAAATCGTGTCCGATTAACGGGAGTTGACTGTATTTCTAGTGTAAATACACTGTTACCGACATTGTTCTTTTTTGTGTGATTTTGTGAGTGAGTGTGCATAATGAGTTATTTTTGTGTATCAATAAAAAAAATAACACACAAGGCATGTATCTTTTCCATTTCCTCCAGCACAAATGTTAATGGGATAAACAATTTCGGAGGTGGCATAAATGTCGAAAAGTCTGGAGCAATCTCTGTCGCTGAAAACTGTAACTTCTGCTTGAAAGAGGGGATCCGAGAGAGGTGCATTTGGGTTATCAACTATAGTAAAACAAACAAACAAACCAATAAATAATAATAACAATATAGCCAAAACATTACAGTAAAACACATAGCGTTGGAAGACTGATACAGTTTGGGGGGGGGGAGCAAACACAAAATTGCCCGAATATTTGTTTACTTGCCCAAATATAACGCATAGTGAGTTTAGTGGAACCAATTTAATAATGAATGTTTTTCGCGAGTCAACCCTTTTTGTGACATTTGACAAGATGAAAGTGTTTTGATTCAATGTTCAGAGAGTCAGTATTTAATAAATTATATCAGTGCATGCAAAACAAAAACAGTAGTAAATGCAGTAGGCATTACACAAAACCTGCTAAATACGAAAGAATATTCAGATAGTGAATTTTTCACAAGAAATACAAATTAAGAGTTATCTTGTAGCCAGACTTATCCTACCAGTTAAACTTGCAATGTCAAGTAATGAGCGCTTGGACATTCAATAGTTTGATACTGATCAAAATTTGATACTTTTGCTCATCAATCATCCCAAATAATATTGTTAGGATCTTTTTTATTTTTTTGACCGATACCAGTAGTTTTATAACCTGTCCAGGAGATGGGCCTACTGTCTACACTGTATGTATAGGCCAAACAGGTATTTTGCTGCCTGGTATTCAACAACAACTCTGAATTTCTCGCCAGTGGCGTTACTAAGGATGGTGGCTCCCGGGACGGGATTTTGTGGTGTCGCCCTTTTTTTCGGTCCAAAATTACATGTAGGTAAGGACCAAAAAAGGTTTTCGCCGTAAAATATTAAAAATATTAGTGGGGTTTCGGTGCAAATGAGGTTGGAGCCCTAACAAAATAAAAAAACAAGGTCTTCACCACAAATCAGTGGAGTTATGGTTTCACATCATAATATGATGTCACCCCAAATGGTGTTCCCCAAAATGGTGTCACCAGGATCCGGCCGCCATACCCCCCTCCCCTCAGCTACGCCACTGCTTCTCGCTTCGGACCTTTGGTAGTCTCTCTACCATCAGCTACGGTACTTTAGCATTAGGTGGCCTATTTCGTGTTAAGCTGATTTTCAATTACTCTGCCCTAAAATTAAAATTGCAACTAAAATGTAAAACCCAAGCTTGCTCTAATTTCAACCACAGAAAAGCCCTAATTTCTAAAAATAACATTAAAAACCTATAACATCTTGAAAAAACCGCTGGCCTAAACCGAAGAATAAAAAATCCAACTCAGAATAACTGCAATCATCGATTCATCGTCTACCTCACCAGTAGCCTACCTTTCAACAAGCCAGCTTTCAGTAACTCATCCAGCCAAAATCCTGTAGGAAGTTTTGTTCATAACTGAGCCCTGTGACTACTTAGAAACACGAATGCAGTGTGCAATCATATCTGTTGTGCTAATTGTACCACAGGGCTATGAAGGTGAGCGCAACCCAAGTGGCAAAATATTAATTAGGCCTATTTTGCCCCAAACGGGTAAATAGCATAGGTGGGCAAGTTAATGCAAAACGTTAGCTTCGTTTACCATTAGTCCGATAACAAACTTCACACCTCCGTTAACGTTAATCCGTTATTTTCAGCTTTAATTAACGGAAGTTAATAAAGTCCGTTAATTTGTTAACATTTTGCGTGTAATTTACATTACTTTTTATTCACTCACTTCTAGAACACGTGTTGACGCTGTTGAGCTGATTGTAAGGAAATATTTATTGCTGTAGTGGTCTTTTTGTGTTTTGTAAGTTACATTTTACAGTCCAATCTAATTTCAAGACAAAAATAAGTTCAAATGCACTAACGAAGCTGCGATCGGAAAATCTTTGGAAATTGTGAACAGCGATAATTAATAGACCTATGAAGCAGCAGCTTATTATTGCCACAAAAAAGAGCTCTTTTCTGCGCTCTCTTCTTCAAAACTCGTGCTAATACGCATCAAGTGTTACCAGTGCAAACTGGTTTGTACCGGTACGATGAATGAATGGTGCAGGATATTAACGATAAAAACCTTAACGGAAGTAAACAGAACTTAATGGAAGTTAATTTAGTCCGTTAACAGAACTTAACGGAAGTTAATTTAGTCCGTTAACATGAAAAAACTTTTTAACGGATTAACGAGTTAATTAAAAAGTTAGCTTCGTTATTAACGGATTAACGGACTTGTGCCCACCTATGGTAAATAGTGTTTAGTCTTATTTATCCGCTGGTGGCAAAATAGTTATTACATTTTTAAGCAAAACAAAATCACAAGTTGCGTGTTAACATGTCATTAGGTTCGATCTATTTTGTCTCACAGAGTGTGCCCGATCCCCTCCCCCCCCTTCCCGCTTCCTACGGCTATGGTAAAACATAATAATTCAAAGAGGCACTTTGATTACTTTCTCTCAAGCATCGGCAAAAATCTAGAACAAAAACACAGCTGCAAATTCAGCATTTAAAAAAAATAAACTTAATGTGAAAAAATACATCTTAAGACCATAAAACATCCCCTAAATAAATAGATATGAGGAAAACACCAAATGTACATTCGGAAAATTACATAATTTATACATAATCGAACCGTCAATTTAATGCGCTTCCAAATATTTTTGATGTACTTTTTTTGATTGAATTGTCCAAGAACCTCAATCTCTTGCTGTATAGCAATCAATTTTTTAAAAATCATTCGAACAAAACTTTGCTTTGTAAACAAAAATATTATAGAAATAACCGAAATCAATTTCAGCTTTGAAACTGGGCGGTCGTCATCTTGAAAATTACAAAGAAAGTCAACAAAACAAAAAATTAATCTTTGACGAATTAAGTCTTACCCAAAAGAAGACAAACCAAATATAACGTGCGGTCGCAAAAACGCAAGCTGGTACAAATTTGTGACTTTCTGCAGTAATTAAAACTTGATTTCGGATTTAGCTGATGTATGATGCCTCTAGATACTTGATTTTAAAGGCTATGCATGCTATCAAAGGCTTTGCGGAGGTAAAAGAATGTTTCCCTCAAAACGCTTTTTATTGGTTTTCTCTAATATGCCCACCAACCACACTTCTCACCAAATGTTCCCCATCCGGTAACAACACAGTGTTCTCCAGATCGTGGTTCCTCCCCAAGTTTCGGCAAACACAGCGGTTGAACATTGGAGCTGAAGGTCAATTCTTTGCCAAGCTGTAAATAATAATCGGATATTGTCGTGTTATTTTTACAGGTTTCGTTACTGACCGTCATCATCTGCATGGTTGAAACAGGTTGTCGTTTTTAGTCGCAAAACTAACACACTTCATGCAACATGAATTTGTCTATCTATTTCGCCATTAAAAAATAACACCATTTACGGAAAAATTCATGGGTATGGTGATGACGCCATAAAATAGAACGGTATGTGAAAAACATTGTCTTAATTTATGTAAAACAATGGTCACGCGACTTTCGGTTTAGACCTGCGTGCGGAAAAAAATAATCGTTAGATTGCAGATTGCGACAAAAATTTGCATATGTGGCCTCTACTTGCTATTTTTTTGCTACAAAAAATTTTAAGCATTTGTAAATACAAACCTAATCTTTCATTATACTAGCTGTACTACACCGAAGCGTGTAACAAGTTGTCGGGGCCCATCTCCAAGTCATTGCGCCCGGGCAACACATCTTCTTTCAAAAAAACGTCGCAGCAGTGGTGAGCCGTTGGCACACTGTGTTCGATTTAAGTCGCCTGAGATTTGAATATCAGGCCTCCGACTCCAGAAACGAACGCGTTACCGCTCGACTTACTGGACGGCGATTTATAAATAGGCCTACTGTTTAGTTGTTAATGGTACTGGTGTCCCTCTGGCAACATTTTGCTTGCAACAAGATGCGAATTTTTAACTGCACTTTTTTTCGTGGTCTAAGCATCGTAGATTGTTGCAAACTTTTCAAATATTACTATAGTTTTTGCATGTTTTCAGAAATAATGCACAATACTATACGGCTAAAATCTAGCCTAAAAGTTATTATTATGTTTTCTAGACTTTAGAATATAAAAATGCAAAGCCGAGACTAATGAAAATAAACATCTGCATTTTTTTGTTAATCTGTTAATCTATCCCCTTTTAACTACCTTGAATTAATTAACGTCTGTTCGTGTAATTGCCAACACCTGCCAGACAATTAAAAACATATCACTTGTGTGAGCAAAATCAAAAATGCCATTTCATATGAACAGAACTTTTTTTCTTTTTCTTTTTTTTTTCTTGATTGTTTAATATCAAGCTCTTGCAAAGATGCGATTATTTAATAGTTTTGAAAATTAGTTTTCAAGAAAAAAAGCAATCTACGATTATGTTTTGCTGCCTACGCAAAGGTACAATTTTATTGGTAAAACAGTGACACCTGGAAATTTAACAAAAAACAAACAGCAGGCAAAATGCAGATTATCGCGGTTTTCATGTAAAACCTTGTTGCAAGCAAATGGTAGTCAGTGAGAAACTACTAAGTAAAACGTGTAACTTTCGCAAAGGTAAAAATTTCACCATGCTTCCTTCACACATCCAAACTTCAATTTGGTAATGGTTTTGCACCGCTGCGAATTAGCGTTCTTAATTGATTATGTTTCTCAATTTTTGATGCCAAGAAATTCTTAACATTTCAAGACTATCTAACAAGAAATCCTTCATAATTCAAGTCGTTCATAGTCTACAAAACTTCACAATACTAGGTGTACGCCGGAATTACCAAAATGAAACATTGCTTCAGTGCAAGTAGGGACCCTCGCTTCCCTACCCTGGGGGGGAGGGCGTGCTTGTGGAATAAAACTGCAAACCTTTCTATTTCTTTGTTCGCAGCACTGTTCGTAAGTTTATTGGAAGATTCTTCAATTGCATAGTTAGTTGTCATCTATTCTTAGACATTTAATTCTGCTTATGAAACGTGAGCCATCAATATGCGTCACAATCGCAAAAATCATTCCGGCTTGTTACTTTTGATCTAGCAATGGTTTTAGATGCGATGTTGTGTTTGAAGTAAAATGCGTAGGAAAGCCCGTCTGCAGAACATTTTGTGGCATATTTGCGAATTTACGTGCAATATGTGCCTTTTTTTCATAATTATTTGATGTTAGAGAGATACTGCAGATGAAAACTAGAATCAGGAAGGGTTTCGATGAAATTTTGGCTGCTAATTTAAAACTGTGCCGTTGAAAAAAACGGTATTTTTTTTCGAATAAAATAAACAAGCTAATAATTAATTTGCTGTAAAGTGTAAGACGTTTTGTTTGGAACTTTATCCATTCAAAAAGGTGATTGTGCCTATAGGGCCCATAGCAGTAGATGTCTGTTCCTGTTTTGTTTGCTTCCGAACAATTTTCATTCAAAAACTCTTTTTGAGGAATTGTATTTTACTGTTGGTTGGTCATACAAAACATCCCCACCCTTCTTGCTATACTGTATCTCCTGTTTCACGTACAATTTCACTATGCAAATTCATTACGACTCTGCGACTGGGCTTTGATTGTAATAATACGAAGCTCTTTGCCGACTTCTTGCCAGGGCAATTCGGTAGGTAAGTAATGATGTACCATAGCTGCAATAGGTGTAAATTCTTACGATTACTATTGCAATATCATTGCGAAAATCTGCAGCTTGGTAATCAGGATGAACTACAATCTTCGATGCTCCAATTAGTTGGTTTATATTTACTTCTTCTGTTGTCTTGTGAATTCCAGCAATAATTGCAACTTGTGCTGGCTTTGCGATTGCTCTGAAAAACAAAATAAAAATCGAACTCAGATTTGGCTGCTGGTTTTCTCAGTCGCTTGCCAAAACTGACCGATCCGCATGGTAAGTGCATAAACCGACTTATGCTCAACGATAAACTTGGTTTCGATTCCCGGGAGAGCAAAAATTATGACAATCTGAAGCCCCCACAAAAATTGTGTGGGAGATAAGTGAGCCGGTGGCGATTCCTTTTGCTTGAGTTCTTGAGTTGAAGACCGCAATATAGTCACCTTGCTGTTTCAGTTTCCTCCTCAACGTAACTTGACGAATAAAGATAGAATTAAATTACATTGCATATCAATTCGCACTGTAACTGATGGTTTAATATAGCAGCAGTAGCTTATAAGAATTAAAGTTTTTGTCTCAAATAACTTTAGAATATGCGCAAAACCAGGATTTTGCTAAGACGAGAGGAGAGCTTGAATCAAAACAATCAACATAGGCATTATCATACGCGTAACCAAGAGGGGGTACAGGCAGCCCGGCCCTCCTCAATTGAAAAGTCAGCAATGATAAAAATAATGACAGCAAAGCCTAATTGTTTGTTTAGTTTCAGTTTCTTTTAGCATTTTTGCGTACAACAGTACACTCGTACAATAGTTATTAACAATTATGTGAATATTAACAACCAAAGGGCCTGCAGGCCCACTCAATTCAAATTTTTGCTAACTAATTTAAATGTACAGTATAACCCAGGAGAAATTTATGGTTTTGATCTAAGAGTGACTCTCAAACAACCTTTTTATGATCGTAATGCAATAACATGACTAGAGTTCACAAAAAAAAAAATTATTATCTATATACAATATACATGTATAAAACTGTTCTTTGGTCTTGGGTTTGTGTTTTTATAACCTAAACTGTCGAAAATATTACACTGTAATAATTATTTATGCTATATAGATACTGGTCATTATGTTAAAAGCTTTACATCATTTGTAGCCTCATTCCCTATCATGACGAAAACATCCCCGAACCACGATATTGCTTGATTAGTGTTTGACGATTTTTGAGAAGATTCAACAAATTTTTCTCTAGGTTTGACAAAAAACTGTACCTTGTTGCAAGCAAAATTAAATTGTCAGAAAGACAGCTACATACTTATTCTTTTTTTTATTTGGGGAATAGCAAATACCTTACAATAATATCCAAATATGAAAGATATTTTTTGGTTTATAGAACAGAAAATAACAAAAGATACTACCTAAACATAAAACAGAATTATTATTTTTTTGTCACTGAGACATAAGTATTTACATACACTTGTAAAACAACCACGGTAGGAATCAGATCCAGAACTCTTTTCAGTCAAATATCGACTTCTTAACGCAATGCTTACAGCAAACAAAGAAAATATCATGAGACTTTAAAAAATATAAAACGAACAAAAAGTGACATCAACGCAAAACATTTCTAACACAACTGCAACGAAAAACAATCCAAAATCAAATCTTTCATTAAACTCGCTCCATTGCAACAAAGCATGTAACGATTTAGCGGGGCCATTTTCGCGTCATTGCCCTCGGGCAACACAGCTCCTTTTGAAGAAATATCGCAGCGGTGGCGAGCTGTTGGCAACACTGTGTCCGATTTGACCGGCTCGAGATTCGAATCTCAGACGTAATCCTGAAGTTTTTGTGAACATGACCGAGAAAGACAAAGCGACTGTGGCACTATACCATATTCTTGAACGAGTCCGCTTCTACAGTTCACTTAATTACACAGATTTTAATTGGGAGGGTGGCTGCTTGACTCGAAGACCAAATTGGTCCTATTGCAGTCTTCTCTTCGAGTGAACTACAGAAAAGTTCTAAAGCTGCAGACAATGGATCGATATTTGAATTCGTTTTAAAGCCTGTAGAGTAGGGTGGTCCAAAAAAAACTTTTTTCCGATATGTTTTTCTCCAAGGGGCTTAAAAGGTGTGTTTTGGTGCAAAAATATTCCACGTAAATTTTTTTTGATTAACATTTAGGGGTCGCGCACCCCCCCGCATTCTAAGCGTGCCCCCCTAAATCACAAAATTGCCATATCTCATCAGCCACTTGAGATAGAAACTTCAAATAAAAACCAATAGATGCAAAAGATATGATTTCCCATAAGTGTTTAATACATTTTATTGAGCTATCTGATCAAATCTTCAAGAAAAAAAACAAACTATTGTTACTTTTTTATGGGGTGTACTCATATCCAAGTTTTGTTCATTTTGTTAAAAAAAAAACGCACTAAATATAATAGTCTAACATTACAATAGATGCTGTGACTCAATGCTGCACATCAGAAAAAAATAAATGCACTTCAGAAAATACAAAATGGGTATAAAATGTACAAATATGCAAATGCAATTGCAATTATAAGCAAAATTAAAAACAAGTTTCTAAACACAAGTGATGGATTAAATGAACTCAGTCATGTCAAATATCTTTTGGTAGGTTGGGGAACAGCTTGACGATGAGCTGCAACTACTTGGAGCAAGAGTTGTAGTTGTTCTTCGTCTCGAGTAAGGCAGCGACTGTATGCCTGAATGAGAGCAACACCTCTTTTTGCTGCATCGTTTACTTCTTTCAGCTCATGCACAGTTAATTTCATTTCTGTATAATTTTTGTCTGCCAGCCTGGTTGATGGAGGTTAAGACAGAAATGATTTTGCTTGTTTTGTCCATTTGCTTCAATCTGATCAAAAAAGCACATTGACCGTCTCGTAACGTAATTTTCTAATCCCAGTGTGCAATCAAAATCTTTCCCATTCAACCTTGTCAAGTTTGTGGTTGTAGGATTTCTTTGCAAATTTTTAGCCATTGTCTCTTTAGTTTTATTTGAAACTCGGTCATCAAAGAAAGCTGAAGCAACTAATCGTTTCGAAAAATACCATAAATGACGAAGCTTTGATTTGGTTCCAGCAGCTCTTATAACATCGTGAGGATAGTGATTCATTTCCCTAAGGAATATTAAATCATTAAAAGCTGCCAAATGTGCCAATGGTGCCTCAAACCAAAACTTGCCGTAAACTACTGCAACAAAGAGAGCGACAGAAGTAAGTCCTTCAAGTAATTCAGGGGGAAGCGTAAACTGGTGTCTAAAAAGCACAATTTTTATTGCATATTTTGCTTTCGACATCCATCGAGCGTTGCTGACCCCACTTGGGGCTCTAAATTCTTTAAAGATATAGCTTTCTTTATTGCCTCCGACAAAAGTCACGCAAAGTTCCAAAAACTCTCGGTAATCATCACGTGGAAAAGTTGTATCAAATAATTCGGTATAAGTTTCTTTTGCTTCTTCCTGCAAATGACAAATTCCCTGAAAATTCGCTTCGTCCGGTAGATCAAAATTTTCTTTGTTAATCACATCCCATTGACTTTGAAACCGTTTGAATACTTCAACACATGGTCCAGTTGTATCTCCCATTACTGCTTTGAAAACAGATGAAAGTATTACCTCCATAATGTGATGACGACAAGCTACCCAAACTAATTCTCTACCAAGAGCTCTTTCAATTAAAGTACATGCACCTGTGTTAATACCTGTGTTAGATGCAGTAGTGTCAAATACTAATCCTGTTACTTGTTCTGCTATATTTCACTTGTATCAGAGCTCAATACACACATTAGCATGATCTTTCCCGGTACCAGAAGGAATAAGAGAAGCCCCTAACAGCATTTCATTATTTTTCCAAGATACCACTACAGCAACTCTGTTTTCTCGATCCGTATGCACTCGAGTTGGGCCGGGTAACATTTTCCCATCCCAATGCAAAAGAAGAGGAGCGGTAGGGACAAAGTCATTTCTTTTTTGCAGTGCATAGTTTTGTCGGTTGCTTTTTCTTGCTCTTCTGACAGTGCTGCGTAAGAGAGTTACCTCTTCTGATTCGTTACCTAAGTGTTTGTTAACAGCAGCAATAACCATTGTTGCTTTTCGATCACTTACATTGACTCGGTCCAATACTGTCGTGACTTCGGATGTTACGATTTGCTTTGAATTTATCTTTTTATCTAAAGCTTTTTTTTTGATGGACAAGGAGCTTCACTGCTGCATTCTTCAGATAACAAATCATCTTGCGAATCACTACTGCAATAATCTTCAAACTCAGCTGTTTGAACACAATTTTTTCTATTTTTTTCTCGATTTTCTTTTTTCTTTTTCTTTTCATTTCGTTTTCTTTTCCGGTCCTCAAAAGCGGCCAGAGACATATGTCACGGCCAGCCATCAAACAGCTAGTAGGGTTATTTTGTTTGCATCAGCAAAAACTCCCTGTCGTTCTTATTGCTCATTAATGAGAGAGCATTTTGTACAGCTACGTCAAACAGTTCACCCAGTTAGTCAGCAAAAAGCTCTTCCTTTTTCTTATAACTCGTTTGCGCTTTGTAGCGACTCTTTTGTAACTTTTGATAAGAGTTGAAAACTGTTATTAACTTGCCTTGGCAAGAATCTTTTCGTTGTATTGGAATTTCTGCCTTACCCCAAAAGCTGAGAACTTTTTGTACAGTGTGTTTAGCACTATCCTTGATCGTAAATCCCTTGTCTTTGTGAAGAAAAAAAAAGTACTTTAAAACAGCTTCATTCGTGGGCAATCCTTCTCCAAGAATATTTTCAGATGTGGGGCCTATAAGCCAGAGATTTCTTTTGCTGCGAGTACGTAAGTTTGTCATAGAGCATAAATTTTAGCCTCTAAAACTAAATTCACGGTTGTTACATATTTTATTATATTTATTTTTAAATTATATCGAAACTAAAATATCCAACTGGTCCTTGCAACTGTGATTCCACGTTTTCTGTTTTCGCAATTCTTAACACACATTCACAAACTTTTGAAACCAACAATAAAGGGATCAAAACAACTTGTTGTCATGCGTTTTTCACTCAGCTTCAATTTTATGCGATATCACGTTGATGCTGTCACCGGTAAGTTTGTGAGCAAGTGTTGCAGCCAGTAATTATATCAAGCGGTAAAATGATAGAGTGTTGAGACATCGAAGAAAAGTCAATTAGTGCCAATCGTCATGTATAATATTTCAAACCTAGTTGTTACATAGATCATAGTAATAGCAAACGTAAACATTTCAATTGACAAATGGCAGATAAGCTCAGTTGTTATTATCAATCAAGAGCTATCTTAGACAAATTTTCAACTGTAAAAAATTAGCACACTCTCTTACACATATCACAATACTCTTAACATTCACGTAAAATTTTGAACAAAAACAGTTTTTTTTTTATCTTAAAATTTTGATCAGATAGCTTAATAAAATGTATTAAACACTTATGGGAAATCATATCTTCTGCATCTTTTGGTTTTTATTTGAAGTTTCTATCTCAAGTGGCTGATGAGATATGGCAATTTTGTGATTTAGGGGGGCACGCTTAGAATGCGGGGGGGGGGGGGGTGCGCGACCCCTAAATGTTAATCAAAAAAAATTTACGTGGAATATTTTTGCACCAAAACACACCTTTTAAGCCCCTTGGAGAAAAACATATCGGAAAAAAGTTTTTTTTGGACCACCCTACTGTACAGTGCATGGGTATTTATTTTGTTTGTTGTTTTCATTTTTTTTGAATACATGAAATAAACGAACAACGTGTAAAGTCTTCATGAGTTGAGCATTTTTCAATTTCTCCGCTTAGCGCTTGACTCTTTTGAACATAAATTTGCTGGTTGTCCGAAGCCACCAAGTAGAGAAAATTTTCGTATAAAGCACATTAACCAAGGACGCAAGAACGTGACCAGAGAGGTTAGAACCCAGGCCATGTGAACATGGTCGTCGTAAAAACCTCACGCTTTAGCTCTTTTAGCTATACTGCAGGCCTAACCATGTAGTTTTATCTGCATTAGTTTTAATTCGGCGTTTATTTCGGCAAACAGCAGCATTCTTGTGTTTATGCGTTTGTTTGATAATTCATGCTGCAGTTGTTTGTTGGAAGAAGAAATAACAATCTTACCCACTCTCCTTCACAACACAATGTGCTGCCGTTATGACGACATTCTTTCGAATAATTGTTCCTCCACAAGCAGCGATAAGATCAGCAGTCAATAAAATCTGAAAATTTTTTCTTGAAGAAGTTTATTTCAAGCAATTAATAAGTAACTTCATTCGGCTAACTTTGCAATTGATGGTGCTTCCCACGATTACAAAAAATACGGTCTTTAGCTCAAAAGAAGATTAGATTTTGTCAACAAAAATACTCTTCTTTTCAAAATAAAAAGATTTTTGCAAAATTAAACTTTCATCTATCAAAAGTAATATTGCAAACCGTTCAAAGAGAATTTAATTTTAATTATTGGATAGATTTTTTTCATGTTTTGAGTTTTTTGAGTTTACGAACACTGCGTTAGAACTACAATTCGGAAAACGAATCATTGTTTTTGAAATATTACAGAAGATGGTGTTAGAAATATCATTTAATCTGTTTGAGGTTGCTTTTGATTTGATCACTTTTCCTCCTTAAATTGCTGAAAAGGCACACTCAAAAATCGCTTTGTATGGATCAATATAACATACAAAAGATCAAAGCCCCAAGCTGCTGCGCGGTTTTGGTGATTTTAGAAAAGAATAACCATTTTAACACGTCATATTTGGATCACAATTAGCTCGTTTTTAGCGCCTTTTTAACGCCATATTTGGTTCACATTTAGCATTTTTTGACTTAAGGGAGTAAAGCCTCCCTGGTAGCTCCACTTCTCCTAATCCTTGACCTACTGTAGTGGTGCTATTCAGTCATTTCGCTCAGACCGGTCCCCAAAGTTATCGAACCTGCGCAAGAGTACGTAAGTTTCCTTAAGTTTTGACAGGAACGACCCAGATGAGGTATTTAGCAAAATGGTCCCCTCTTTTGTCTTTTTTTAGTCCTCAAAGTAGTGTCGTGACGAAAGCAGCTCTCAAGGGTAGGAGGCTTTGGCAAAATAAGGTTCGGACTAGACGAAAATCTTTTACCGCGACGTTGTATATTTTATTTTCAAAACATCTCTTGACTTCAGTCGAAATAAGCCTCGGAAAATAACGCACACTTTTAAATTTCTTTAGTTTGCACCAAATTTGGGGCAAAAAAAGAGTTTGTTCCGAATTTGTTTAACAATGCGTTCTACAAGCGCAACAGAGAAGATACATACAGGAGTTTTTTTTTAAGTTTTGAAATAGAATCTCTATTCTAACTGAATTGAAATAATATGATTGTCTCGACGTCTTAACCTTGACCTCTATTTTTGACTGCTGATTCTACAGTACATATCCTTGATCATTTTCCTTTCAATTCCTCGCAGGCGCGTAGCCAGAAATTCGCAATGGGGGGGGGGCTGTTTGGGTGGTCTGGGGGTAGAGCCCCCAGCCGCCGGAGGCCAATGTGGGTCTGGGGGCGAAGCCCCCAGCTGCCGGAGGCTGGAGGTTTGGGGGCGGAGCCCCCAGCGCTCGAAAATTTTGAATTTCTTTGCAAAAATAACTTCATTTTAAGGCTATTTTGATTAAAAAATAATGATTTTAAAACGGGGCTTAGAAATTGGCAATGCAAACAAGATTAAACTGGTGGCATAAATGGGCTATTTGGGAGGTGGCTAATGGTAAAATGTTAGTTCTTTTGTTTAGATGCTGGTAAATTATAAAATCGAATAGTTCAATAAAACTCTCGCGGAGTAATCGATTTCGTATACAGTTCATAGAGAAAAATAATTGGGGGGGGGGGGGGGGGCTAATGAAAAGAGATTTGAAAAAAATGATTGGTAATTAACAAATACTGAATAGCCGCCCCCCCCCCCTATTCCTTAGTTTATAGTATATTTGTTGATGACACCTATGTTCAGAATTTTTATACTTGCGATCAAATTTGATTGCTTATTTCTTACCATTTATCAAAGTTTTCATTTATTTGCTGGTTTTATTTTTGACAAATTAGCCCCACCCCCTGAACATATGTTTCAAAAGATGTTTTAAATCACTATTTAGTCCACTCCAGTGCATAAAACAGTCTCAAAAGTGCTAAAACTGTAGTGTTTTTCTCCATTCTGCAATTTGGTCGACATGTCAATGGGGGGAGGGGGGGTGGGGGGCTATAGCCCCCCCGGCCTACGCTACTGGCTAAAAACGTGGTATTTTCCCAATTCTGCATTTTGGTCGGCAGTTCATTAGTCCCCCCTAAATAAACGCTTCAAACTATGCTTTAAAGCATTTTTTAGTATAATCCAGTGCAAAAGACAGTCTTAGAAATGCTAAAAACGTGGTATTTTCCTTATTCTGCATTTTGATCGGCAGGCCCTTGCGGGGGCTATAGCCCCCCTCCTGGCTACGCTACTGGTTCCTCGTATTTAAATGTACACTGTAGTTTGTCGATAGTAGTAGTAGTAGACACAGTATGTATTAGATTAAAACAATGAACTCTTGAGCCCTAATCCTTGAACTTTAACCTTGGCCTCCGAGCCACAATTACCGGTAATATTATTTGTTTGGTTTTTTAACGTCAAAAGCATTGCAATTAACTTATCATTAAGATCATAGAACAAGCAAGTTGCTGGGTTTAAATAGCCAAAATTAAGCATGTGAGGAAATGTTTTCTCTAGCTCAAGTGATAGAGTAGTGGACCGGTAATTCAAAGGCTGCAGGTTCGATTCCTGCGGGAAGGCAACTTTTTCGCATTGCTTGTTTTAAGTTGTCGCCGTTCTTGTGACTTTTCCCTAGGCTTCCGCTCTGGTAGCCCTTAAACCAAAAGCACGCAAAACGATTAAACATTAAAACTTTGGTCTACAAACGTCAAAAACATCACAATTGACTTATTATCAAAATTATTTGGTTTGTCGTCATATATGATTATTACGTCATAGATAATATGAAACTAATGATTAAAAATATCAAAGAGGAAAGATAAACGAACAATCACATACAGGAAACCAACTTAATATATATTGATTACATTTTATCACATATTTTGTTGGTTTTATCTGCATACAACGCAGTAAAAATGGATATCTGCCTTACCTGCCACGGCCAACTATGCGGTACAGCTTCTCTTCCATTAATAATTCTTTTTATTTCCTCCAACTGTGGAGCAACTGTCTGTCTTCCGCAAATGTTTTCATTTTCTGAACAAAATCAAAAACTGTCGTTTAGTTTTTATATTTGTGGACAATAGACTTTAAGAGGCCAACTTTTTGAGACTTTTTGGTAGAAAAAGTTTGTTATTGTTGTTGTATAGCATATTCACCCTGCTGTCACCGGACAGCGTCAGACGCTGAGTATTGGACGATCCACACACTTTTTATTGCAATAACCACTTCGTTCTTGGAGGAATCCGCACCTGCTTAGGAGTTTTCAGTGATCAAATGTTCTTGCGGAATTCTTTGATTTCTTGACCACTGAATTTGCTGCTTGTTCAAAGCCACCAAGCAGAGGTAATCATTGTAAACCGTTTTATCCAAGGACAGAACAACGTGACCAGGGTGCGGGTTGAACCCAGATCATGCAATTAGGGTCGTCGTAAAAACGTCGTCTTTAGCCATTAGGCACTCTGTCGACAATAACTTGACCAGTTGAGTTAACGTGACTGTTGCTGTACAGCTGTTGTTTATTATGTAGTCATTTTTAATAATTTTACTTAAAAAGTTTATTTTAGTGCATGTTTTACTTTTCAGTGCGCAAATAGACAGAAACCCAATTCTATGTTACTTTTTATGCGATATGCGTTACATACCTTCCGCTTCATTTGAAATTGAAATGCCTTTGCTTAAAAGTTAATGTAAAAGTAAATTGCCTTTAAAGAAACAAAGGTAGAAAATTAAACAATACGGCTCAGTAGTTTGCTTACAATCACAGTACTGCTCGGTATTCCGCTTCAGGCCCGATCAGTGGGTGAAATCGTGTGAGTGTAAGCTTACTGATTTACCAGTGTACGTACAAGTTGCCAGTTGATTAAAATAAACTAAAGATATGTTCGTGCGCTCTCGATTGTACGTTCAGTGTAGTCCAGACCTGAGAGGTATTTACGTATATTTTAATAACGTTCCAGTGAACATCTCAAGGACTTAAGCCCTTAAGCGCGAATTGGGAGAATAAAAAATGAGCGCTCTGAGCGTTACATTCTGTAAATCAGTGCATTGGGGCAGTGCAACTACGCAGGCGATCAAAATACAAGTGTGTTAAAATCTAGGTGAATATCATTCAAAACCCTAATTGACGAGGTGCGTTGTTCTGTGATCAGAAAATTACTAAACATCGAGCCGCTACGTCTCCGAATTGAAAGACCTCAGCTTAGTTGGGTTGGACATGTATGCAGAAAGACTCCCCAAACAAGCTTTGCTTGTCAAATTAAATGATAAAAGACCAGTTTGACGACCTCAAACTAGATGGACCGATTACATTGAGGATATAAGATGAAACCGCTGGGAACTAAACCCAAGCGAAAAATGAAGAAGGTGATTGAATACGTGAAGTGTAGCTGCTTAATCTCGAGCTGCTGCCCCCACAACCTCACGGAAGAGCGGGCAATAAAGAGAGAGAAAGAGAACAATTAAAATCTTGTACTTGAAATACAATGCACTAAAAAACTTTGATAAGTGCTTGTGGAGAACCGAATCCGTAACTTGGCAACTTTCGTGAGTGGTCGCCACGACTAAATAAAATTTGTCTTGTCTTGTCACATGCCAAAGTAGCCCGACTATTCATCAAAAATTTTGAAAAGGTGAAGTTATAAGCTATTGCTCGCGAAGATTGCGACCAGCTGCAACCTTTCGCAAGTTGTCAAAGACAACACATTGTGGTTGCCTCGCGTTGCATCGCGTTCTTTGTAAATCACCTTCAGCAGTCGCTTAGCATTCCCTCATATATATACTTTTGCTGTTTCAGAAAATTATCGTATGGAAATGAAAAGCGAAATTAAAACATGTGCAGCATCTCATGAGATGCTATTAGAGTCACAATTTGTCTGCCCTAGTTATCAGAAAAAAAATGTTTTGGTGATGATGATGATCGAGTCCCTACACCAGAGGTGGAATCGAGGACACGATATGCTCAAGGCCAAGGCTAAGGACACAAAAAAATTTGAGCCCAAGGCCAAGACCAAGGACAGACCTTCTCGAGGCCAAGGACAGGAATGCTTGAGCCCAAAGCCAAGGACCAATAAGGACACAGGCACAAGTGCTCTCCAAAAAAAATGTCTTCAGAATTTTTTTTAGGCAATCTACAAAATTTTAACAATTCAAAAAATAGAGCTGTTCTCGAGCCGACGACAGGGCAATTTTCGAGGACTTGACCTTCGAGGCCAAGGCCAAGGACTTCAAAGTGTGTTCTCGAGGACTCCACCTTTGCTCTACACAAAATCCTTCCGAAGTTTCACTGTTTCCTTTGTGTTCGCATAAAGCTTGGGAGGTGTAAACTTGTGAGAGCAGGGGACAAGAAAGTAGGTGTTCAGCTGTATCTTCTGAACTTCCGTATTTGCATAAAGCGGAGCCGCTACGGAAATCCCAGCACTTTGCCATAGTGCTCTTTGTTCTCACGACTTCAGTGCGAACTCCATTGAGGCATCGCCAGTTTTTTTCAGGCAGGTTCGAGTCCTTGTCTTGATCTTGGAAGCCATAAGGGGCCTGGTATTGGGGGTCATAGCAGAAGCGTCCAAGCTCCGTTGCGGCTCTTAAAGACGAATTCAATTATTTTGATTCCTCAATAATTCTGCTAAAACTGGATACGAAGAAGCTGACTATTTTCTGGTTATCACGTTAAGTAAAATGTAAAATTTAGACTAGACCGAAACTGAGGATAGCTGCACAAACAGTCACGAAAATTTAACGATTCGCCAAAGCAAAAAGTCGTTATAAAAACGAAATAAACGTTTTGGCACTGTATTATAGATCGTCTCTTCCTGTAGCGACGGCCCTGCGATTGGTGTTGTGCATTTCTGCGGTAAACTTTTAATCGCAAACACTCACCAAAATGAAAATCTCCACAAAGGCTTTACGCAACGTTTTCAGCACTTACCAAACAAGAAAGCTTACGTGACTTTGTTTCGCAAATATAACTTGCTCTTCTATTGCAAGGTCCGTTTATCCAATGAACTCCTCGATCCTTGGTGATCCGCATAAAAAGGCACGGATGAATTTCCGTAAAATCTACGTTTGAGCGATTTTCATTGAAAGGTCTGAGGCAAGATAAAGACTTCCAAATCATCGACCCATTCGCCGGTCTGCGGGTTGCTCCAACATAATATTTGATATCATAATTATCTGTAAAAATCAGATTATATCAAAAAATTTTTATTTTTGTTGACTGTGTGACTGCAGAGTTGTAAACGAGCCGACTAGTTCAGGCCCGAACCCGACCCGAACCCGAAACTACAAGCCCGAAAACCTATTTGAAGTCCAAATCGTGCCAGAAAAAAACCCGTAAGTTAAGTTAAGTCTGAGAAATTTAGCAATATTACCTAGTTATTTTGATTATATTTTTGTGCACCTAAAATAAAAGGTACGTCTCAGGCCCGAATTAAGCCCAAAATTTTTGTCAACAATAGACCCGAATCCGGTCCGAACCCGACCCAAAAAGCCCGGCCCGACTTATAACTTTGTGTGACTGGGCGATGGGTGGGGGAACAAGTTTTCATCAAAATGGAATTGTCAGCTAGTTCAACTTCCTAACATGTAATGACGCCAATCAAATCATAGGTATTATCTAAAAATGCTCATTGCTCCAGCTATTAATAGGTATGACCGCCGTCACTTCACAGTTCACACTTTCTTGAAAAGTTGGCTTTTGTTTTTTACGATTTTCATGTATTGATTTTCGACACTATTTCTTTAAATTTCTGGCAAATTACACGCAAATTGCAACATGAACGTCGTTATGTTTTCACCTGGCCTAGGTGGGTTCCTGCGGAATTTTCTGGTTATTTTAGGTTCCAATATTGGAGGAATAAAGGCAAGTTGCGCATGACGTGAATGCCCTTTGCATCTTTCCTGAGCGTCATCGAACGAATTCGCTTGAAAATCTGTGCTATAAGTTTCACTGATACAGTAAAATTGTTATAATATGCATTACAGCACAATAGCGAGTGAGCATTTAGCATGCCATCATAAGCACCCTAACGCGTCTTTTGTTTGATTTTAATATAATTTTCGCATGATTTAGGTTCAACAAGCGCCCTGTTTACATTATTGCGTCCTTGGAAAAGACGCTTTGCGACAATTATCTCTGCTTGGTGGCTTTAAACAACCTTTAAATTTACGAGGAAAAAGTCAAAAGTTGATCGGTAAGCTTGGAACACGGTCAACCCCTAATCGGATGAACGAAGCAGAGTTGTAAGTCGGGTCCGGCTTTTCGGGTCTGGTTCTGGTCCGGGACTAAAGTTGACAAAATTCCGGGCTTAATTCGGGCCTGAGACGTGCTTTTTGTCTTAGGTGCACAAAAATATAATCAAAATAACTTGGCATCATTGCTAAATTTTTCAGATCTAACTAAACTTTCGTTTTTTTCGGGCATGATTTGAGCTTCAAATTAGTTTTCGGGTTCGGGCTTGAACTAGTCGGCCCGTTTACAACTCTGGAACGGAGGTTCGTCCAAAATAAAAGGGACACTGTTGCTTCCTCGTAAGTAGAGAATAATTATGGATTAATATGGAAAATAAATACGAAATAAATATGGAAAATAAATATAGAATAAATATGGAGAATAAATACGAGATGAAGACGATTGCCTAAGTATACCGATAGCTTGGTTATTCATGTTTAGCAGTTGAGCTAGCCTAGTTCAGTGATCAAAATTCGTAGCATTGATTCGACTCCTCTTCACACTGATGATGAAGTCAGTTGACTTCGAAATACGGAAATACTCCCGCGATAGGGGCTCCGCCCCATCTGCGTCACTAGGGGTTGAAATGATTACCCACTTAGACGTGAAGACACCATTAAGATGTTGTCTAATGAAGTAGGATTGTAAATATGGATTGCTTTGAATTTCTTTGAATTTTTGATCACTTAATTTGCTGATTGTTCGTAGCCACCAAGCAGTGATAACCATCGTAAATCGTCTTATCCAAACCCAAGGACGCAACAACTTGACAAGGGCGCATGTTGAACCCAGTTCTTGCGATAAGGGTTGTCGTGAAAACGACGCCTTTACCCGCTCGGCCACACTGCCAATAGGCACTTGTAAGAAACGCGCCCTGTCATTAAATCACAGAGGTGACGATGGTAAATCGTCAAAGCATCCAGTCAAGAAAAAAGGGAAAAAGCGATAGATTGAATGTTCAAATGTACACTTCGTAGCAATGCGACAGCTGAACATTGCATACTATATAAACAATGGACAACAAGAACAACAATGATTCGAGTGAGTGTTACAACCGCTCTATCCTTCGTTCATTTTTTTAAGTTACCCATAGCCGTTATGTGACTTGAAGTTTTACTCTTTTAAACCACCGGCAGCTGAAGGCTACCTTTATAACTCATCCGGTGATCCATCTTTGACCCATGCCCTCCTTTCCAAATTCTTGTCTACGCTACTTCATCGTTGTCTCTCACCAATGCAATTTGGTATATAAACATGTACTAATTGTACCAGATACAACAGTTATGTACCTCAAAACCAAATAACGAAAATGGAGACAACAAGGCCAGCAGGTTATATAAGCAGCGTAGCAATATTACTGAAAATTTTGTGTACCTCAAATTAGATGCACAACACTTACAATGTACCGTCTTTTCGAGTTGCAGTAGAGAGAAAAAAACTTGTATCGGTCACCGACTCAAATACAAATTCTGCTTGTTGCTGATGCCAAAACACAAATGTTACAAAAGAAATACTAGTAATTCTCATACTCCATAGATTTTAAGACAAAAAATTGAACATAGTTCTCAATTTTTTTCTAATTTTTTGTAATATTGTATCTTATGTGTATGTGCTTATGTGTATCTATTATGACGTCAGTTTTTTCTAATTACTCTGCTGCAGAAGTGTTTGAGAATATCAGAAATTTTGTAACAGCCTAATCACTGCAGAAAACATGTTAAAGGGGCCAAAAAGATATTTTTTCCTTTGTTGCATAGCAATGCTTGGTATAGACAAAAGTTTACTGCTAAAGTTAAGTCCACCCAAATTTTCAATAAAATTTTCGACAATAGACGTCATTTCCGCAGAAGTTGGAGTAATTGCAAAGGTCTGCTGATCTTTACTTGATTCATTTTTATGCAATTTGTCTTGTGGTTGTATTTGAGCTTCTAAAAATCGGCGAGTTGAACGTGGGCATTTTCAGAAATCAGGAGCATTTTACAACTTCATATCAATCGGTGGTCGAGTGGATAAAACGTCTTCAACTGAAACGGTAGACTCGGGTTAGATTTCCGATCGGGTCAAGCCAACAATTATAAAAAATGGTATTCACTCAAAAAAGAGAAAGGTATTTTCGCTGCTTCTTAGTGTAATATAAGGTAAAGTAACAAAACATTGACGTAATAATAAAAAATAATCTTCCAAACATACGGTATAACTATAAGTGTTAACAATTAACTCCTTTACATGACGCATTTATTCCCAAAATAATTGGAAGATGAAGAAATGAAAACATAACGTATTAAGCGGTAGTTACGTTAGTCGAAAAAATAACCATTGAACACAAACGAAAAGTTCAAATAGGATATAAGCATATAAATTCAGATGTTCAATGATCCAGGCTACGTAGAGCTTGACTTGAGTGTAAACCCCTAGGGTAATCCGCTGCATTCGTCTCTCCAATACGTGATTTCTGCCAAGCACCAGGCTCCATGCGATCTTTTACACCGCAACGGTCCTCTATTGTCTCCCTGCAAAACAAGCAGTACAAAAACTACGCCATTATTGCTGGGATAAACATCAAAAATCAAACACTGACCCTTTTAATGCTAAGACCGATCAGTGGTCGAGTGGATAAAATGTCTGCTACTGAAACGGTGGACTCCTGCTAATTCCCAGTAGGGTCAAACCAAACACTATAAAAAATAGGATTTCACAGCTTTTTTGTTTGACGTTCAGTAATAACAGGGACAGTGTGAAGTCTCCACCGTGTGTGGTAGACAGGTGTGGCAGATGGCAGCTTGACTCGAAGACCGAAAGTTCCCTAAGTTGTGGTAAATTAAGAATGATGTGCTGTTGTTACAATCACAAACAGGCTGATATTTTTGCAACTATCAAGTCAAACTGTAAACTACTTGCGCTCTCTCGTGTACAAGTACAACAAATGTCGGAGGCTTCACACTGACCGTTTTTATGCTGAATGTCAAGCAGGGAACTGTGAATAACGTTATGTCTTTGGTTTAACTCGACCGGAAACTGAACCTATTCCGAATGAAAAGTCACCGCGATGGTTTCTTTAATGTTTTACAATCAGAAAAGCCGAGCTACAAAACAAAATTTGATTTAGCGTTTTGATTATGTTTTATAGCATCTAAAACAGAAGGCTTGTGTAGCATGTGTTTAAGCCAAAAATATTTATCCACTAAAGCCGAAACTCGTTCCAAACCCTACTCGAAAAGCCAGGCCCGACTATAAGCTTTAAGGCAAATCCGACACGCGCATCATTGGTGTTGTGAAACAAATATGTGGTGTAACTGATGGGGTGGTTTATTTATTTTTTGACTTCTTTTCAAGAAGTTTTATTCGAGTTCAAAAAAATTATCGATTTCAAGTTTTAGCTTGAGTTTGAGCTCAGCAAACCAATCGAGTTTTTTCGAGTTTACAACCCAGTTTTATGAATGCATGCAGAGTGTGCTGAGTTATTTTTGTGTACCAATAAAAAAATCAATATACTTGTGTTCCTTTCGCGTATCATCGAAAGCATTGCAAGGATCTAAAGGAAAAAGAATAAATATGAAAAGCTATAGCGCGAATAAAACTTGAACGCGAGATTTGCTTGGCACACATCTTAGCCATTACATCACAAAGGCGACGTTGGTGAATGTCATACAATCGTATTTAGGTCAAAATAAAGGGAAAAAACTGAGAGGTCGATTGCAAGTATAAGGTACACTTCGTAAAAATGCGGCCATTTAAACGTTGCATGCCACGTTAAACAAACAACCAGGTTAAACAAACAAAAGCTATGAATAAATCGGTTAAACTGTGCGCAAAAACAGCCATGAATCGGCTGGATTGTGCGCAAAAATAGCAATGCATTGGCAAGATTGTACGTGCTGCTGTATTTTCTTTGTTCTGCTCTATCAACTTACCTTACCAACTTCCAGTACCGTGGCTGCAACGGCTGGAGTTTTGCCCCAAAGAATCCAGCCTTCGACCACTATGTGTACAACCTCTCATACCCACAATCTGTGATCCATCTTTTGACCCACGCTTCCCTTCGATATTTTTGCTTATACGCTGCTACTTTGATGTCTTCTGACCGGTCAAATTTGACATATAAAGATGTAATTACAACAATACTTATGTACCACAAAACCAACCGAAATGCCGAAAACAAGGTCGGCCGCTTATATCGAAAGCGTCGTAATTTTGCTGAATATTTCGTTTTACTCGAAGAAGTCAATGTACCGTTTTTATTAGTGGCAGTGGAGAATAAAAAATCAGTATCTGTTACTGACTCAAATGCAAACTTTGGTTGCAGCAGATGGCTCTATTGACAAAACACCAATAATCCTATAGAAAAACAAGTAAGCTTCAATTTCTACAAACTTAAAGGCATATCACAACATAACACAGAACACGTACGAAAACTAAAATTTAAAAATTTAATTTTCGACGAGTTCTGTGTTATGTTGTGATAATCGCTCTGGTCTACGCTGTCGAGCACTTTTTTGAATTGGTTGAATTCAAACTCCATTCATAATAACTTAAAGGCATAAATTGATCATAAATCTCAAAAGTTTTCAAAATTTTGCAATATTGTAATATGTGCTTGTCTTTGTGACGTTAACTTTTTTGAACAATCTACAATAATAATCTGTTTCAAAAGTTATGAGAATAACAGAGAGTTTAGCGTAATCAAAAAACATATTTATCGGCTCCACAAAATATTTTTTCCTATATTGCGATGCTCAATATAGTAAAAAAAATTTGCCTAAGATTGTGCCAACCACGTTTTTCAAAGCTATTGGGTCAAAATGACGTCATTTCCGCAAAAGCTGGGTTATTAATTATTAAAGTTTGATAATTTTTACTTTGTTCAATTTCATTCGCCTTGGGGTGGGATCTAAAATTCCAAAATTGTATCATTTAGTAAACGAGACATGGGCAATTTGAGATGCTGTACATTTATGACGTCCCTGCCACAATCCAAGAACAAAAAATGTCACAAAAAGTGTAAAAGTTTTGCGACTAAGTGAATATTAACTTTGCTTTTATATATCAGTTCATGCCTCTTAATTTTGAAACAGACTTTTACATGCAGCTGATCGCCCATCACTTTAAAAGTTATTGCGTCATTACTCTTCAGGCCCGGTCTACACTGTGCGTGAAATTGTGAGCGTACGAACGTATTTTTCGTTTATTTTAAACAGAAATTATGTTCGTCCAGTGCACCTCCTTACCAGCGTACAAGCTATTTTTTGTTAAAATATACTACTGGTACACTCACGACTTTACGCTCAGGGTAGCCTGGGCCTTACGCTTAGCGGGAGACTTATACAAGCTCATCTCGAAGTCGGTAAATAATGTATGAGAATAATTTATTGGCGTTGCAAAATTATTGCATTTCAAGGTATTACTACCTCATAAGCTGAAAGTCCGTGGCACGGTAACGAGGTCACTTAGGACCGGCGCCGGCCGCTCCTCAATGTTTGCTGATTACCGATTTAGAACACTAAATAATCATTTTTGAGCAAAAGCCAAAGTCACTCCAAAAACATAAACCTGATCTATGTGAACATGTGTGACTTGGAATTTGGGTTAAAAGCAAGAAGCTCAAAAATAATTTATTTTTCTTTTTTTTTTGACATTCAGGGTGACTTTAAACAAAACGCCCCACCACTTAATTTCAAACCGGGAGCCATTGGAGCATCGAATTTGGAAGGAGGGATGGCGTTTGCTAAATTTTAGAAAAAATAGTTTTGAGTTGATTTTGTGTTCGTAGTGACGTGAAGGAGGTTTAAGTTTTTCATCTAAATCACGGCTAACTCAAAGTGATTACGTCACAAAAAATGTCGTATGACGTAATTTACGTTAAATATAAGCCAAAATTTGCTTAAATTAAGCTGAAGTGGCTTCTGCTAACCTCGAATTTTGGAAACTTTTCGTAAGACTCAACCCAGCTACTATAAATTTTCAAGAATTGTTTTCCAAAAAAATTGACTTTTATTTCATGCATAAATTTAAGTCACTTTCGTAAAAGATAAAAAAAAATTATCTGAATTATTTATTTTTTGCGAAAAAACGAAAGAGGTGGTTTTTGCTCCTTCTTGGTATAAAATGGGATTAAAAGTAAAGAAGTTTACAAAAGCTTGATGTAATTTAGATCATTGACTAATCTCTCAAACCTACAACCAACTTACTAGTGTTAACAATCATCTATATAAATGCCCTGTTATTCTTAAAACATTTGATAAAAAATGAGAACTTAAAACGAAAGCTTCTGTTAGTCGAAACAATGAAGCACAAATACAAAATATATTATAAACATATAAAAAATGCAAATAAGGTCTAAGCATATGAAACCAGTTGTTGAATAATCCAGGTTGTGTAGTGCTCTACTTGAGTGTAAACCCCTGGTGTAACATTGCCGCAACCCTTTCCCCAAGACGTAATTCCAGCCAAGTACCAGTCGCCATTCGATTTTTTACATTGTAATGGTCCTCCACTGTCGCCCTGCAAAAATAAGCAGTAAAAAAAATGCAGTACTATATAATACCGCTGGTCAGAGCTATAAGTCGGGCCTGGCTTTTCGGGTCTGGTTTAGGCTTAAGATTGACAAAATGTCGGGCTTAATTCGGCATTCATATTCGTACTTGCCTTATCCATAGCTTTCAGGTGCTCGAAAGTGTAATTAAAATAACTTTACAACACTAAGAGAAGAGCCTTCGTTTAAGCTAGTACCAATACGATTACAAGAACATAATCATTACTATTCTGTAGATTTATTCTAACGACATACAAGCAACGACCGTACACATTTTTTAGACTTTCGGGCGTTTTGGGGACTGGTTTTGGCTTCAAAGTAATCTTCGAGTTCAAGCCAGCTTCGGACTTAAGTTTTTGCATTCGGATCTGTACTTGTCGGGGCCCGTTTTAAACTCTGCCGCTGGTAAAACCTTCAGAGAACAAAAAAAATAACAAGCTGGTGTTGTTTGCGATCATCGAGTCAAGCTGCTGTCTACCATAAACAGAGGAGGCTTCACACTATCCCCTTTAACGCTGAACATCAAGCAGCGATACTTTGAGTAATAATATTTTATGCATTTGGTTTGATCCAACCGCGAATCGAACTTATAATGGTGAAGGAAAAGTCCCAGTTTGGGTTTCTTCAACGTTTTAGACCTGAATAGGACCATCGGAATAAAATTTATTCAAATCAATACAGCCAAATTATTATAGAACATATTTATTGAGACATTTCGGATATTTTCTTTAAACCATTATTAATCTAGAACATAAAAATGAAATCACAGCTGACTCTAGGTAAAATCGCAGCCTCAATGTGTAAGTCAGCAGTGATTTTAAGAGTCAGAATAAAGAGTTTCTTGAGAGTTAGCAGTGATTTTATCCTTATGTTCTAGATTGACAATGGTTTAAAGAAATTAACCGAAACGTCTCAATAAATATGTTCTACACTATTTTGGCTGTATTTTTTGCTCAAACATTCAAGTAGTCATTTCTTACCATGCTCCATCTACCTTAAAAAAGACCATTTCCTAAAATTTATTTTAGCGTTTTAAGTGAGCTGTGATTTTAAGAGTCATATGTTTTGTAGCATCTACTGTATAGTAAAATACAAGGCGAGTGTAGCAGTTCCGAATATCCTCCTAAGCAGGTTCAGATTCTCCTATGCATGTGCGGATTCCTCCAATCACCAAATCGTTACCGCAATGATAAGTGTGCAGATCTACCAATAGTCAGCGTCTGACGTTATAAGGTGAAGGAGGACAAATTTGCAATATAATTGCAATACAACATACATGCCCAAAAGTTTTGTCGACCAGAGTCGCAACCCAGTCCGATTCAGTACTTTTGGAAAAACACCAGTTCATTCGCTAAGTTGCCTTGTGCAGAAGACAGCGAACTAAGGAAATTGTTTAGTCTTCAAGTCAAGTTACCCAAATATCTACCACAATCGGTGTAGGCTTCCAGGGGCGGATTCAGGGGGTCCAGAAGGTCCGGACCCCTGCCCAAACCGGATAAATACAAGAAAACTTGTGGAGCCTAAAACTAATCGCAATAACTAGAGCAAAATCCATTTCTTGTTCAGACTTAACATTAAAATACTCAGGGGGGTGCAAAAGGGGACGAGGCGGCAAGAGGGGGAAATGAACAATTGAACATCTCCAAAATTATCTCTATTTTCAATGTAGACGAATTGGCTTAAAGCTTGTGATATTTTTTTGTTTTATGATTTGCCAGTCTGTAATAAAAAAACCAAAATTTTACCCTAAGTCACCGCCCTTATAGCTCATTTACTCAGCCAGTTTAATCATGTTTTATGCCATGTTTAAAAAGCATTAATTTTTACTAAAGAATTCCTAAAAGTAAGCTATTTTTGCAAAAGAATAAAAAAATGCAAAGTTTCCAAGCGTTGGGTTCTCCGCTCCCACACCCCTTTGTTTCCGGCGGTTGAGGGCGTTGCCCCAGATCCCAAATAGCCTCCAGCATCTAGAAACTTTGCCCCCAAACACCCCCTTCCCACCATTAAAATTTCAGGCGATGCACTACACTAAAGTAACAGCCGATATGCAAAAAACTTAAGTTGAATAACACATGGTGGCTGATTGCATCGAAGGTTATAAAACTGAAAGGGAAATAGTACAAAAGCTTCGGGACAACAACTTCACAAAATTTTTGAAAATACATGCAAAAAATTGAAAATGGGTTTTCTTTCACGTGAGGTGAATGCAGTAAGGAGCTTGTTATATAAGAAAGGGTGATTGGAATCAAACAGGTCTGAGAAGAGCAGAGCTGATCGCCTTTGGCCCGCCTGCTTGGACTTTAACGCTACGCTACGTTTTTTTCATATTTTTTATACTAGGTTTAGTACTTAAAAGCAAACTTGCCAATCGAATTTTAACAATTTTTGAATATACAGTACAAGTAAATAATTTATTCTAAAGGTGAAATATATACAACATGCTGGTATTGTTTATTGTTATAAGCTAAGTTAATGCAATTTGTTTATAGTACATACCCGATATTGCTCTTTTTATTTTGTGATTTTGTGAGCGCGTGTGTGTTTGTTGATTTATTTTAGTGCACCGATTAAAATATAATATACTGTACCAAACATGTATCTTTTCCATTCCCTCCTGCACAAATGTTAATGAGAGGATAAACGTCGAAGTTGGAGAGAGCTGTATCGTAGATGTTGGTGCATTCTCTGTCGCCAACAATTCTAACCTCTGCTTGTTGGAGGCAATCCGGGAAGCCAAGAAGGATGCTTTCAGCTGTAACAAAACAAGCAAAATAAAAACAATAGAGTTGAAATATTAAAGCAAAACAAGACAATTCAAAAATGCATTAATTTCAATTATTTTCTCTCAACCATCGGCAATAATAAATTTACTCTAGAGAAAAAACACAGCAGTTGCAAATTTAGGGTTTTTAAGAAAAAGATCGCTGACTCAATTTCTCATAGACGTAAACTGGTCAAATAGTTCAAGCACGAACGCGAAAATGATTTTAAAGCCCAAAACAGGCCCGAAAAAAGCCCGAAACTCAAGTTAGGTCTAAAAAACGCATATGCTGTGAACAAATAAAACTAAATGTTGAATTGATAAAATGTAATGCAATGATGGCTATATTGTTTTTAATAATAGAATTGATGCTTAATTGAAGTCTTCATTCAGTGGAGCAAATATATTTCAATTATGGTTTCAGAGCATCTAAAACACAAAGTAACTTGAACACTGTCTTCCCAGTTTCCCAAGTGCTCAATGGACATGGGCCAGTTAACGGTACAAGAAGTTCAGTAAAAAATTAAAAAATTTAAACTTTGAAATTTTAACTAAACTTACTGTACCGTTAAAACACAAGGTACGTATCAGGCCAGAATTAAGCCCAAAAGTTTGTCAATCTAAAGCCCGAACCCGACTCGAAAAGCCCGGCGCGTCTTACAACTCTGCATTGACTACGCAAAAAATTGATTTTAAGACCAGAAAACATCCACAAATTAAAGTTTGGAGAGCTTTGCGGAAAACACCAGTCGTGTACGTACATTAAGTAAATAAATAAATATTACAAATAAAGTAATAAATAATCGAATTTTCTCTTTAATTGCGCTTTGTAGTATTTCAATTGTAATATTTTTCACTAAATATTTTTCTAGAACAGTAATATTAGCGAGAAAATTTTAATCAAAATTCATTTGAACAAAGCACATATTTTAAACCGAAAAATAATTATTTAAATAACAAAAACCGCGATTTCAGATGTAAAAAAGCCAATCATCATTCTGGAAATTATGAAGGAAGCAAACCAAATGAAATTCAAATGATTAAAATGCAGTAGTCTTTACTCAAAACAAGAGAAAAAAACAAAGAAACGTAAGATAGCTAGCAGGCGAACTAAAAGAGAATTAGGAAATTGCGATTTTCTGCCGTAGTTGAAACTCAATTTTCATTTCAATTACCAATGTCGGCCGCTTGCAGTGCGGTCGCCAGAGCAACCAAAGTGAGGGGGCACTAGCCAAAAGTGTGGGGCACTAAGGTTTGCACATAACAACTGATCTTCAGATCTTGTACGGCTACATTTGTGCGCAATTTTAAAATAAGGCCGAAGCGTTTCTTAGCTCGTTTCGTCTGCGGCCCATAATCTCTTGAAAAATCTATCTACAGCAGTGAATGCTAGCAGACGCGCGACCAGGATTTTGCTAAGAGGAGGAAACCAACAGTAAACTTTTTTTTGCTCAAAAACTGCCTGATTTAGCCCCCGTGTTGAACAGACTGATGCAACTCAAGCCAGTCACAGAGAAGCATAGTCACTAAAAATTCAGTATGAGGGCCTGGGTGGGATTCCCAGCCGCTGGGCGATTTTTGCAATAATTTTGCAGCAAAAAAGTAGCAATTTTAACGACATTTTAATCACATCTCGCACTTTTTGAAGCAATGTGAATAACTAAATTGCAACAATTCAGGAGTCATTTGAAACAATTAAATTGCGTAGTACCTTCTTCAGCCCGCCACCCACCTCCCTTTTTTCAGGTTAAATCTAAAGTTTGTTTAAACGCTCGTATTTTGTAGGTTAAATTTTCTAAGTTACATGGCTAAAAGGGCTCAAGCCCCTTCACCTTGGTTGCGCCACATTGACTCCGACCTCAAAATCTCCATCAGGGAGCATGGCCCCCCTTCCCTTCCCCCTGGAGTGACGGCACTGGCCGCTTGTTGCCTGATTTTAGATATTACATGCTATACAGGCTATCGAACACTTTGACGAAGTCAAGAATCTTTTGCTGTTGTACTCAATACGTTTCCATCAAAATTTTGATGTGCACACCAACCATAATGCTCAGTGCTCACACGTTAATCCCCATCCGGTAATAAAACAGTGAGCTCCGGAGCGTGGCTCTTCTCCTGCTTTCGGCAAACACAATGGTTGGACCTTGTGGTTAAAGGTCAATTCACTACTCAGCTGCAAATACAAAAAAATATTTTCGTGTTATTTCAACAGTTTCAGTTACTGAGCTTCATAAACGTAATTTAACTTGCTCGTCCTACGTAATCTAAAAATCAACTCATTTAGTAAACATGATTTAGTCAATCTCTGGCGTCATTACAAAATGAAATCCAGCCATCCAGAAATCATTTTCGGAAAAATTCAAGAATAGGACCAATATTGCAAAAAAATGATGGTATATGAAAGAAATGCTTTGGTTCATGCAAAGACAGAGGTCAGGTGGGTTTCGGTTTAGGCATTAAATTGGAAACAAAATGGACGTTAAATTGTAACGAGATCGCGTCTGAAATGTATGCACATCTGACCCCAACTTGCTCTTTCTTTGTTACAACAGCTCTTGAAAATTTGTCAAAATTAGTTACATTTCACTATTGCATAAACCAGAATATCTCCACGCCCCCTACTGTTAAATTCATTAAAAATAATCTGCCCTGCTTTCAACTAGTGACTGAAGACCCAATTTTAAATCTTTGTTTGTGCATTTGTGTCTGATTAATTATTGGTTTTCGCAATCTTGTGACTTAAATCGAAAAGATTATTTGTCATTGTCTAATCGGTGTTTAAGTTAAATTAATGAGTAATTATTATCCTTTGTTAAAAATAAGCTGCTAATTAGCACATCTTCAAAGGCGCATCTTCAAAGACCTTCAAGGGCTAATTAGACCGTATTTAGAATCATTATTTTAGAATGTTCTTTTCGTGCATTATTGTGTAGACTGGCAGCTGACAGCCTTTGTTTGTTAATTTCTGGCCTTTGATGCTAGACAGTGATGCCTCATGTTTTTACTATTTGGAACTATTTAAACCTGCTTGGAGGCAGTGAGCTCAGTAGTGACAAAAATGAGTGAAGTGAACAGTATCAGTTTTTGGTGAGACGTGTTAAATGCAGCTTAACTTGGGTCAATTGTGTTTTGCAACCCTTTCCTTCCTCTCCATCCTTGTTTATGGAGTTGATTATTGACTGTAAGGGAACAGAGTTGTAGATTGGAAGAAAGGCCCTGAATTGGTGGCCTTTACATCGTAATTTTGAGACTACTTTATTTTCTTCGTATTTTTCTTTATTCAATGTAATAATAAATTCCATTAAAAATCAAGAAAATCAAGTGCTCAGTTGTGAAAAGGAGAAAGGGGTTGGGAGAGTTTGGCATAGCTCTCCTACACGTTATTGAAGTTGGCTATAATACTCCGCATCGTCGCCGTGCAGAAAACACAAAACAGTTCGGATTGGCAAGTCTTGGCAGATATTCAAATTTAAGAAATAAGCTTTAACGAGAAACAATTTGGCAAACTGACACATATCGCAAAACCGGGTTAGAAAGACTTTATCGTTTGTAACACCTACACACATCCAAGCATAAATTTACTGATCTAGCAAATTCATGTTAGGGGATCTAGCGTTGTGTTTTTCCTTCAGTATACGTACAATAGATCGTGATGTCCCTAGTTTTGATATTTACGCTTTTTTGTTGCTTAATTGACAATTTTTTTGAATCTCGCTTAATCGAGACTTAACTAATTAGCGACAGTGCGACACTACACAATATTTGGTGTATATCATCAAACAATTTTCATTCAGCAACTTTTTTGTCGAGTATTCTACAGTGTAGGTCGTTCAATTAAATACTCACCAACATTTTTGTAAACCCCTATTTCTCGTGCACTTATGCAAACTTATGCAAATTCATTGTGACTTCGCTGCGACTTTGCTTCAATTGCGACTTCACGAAAAAACTTTCCTGAAGACCTTAAGGACTTTACTCTGCCTTCTGATTAGGAAACATGGCGATAAAGATGTACAAAAGAAACAGTTACAGCAGTAAATGTAAATCTTGTTTAATGTGCTAAATGTAAATCTAACAGTTACAGCACTAAATTTAAAAATAATTCTTACGATTAGAATAGCAATATCATTGAGATAGTTATGAAGTTCGAAGTTAGGATGAACAATAATCTGTGATGTTTGAATTGTTTGGGCTTTGTATATATCACTTCTTGCATGATGAAGTCCAGCCTTTATATGAAATTTTTTTCCCGGAACGATATTTCTGTAAAAGAAAGCAAAAACTTAGCCCAGCTCTAGCAATTGTTCATTGATGATGTATTCTCTGCCGCTGGCCAAGACCAATCGTTTATTATTGTTGAGTGGATATACAGCCTGATGCTTGCGGTAAACTCGGGTTCGATTCTCGGTGAGTAAAGCGATAAACACTATTTTAAAATTGGTATTCACAGCTTCGCTACTTGATGTTCAGCTTTAAACGGGTCCGTGTGAAGGCTCCACCGTGCTTGGTAGACAAATCTACAGAGGTGGCCATATGGCAGCGTGATCTGAAAACTGAAAGGTCCTTTCCTTATCTCAACAATGAGTATTTTTGTTAAGAGCAATAGCCGTACATATTTTTAGATCTCACAAAATTTTCGGGCTCTTTTGGGCCTGGTTTTTTGCTTCAAATCACTTTTCGGATTCGGGCTTGTAGGCTACTTGTCGCACCGTCTACAACTCTGGACCTCTGTGCCTCGTTGCCGGCTTAGCCAGCACTCTGTTTTATCTACATTAGTTTCAATTCGAAGTTATCGTGCAATCAACAGTTCTCTTGCTGAACACGGACCGTGACTATTAGGCGCGGACATTTAGGTGCAGGACATTTATTCGCCGAGACTTTTAGGCTCCAGAGGTAAAAAAAATTTTTTTCAAAAAACAAAATTTTGTCAAAAAAATTTTTTTTTCAAAAAAAGTTTTTTTTTTCAAGAAAAAAATTTTTCTTCAAAAAAACAAGTTTTTTTTGCAAAAAAAAGTTTTTTTTCCAAAAACATTTTTTCTTACAAAAAAAGTTTTTCTTCACAAAAAGATTTTTTTTCTTTTAAATGACAGTCTTTTTTCAAATAAAAGCTTTTTTGAAAAACTTTTTCCAACAAAAAAGTTTTACTTTGATTAATATGTTAATATTTTCAAAGCTTTTCATCTGATGTTTGTCAAGAAAAATTGTCAAAATAGAGAGTGCAGGAAAAGGAGTGGCTATACGAAAAAGCCGAGCAGTGATAAAGGATTGCTGAGAGAGCGTCATTTGTGTGCAACCTTTAAGCTGTACAAGAATTTTTTTTGTCAGCAGAGGGCAGGGTTAGAAGTTTTGATAAAAGTGACTTCAAAAGCAGATAGATGGAATCAGAGCGGAAAAAGTTTTACATTTTTAAGATGGTTAAGGTCACGGAGGAGCTCTAGGGAGACTCAAAAATTGAACCACACCCAAGGTCTGAGCCATAACCCAGAAGTCAACCATAGAGAAGGAAAATGGGCTAGGTGGTAGATAAAGGGCTGTTGTTGGCAAATTAGCCCTTCCTGGATAAATAAAGGTGTTTTTTCCCTTCTTCTCTAACAGTCTAAACCACCAGGGAGCCAAACTCAAAACCGCAACCGGAACTGAGACAAAAGCTTGTTTAACATGATGATCCCGATAACGGTGAAACAGACTGTAGGGTTAAAATTTTTCAACGTTGACTGTGCTAAGTTACGATATTTGCTCTTGCCTACACCGTCGAACATTTTGATTCGTTAAATTGAAACTCCACTCATCATAAACCAATTGTCTGTAGAAGATCAAACAGGTACTGGTGAGGTTACTTAATATAATACCATTATTAAAGTTTTTCTATTTCTTTCTGCTTTCATAATCATTCAAAACAAGTAAACAACCATAATAAAACAGTATGATGGTGTGCGCTGAAGAAAAACAAGTTGCGTATTTAATAACATTAATTATTCTCCATGTGAAAAATACAAAACTAATTTAATAGTTCACAGATACATCACATCTTGCAATCCTACTTCATTTGACAACACCTAAATGCTGCCTCCGTCTAAATCGGTATTCATTTCAACCCCCTATAGTGACGCAGGTGTTGCGGAGCCTCCATCGCGGGAGCAATCCATTATTTCGAAATCAACTGTCTTCATCAGTGTGAAGAAGAGTCGACACAATTCAAGAAATTTTTTGAGAGTAGACTCAAAATAACAGCCTGTTTGGTAGAGGTAGACTCAAAATAACCACGAAACGTCATACGGCTTGCTGCGTGTGCCAATATTGCACAAGCAACTCGTGTTCGTGCGCCGCAAAATTTGAGACCGCTGGCAGGAGATCGCATGCGTCTGGATTACGTAAAAAAAACTTTGCAAGTAAGTAGTGGAAAACATTTTTTGTTATTGAAAAAATGCAATTAGAAATCATTTTTTTGTAAAACTTTTTCCGCTCTGATTCCAGCTATCTGCTTTTGAAGTCACTTTTATCAAAACTTCTAACCCTGCCCTCTGCTGACAAAAAAAATTCTTGTACAGCTTAAAGGTTGCACACAAATGACGCTCTCTCAGCAATCCTTTATCACTGCTCGGCTTTTTCGTATAGCCACTCCTTTTCCTGCACTCTCTATTTTGACGATTTTTCTTGACAAACATCAGATGAAAAGCTTTGAAAATATTAACATATTAATCAAAGTAAAACTTTTTTGTTGGAAAAAGTTTTTCAAAAAAGCTTTTATTTGAAAAAAGACTGTCATTTAAAAGAAAAAAAATCTTTTTGTGAAGAAAAACTTTTTTTGTAAGAAAAAATGTTTTTGGACAAAAAACTTTTTTTTCATAAAAAACTTTTTTTTGCAAAAAAAACTTGTTTTTTTGAAGAAAAATTTTTTTCTTGAAAAAAAAACTTTTTTTGAAAAAAAAAATTTTTTTGACAAAATTTTGTTTTTTGAAAAAAATTTTTTTTACCTCTGGAGCCTAAAAGTCTCGGCGCATAATCGGCGGTGCATAAACGTCCCACGCCTAAACGTCCGTGCCTAAAAGTCGTAGACCGTGCTGAACAAGCTTGCCGTCCTTCTTGGTAGACTCCTAGGAAGTTAGAACAACTTCCACTGGTAGTTAGATGGCCAGATTAACCACCAACTCTGCAGCCGCAAGCAGCTAGAGTCATTGATGCACAGAGTTGGGTAGCGCTGTTTCGAGCATTCAGCTCTCATCAGCAACCCTCAGCATACCTAACTAAAGGTATTCCCTAGCAGAGCAAACCTCTTAGCCAAACTGGTCAAACCATACTGGCCTGTACAGTTGTAGAGGCTTTCAGGGAATAAACGATTTTTTACTTGTGGTACTTTACAAAACTAGTGAAAAATCGCTGGGCTCTTTTAATATTAAGGATAGCCTATGGCTGTCCTTACTACAAGAGCCCAGTGATTTTTCACTTTTTTTGTGAAGTACCACCAGTGAAAAATCGTTTATTCCCCCGAAAGTTTGGGTGTGGTAGACAAGTGGGCAGGTGGCAGTTTGAATCAGAGACCGAAAGGTCCCTTCGCTGTCTCCGGATCAAGGTAACCTGGAAATAAAATGTAATTACAATTACAAAGACTCTCTCTACAACTGTGCAGACCATTAAGGTTTGTCCAGTTTGGCCGAAAGGTTTGTCCAGATGGGGAATACCTTTCGTTAGATATGCTGAACGCTGCTGATGAGAGATAAAAGCTCGAAACAGCGCTGTCCAGCTCTGTGCAGTGTTCGTGCTGTTCCTATGTTCTTTCGTGCATACTCTAGCAGTAGCTTGTAAAAAGAAAAAAACAAAAAAAACAGTCTCACCCTTGTTCGTCCACAACAGAATGAGCGGCCGTTACGACGACATTTCGCTGTAATATTGATCCACCGCAGTTGTCTATTTTATCATCACCCAATAAAATCTGAAAATTTTTTAATTAAGAAAGTTTATTGAAAGCTTTTTTTTCAAAATACACCTACTCTGACCACTTATACATGATCCCTGACTTTTGAACCCATGTACATGACTCTTAATTCTTGACATCCTACTTCGCCTTGACCTACAAACCTTAAACTTTGTATCCTGGCCTTTGCGGTAAAATCGATACATTTTTACTGCATAAAAAGCAGTAAAATGGATACGGGGCGTTACCTGCCACGGCCAACTGTGCGGCACAGCCTCTCTTCCTTCAGTAATACGACTTATTTCCTCCAGTTGCGGAGCGACTGCCTGTCTGCCACAATTATTTCCCGTTTCTAAACAAGATTAAAAATTGCTTTTAAGTATAATGCTACTCGCTTCTTTTGGCAAAGACAGAGGGGGAATCAAACCCGCGTCTACTGTTTAAGTAGCAGACGCTCAATGCACTGCACCACTGATCACTGCTTACTCGTCCGCAAAAATCCAATTACATGGTGTTATAGGAATGCCTTGTTTAAAGATTGATGTGAATGTGAATAAATTGCCTTTTACAAATGAAAGCTAGAAAATTAAGGAGTCGAAAAAAATACTATCAAGTAGTGCTCTCATAATTTTATTCTGTTTTAGAGTTATTGACGTGATTTCAAGCTCTCATTTCATTTTAATTACGCTTATTGCGTAATTTCATGTTATTACGCTGTTATAACAAACGACTCGAACCTTAGCGCCACCGAGTGGAAGAGTAAAAAAATTAATTGATCACATTGAGCGTTGCATAATTTCGTGAATTTCGGTAATGCAATCACGCAGATGATCAAAAACCATAAAGGTGTGTTTCTGAAGTTCTGGACTGTAACAATTAAAATCTAACTTGAATTGCAAATTACAAAGAATTACTTCGATTAATTTGATCAACATTTTGATTAATTCATTGCCACTATCTCGGCGTGAAATCCAAGCTTTGTACCTTTTTAAGAAACGTTTAAAGCCTATTACTGTTTGATGCCAGTATTTTGCTGTTCTATCGTAAGACTTAATACGTTTATTTTGTACTGAGTTTATTTCTGTAAAGCTATTTCCTTTGATTGTTGCTACGTCTCCTCAGTCAGATGCATTGACATCTGTAGGTGTTATTTCAAGGGGAATATAAAACCTTGCTATTATTGTAACAAGAATAATAATTTTGCTTGCGGAGTGGGTAGGTAATGTAGCTGCGGATGGGAGTCTGGAAGGCAAAGCTTTCTAGCCGTTAATACGACATTTTTTGTTCGTATCAATCAGAACAAAACACACGAAAAAAATCGTTTTTTAGTTGAAACTTTTAAAACTTCAGTAATAGTTGGACTCAGTACTTAAATTGTAAAATTTTGTTTGGGGGGATGCTTTTGCACCCTTGACCAGACCTTAGTAAGGATTACATAATTCCGTCGACGAAATTGAATAAAGACCAAAAAAAAAAGGTCTTCGCCGAAAACTGAAGTGTTTTTTTGCCAAAATTAGGTGAAGACCAAAAAAAAAAAAAAGAAAAGAAAAGGTCTTCGCCGACAGTTGAAGTGTTTTTCCTTCTGAATCACTTTTCCCGCAAAGTTTGGTGCTATATTCGATCGGGATTTTGCAGGTCTTTTTCCTCTGATCATCCAGCGCTTAAATCTCAATGGGGGACGCTTAATGTCGGTGGGGGGACGCTTAACGTCGATGGGGAAACGCTAACTCTCGATGGGGGAACGCGTCCCCACCGTCCCCACTACAATTTAAGTACTGGATGGACTGTACGTTTCCGACGTAAAATTTCAATCGCAAAATTCATCGAATGAACAATCTTGCTAAAGGCTTAGCAACTATGCGTGACTTAATAAATTGCAGCACTTAAAAGTAAACAACGCTTAATAAATGGAGCTTACGTGAATTTTTTTCGCAGATGTAACTTGCTCTCACATTGCAAGGTCCGTTTACCCAACGAAGTCCGCGATCATTGGTGATGCGCATAAAAAGGCATGGATGAATTTCTGCAAATTCTACATTTTGGCGGTTTTCATCAAAAGGTTTACGACAAGATAACGTTTCCCAAATCATTGGTCCTTGTATGCGACTTGCTCCAACGTAATATTTGATACCATAATTGCCTGTAACATTACTGCAAATCAATTTTTACACAAAAATTCCATTTACCACTCCATGTAAAGTCTATGTAACAGTAGGAGAGGGTGGGTATAAATTTACGTCAATATAGAAATGGCAGATACAGTAATTCAACTTGATCGCTGAAATCTAAAGTCGCAAATCTCATTGTTTTATCTAAAAGTTCTCAGTCTCTAAGGATATGAAAGATGGATAAAGCTGCACTGTGCACTAACGTAACAAGACCTTCGGCTACTGGTTAGAAATCCATCATCGAGATTGACTGCTGTACAGAAGCTATAGTGAGTACTTAACTGTACTGCTTATTTTTGAAACATAAACCGAAATAATTATGTTATACGATGTCCATTTTTGTCGATTTTTCTAGATAAAGGAAAATACTGTACTAGGTAGTAAATCCTATCAAACTTTTTATGATTTACTGCCCGCTTTTTCGCACGTTTGTTGATCACAGCTTTAACGCTGAGCAATCTGTAATGAAACATAGGACAAGATAAAGCCTCAAACCAGAGTGACTGATTCAAGAGTTTTCACCTCCACAAGCGTCGCAAACTCATATTCGATCTTGGAAAAAACTCTCATTTCACTCCTCTTGGCAAGTTGGCAGCATCAAGCTTTAATTTTTTACAACTTGGTGAGTAAAACCAAATTATAATTACATTCTTCGCTAAAACTTATGCTAACTCAGGCCCTGCGCCACGGGGGGCATTTCGGGGTTGTGCCCTCCCCCCAAATCACTGTTTGTGCCCCCCAAGCGAGAATTGTGCCCCCTAAGCAAGGATTGTGCCCCAAAAGAAAGTAACAGGCCCGGTGCCACTGGAGTGCATTTCGGAGCCTGTGCCCCCAAAAAAACTATTTGTGCCCCACAGAATTTTGAATTTCGTTCCATAACGAAAAACACGACTGCTCGCCAGGACTGAACCAACAATTTTGCGCCGAAGACCTTTCTTTTTTTTTGGTTTTCACCCCTGAATGTGTGGGCTAAAAGCGAAATGCGCACCATTAGATCCCGCCGCGCCCCGCCAGGTAATAATCGTGCCCCCCTTCCGGAGCGAGACTTGCGCCCCGAAAGAAGGTAAACGGCCAGGTTGAAGACCTTTTTTTTGGTCTTCTCTCCAGAAAATGAGGATAAAATTTATCTGTGCCTCCCCAAATATTTTTTCTGCCACCCCAATCACGGTACTTTGGCGCCGGGCCTGTACTAACTACATGCATATTGTAACAATCAACATTGTAATGTTTTCACCTGGCCCGAGTCGGCGTCTACGAAATTTTCTAGTTATTTTGGCTTCTAATATCGGTGGAATGTAGGCGAGTTGTGCAAAAAGTGAATGTTCTTTACATTTTTGCTGAGCATCTTCGAACGAATTTGCTCGCAAATCTGTGCTGCAAGTTTTAATGGCACAGTTATTTTCTACAATTTTGGTAATTAAAGTTTATTTGCTAAGCTACCTTATAGCCAGGAGACAGTGAAAGGCCTATTACGGTCTTTGATTCAAGCTACCACCTGCACATCTGTCTACCCCCCACACATGGTGGAGGCTTCACACTGTCCGGTTATATTGCTGAACGTCAAGCAGGGAAACTGTAAATACAATTTTTATCGTTTTTGGTTTTGACCAAACAGAGAATCAAATCACTGAGTTTACCGTTGCAGTTGCTGACGCTCTATCTACTTGACCACTGATTACTATTACGCTTCAGAACAATCTTGTGTGTTGGGATGGGCATTTTAGAATACTGAATTTAGAGGGTTCCGAATTCCAAACTATCCGGAATTCAAATTCAAATGTAAACCGAATAATTGGAACTGGTTTTAAATCAACGCAATTACGTTGGTACAAATTGCTTTGCAGTTCATTAAAATGAGGCATTTGCTCTGTTGCAGCAATTAAGACTTCGCGTGGGCGCGTATAGTACATTTGTTTTTGTTCACGAATTTTGACAGAAAAGAGTTGATTTGCTTGTTATAACTAGCCAACTGTAAAACCTAAAAAGTTGAAATTAGGACTCAATATAGAAATTAATGAACGTCATGTGACCAGTTTTGGGGTCCTAGGTCACGTGATCGTGAATTGAGGCACAAAAAAGAAACATAAAAAACGGCAATTTTGGGCTTGAAAATTTATTAATTCACCTATAACACAAAAACCACTCGACATTCAATGCTGAAATTTGAACACAATGTGGGTGCTTATAAATACTTTACGCAAACCGAGTTAGGGGGCGCTCGGTCCGATAAACAAAATTTTACAGGCCGAAAATGGGCAAAAAGTTGACAAATTTGAACCGAATATCTTGGTAAATACCGATATTGATGAAAAATATTTTGTGGTTTTTTTGCACACTATTAACCACCTTTCTTTTGGTTATGTTCGTTTACCCCAACTTGAATACTTTTTTTCTTGTTTTGTATTGTTTTTCTTACTTTTTTTCCCAGCTTACTTTTTCTTCTGCAGCAATCTACTTTTAAACGTACTGTATTCAAAGTTTGAGGCATTGAAGATATCAGGGAGGACTAGTTTGCGACTGGCATTGGGGGAGACTAGTTGGGGAGATCCCCGGCCCTTAATCGAATTCTTTAAAAGTTTGAACTTTTAAACCGTTAGAGCAAAATGGATCAAATTTTCGGAGTGGATAGATATTAAAAATAAACCAGATTTAATAATATTTGGGGTGCCACAATGGGGGTTTCCCCCAAACGGACCATCCAAAATTCAAACTTTTTAACCTTTTAAGCTAGACACATGAAATTTTTGAGGTAAGTAAAAGTTTAAAGATGTTTTGGACTTGACCTGAAGTATAAGGGGGGCAGAAGGGATAAGGCAATTTAATTCTTTTAATGACTTCTAAATTTTTACTTAGTTATTCATATGGTTTCAAAAACGTGCAAAATGTGATTGAAATGGCGTAAAATTGCTATTTTTGCCGCAAAACTGCACAAACCGACCAGCGGCTGGAGGCTCTGCCCTCTAGGCCCCCTTTGTGAAATGCTGGATTTGCATCAGTTTGCTCAGCACGGGGCCTAAATTATACAATGTTGGAGCAAAAAAATTTACTTTTGGTACAAGCCCTCTCCCTTTTAGCAAATTTCTGGTTGCGTTTCTGATTGCATTTACTGCTGCAAACAGGTTTTTCAAGCGATTGTATTGGCCGGTCGGGCCAGATGCGAAACGAGCTAAGAAACGCTGCCGCCGTTATAAATTTTTTTTTTTTTCAAACATGAATGCAAAATTGTTGAAATAGCGCATAATTTGTATTTGTAAAATATCACTTTTTCTGTGCAAAAGTATAGTTTATTTTAGTGCCCCTCCACTTTCCGCTAGTGCTCCCTCACTTTGGTTGCTCTGGCGATGGCATTGAGTACCGTAGAATGTAGTCTCATTAGATCTTGATAAAACTTTTGTTCAAAATTTTGGGTATGAACGATAAAAGCGAAATTTTAAAATAGGGCTGTACCCCTTCACATAAATTTGTTCGGAATACTTTTGCCTGGTATGTGATACTCTGGTTAGAGCCGATATTGATATATGAAAATGCAAATGAAAAAACGCATGTTTTTTTATGGAGAAGAAAAAACGCGCAAAAACGGACAAAAGCAGACGAAAAACGGTTACTGTGTAAATTTTACCTAAGCGATTTGCAGAGTATCGAATAATTTATACTCCAAAATCGAATAAATATTAAAGAAAGCAAGCCTAGCATAAAATACAAAAAATATTATAATATTAATAAATATTTCATGTTACTCGAGGCAAATGCACAATACTTACTATGTACCGTCATTATGGATGGCAGTAGAGAAGAAAAAATCAGTATCTGTCACTGGCTCAAATACAAATTTTGCCTGTTGCTGATGACTCAATTGAAAGACCTCAAATAATACTGAATAAATACCAATGACTATCATGTTCCAAAGATTTTGAGACAAAAGCTTACGCATATTGCTAAGTTCTCCAAATTTTCTCTTTTTTAAGTGCTTGTCCATTGTGACGTCAAATATTAGAAGAAGAAACTGTGTAGTTTTGAGAATAACAAGGAGTTTCCTAGTTTAATCGAGATGAGAGATGTCCGAAGTTTTTAGTTTTCAGGTGCCGGCTTCAGTGGTCGAGTGGATAAAGACTACTAATGAAACGGTAGACTTGGGTTCAATCACCGGCTGGGAAAAACCAAAGACTTAAACAGTGTACGTACTATCTGACCTAAAGGCAACCAACGCGGAAGCCAAGGAAAAACCAATCAGAACGACAATTACTTGAAACAAGCAATGCGAAACCCGAAAAAGTTTTCTTTCCGCAGGATTCGAACCTGCAGCCTTCAAATTACCACCACCACTACCACTTGAGCGGGAAAAAACATCAGCTCGAATGCTTAATTTTGGCTATTTAATCCCAGCAACTTGCCTTTCAAAGCATCAAAATTAAATTATTATAAATCAAAGACTATTGCTCTTGGTATTTAGAGCTTTCCTGCTTGCCGTTCAGCAATAAACAGGGACAGTACAGGGAGGCAGGTGGCAGCTTGACTAAACGACCGAAAAGTCCCGTCGCCTTTTCCTGGCCTAGGCAACTTGGTAAATAAAGACGTAATAACAACTGTTGAGCTTTCGTAAGCTGCTGCACAAACCTGTAAATTTTTTTGGGAATATTTTATACCAAAAGTTGCATACTATGGCAATTGTATTGACCTGGAGACTAAAAAGCATTGAATCGCGTTTGATAAATGTTATATATGCTTCATTCGTTAATAGACATCAAAACTTTAAGTTCGTGTTATAACACACCGCAATTGAGAAAATTTTTATAACACCGAAAAAATCAAGGTTCTGTTTATGTTAGACCATAATGACCCAGATTTTGCAAAGAGGTAGGCTGAAGTCGTGCGCGAGGAATGGTGTGACTGCTCTTTTTTTCTTCCCATTACCATCTGGTCAGTTGGTCACGTTGCTTCTTCAACTGACAACTGACCCGCGACCTGCCTTCCACACATTTAAGCCAAAAGTATTTTCAGCCACCTCCCGGCCAAAATCGGCAAACCTTGAATTGGTCGTCCTTGGATATGTCTTTAGACCTGTACCGCTATCTAGCAGATACAACGTTAATTATTTTCATATTGGCCGCTAAAGCATTTTTGCCAAGGGCCCAAATTTGCGATAGCACAAAGGTCAGATATCGATTTGGAACGGTAAAATTAAGGACCAGGGTTGAATTCTCCTTACCTTTGCAATTTGTTTTAAAAATTTTTGGGTCGGCGTCGTTTTTTTGTTGTTTTTGTGCTTTTTTAAAATTTTACATCATTTTATTTGCGTTTGCTGAAAGCGATATAAAGTCGGTATCTGGAAGACAAGGGTTTTGGGTTTGATTCCTTATAGCGTAGTTGATTTGCGAAGGCATGAAAACGTTTAAAGTTTTACAAAAAAGATTTTTTTCCTGTCTGGGTAATATCTTTATGTATTTTTTGTTCTTTAAAAATAATAATAACAATTATACCAAAAATGTAATTTATAATCAGGTTTGATAGTGCAGGTAATTGGTTGTCAAGAGACTAGAGATTACCAATAAACCATCAATCGCGCCTTGTAACGTAATGTATTCCAAACATATTGTAAAAAGCTAAAGATGATGTAATTTTCATCCGCCAAGTAGCGTTGGCAAGAGTCTCAATCAACATAACACAGATTTTCTTTATATTACGTCATGAAGGGAGCTATTATACTATTTGGGGTGTGTTTGATTGTGGAATAAATTCTACTACTACTTCAAGGGACCTTTGTGGTCTTCGAGTGCTGCCACAAATTGCGTTGATTTGTTGATTTGTGTTTGATTGTGGAATAAATGTCAACGTAATTGCGTTGAATTGTGGTCTTTGAGTGCTTATTTTCTTCACACGCAGAAGGCTTCACGCTGTTTCTTTCGATGCTGAACATCAAGCAGAAAGACTATGAATACCAATTTTAAAATTATTTTTGGTTTGACTCGAGCGGGAATCGAACCCAACTTTACTGTTTCAGCATTAAGCGGTATATCCAGTTGACCATACTGATCGCGGTTTGCCTTAACTAGAGACAAAAAATAGCTTACCAATGACCACCTGCTAAATCTATTTCAGGTTTCGATTTGGATTTAAAGCAATCACTCATCAAGGTAAACATACAATTGCTGCTGGATATTATGGCAGTAAACATAAAGATATTTTTGAACTTAAACAATTGAAATATTGCGAATTATTGTTCATCCAGACTAACCCTCCAACATACCATAATGCTATTTCAACACTAATTGTAAAAATTTACACTTAGAATTGCATTAAACAAAATCAATCCTTTCCATGCCACGGATAATAGTATGGTCTGATTTTATTAGCATACTGCGGAAGAGTAGTAACCGGGCCCACTAGTTTAGGCTCGAACCTGGCCTAAACCCGAAAATATAGTAAGAACCCGGTCCGAACCCAATAACTACTTTGAAGCCCAAATCATGCCCGAAAAAAACAACAACAAAACTTGAGTTAGGTCTGAAAAATTTAGCAATATTGCCAAATTATTTTGATTATTTTTTTAGCACATAAGACAAAAAGTATATCTCAGGCCCAAATTAGGCCCGAAATTCTTGTCAACTTTAGACCCGAACTCAGCCCGAACCCCACCCGAAAAGCCTGGCCCGACTTACAACTCTGTACTGTGGCTCTTAGACATCATCGACCACTTTCTGAAAGCAACGACTTACAAAGCACAATATTGCACCAACATCTTTATTCTCCAAATTGCCCTAATCAGGAGGCAGCGAAGAATCTCTAAAGCCTTTAGTGAAGTCGTGGTGAAGTGAAGGCGAAGAATCGCAATGAAGTCCCGTTAAATTTGCATAGATGTTCTCAAAATAGGCATTAGCAAGGTGGAGGGTATTTACTGTTTAGTTAAACGTTCTACACTGTCCAATGCAGCTCGACAGAAAAGCTTGTTGAATGAAAATTTTTTGGTGGTTATAGGCCAAGTATTGTAAAGTTTCGTACTTTAACTAAACTGCACTGGGTGGCTTGTTAAAGGGTCTTTAACCGTAAAGAATTTCTTGGGTCATTGAATCTTAAGAGACTGGTCATGCTAATTCGAAACCGTGCAAGAGGTGGTTATTAGCGCGGAAAAATCGTTGTCGGCAAACAGAATAAATTCCTACAATATAGCTGAACAATAAAAGTATTTATTAGGTATCGGTTTCGGCGAGCTAAACAAATTCCAACCATGCAACAAGAAGGGCGTAGATACGAAAGCAGAATTAATCTAAAGCATCGGGGTCTACATTAAGGGCCCAGTTTTTGCGACTACATTCAAGGAGATGCTCTTCAATCTTTGAATTGCGTTTGGGGGTGTGGAGAAATTCTCGCTTTTGTGATAGTTAATTCAAATAATTACTTATGTGCATTAATGAACCTTCAAAATTTGTTGTAAAAAAGAAAGAGTAAGTAGATCTGATTTTTATTTTTAATGGCGTTATTACAACCCGCTTGAATTTAAAGGATGTTATTTATGATGGAACCGAAAAAGACCAACGGCGCACTCAAAATTGTTGCATCTTCGAAAGATCTTGGATTGATTGTTGCAATGGTTGAGGCGTTAGAAGACAAGCGGCGATAGCTCAGTGGTACAGTGTCGGGTTATTGATCGAAAAATTGCTGACCCCTGGTTCAATTCCCGAGCTGGCAATGCGTCGTTGTCGTTGCGTCGTGTAATATTTAAAACTATCAAATTACAAAAATCGTTATTCTATACCCTCCAATGTACAACTAGTATCTTATCTTAAGTTTAAATAATAGTGTGTAAATAAATGTTATTCGCCGATTAATCAGGTGTAAATAAATGTTATTCGCCGATTAATTAGGTGACACTTCCTTTTTATGTCCATCCTGGCTGTTATAAAACCAGCTCTTAAACTTATGCTTTTATCTGTTCTTACTTTTTTGCTCACGTTTTAGATTTAATCTTTAGTCGGTAGCTATTTGACTCGAAGACTTCTCATGGGAACCTTCACAATCCCCGGTCGAAAATTTTTGTTTACGCTTCTTAGCTATATTTGTTTATTGCTATACTTAGTTTACAAAAAGTAAATATTTGAATTGAATTGAAATTTTCCTTGGGAAAGATACTTAACGCTGATTTCCGATTGGGGCCAAGCAGTCCACCCGTTTTGGTGGCTCAGCCTGAAGAGACATGTGCAAACAAAACCAAAAAAAGTGCTCTGCTTTGGTGTGGTTAGACAAGCGCAGAGTGCCTACTTCATACGAACGAACGAAAGTTAGAATAGAGCCTTTGTTGTAGCTCGTATAGATTCTCCATTACTGGGAAATGATACCAGGTCATTTTACTGGTTACCTCTGTAACAGCCCTTCTTTTTCGTTTAATGTTTTATTTGGCAGAATGCAACAAGAAAAATGAAAATTTGTTTTTTGCTTTGAAAGTTTTAAAAAGCGCTAAAATCAATTTTGCTCAATATCTGAGCCTCTTCTGTTGTAAAAACATTCAAGTAACCAACACTGTAAACTTTGCCCCACAAAGGGTTTGATTCTCGGCCCTGTCAAATCAAAGACTATAAAAATGGTATTCACAGCTTTCCTGCTTGACGTTCAGCATTAAAAGGGACAAAGCGAAGCCTGCGCCGTGTGTGGTAGAAGAGTAAGCCCTGGGCTTGTTGGCTTTTGACTCGATGATAGCAAAAATTTCAGTCTGGTATTGTCGGTTAGTTTTACGAGCGGTAATATCGTAATTGTAACTACATTTAAATTAAACATGTTGTCTTGGCCAAGAGACAGCGGAGACATTTTTGAGTCTTCGCATCAAGCTGCCACCCGCCAACCTGTCTACCATCATACGATGAAAACTTCACACTGTCCTTTTTCGTATCAAAGCTTCACACTGTCTCTTTTCGAATCAAACTGGAATCAATTGTTTCAATAGAAGACTTGATTCATTCAACCAGTAATTGATCGATCATAGTCTGTTTTTGATTGCTATTTTAGCAGGAGACTAAAAAAAAAGATGGTATAAATATTTTTAATCATTGAAGTTCCGCATTTTTCTTGTAATGAAGTGTTGTCTTTCTGACACTCTATCTTCAAATTTAGTCAGGTGCAAGCAACTAATCAAATTCCAATTCCTTTTATGCAAACGTATCATGAATGCAAACAGCACTTTAACATCTTTGTTGTGGCTATACCATTGTTTTATCATATTTCGCTTTTTGTTAAAAAAAAAGGCCAAAAAGTATAAGCCAACGCAATGATGATGATGTGATTATAAATACCGCGTTTTTTTGCAGGTAAAATTAAAAGGGGAATTTACATAACTACGAAGTTGGTGTAAAAGTCAGAGTGGTTTTTCTTTTTTCATTTTTTGTTTTGGGCAAGAACGTAAACATAGAACGCATAAAAATTTGTTGACCCAGTGAAATAATCCAGTAAAAATTGGCAGGCAATTGGAAAAAACACAATCCAATATAAGCATTATATTAAGTATTTACATTTTTACAATGCTGATTTTTTTTAAGTGAGTGAAATCAAGAAATCCTAATTTTTTTTCTTGGGCAAACAGTAACACAAACCAAAGCCTTGCGCAAAACCGACCTCAGGTATTTACATGCATTTGCGAAATTTGTAACTGCCGCAAATCGATTTCCTTCCCTTTTTTGGGTTTGAGTTATTCAAGCGATTTTAGAAGTTTATGTTCTTTGCCTGCATTACATTTGACGAAAGCTGGCGTTTTTGCTGTTAGCCGTACAAACCAGCTTTCGTTCTGCATTTGCCTTATAACCACACCAACGCTAATAAGTACTCATTTTTAAGTTGTTTGCAAGTATTTCGTCAGTTTGTGCCACTGCAATAAGTAGACTGCTTGGCTTGGCCGTGAAACAATTTTCCTGATCACAACGACGCAATGCCAGTTAGTTTGGGAATCGAATCCCGAAAGAGTAACCTTTCGATCACGAGCCCGACGCTCTACGACTGAGCTATCGACGCAGTAACTGACAGTTATGATAAAGTGTAACATAATGTTTGTTCAATTGTAAATGCAAAGCATGTAAATAATGGGCATAGTTTTTAAGACTGGCGACAAAACTTTGATAAATTTGGCTTTTCATGGCCAAAAGGAATCGGATTTACGGTACAAGGTTATTCTAAAAGTAGTTTAGGACATAAATTAAAATTCCAAAAAGAGAATAAAAAAATAAATAAAACGAAGGACAAATTTACCATTTTTTATGAATCTACAGCACACTAGCAGAGCATAATTTATAAAAAACATTTAAAATCTAAAAACATAAGTTTTAACTTGGAAATCGAATCCGAGTCTACCGTTTGGATAGACGGCACTGTATCGGTTAAGCCACTGATCGGTTGGAAATTCATATATAAAAATTCTCTCGGTTAATCTGTCTGTCTGTTGGTCTGCCAGTCGATGAAAGTTCTTCAACTGACCGTCCGGAAGACGACGTACTACCGACAAATAAACAGTAGCTCACCGTCAACCGGCCCATCTTGTTGAAGAAAGTTTGCTGGCAACACGCTGGTTCAGCTGGGATGACTCTTTCTAAACTTCTACTATTTATGGCTGCTTCAATAGTGTTTTGAGGAAACGCGATAAAAATTGCGAACCAATGATTTTGCGATTTAACGAGTGTTTACGCAAGACGCGACGCAATGCGAAGCGAAGGTTGTTCACGAAACTTGCTCAAAATATACTAACCATCATCAACAATTTTGTCTAAGCAAAGTAAGGTTACCGCTAGCGAGGATTGTGCCGGTTGCTACCTTTTGCCAGTTGTCAATAACGTCTCGTTTTGGTTGCTTCGCTTCCGAGTAAACCCGCCTTCATTCATACGCTTGAACTACGCATTCCGTATCTGTCTAACCATTCCAACACATATCACCTCTCTGGAATCATCTTTCAAGTCTTTTGTCACACTGGGCCTCTGGTAGACTGCTTCATAAGCTAAGCGTTCTTCAGAAAAACATGACGACGCAGATCTAGAGTCGGAATCAAACTGGGAGATGCAACTTTTGGATCATTACTACGATGCTTTAATAGACCCAATATTAACAAACTGTTAATCCAATACTACTGTAACTGATTCATTAACGGGCATTTAGCTCCACCATCGTATAGCTTTCGGCGACTGGGGTTTCGGCCCGATCCTTCGTGTTTAATACATTTTATTTTGAAAAGAAAGTTCTTGGTTTAGGAGCTCCTCTCTTGCAAAGATTGTGGTTGTGCATCTATAATGCGAGAGGTCAAATTTGTCATCGAATCTCACCATGCTATCATAAACTACGTTTACCCGAATATAATAACAAGTAGTGCTAATTAGTTCAAACTTTTGGGGGGTTCATTGTAATATACTAGTCATTTTTCTTTACCCGCCTAGGCAGCACAGATATTTTTGATCAAGCCCTACAGTTGTAGCGAGCTGCTGAGAACGTTGCTTCGGTTTGACCTGCCAAGAAATTAAACCTGAGATCTACTGTATCAAAACCAAATGTGTCACCCGACTGGCCGGTAAACATATTTCCGAGATATACTCTTTCATTCAGCACTTTGGTTTACTATCTCCCAGGCTAGCAACGCAGCCCAAACCCGAACACTTCAATGCAAGGTTTGGAAGAAAAACAATGAAGGAACGCTCCACAAATCAAATTCGAGCCCGATACTTGTAAGAGAAAGAAAGCGATCAATTTAATTGTAACAAAATGGGTACATTTTGGAAAAGAGCGGTCGGTGAAGCCAAACTTGAATCCTCTTTTAACCTCCGAAAGTCGGAAACAAATAATTGTTTTTGTTTTTTTTCAGTTTTATTCAGCACTTTAAATTTTTCCTGTCAAATTTGTTACATTTGCATAAAACAGAGCCATTTTGGTTATTTTGGAATTTTTAGCCATTTTGTAATTGACTTATTTGCATAAAACGTTCCCTTAGCTTAATGCACTCTTTTTTAATTTTTTTTGCTCTCTGTAGACGGCTCCTAAACTTCAAATGTGAGCTATGAAAGTATAGTTTCGAAGCCATTGCAAAAGACAACGCTAGCAGCGCCAAAGGGTCAAGTTAAATTACAATAATTTAAATTTACAATCGCAAATTTGCTTGTAATCGCATTAATGATTTTTTAAAGTTGTAGGGCAACTCAAATGAAAAAAATTTTTAGAGTTCCATTTTTTGAGTTTTACAAATTGCAGTTTACGAGTTTTACACTTTGTATTCTAAATTAGCCCCTCGTCACAATCCTTTAATCGTTTGACACAGTATAATTTAATTCAAACCTGAATATCTTTGCTGCGGTTTGACTTACAGCTGAAAACGAAAAGTTTTCAAACCTCTGGCTTTTTGCTCTTCTTATTTCTTACAACTGTGTTAAGGTGTGTCCGTAAATGATTGCAAAAGCGAACTTTTCGGTCGAAATTGACGATAAGGAATGTCATGGGTGACTTATGTTCACGCATGATGCGCAAGAGTTTGCGTGGGATTCGGGGCCGAAATTTTGGTGGAAAACAGTGACAAATACCGCTTTGATGACGCGAATCGCTACCTGTCTCGCTTGTCTGTAACCTGATATTACCTGAGTCGTCACGCTTGACTGATTACGAACCCCAAATAAGACGAGACGACAGCGTTAAATTTTTTTCTGTTACGCCTATTGCAAGGTATCTTTTGTTCAAATAAACTTAAAAATTTCTTGAGATTTCGTGTAAAATATATTTAACGAAGTCGCCAAGTGTCATAAACATCTTGCGGAGTGGGTATTAGTTAGGGGTACCATATTTTCATTGACCAAAAAGAGGACAGTACCTAAAAAAGAAGCCCAAAGGGCCAAACTCGCGGAAGGTACCGAATTTTCATTGTTTTTGAATCAGAATTTCTCGGAAACCTCCGATATCTAAACGTTTTTTCCGCCCAAAAACAGATGGTCTCCAAAAAAAAAAAGGTCTTCACCGAAATTCAGACTGATTTCAGCCAAAATCGGATATTCAGGATATCGTTTTCGTTGGTTTGGTCTTCGATCCCGCCTTTAAGCTATGAGCATTGAAAAAGAGGACGTTTGGCTACTTTTTGGGTGTCCTCGGAGGACAGTTCATTTCAAACCGAAAAAGAGGACAAATCCTCTTAAAAGAGGACGTATGGTAGCCCTATATTAGTTCACGTATAAGGCGTAAAATTTTCTCAGAAATCCAAATCGATAATTTTTCTAAAGGAAGTTATTAAATTTGGAAGAAAAATTCTTAGGCAAACACAAAATTATACCGGAGAAATATATTGCCACTTAGAGAATTTCAAAAAGTGATAATTGCAAAAAATTTTTAAACTTGTTATTAAAATTAATAAACTACAGTATTCGAGAAAACATTTTGCAGCAACTGCGAGAACCGCAAATGTGCAGGTTGTCACCGCAACTTGTTGCAACTGCATATTTGCAAATATGCTCTTTTAGTTAAACACAATTGCACTTTGCAGTTGATATTGGTGAAGCAAATTCAATTAACTTTCTTCTTAAGGAAGAAACAAGGTACGCGTTAAACATCACATTTTTGTTAATTTTTTTTTCGTTAAAAATCAAGATTTGTAGCAACTCAGAAACGCATTAGTGCTTGGAATTTTGTAGTTACAATAATATGGAGGCGCAGTTTTCCTTGAGAAAAGAAACGGTAAAATAAAAACTTTCTTATTGGCCAGAACTACAGAGAGACATTTTGGTACGCCACTTAAATCGACCTTCTAAAAAAAAAAAAAAACTTTCCCGAATCCAAATATATAATCATCAAGCATGTTGTTTTTATACAGGCCTACCAAACAGAATTACTGGTTCGGCGGGATTCTTCATCGCAATTAGGTCTTAAGTTCTTACAAACAAATGTCACAGTAATGGCGAGCAATTATACGTCACAATAGTATAGCTCAATTAAAAAATCGAACCATTCATTTCCTGTCTTGAGAGAGGCCGGTTAATAAAATTACTCGCTGTACAACTTTAACTAGTTTATCTGTTGTTAATTTAAGATATTTTGAATATGCTTACCATTCTCAGGTCCTCTTTTTGATCCAGTTCTTCTCAATTCGATTTCCGTACTGCATTTGAAAAGAAGCGTTTGTCATAAACATTTCGAACTGCCCCAGTAACAATTTAGCGTAACAGTCAAGCTTTGTGATTCGCATGATTAGCGAAGAGAAAAAAGTAAAAATTTGAAGAAAAACGCTCATATATCTGATAGTGTTTGTTGGTTTCGTCGCCTTTCAGCACTGTAATCTTTCTTTTTGTTACATAATCTTATATCGCTGATAGGAAACTAGGAAAAAAACAGATCTATTAGACCCGGATTTAAAAGGTCGTTAAATGTGAAACGCTATTAATAAAATATTGAAATCGGCCAGCTTTTTGCTATTGGCTTTGTTTCGGAAAGTTCTAAGTAAAATAGCATTCCTTAGCCAAAAATGATAACCCAAAAAGTTACAGTACAGTCACTGCAATAGCAAAACATTTTTGAGAGGGAGGGTATGTAGCTTACACACGTAACAGCAGCAACAATCTTACTCAATTCCCGTAGAAATAATGCTATTTGAATACGACTTGCCTGCCGTCTAATCATCAAAAATATAAATCACGTATTCTAAATGCTACTATATAAGCTAAAGATAAATGCTCTTATAATATGCAATACTGCATGGCATATAATAGTTTTTTATTTAATTTTAATGGGTTTTCAAACTCCTTTAATTTTATATTTTCACGTTCCAACATGTTTTGCGCACAGATTCTACTAATACATTTCTTCAAGCTTAAGAAAGAAAATCAATAAAGTAAGAAATGCTTTTGCGCGCATGTAAAATCTAAAAATAATAATTAAATTTTTTTTTCGATTTTTGGCAATTTCCGTTTCAAAATTTAGAAAGATATGAAATGTCAAGTTGTTTATAAATGCTTGCAATTTTTATGTAAAATAGTTGTCAAAACCCATCCTTTTTACTTTCAAATATACTCGACTGTAACTTAAAAATATAATTTAAACGTTAATCAGATTCAGTTAAGGGGGTTCAGGACAAGAGCACTTGGGACATTGTTTCAAAAAATAAATAATGATTTAATGACAATATGACAAATAAGCGACGGGTCAAATCCATTATTTGTCATATTTTCATTAAATCATTTTTCATTTTGTGAAACAATGTCCCAAGTGCTCTTGTCCTGAACCCTCTTAACTGAATTTGATTTACGCTCACCAAATTAATAGTTTGAGCACTCTCATTTTAGGAATCTCTTGACTATGGATCTTTTTGACTATCTCTCAAAATTTTAATTCAAACGTTAAATTGATTAAAAAATAGTAGAGCACAAATGACTACGCAATAAAGTCAAGTTGGATTAGCGGCGACGATAGCTCAGTGGTAGAGCGTCGTGCTAGTGATCGAAAGGTTGCTGAACCCCAGCTGGTTCGATTCCCGAACTGGTAATACTTCGTTGCGTCCTTGAGAAAGACACTTGACGATTATTTTCCATTGGGCTAAGCAAGCTCCACGTTGTGGTGGCCATTAGTGTCGGCCAAAGGGGCAGGAAAGCCATGGATTTTTACACACTATCTCTTAAACCCCCTGAATTCCAAAAAATAGTCTATTTTTAGTAGTAAATACTGGCTTTATTCTTATTTCCCCCCTCTTGAAAAGTTTTCTGCCGACGCACTTGGTGGTGGCTCTGTCTGAAGAAATACTTCCAAACAGAACCCCAAAAGTGTTCTGCGTTGGTGGGTTTTGCCAGGCGCATAGTGCCTGGTTCATACGAACGAGCAAACGATGCTGGATTAAGTGTACACTGTACAGTCTACACCGGTTCAAATACCGGTAATACGACCTCATCGCCACTGGCAGTTGAACCTGATACTATCACAGGCATCAGCAATCATTCTATCGCTATTGCATTTTTAAAGTGTTTAAGTTTTCTAAAAATAATTTAGTGGTTTTTGTGTTTATTTTGGCAACAAAATCGCAGAGCACATCAGAGTTGCAAGTCGGGCCGCGTTCGGGCCTGAAGCTAACAAAAATTTTGGACTTAATTCGGGCCTGAGACGTACTTTTTTTCTTAGGTGCACAAAAATGTAATCAAAATAACTTGGCAACATTGCTAAATTTTTCAGACCTAATCTAACTTTCGAGTTTTTTCGAGCATGATTTGTGCTTCAAATTATTTTTCGGGTTCGGGCTTATACTTTCGAGTTCGGGCCGGGTTCGGTCTGAACTAGTCGGCCCGTTTACAACTCTGGAGCACATTACGCAAAAAATGCTGTTTAGTTATTTTGTTTAACTTTTTTATTTTGCAAAAATATTATAAATGGACTGATATATTTGCTACAGCTCGTACGATCGCCCAGACGTAAATCGATTGATTTCGGCTTGAGCTCACATTACACAAAGGATGAATGAGCTTAAAGCTTACATGATTCAAAAAAGTTTTAGAAAAAACAGCTCACAAGTACATCATTTTTTAGCATTTTCCGATCAATAAATTATTCAATTATGTTTTTTAGAACAACTTTTCATCAGCAGCAAAGCGTCATCAATGCAACAGTAAATATCATTATCAAAATAATGACGTAATTGGCCTGTTTGTGTTTATTTTACCACACAAACAATATACTTTTCAAGTTTCTTTGGCTTGTCGTACTTTCCCTTTTTTGGATTCTTTAAATTATGGAATACTTTATAGGAACATTTATTTGATTTATAAAAATATAAATAATTGATGAGCTGTATTAAGGGTCTTAGAGACACAATCAAATCCACGTCTAGAAAATCTTGAAAACATTACATCTTCGCCACTTTAAATTTTAAGTTTAGTCTGAAAAGCATGCTAGCTTTTTTGCTTGCAGTTTATTTGCAGCGAAAATGAAGTTTTAGGACTAAGAATTTTAGTTTCGCGTTGATTAAAAACTTTTGCTAATTAATTTTCTTTATTTTGAGTAAAAACAGTTAAGTCTTGTTTTAAATAGTGAAATTTTCTAAACGTTTCGGACTTGGCCATGTTTATTAAACAGAAACGTTTAGAAATTTACTATTTAAATAAGGCTTTACTGTTTTTAATTAAATTAAATTAAACTGCCGTGCAATGACCACGGAACATTTTCTGTGTGTCGTGTCCATAATATAAATTTGCTGACGCTTCACAACGTCATCAAACTGATCTTTTAACGTGAAACCGAAACCATGGACTAAGTCCATGCCGAAACCATTTTGTTAGAAAATAATCGTTTGATACGAACTGAAAAAATAGAAACTTTGACCGTTTTTCATGTCCACTTTTCAGGTCCGGGTTTTGGTAACTGTTTATTGTTGAACGATGCAAAAAAAATTGCCAAATTTTTACATAAGAACCATGGATATTAAAAAAATTATGTGTCAGCGAATTTTTTTGTTTTTGGGTGTTCTTCAACTTTTTAAATTGCACTGTTTTTTTTTTGTTTTTTTTTTTGTAATTTGACACGTAATTTCACGAACTAAAATTTGATTGTTTTTTTTTTGCAGTACTCAGCAATAAGCTGACACAGGAACCATAAACCGAACCTGAAAAGTAAATTGTATACATATACACTGAGAAGAATTTGACTTCAACTGATTCAAAAAAGTGCTCGACAGCGTTGGTAAGAGCGGATATCATAACATTACACAATACATGCCACATTAAAAATTAAAAAATTCGATATCCTACAGGCTGTTATACCCGTCATCGCGATCCAGAGTTGTAAAAGGGCCGATTAGTTCTGACCCTAACCCGGCCCGAACCGAAAAAAATTGATTTGAAAGTTCACGTGCCATTGGCCAAAAGGCTACCAGCGCGGAAGCCTAAGGAAGAGCCCCAGAACGGCGACTGCGTAAAAACAAGCAAAGCGAAAAAGTTGTCGTCTTGCAGGAATCGAACCTGCAGCTTTTGGATTACCGGTCCACAGCTCTAATTCAAAGACTGCAAGCTCGATTCCTGTGAGAAGACAACTTTTTCGCATTGCTTGTTTTTAATTAGTTGCCGTTATGGTGGCTCTTCCCTAAGCTTCCGCGCTGGTAGCCTATAGGCCAGATGGCACGTAAACGATTAAACATTAAAACTCTGGCCCGCAAACGTCAAAAACATCACAACTGACTGATTAATAAAAACTAATTGAAAGTCCAAATCATGCCTGAAAAATGGTTTTGATGGTAAATTGTGATGCAATAATAGTAATCACTGTACACCAATTATCGTATTGGTTCAGATGGACAAAGCCATATGGACGAAGCCTTCAATCAGCAATGTTGCCAAGTTATTTTGATTATGTTTTTGTGCACCTAAGACAAAAAGCACGTCTCAGGCCAAATTAAGCTCAAAATTTTGTCAACTTTGGGCCCGAACCCGAACCAGAAAAAGCTCTGCCCGACTTACAACTCTGTCGGGATTATCATGGATGTTTTATTTAAATAGACTATTATTTTAAAGATTTAAATTTAAATAGACTATTATTTAACGATTCCGATTACGGTTGAAAATACTTGAAACAGACTGGATTGATAAATGCATTAAATTTTTTAATTTTTGATTTGACCTGTACTGGGCTATGATAATCAAGAGCTATATCATCGGTTATTTGGCATGGTAATTGTATTTTAGCTCAATTATTGTTACAGTGAAAGAAACAAAATACTCTAAATAAAGTAATTCTAAATTTCCTTCAGGGCTTTTGTGAAGCTAAATTTCAAAACATACTTTCGTTAGTATCGTTGCCACAATGATTTCCTTTCTGGCGATTTCGGTCTTGTAACCGTTGCCTTCAGAATTTGCCAAATGTCAAACAGACTACATTTTGCAAAGATTTTTTTCCTGTATGTTTGTTGTATGCTGATTCCATTTTTAACTGAGTTTGAATCAGTAATTAAAATTGCTGTGTTTTTACCGACTAATAATTTTTGAAATTCACACGCAAATTCTGCTCCACCCTACCTTGTTTATGGAATAATACGCTGCAACAGAATTTCCAGACGATTAAGTGCTTAATTTGTAGCAGAAAATCCTGAAATTTTGCGATAAATACTTGAAGTATTTTACTGTTTTGAAAAAATACTTAAGTCGAAATCGCGTAAACAGAGCAATCTATGATTACTCAATACGCATTTAGAGAAATTAATTTGGAATTTTTGAGATCCAAAAACTTAACTTTTAGCAAAATGCGAAATAATAGAAATTTAAATAAAATTAAACATGTAGAAATCGTGAGTGAATGTCGTGGTATTATGTTTTGATGAGTAATGGTAAAGCCGTTTTAACGGAAATGCAGATTAAAGCTGCTCGTAAAACCACCACTTAACGTACAATCGTTTCCTGCCTATATACTTTGGTAAAATAACGTGATTAAATTCATATTCGGAATACTTTTGCAAGTATTTATTAACTTGTTTATTAGTGTTATTTAATTTAACGATTTTCAAATTTCATTTTAAAGTGGTAAAATTATATAATCACTCAAAATTTCTAAAGTCACATAAAACGAAGTTATAAGCGCTTGTGACAAATCCTGAGTTAATACGACATAAGAACTTGATTATGTGCTACATAAACTTGACTAAATAATAGGCATAGATTTTGTTCAAATTTTGGAAATAATTTGGCAAAATTTAAGGAAGATTAGGTGGTCAATTTTATTTATGAAAACTGTTACAAGTTGTCAAAAATATAAAAAATATTGAACTTTTTGTCTTTGAATCGACCAAAAACTACTCGAGAGGCTTATAATTACTACGAAGCAGCTAATTTTTTTTGCTAATTAACATGAATGAAAAAAGACACGCTTTTCTAAATGTTTTCGTAGCGACCTCATATATTTCAAAATGGTTTAAAACATATATAATTCCACTTGACATTGTTTTGTACACAGTCATTTTGATCAAGTCATTTCAGAGTCGTAAGTCGAGTCATTTCAGAGTTGTAAGTAAGTTTAGGGCAATAGTGCAAAGCAAGTTGCGAAATTATTATCAACAGCACTAGTAACAAACCTTTGCGTTGTTAACAGAAGGGATCCAAAGTCTCTAGAAAATTTTCTGTATGATTTTGCACTAAATGCCTTCGAATTCTAAAGTTTCTAAACTTCTTTTATTTTTAAACAAATATTAATAAAAGCAGCCTAATAATTCAGTGTGGTTGCAAAACCATTTAACTGTCAATTTTTTTAGTGACTCCTCTTATAGTAAAAAAACAAAAATTGTTAAGAATTAGAAAAATTGACGTAAAAATTCCATGTCCAATCGCAATCGATAATATGACGTACAGCTTATCTTAGTATTTCATAAAGTAAGTAAAAGCATTTGCGGTTCATCTAAAATTATCATATACGCCTCGCTATTGATGCTAAATTTTCACATCCTTTAATTTAATTTGCTTTTATAAACGTTTGAAACAAACATGTCGACTACCCTTACATGGTATTATCGCTTCAGTCAAGAACTAATTTGCAACGTCATTTTGTTGCAAGGCACTGCGTTAAAAAGCATAAGTTACCAAATTATGTAATCATCATCATTTAACGTATTTATAGAAACAAACGTTCTCATCTTGTATATAAAGCTGGAAAAGATCATATATTTTCAAATCACAAATTGACAGTGAATGAAAAACATGAACAACTTAAAAAACATTTTTAAGGCACTCGGCCTATGTTTACTGCTGGGGGCTCTCAACGTATTGGCATGCTCACCCCCAACCAGTAATCCCAATACAAGATACGCCCCATTCAGAAACCATTATTATGCGGGAGAAATTGTCCGTTATTCCTGTCAGGAAGGGTTCAGAGCAGCTGGGGGCTCTTCTATGCGAAGATGCCTGCAATCAAAAACATGGACTGAACAACCGCTACGTTGTGCACGTAAGTACGATGCTCGAATCAAATTGCTGCATTTAGAAAACAGGAAAGCAGAAAGCAGGTAAAAACCTGTTTTCTCGGCCCGTACAATATTGCTAAGCATATTGCACTTGCTTAGTGTGTGCTTTCATTGTTCGATAAGAAGTATATATTGTTTAAATTTTGAAAAAGCTAATTAATACTTTTTTTTTGGCGATGGAAACAAACCAAGCGTGATTTTTGTGGGTTTTTAAGCTGATGCTACAAACATGCGCAGAAAAGTCATAAAAAAACACAGAAATTTAAAATTTGTACTTATATTGTGATTTGTTAGGCTGCCAAAATTTTGCAATATCAGTAATTTTTACGACAGTAAGTATTTTGGCATTTGCCAAAATACAAAATTAAAATTAAACCTGGAAAACATGACATAAAAACTGATTAAAATATTGAAGCTTTATATTCTTGATCAGTATATTCAAGATGAGTACTTTCGGGATCTTTAAAGCTAGAAACAAAATTAAAGTTCTATCATTATTTCTCATGCGGTAAGTAAGGTATAAAAATAATAGATCATATTAATATGTTTATGCTTGTTGTTTTTTGTTTATAGGAATACCTTCCAATGATGGGTGCCCGGTCATAGGGTACCCCGAAAACGGTGGTGTCTTGTATCCTTTTGAGAATTTTGACTCCGCCGGGTATTTTAGTTCGGGAAGTGTTCTCGCCTTTTACTGCAACTCGGGTTACCTCATTGTGGGAGAACCTCAGGTTACTTGCAGAGGAAATCAATGGGACCCCCAGCCCACTTGCAAAGGTATCCTTGCTGTAACTTATTCTTCGTAATGGAAGAGTTAGTTCAAATGCAAAATATGCAAAGCAAAACTTAATTTATTATTTTGGTGGCATTAATTTAATGACTGGATGAAAGCATACCTAAAAAATCGCTTTGCTTTAACGCAAAATTTAACAATAATGATAGTAGTTTTGAGTTAGCAAAGTCAAATCATTCACAGACAATACAATTCAAAATCTAAAAACAATGAAATAAAACTCCATACAGCCAGTTTTGTCTTTCAGCTCATTGGAAAGGTATTGTTTTAACAAAATTTAATTCAAATCGCTTGCGATTTATGTTTTGGTGTTCATTATTTTTGAGTATAGAGTATTAACGCTGTATAAAAGTTGGTACAGTATTTTTTTGCAGAAGATATGATCAAAATAGAACCAAAGCTTATTCAATATCAGACCCAAAATTAAGTGAAACATTTTTGAACCAGAAATGTTTTTGTTTATTCGTAAACCATGATCAATCTTATTCAAATGAAATGGTATTGCATGTCAGTTTTATGTAATTTGATTAAAAACGGTAAAGCCTTATTCAAAATAGTATAATTTCTAAACGTTTTGGACTTGGTTATGTCCATCATCAGTAAATGACATCATCCAATATTAATTTCTATTGTAAACAGTATGCTAAAGCGCCGTTTCAGACCTTTTACCGCCACCAAAAAGAATAAAATATTGCGTCGAATAATAGGGATTTTTTCTTTTTTTTGCAACTCTTATATCAAAGTATTAATTTTTGGTGTAGTTGCATATTATTTGGACTAGAACTGTTACGGTTTATGCTTAAACCATTATCAACTTTATTCAAATATAAAGGTATTATCCACTATTATTTTCTATGGTAAATAAGATGCTAGAGCGCCGTTTCTGACTTTTTACCGCCGCCAAAAAAAGATAAAAATGGCGGCCGAATAATCGGGAATTTTTTTTCAATTTTTTGTTTTTGTCAAACTAATACTTTCCTCGCGTAAGAATAATTATAAATTTTGAATCAATTTATTTATTTAGAAATTCCACAAGTCCAATGCAAGCATCGTCCTCCTCCTGAGCATGGTACCTATGAGGAGGATCAGATCATCACCACCTCGTGGTATTCCGGGGATGTCGCCAGGTTCAGGTGCAACACCGGGTACACTTTGTCAGGCAGCGCCAATTCCACCTGTTTAGCGACTGGCAAGTGGTCGTCAAAAATGCCAGCTTGTAAAAGTAAGAGATAGTTAAACTCACGCAGTACGGTAAAGTCGGTAACGTTTGGTTAAAAGTTAAAATGCTTGGCGTATTAAAGGCGGACATTTTCCGCGCTTCTTCTACTCGCGACATAGCTTTCTCATCGTAGTCTCTGCCATAGAGCGTGAGATAGGGTCTAAGGTAAGCTTAAGATCTAAAAAAAGGTCTAATGTCTTCTTTAGGCGCAATTTTGTGTCCAAGACAAAATCTTAGGCAATTTTGCGGTAATAGTCTGTTTGATCCCTCACTGGCTACTGAGTATAAAATCTAATCAACTTTAAAATGTTTTAGCAGATAACTTCTGCACTAGACCGAGAAATCCTCGAAACGGAGTGATAGTTTCAAGCCCCAAATTAAAAAGGGAGTTTTTCGAGGGTGAATTCATCCAGTACCGATGTAATGATGGTTACCAAGTCATAGGCCTGGCTAGAGTGAGGTGTGAGAAAGGAACTTGGTCTCATGTACCGCAATGTGCCGGTAAGTGAAATGTGCGGAACCCAAGACAAGTGCAAGGTTTTTGCTAGCGGAAAATTTTAACTATTTTTTTCACCCTTTTGATTAGAATTCTACTTTTTATTGTAACACTCTCCCCAACAATAACCCTAATCAAAACCCTAATATTTACTCATATGAACGTAAAAATGCGTTGATAAATTAATTTTTTTTTAGTTTTAAAATGTTAAAAATTTTCTATAAAATAGTTAGTCATTGATATATTTACTAAAAAATATTAGATTCGGCCATTTTATTTAAGGCATGGTTTGCGAGCTCATATTAATATTATGCTATCACGATCATGCCATTCTTTTTGAATAAGTTTCTAATCCACTTGGCGAACCCATTTGGGGGAAACAGTCTGTAGTGGGGTTTTCAAAGTTTTATTAATTTTAATTTTTAATTGAACTTCTTCCACCGTTATACCATCATCGAATATTTAGCAAACGCAGTAACTCGTTTTAGCAGATGATATCAATTTCCGATTTATAACTCATTTTGTTTATCTTAGCCAAATTAGTCTGAGTTAACTGCGTTCTTAATATAATTGTATGCATTCTCGAACGCAAGACAGCCAAACAGGCAAAAGTATCGCTTTTAAGCGACGACTTTAATAGGTTGATCTGGGTTCAAATCGCACCCTGGTTACGTCGTAACATTTTGAATAAGTTTTCAGGCAAATGTCTCTACTTCATGCTCACTTTGAACAAGTAGCCGATGTACTTAAAAAAAGTAAAAAACCTTCAAAAAAAACTATAGAAAATCATTCAATTTTTGATCCGATTAGGATTCGTATAAAGAAAGCGCCATTGTCGCTAACTCGAAACAGAAGAATAAAAACGCAATTATATTTAATCAAATGTTGTCGTTGTTTTTGTTGTTTTTCAAGCAAGTGTCCAATAGTCAGGGCTTCATTAAAACATGAAAGCCGGGGTACATCCAATAGTCAAGACTGAAAAGGATTTTTGTCCTGTTTTTGCGGCCAAAAGTGCCGAAAAGCTTTTTAGTTTTCGTTTTTTTTTTTTGCATCCAAAATTAGTCCTGAGTCTGCGCTAGGAACTTATTCCGCAAAGCTCTTTTCGAAGACCTTTTTGCGATGGACTCTGCGGACAATTATCCTCAATACTTCCCTCGTTTTGGTTCTGCAAATAATGGCATACTTCCAGAACTTCCCACCTGCACTCATCGATCAGCACCAAGCAATGGTGAGTACATCTCCTCTCTTCAAAGCAAGACGAGCTGGCACATGGGTGACGAAGCCACGTTTGCTTGTAGCAGAGGCTATGCTCTATCAGGAAGCAGGACGTCAACGTGCTTAGCGACTGGAAGGTGGTCAGACAGAGTTCCAACTTGTCGTCGTAAGTAAACAAATATTCATTTGTTAGCTTATTGTATTTGTCTGTAACACAAGGAGGTATTTTTTAACATAAACTTGCTGAAAAACAATATTGCCGCAATGTTGTAATTAATTGCATTTTCTATTTTATTGAGTAAATTTTTAGGTAAAAAACAACACCTAATAAAAATAATTTTAAAATTACGTCACAATAAAAAATGAGCAGATCAATTAGTACTTAGCTTGTAAAAGGTGACACCCCAAAGCAAACTGCGCCACGGCGTAGTGTGCGTTACTTTATTATTTTAGACGTACTTAAATATTTTAGTGTTCTGCTCAATGTGCATTACTCCCTATTGGACAATACTTTAAAAATCTGTTTTGTACTAAGTTAGAGTCCTGTATATCAAGCAGTAAATTACCCATTAAGCTTTAAAGTAGGGTTATGCTCTATGGAATAACATTTAATCTTAGTTTACACACTCCATTTTGCATTGAATGATTTTTTGTTAAATCAGATTTATGCAAACTGGTTTACTGTGTTTTCATTTCAACTTTATACTGGAAAATTATTACTGGTAAAAATAGACTAAAATTTAGTTTTGTCGAAATTAGAAACTAAGACATGTTAATCGCTAAAAAGCAATAGAGTCTTTGTACAGTATTAAACATTTTTTAGTAAAAAACATTACGAATTCCTGGGCCAGAACCAAAATACTGTTTGATGCTGTTATAGCAGTATTGGACCTCAAATGATGTTTATTGTCGCAATGTTTGTCCCAAGCCAACCAAACTTGTTCACACAATTCATTAGCACCATAGTTATTTCAATGAAAAAAGCATAATGCGTTTAATATATTTTCATTATCCTAAAATTAGTTCAAACTGCTCTAGGCAAGTCTAAAGATAGATTCAGAACCCAATAAAAACACCGGTGATTAACTAAATTTGGACCTGGCAATATTTGTCTTTATGAACAAAAATGGCTGTATGACAGTATGGTCACTTTATCGTTTTCCGGCGAATTTTGCTAGAAATAAATGATACAAAAATAGCTATGATACTGTAAAGTCGATTTGTATGATACGCATTCCTTTGATTTTGCCGTACAGTGCGAGCATTACCTACTGCAGGTCAAATGTTGTAGCGCTCAGTACGGTCTTATGTATACTTGCGTTCATATCGTGCCGCATAAGTGCATCGCGTACCAAACTATAAAATATTAGGATATTTTACTCCAATTAATTTGGCGTTAAGACTTCAAAGTTTTGCTTCCTACCGTGGAGGAGTGTCTTGCAAGGAGTTTCATCCTCTTTCAAACGGCATAGATATAGCTGTTGGCTTTTCAACTTAAATAAAGTGCATTACTCGGATAGTTTTAAAAGTTTTAGAAATCAAATTTGTAGACCGTGTGGTCAGTTTGGTTTTTTAATGGATAACTAGTTTTGGAAGGATAAATAAGACGGATCAGTTTTCAATTTTTATTTATTTGCAGGAACTTGCTCTCATCGTTTGGCGCCTGAAAACGGAGCATATCAGCCAAGCGGAAAAACTGCATGGAACAGTGAAGACGCAGTTACATTTTCTTGCAACCAAGGCTATACGTTATCAGGAGTAAAGCAGTCCAGGTGTCAGTCATCTGGGTCTTGGTCGTCGCCCCGACCAACTTGCGATCGTAAGTTGACGACGTTCTACTGTTCAGTCAACGTTTTTATATGATGCATTGCAATGGTTTTCTAGAAAAAACCTATGCCATTTCGTCATAAAACATATCAACGTTATTATGAAGTTTTATTTCGGTAATAGTGATACGAGTTACTGGTATATGTTTTTGTGATGCAATTACTTATTGTTATGACAAAATGGTCTTGAAAAATTTTATCCACACCATTGCAACAACAAAGCTCCAACAGAGTAACTTCATCGCAGTTGAAATAACATTTTTGCTGTTAAGTTTCTTTGGCCAGGAGACAGTGAAGAAACCTTTCGGTCTTCGAGTCAAACTACACCTGCCCGCCAGTCATTCGAATTTGGTGCAGCTTCACACTGTTGCTTTTGATGCTGAACATTAGGCAGGAAAACTGACAAACTGTACAATATTACAATAATAATTATTTTATTATCTTTGGTTTGACGCGACCTGGAATCGAACCCAAGTATTTAACAGTTTCAGTGTAGTAAACGCTCTATCCACAAACAATGAAGATAGGTTACAAAATAGTTCAGTGAAACCAAGAAGCAAAAAGTTGAAGAAACTACGTGGTTTTCCAGAAAAAAATTACGAAGCAACCGACACATAAAATTGAAACAAAGGATAACATAGGGCAAACTAAATTTTTATTACTCGCTGTATTACGCATAAGCGTGTAACGAGTTGGCAGGGCACATCTTTGCATCATTGCGCGTGCATGCAATAAAGCTCCCTTTGAAGAAGATGTCGCAGCGGTGGCGAGCCATTGGCAACACTGTTTCCAATTTGACCGTCCCTACATCTAAACCTTAAACCTCCCGCTCCAGAGGTGAACGAGTTACAGCTTAACCAACCTGGACGGTTTAACAGTTGTACACCTTTTGATAATCATACAGCCGATCTGAACAATGCAATAGTTTATCAATCGGAAAACACATTTACACAACAAACTGATTTATCACTGGAATTTGCAGCTGAACCAAGAAGTCCAAGGCGATGCCAGAGACCTGGAAATCCAAGAAATGGAAAAGTGTCATCATCGCCCAACGCCAAACGGCTTTTTTCAAACGGTGAATTCGTTTCATACACATGCAATCACGGATATTATCTGATTGGAGCTTTCCGAGTCTTTTGCTTCCAAGGAAAATGGAGCAGCGATGCACCTACATG